>OZ025239.1:120941384-121387312 GCA_964019155.1 Osedax fenrisi | reverse complement strand
GTATAGAAGATTCGATTTCCCTACAAACGACGGAGGTGTGGTTATGATAAGGGGGCGTGGTTATGATAAGGGGGCGTGGTTATGATGAGGTGGGCGTGGTTATTCTGATGTGGGCGTAGTTATGCTGATGTGGGTGTGGTTATGATGAGGTGGGCGTGGTTATGATGAGTTGGGCGTGTGTTATGATGAGGTGGGCGTGGTTATGATGTGTGCGTGTGTTATGATGAGTTGGGCGTGGTTATGATGATGTGGGCGTGGTTATGCTAATGTGGGCGTGGTTATGATGAGTTGGGCGTGGTTATGATGAGGTGGGCGTGGTTATGGTGAGGTGGGCGTGGTTATGATAAGGTAGGCGTGGTTATGATGAGGTGGGCGTGGTTATGGTGAGGTAGGCGTGGTTATGATGAGGTGGGCGTGGTTATGATGATGTGGGCGTGACTAACTCGTTATCGGGGTCAAGACTACGAGGGAATATGTTGTACAGACGCACCTGTACCAAGCTACATATGCACTTGGCCAACTCTTCCACTCTTTCCAATGAACACGTTTCCTGTATCACCGTAGCAGCATTAGTTTATGTAATGGTAATGGTAGCAGTGATGGTAGTGGTAGCGGTAATGGTAGCGGTAGTGATAATGGTGATAATGGTAGTGGTGATAATGAACATGGTAGCGGTAATGGTAATGGTAGTGGTAGCGGTAATGGTAGCGGTAATGGTAGCAGTAATGGTAGCGGTAGTGGTAGCGGTAATGGTAGCAGTAATGGTGATAATGGTAGTAGTGGTAGTACATATTTTCAATAGCAAACCTCAAAGAAGTCTATGATTACACTCTCCATAATTTTACATCTGTTTTCCTTATCTCTGTTACAAAATGTATAGGTATAAAGAAAGTATATACCTTTATATATAAAAAAATATATATATATATATATATATTATTACATATAATTATACGAAAGATATATAAATATAGATAAGACATAGATTTTAATAAAAATTTGAGCATTGATAAGGAAATAGATATGGACATACATTCAAGTTTAGCCAAGGACATATATTCAAACATAGTTATAGAATGCGCATTTGAATATAGATGAGGGGAGGACACACATTCAAACATTGATAAGGACATACATTTAAATATACCTAATAACATAATTAACGACATACATTAGAAGATAGCTAAGAACATACATTATAATATAGATGGTAGGACATACATTTCAACCTAGCCAAGGACATAAATTCCAATATATCTAAGGACATACATTCCAACATAGCTAAGGACATCGTCAAGGACATAGCTAACTGGTCAGTTTTCATCTTAGTGAGGATCTCACGCATCGAGGCTCGCAGCACCTGCAACGGAGCGGCGAAGGGAATCTTGGCTAGGGGCGGGACGGGCTGGAACTTGTAGTCGAGGGGGGTGGCGGACAACACAACCACGTTCTTAGAGTCACCTAGAGGTCGAGGTCGGTGAGTGGAGGACGCGCAGTGACCTTTACTGACCTTGCTCGTCTACGGGCTTCGGTTCACCGGTTGTAGGGGGCGCCGGTGTAGCCACGGTAGTAGTAGTAGTAGTAGCGGCTGGGGTGGTGGTCTTACCGGATTTATCGATACCATTCGTGTAGCGAGCGGTGTTAGCAGACGCTTGTTGACCTACGTTGAACTCTATGGCGGGCGGCGCAGCGTTCTGATTGGCTGTCGGCGCACCGCCGCGTAGTCCGGGCATCGGAACGAATTCATTGGTCGGCGAGAAGTGGTGGGAGTGGCCCGGCGATAGGGCTCCTGATGCTGTTCTCGGTTCTCTGGGGATATCTGTGTGTGTGTGAGTGTGTGTATGTGTGTGAGTGTGGCTGTTAGGGGCGGAGGTTCGTATGCAGTTCATACTATGCAAGCGCGCTGTGGTATCCAGCAATGCTAGCCAACCGGTAGTTTTCAAATATCAATATCAATAATAATAATAAATATAATGAGAATAAAAGGTGGTATATAATATATACTATAGTCTATATATATATATATATATTATCAGATTTAAGTAAAGCCAGGGTTGTTATAGAAGCGATAGAGCTTATCGAGACAATTACCCCTTTATTAATATGGTAAGTTTCATTATAAATTAGAATAATATATAAATATTAATGTTATAATATAATTGTCATAATATATATAATATATGTATATATGTATAAATAATGATATTCTAGAAGATTCGAGCCAGGGGCATAAACTTATGTATTTTCACATCACACGACGATATAAATGTATGAGATCTATGTTTCATTCTATAGTGGATGTACCTTTAAACACACGTGTGTGTGTGTGTGTGTGTGTGTGTGTGTGTGTGTGTGTGTGTGTGTGTGTGTGTGTGTGTGTGACAAATTAACAAAGTAAAGGCGTCACAAATATCATTTAACTTAATGAATACATAGACTAACTGTAGTATACATTGTATACAAATTATATGTAATCGTAATGTATGATTTTTATTAAATTTGCTATAAAAAAATGTATAAAAATGTTACATTAAAATGTATACAAAATGAAAAAACACAATTTCACTGCTAATCACAAACATAATGACGAATGCATTACTATATCAGCAACAGACATGTGTAAACTATAATCTAGTTCTCAATAACCTAGTAACACACTGGTAGGTCTACTACACTAAAGTGATAGAGACAAATTATATACACAGTATTTAATTACGCTTCATCGGTTAAATACAATAGTAGAGTATAATGATGAGGGCGTTCTAGTGTCACCCACGCACGTTTGCATGTTGCAAGATAGGAGAACAGTATTTCACTATACATCTAATACACCATTCACTATACATCATTCTTCTAATTCAATATTTGACCGATTGACAACATTCTGTTAACGGGGTATCCCATTACAAGTATTTCCGGCAAGTTGCCGGAAATATTGTAACTTTAAAACCATTTTCTATCAAGTTGTAATGGGATACCCTCTATAAATTTACTATATTTCAGGCAAGTTGCCGGAAAGTAAGGGGGTTTCCCACTAAAATTGTAGCTAACTTGATAGAAAATAATTTTAAAGTTACAATATTGCAGGCAAGTTGCTGGAAATAATTGTATTGGGATACCCCCTTTATATATCTAGATTATATATATCTATAAATAAGTATTATTATTTTGTATTATTATATATATATATATAGATTTATATAACCACACAACATATATATATAGTGATAATTACATGATAACATCGTTGATGATGTAATAATGATGTAACATACCTTCGTGTCCACAGAATTGGCCGAAATTAGATCTCAACAAGTTGCACAACTCCTTATCAAGTTTAGGATTATCGAACAGCGGGGAAAGAGATCTAGGGGAGAAGCGGATATATCAATACGGGTTGAGAATGTTCTAATTAGGTAGATTGGCACGTGGAGCTAGTTAATGATCTCATTCTAGGTCATATCATTATAGATAGATAGGTAGGTAGTAATAGTTTATTGAATAGACTCAAAACAATGGGTTACAATAAATATTAATGACAGAAATGTATAACGAATAATAAGAATGATAAATACATTGCGATGTACACGCGCCGAATGTAATTAAAATAATAATAAGGCAATATTTGGAAAGTTGTACACAAACAAATGACCCGAATACAATCGCTATGGTAACCAGTGATAATTAGACACAGGCATATCTCTACTAGAGTATCTCGCATTCTAACACTATTTATATGTGCGTGTGTTTGTAATGATCGAGGAATAGTTAATGCAGACTAATAGACTAATGCGAATATATCTTATTTGTTGATTGAAAATTAATGTTATATAACATATATTGATTTAAATAGATATATAAATACATGTATGTATGTATATAATATACATATACTATATGGTATATATATAGTATATATATAGTATATATGTATATAAATGAGATCTATGATTCATTTGAATACGTTTAGTGAATATTAACGAGGATACCGATTCAGTATTCACGCATCGCTAATGAATCTAGCGAAGGGGCGAAGGTGAGAGGTCGTATGATTAGTGGTGGTGGTGGATAGTGGGGTCAAGGTCGTAGGTCACTAACGAGACTACTTTCTTCTCTTGGATGTCGAGCAGCGAGGCGTAGATACCCTTCTTCACCTCAACGTTAAGAGGTATGAAGAAGTTGGACATTATCTGTGTGTGTGGGTGTGTGTGCGTGTGTGTGTGGGTGTGTGTGTGTGTGTGTGTCAAAGAACCATAATAACAATGCTATAATGCGTCGGTACATTACGATACGTTGTAGTGTACTAATTAATAATGCAATTATTTGTACAAATATATCGCAAGTATATTTTATGGGAGATTAAATTTAGTGAACATTTCAACGATTACAAATTATAAATCTTCGTACGATTTATTATATATAATAATAGAAATATAAAGTATCATTTGATTGAAATAACGGTTATTGTAATGTAATATTGGCGATAACGATTTAAAATTAAATTAATGAAAATATGAAATTGTAATATTCGAGATATTGTAATGTAAATATTAATGTAAGTAGGGCTAAACTGTACTTACCCTGCACATGAAATCTAGTAGGGTAGCTGTGATCGCGGGGTGGGGCTTCATCGAGTGATGCATGACCAGTATACAGGGTTCTAGTGGGGGGGGGGGAGAGGAGGTAAAAGAGGAGGAGGAATAAAATGAGTGGGGGAGAAGGATGAGGAAGAGGAGAAGGAGGAGGAAGAGGAGAAGGATGGGGAGGAGGAGAAGGATGAGGAGAAGGATGGGGAGGAGGAGGAGGATGAGGAGACATGCTAACCTATATTCATGATGGAATCAATCGTCGGATTATAGAACAGCCAATCGTAGAACAGCGAGAGTTTAGCGTTACAGGCGTGTATGTTAGACTATCGAGATGTAGTGTGAGAGTTAGTAACGACCTCTAGTGGTGAAGGTAGCGCCCCCTATACTAACGGTACACGTGGTCAACAGCCAACCAATGATAGCCCAGCGAGGCAAGATCTCCGAACAGAGGAGTTCATTGGACGGGTGCAGTACGGCACAGATGTACCGGATGATATCGCAGCGTAGCGATTGGCTCTCTGTAGACTGTGTGAGGGGGCGGGGCACGGGGGTTAAACACGGGGTCAAATCGCCTACGTCATCTCTATAGTTAATTTAATAATACATGGAATAGAATGTATTTATTGAGTTTTTAAATAAAGTTCTTTTATCATTATCAGAGAGAGAGAGAGAGAGAGAGAGTGAGAGTGAGAGAGAGAGATATATATACTATACAACGATAATGATAGGAATGAGCAGCCAATGAAAAGAGGCGATACAGTCTACTAATCACCACTAACTTTGTTCATCAACCAATCCTGATAGCGTCTTTGATTTCCGAATTTCACCTGCGTGCGCGATAGTGTGTTGTGTTAAGGGGGCGGGGAGGTCATAGGTTAAAGATTATCGACTACTTCACCTTGGTAGTTAGAAACACTAGTTTGGTTTCGAGTTCGGGTGTCAATCTGGATACAAAGTACCTCTTGGATGTCTTGATTACCATCAGCTCGTGAATACCTGAGAAACACAGCAGTGGTGGTAGGGGTGGTGGTGGCGGTGATAGTGGTGACAGGGGTGATGGTGGCGGTGATAGTGGTGACAGGGATGGTGGTGGTAGTGACAGTGGTGGTAGCAGTGGTAGTGTTGGTGGTGGCAGTGGTGGCAGTAGTGGTGGCGGTGGTGGCAGTGGTGGTGGTAGTGGTGGTGGTAGTGGTGGTGGTAGTGGTGGTGGTATCAGTGGTGGCAGTAGTGGTGGCAGTGGTAGTGATGATGGTAGTGGTGGCAGTGCAAGTGGTGGTGGTAGTGGCGGTGGTAGCAGTGGTGGCAGTGGTAGTGATGATGGTAGGCGGGTACACTACCTTTAAACGTAGGATGGATAGCATTGGGGTTCTCAATCAAATCTCTCCAGAACTCCGCGATACCGGGAGCCCTAGCGACGTTCTGAAGCAGACGAATCAAATCTCGTCCAATCAACTTGCACACTTCCCACTGAATAACATACGAACATAATAAATAGTCGATATATGATAACAGAGAGTGAGATAACGCGCGAGTTGTAGAAATAAACAACGAATGATACGCAATTAACAAATTAAATAATATTTTATTGTATAGTATTTTATTTATTCACAAATATCTAGGTACCCGATCGAGAGTTTTAAAAATAATGCCAATAATAATAATAATAATATAATGCAAACACTGCGTACAGAACAACATGATATATTAAGTATCATATTAGATGTATATACACGAATTCTGGCTAGGGTAGAGAGTAGAAAGGTGTGCTAGATGAGGAGTGGGTATAGCTGCTAGCTCCGAGGGTGTGGTCAGATTAATAGGCTATAGTTATACATCTAAGCATCGCAATCTGACCAACTTACTACCGCTACCAGCTTCGCGACAGCAATGTCTACCGCAACGGTGGTAGTTACCAATTTAATACCCCACGGGGTTACATTGAGTTGCGGCATTTGATGTATACAATGTATTAAGATAGGAGATATATTTGTTATGTATTTAAAAACATTTTCTGCACCTTGGGTTTTGATCTGATTTACATTCTGTAAATTGCATATTGTTAACCAATATAAATAAAATTTACTTAATTAGAAAAAAAATGGTTCACTGAAAACCTGAAATATTTTGAGGCAAAATATGATGCTAAATTAGATTCATTTTTTTTATTTTTAAATTTTTTAAGTTTTACTATGTGTATTAAATATCTTTTAAGTAACATTTATTATACATATAATAATAAAGATACTGTTAAAATGTCATCAAGTTTGGATATTTATTGAGAGGGCAATTTTTAAGATTCAAAATAAATTAAAATCAATATTCTGAGTTTGAATCGAGTTTAAAGTTTAAGTACATTTATTTTACATTTTATGGTAATATATGGTTATTATTTATATCTTTGACTACATTTCTAGTATTATATTATAATAGAATACCACACTCATCCATAAAGTTATTCTTATAATATTTATATTATATTACCAATAATTACACATAAGCTAATATTTATGACATTTAAAAAAAAAGAAAATAATTTTTTTTACATGAAAATTATTTATTTTTAGCTTATTTATTTATTTCTAGTATTATAATATAACAGAATACCACACTAATATACCCATAAAGTTATTCTTATAATAAGTATATTATATTTTAGTCCGGCGATCGATCTCCTACTATGTTATGGCATTTTGAAATTAAATAAATAAATGACTCAATATCAATTATGTTATTTATAATGCGAATTTTACACCCAATGCAATGCGTTGATATCAATACGTTAATTATAGATGTCGCTAGTTGACATATGATTACATAATAGATCGTATATAACACTACATTTAAAATCATTACAAAAAATTAACTTATAGATGTCATATTATAAGTTTAAAATATGAGTATTTTGCTATTATTTACGCCATTTTATACAAATTTATTTTTTAAAGTTGTGTTATTACTAAAATATCTCCAAATGCGTGTAAAAAAATGTAACCAAAATTATTATATTTTTTATTATTCTATTAATATTATAACACTTTGATAAATAAATAACTATACTATATCAATGAAAGAAATATATTTTAATTTATTGGTGAAATATATTTGTAAAAAACAATATATAACTTATAATACGTATTTGAATACTAATAGTCATTTGTGGAAATAAAATGAATTCACAGTGATGCATAGTAATTCACAATGATGCATAGTATTGCATAGTAATGCATAGTAGGAACAATAGAAGAGGATGTATTGATTGCCTATATTTAATCGCACCGGGATCACTAGTGAATGTATATTATTGTGAGGTTAACGAGATATTTCAGTAAAGATAAACAATGACAGTAGAATTTCAACGCAGCCTTATATCTTGAAGGAATAATCCTATATTAACACGTCTGAGCTCTTCAAATTGTGAATACTAACGTTACAGTATACGTAAAACAAACGAGTAATTAAATATAAATGAATGTATAACTATTGAATATGAATTTGTATTTACTTAAATATAGTTTAGAGCCTCCATAAATAATAATCACATATCAATGAGGCGTCATAACAGAATCGTAAGCTTCATTGGTGATTATTACCTTTCTTGTCTTGCATATATATATATAACAGATCAGAGATAGATATCAGATCATCTGTATATTGTATCGCTGAAATAATGTGTATTGCACTATATATATGTGTGTATGTCTCTATATGAATAAATATATAACTATTGAATATGAAATAAGATGTGTATTGTATATATATATATATATCTAGTACTATATATATATATATATATATGATGATGATGATGATTTTATTTCAGCACTAATTTAATCATAAAATTATTATAGTATGACATAGTATGGATATATAGTATGGACAATGATGCATACAATAAAAGTAATTAGTATAAGTCTATATATATATATATATATATATATATATATATATGTAATATAACTATTGAAACAAGATATGAATAACACTATCATCAGAGATAGGGCAAGATAAACGAAGAAGCCTAGCTTACCTAGTCCTCATTACCTAAGATGCTGATAGATAAGATAAGATAAAATAAGATGTGATGCTGATAATAAGATAATATAATATAAGATTCTGATAAGATAAGATAAGATAACATAATATAAGATTCTGATAGATAAGATAAGATGCGATGCTATGCTAAGCTATGCGTAACTATGGCTGCGAACCTGCTCTCTCATGAGCTGAACGCAGAACTGAATCTCTCTCAGACGGAGGGCGTGCAGACTCTTGTCACCGTGGTCGACGATACACCGAAGGAAGGCGTACAGGGCGTGAGTTATCACCATCGGGTACTCTTTCAACCACTCCAAACTGTGTGCGAGCGGGTGTGGGGGTGTGTGAGGGTGTGTGCGAGTTCGTAGACGTACGGTAATAATGTAGTATAATTTATTTATTCAGCGAAATTTAATTTTAAATATAAGTCGGGAAATTATATATTACGTATATTATTATTATATATCATTAATAATAATGATAATAAAGATACATTTATGGTGACATCATCGTGTGTGCGAGTGTGTGTGTGGTGTGTGTGTGGTGTGTGTGTGTGTGTAGAGAGTTATGTTACTTCGACAATGCTGTACTATACATATTTTTTAAAATGAAAACAATTATTATAATAATGCTCGGGAAACTATCCCGATCTGGTAAAGTGGTTAGGGTAAGGTATTATAATAAATCGTGTAATAGTACATTAATATTCAACTATTGAATATGAAATGTTATTTATTTATTTAAGCGGTTTAGAAATTCATTAAAATAATAATAATATATCTTATAGACATCTTAAGGATAATTGTTAATTTTAATTCTTATCTTGAATATATACATATATATATCGATGATCTGGAGGTCAGATGATCTGAAGGTATACATTCTAAATAGTCTACGTATACATTCTAAATAGTCTAGGTAGACGATAAGCGCACGTCAAAGATAGCAGGCATAGAACAGGTAGGAAATAGTCAGTATTATAATTGTAAATTATTAATTGCGTAGACCTAATTGTAAACATTGATATTTCCCTTGTTGTAATCAACATGGGTAGTCATGAGATATAAAGGGGGGTGGGGGTTTGGGTATTCACTCTTACGTCTAGTGTAATGTGTTATTTGTGCATTTTGTGAATACATATTTATATTTCATATTTCATTTTTAATGTTCATTGATCGTTTAGTTTAAATATTTCAAATATAATATTTAAATACTTATAAATACATACACGATTCCGATATATTATATTAGTTTCATATTTTTGTTTCAAATTTTCAAAATTTAAATCTATTCCCACTTATTAACAACGAATTGTTGAATGAACTATTATATACATTGTACTATACAATATTAGTGATCTAAAACGAGCCGAGATCTTCGAGCCTGACCGGGTTAGTGAACGGCTCGATAGAGTTTATTATATTTGGAATTTTAAATATTTTTCTTTTAAAATAAATTTTATTTAAATTTTTTTTAATTTTAATAAATGTTATCAAAGGATGCACCAATTATTATTATAGAAGAGGTTAATTAAAGAGGGGACGCGATACAATGGTTTTTTTTCGAAAAAAAATTGAATTTCAATTTTTTTATTAATGTAAAATTATAATACTTCACATATTATCTTTTATGTGGTGTTTAAAATATGTTCATTACATTATTCATTTCGTTTATATTATATTATTTGTACATGTATATTCATATTTTTTATATTCATATATTATATTTGAAATTTGATTTACTCAGAATAATTATTTGTGACCAATCATGCTGATATAACTAGTATTAACTTTTGTACAATTGAATATTTTTTCTTAATTTTTTCAATATAACTAGATAAAACCTGTAAGATTAAAGTTATTTGTCAAAATTAAAAAATATTTATTTAAAAAATTTTAATTAACAATTTAGTTGGAAAATTAACGTGTTTTTATCAGATATTTCAAGTATTTTTTTTTGAAACGTATAACTTAAAGATGTGTAAACATCTATAAATTTCAACATATAATATACAAATATGGAATATTATTAATAGATTAAAAAAAAAAAAAAAATTGAATATTTTTTGAGTTAATAGATTTCTAAAAATAGCATTTTTTCGTATATGTTACATGTAAACCAAACCATTATATCGCGTCCCCTTAAACAATCTTTTATTATAAGAGTATTATATATATAACTTGTTTATATACTAAGAAATGCAATTTCGTTTATAATAATATATTAGTTAAATGCGTATAAAAATTACTTTTGAAATAAATATTTTAAATTAAAATGTAATGGAGATTTAATTATAAATTATAGTAATGGAGATGTAATTATAATATTGTAATTAAAATTAAAAATTAATTAAAAATATCTTATTTAATTTTAAAATACAATTGATATTATTATAAATAAAAATCTAGAGTCACACTCATGTTCGACAATCTAATCAGATAAACTAGTTTGAAAATCAAGTATTATACATAAATCTAATTTTACAATCAATTTTGACAATCGAGTACGATAAATCGAATCGAGTATGAAAGTAGTATGTCTCTAATAGTATGAATATTGTTAGCAATCAAGTATGAAAATATAATCCTATAAACAAATATGACAATCAATTACGGCAAATCGAATCAAGTATGAAAATCTAGTTCGCCATGTTCGTCAAAAAATAAACCTATAAACAAGTTCGACAATCTAGTATGATGAATCGAAATTAAATAATTGACTTATATGAAACATATGTTATGAAACATATTTGTTGATGTTTTTCGAAGCGGAAATTTAGGATGTTTGAAGCATAAATTTTGGATGTTTCAGTTGTATTGAAGTAGGATATTTTGGTTCATTTAGATCACTAATACATATGTATATTAATTATATATTTATATATTAGTAAACAAAATAAGATTTTATATTTTGAAATTTTAATAAGTTTTTTTTTTGTAATACAAACATATTTTTTTTAATGCATTTAAATATATCCATAGTTCGTATTTTTATCAATAATTCGAATTTCTCTTATATGACGAATAACTTAAAATTCTACAAACTCATTTGTATAGTTAAATGATTTTAATATTTATTTAATAAAATTAAAAAAATATTAATCTAAAATGGCAGCAATGATATATAGTATTATTATTTTTTATTATTATACCCATTTTGTTAACCTCTTTGTTATACCCATTAGCTTATGATGCAACTAGAGAACTAAACGATGTCTTACTCTATTACGCAATGTTTATAAATAGATGATTTAAATTATGAATCACTAATTGTAAAAGTTTGAAAAAAATGGAATATTAAACGAAAACTACATATTATATAATTTTGAGAATCGCGAATAATTCTCAATACAATGACAATGATATGATAGAATGTCAAGGTAAAACCAGCATTTAAAACATTATTAAATCAATCAAATTGTTATTAAATTTAGCAGTATATATATCACTAAATACACACAAATTTACACACACACACATATATATATATATATATATATATATATATATATATATATATATATATATATATATATATATATATATATATATATATATATATATATATTATCATCATATTATCATATAATTAGGCTATAATATATAAGATTTACAAACTTTGTTGATAAAATATCAAGTACCGAATCAATCAGCCAGATATTACTTTCACTTATATCTCCACCT
Source organism: Osedax fenrisi (assembly GCA_964019155.1). Taxonomy (NCBI): domain Eukaryota; kingdom Metazoa; phylum Annelida; class Polychaeta; order Sabellida; family Siboglinidae; genus Osedax; species Osedax fenrisi. The sequence goes on along the minus strand of OZ025239.1, from coordinate 121,375,005 downwards.
AAAGGAAAGTTAAATATATCAATGTTATATATATATATATATGTTAATATAGGTAACTTTATTATATAATTATCAAAAATGAAATGTTATAATATTTTAAATAATAACAAGTATTATAAAATAATTGTTATTGAAAAAAAATTTTACTTTTCATTATCTTTATATGACTGTTGAAGTCAATTATGAGTTTTAATAAACAGAGGAACTGGTAGGGATGAGAAGGAATAAGAGTGGGACACTAGAGTTAGAAATACTAAGGAGTGGGAGTGGGGTGGGGTAAGGGGTGGGGGGGTTATTCTGAGAAAATACATTGTCCTAGGATTATCTTAAAACAGTATTTAATACTACGAAGATATCGATAAGGATTGTTTTGGGATTGTCCTAAGACAACATTTAACATTAGGCAGATAACTGAGAATTATCCTAGGATAGTGGGCAATAGCATAGGTCATAGGTCAATAGGTGCCTAACCTGCGCATTGTCTCAGTAGGTTCAACAAGATGGCCTCCATACCTGCAACGCGATCCTTAGTGAACTCTTTCACGAGCCACACCATCTGGTGGTACATGTTGGCATTAAAGTAGTCATTAAAGTATTCAGTAGAAAGTATAAAGTATTAAGTATTAAGGAGTGAAACCTTGTTTTAATTTGTTATCATCCATATTTTACCTTAATATATTTAAATATAATGATTATCTTTAAAATAACATATACTATGTCGTTCAACAGTAACTATAAATGCCTTATCTATGCATTTTCAACATATACCAGTACGATAAATATTTTAATATGCGCACATTTATAATGTAAACATATTTGTTAAAACTCCCCCAGACTACGCACATGGAACAAGCTGAACACGTGGAGCCTATGTAGTATTAAAGTAATATTTAGAAGTGATCGTATAATATTGTGTATAAATAAACGATCGCTGGCTCTCGTTAAAACCATGCATGCCTTAACACTAGAGCGGGACATTAGAGACATACGTTTATAGCATCAACGACATATCAGTAGAGCCACATGAGGTGCTCTCACACACTCGCAGGTTATGTAAGGCAACAATGGAGAACGCGGACGTGATGCGTGGGAAATGTACGCTTCGTTCGCGCAGCAGAACTAGTGGTGTAGGCATCGAGCGCAGCAGAACTTGTGGTGTAGGCATCGAGCGCAGCAGAACTAGTGGTGTAGGCATCGAGCTCCGATGCCCCGTAATAAGATGCGTATCGCCTGTCTCGCCTCGTTAGGTTTACGCTTTGTATCTATACGCGTCTTGTTACTTAGTTATTGTTATCATTGTATGTGTACTTGTATATATATATATATATATATGTTGTAATATTTATTCGTTTTATATCTATTTTATGTTTACAATTTATATTTATATTTTCCTTTTCTTCTGAAATTTTATTGTAATTTTATTGTACTCTAATCTACTCAAATCTATTGTTACCGCTTCTACTATTTATTTTATCCCTTTCCTTTTGCTGACAAGTAAATATCTCGATACGTTCAGTGAACTTCTATATGAATTCACTCACGTTTATTAAAATGAACCGCTCCGATCACTATTATAAGCAGCGGCGGCAGTAGTAGTAATGGCTAACCTGATTTTTAGTGACCGGCTTAAGTTTTGTCCACTTATCCAAGATCAGTTGACCCACGGTAGAGGTGACTTGGTTATGCGAGTCCCTAGTGGTCATCGCCAGGTTTCTGTAGATCTGGTCGAGGTGGCAATGATTATAGAGTGGTGCCAGTACAAAGATCATGGCATCGGATACGGGGATCAGACATTCGGGGGTGGTGGACAAATAGTGCTAAGTTTAATGAATCACCGTATACCATTATTGTATGGATGCAAGTGTTTCATCTAGACAAACACATCAATAACAATGTGGTTAGTTCTAATCTAATAGCCTATCGGGTACGACTACAAAAGTAGTGATTTCGCACTCACATTATTCTTATACTAATATTATAATACATTATTATATAGTTACATATTATATTGTAACTGCTTGCGTGGCTCAGTAGGCGTCGGACACACAAGCAGTAGGTCACGGGTTCGAGCCTCGTCCGCTCCAATAAAATAGGTATTAAAATATTAGTTAGAAGTGATCTTATATAAGTGTGTATAAATAAATGATCGGCACTCGTTAAAACCACGGATGCCTTAACATGAGAGCGGCTTCGATGGGACATTAGAGCCATATGGTTATAAGTGAAAACTTCATCTAAGTTCCTGGATGGGATGAAAGGACTCCACCAAATAAGAACAATAGCATAACTACTAATAGTATTATTCTAATACATTATTACATAACATATAATATATTATTAGATGATGTTTTATTAATAAACTAGTAATTAGATGTAAGCGATATTTATAGGCTCTGGGTAAAACTAGACAGACACGATGACCTTGGAGTCAGTATGATGACCTTGGAGTCAGTATAATGACCTTGGTGGAAGAGTTGGCATCGGTGAGCATGACAAACAGTAACGCGTTCTGAATTCGAATGTGATTGCCACCTGATTTGAATACCTGTAGATAGTGTAGCGGAGCGGGGTTTAGGGGTGGAAACTATATCCTATAATAGTAGGGGGGGGGGGGGGGTTCACACTAACTCCACTTTATGAGAGTGAGCTATAACTGCATCATAATAAGAGGGGTTAATAGGGGATGAAGGGGTAAGGGTTAAACATATAATTATGTAGTAGGGTTTAGTACGCGACGCGGTATTGATTAGACATTGTAAATATTAACTAATACTACACAGATGCTAGAATGAAATAGAACTTAATAATGTGACCTTACGCGACCCTCCCAGAACAAAGATCATACTATAGATATTATATTCGCTGTATTATCGAAATATATATAAATCATCGTGTACAAATTTTAAATAATGTTTCAATATTTTGACTTTGATGCTTTTATTAATTTAAGCAAATATATAGTCGAAATATGTAATCGAAATTATATATATATTTGCTAAAGATAACATACGTTATTGAAATAAACAAAGAATAATACGAAATTAAAAAGTTTTATTACCGTAAATTAAACGTTAAACGTAATAACTTATTAATTGATTTGTGAATTTGTATACGAGTGAATTACTATTGGTTATAAGCGTAAATATATTATCCATTGTAATATTGTTAACTTTAAACCCACTCGTATCTAATCGAATAATGAACAGTGGCGTCGTGTAGTAGAAATAGTAAGCATTTAACGAGAGGTGTGTTAAGAATGTTAATTTAACGAGAACAGAAAATGTCTACACTAGCGATGTCTATTGTTTAGTTTAATATCCATTGTTATGTAATTTTATTGTATTTTATCCGAATGAAGATGATGAAATATGACATTACACTACTGTTAGGAGATATCGAATTAAAAAACTAATCGCTTTCACAGATTCTTCTTAGACATTGTCTATAAACTGAATTCTTTCATTAATTTTGTGCATAATAAACCCTATATCACATCATAATCATGGCAGTATAGCAAATATAACATGTAATAAATATAACATAGAGCCTGGTAACGTGTTCCAGCTCTAATTGGCATCAATATCGAGGGTGACTGTGTACATCAAAGGGCGGTATACGAGGGTGTATCGTATTACAAGTATGTACAATGTATAATGCAAGGTTAATTTGTATCATACTTGAGTAATTGTACAGGTACATATAGGTCTATATAGGTTGTACTAGCAATGTTATGATGCAGGGCTTTTTAATGCCGAGCCGAGATTTTAATTTACTGAAAAAAAACGAGCCAAGACTTTAATTTTCGGAAAAAAAAAGAACCCGAGCCGAGATTCTATAAAAACGAGAATGAGTCGAGTTGAGACTCTTACGAAACATAACTGATGACAAAACATATCTAATATGAATTGATTATTAGTATTAATAAGTTTATTAAAGGCATACGATAAACCATGAAATCGTAAAATAATAACTATTTTTTATATTGTATTACAAATTTAAATATTATCTTTAAAATGATGCATACGTTACGCTTTTATGTGAAATAGAACTCGTCAGAAATGATCTTTAAAACGCCACAAAACTATAAATTAAAATACATATCACAAACATTTTAATAAAATTAGATTTAATTTTTAATATATATATTTTCATATTATTTTGTAAATATTTGTTACTAACATTTATACTTATAATATATATTTTAGATTCTATAAATAAGATAATGTGTATTTTACGTTTTTATTTTAACATATGCATGATTTATATATATATTTCAAGAAATTATGTATTCAATAAAATAGTGACCATTTAATTTAAAATGGATTTATTCAATAAATATTTTTTCTAAAATTAAAAACGCAATTGTGCTTTAAAGTATATAGTGTAAAGTGTATAATACATAAAGTAAATAGTAATAATGAATACTTTTATCTAAAAATGTTGGTATATTATCATAATATATTTATAATTATTTCATACGTTTTTTTATAAATATATACTTATATCTCTTACATTTACTTTAATAAGTATATGCTGACCTACTTCAATGATAAAATATGTATTGCCGTATCTAACAGTAACATATGCTATGCTAGCGAGTGTTCCTGAACTCAGTAATAGCCGCACAATAAGCTGACTGGCCTAGTTAACCATAGTAAGCTTTGATTCGTACATGTTTTTATGATAATTTTTTATTTCAAAGTAATTTTAAATAGAGGTTTTAAATGTATATTAAGTTAGTATATTAATCAGTGTTTGTATTAATCTAGTAGAGGCTCTACTGTAGAGCGATACGATGAATAAAACAATTACTATATGGTCAATGGATACGAAAATAGATATAAGTAGTAGTAGTAGTAGTAGTAATAGTATTTATTTATACACAAAGCTTAATATAACATTCTACAATGTGTTTTACTGTTTGTCGAACAGTTTACAGGTGTGGGTTCCCGGATGATTTAACGATCATCCGTAAAAATAATCTAATAAAATAACATTCTTAAATATAATAATAAGTGCATTTAACAATACTTAAATTCACTATTTAGATATTGAGAGAGAAATTCCAGAAAAATAATGAAAACTATGTTAGATCTCTGAACAGACATGATTCACAATTGATTTCAAACATTTCATTACATATTGATTGTTAATTTGTTGAGTAGTAAACTAATAGAACTGTACTATATATGTGTGTGTGTGAGCGGCTTCGAAAGGACATTAGAGCCATATGGTTATAAGTGAATACTTGATCTAAGTTTCTGGATGGGATACAAAGACTCCACCGAAATAAAATAACAATATATATATATATATATATATATATATATATATATATATATATATATATACGTATAACTATGTAAAGCATACCAATTATGAATATAATTATTAACGAATATTTTAAAATATTTATATATTATATAGTTTTATAATTATATATAATAAGCAGTGTATCCCGTTAAATCAATAACGTATGTTAAAGTTAATTGTACACTTATGTAATAGGTATATAGGACCGTTTATAATATAGTTTATATTGTTAAAATATGCTTTTTTAGTTTAATATCGAGATTATATGTTATTTTTTATAAATTTCTAGTATTTTTTAAACCCTGATATGATAACACACTTAAATGCCTTTTTTGTATTCGCGTATATGCGATCATTAATCTATTTATACATTTGTGTATATGTGTATATGAATACAAATATTAATAATTATAAATTTAAATGACTAATAGATAATTGTTATTATTTTAAGGTATAGTATACCTTTTAAATAGGTTTACAAATGAACAATATAAAATGAATAGTATTAATTACGAATATAGTATATAACATGGATTAATATTTATTAACCAATATGTGATAAGATATTTACTTACTTTTATACACATAATAATACATTTCATTGGTAAATAAGCTCAATATAATAGTGATTCATATTTATATGTAAGTTTATGTTGTATAAGAAAATGTATACTTATTAAATAGTCACAACATTCCCATTATTAAATAAAGCTCTATAATATATTTGTAAAATACTGTTAAAATACTTTATATACTTTATTATATGTGTTACTTTATGCACACTATAAATATGAACTAAATATATATTATTTATACACATACAGCAAAGATATAACACTCTCTATCTACGCAGCATAATTAATATGAAACCGGCCGCTTCAGCAGTAGTATCGAAATCACTGAAATAGATTTAGGTTGCACGATTTTAATACAAAATGTCATCACAATTTTTCCTTATTCTATTAAATAACATGTAATATGAATACTTTTTTACTCACCTCATAGATATGTATAGCATTTAAAACATACATATACTATCGCTTTGTTATATATTAGTAATATTAATGTAGTGTTATCATATAAATAATAATTTAAAATAAATTTGTTCTCATTTTAAAAGATAAAGTTTGGTACCAGGTCTAAAGCGACACAAATTAAAATATGTTATCCCGCAATCTCTGTAATTTTGTTCAGTATAATATTTCAATATTAATAATTATATAGTATATGTTAGTGTAACAAATATATATTTTGAAATATAAATTTCGTATAGACCTCTATAACAAGAGTAGTCTGCGTCGATTTTTATAAAAACAGAGCATGCTTTAAACCATAATCATAGTTTTATTAATTTACATTATAAATAAAACATTTAAAAAACAACCTATATAAATGGCGCTGTTCATTATTATTATATAACATTAAATTACACGATTTCGGGTGTGTTATACAAATTATACAAATTGTTGTATACGTTATGGGTACACATATATAATATGTCCTCCGACTATTTTGATTACTAATGACAGGATCAAATCTATAATTATTATAATAATTATAATACGAGTTGCGGGAGTTGAAATGCTCGAGCGCACTTGTTCTTTTATATATAAATAAATAAATAAACTGCAAATTTATAAATATGTGTACATAAATAATATATATGTATATATATATATATTTAATAAATATAAATATAAAAATTATTTATATATAAATATTATAATAATAAATTTATTATATATATTTATTTATTATAATAATAAAGGGTTCATAATAAATATACCAACATAGGGTTGTATGATATCGAACCATTCGATATCTGTTACAGCCTCGCATATAATTTCCAGATACGCAGTATGTGCACTTTCGAGTCGCTATTAATTAAAAGAGTAGTCAATTATTTAGCAAATGTATGAAAATATTAATAAGTTTTGCTATGATTTTTTTAAATAGTTAGTAGTTTGAATTTTTTGAATGTATACCTCATCAAGCTCATCCTTGATGTCTATTTCAGCTTTAATCATTAACTTTGAAGTAAGATTTTTGTTACGATCATCCATATTTATAGATGGGGTATATATTTATTTATGTAAAAAAATTAAATATACTTAATAAAGTAAAAAATATAACGATTTGTTATAGAGTATCATCTTTATTTATATTTTTTCCATTAAATTTATCCTCGCGAATCAGAGTAATAACATTAACTAGTGAGTGGAGCATAAGTTATTTTTAATTTTATAATATTCAATTATCTTTGTTCATTTAGTTAATTTTACATATAACTATTTAACTAATAATTAAAAATTTAAATATTATAAATTATTATATTAGTAATATATATGCATATGTCAAATTAATTTAAAGGATTTTTATAATTTAAATTAAACAAATATTTGCATTCCTATTAAATTAGATTTTTTAAATATAATATAATAAATATTTAAAAAAATATATATATTATATCTAAAATTGAAACATTATTAGTGATTAAACATTTTATTCATAATTCATAATGGTTATTTATTCAACTTTTTATTTTCTTTCATAAAAAAACATTAATTATTATTTAATTTTATCATATATTATATGTTTTATTATTAGTAAAATAATTTTATAATAATTATAATAATTGTTATATATAATTATATTTAAAATAATATAATATTATAATTAAATAATAATAATTATTATTATTTAGACGGGTATCTAAACTCCGAATGAGTGCGCCCTGATATAGAATAACATATTAGTCATAGATAATTGGAGCCTCTGTAGCGTAGTAACTATATATTGTATATAATATATTGAATATAATATTCAAAATATAATTAATATTAGATATATTATATAATTATAATTATATTATATTAATAATTATTATTATAATAATATATTAGATTATATCTAATTTAGATATAATTATTATAATATATAATAATTATATATTATTATAATAATTATATAATATATTAAATTAATGAATTAAATACATAATTATTACTAATAGCAGAATAGTACACTATATTTATATAATCATTATATAAATACAGTTACTATAATAGTATTATAATAATGAGTATCGGTAATAATTACTTTATAAAATTTATAATAAATATACACTGTAACAGTGTTACAGTGATTGTATACTTATTATAATAATACAGTTATTAAAAAGTGCTTTTTTATTATTAATAAGTAATGCTATAGGCTAGAGTCTTGTAAATTATTATAATAATTATAATGGTTACAGTGAGAAAAATGCATTAATTCCTATAGTTCAATTAACTGAGAGCTGTCGATATCAAAGTATTCTACTACATCACTATGAATACATCACAAAAAAAAGTAAAAAGTAAGTAAGATAGTGATATTACTTACTTTTTACTTTTTTTTGGTTTATAGACTACATCAGTGCGTGAGCAATCGGCCGTCCGTGGGAGGGAATTATTGAGTGGGAGGGAAGGCAATGGAGAAGTAATAAGTCTTAAGGTGGTGTTTAAAGGAGGTAGTTGATGTGTTTGTTCGTAGGTGATTGGGCAGGGAGTTCCAGTGGTAAGGGGCAGAAAGGGCAAAGGATATGATACTATGATGATCATGTTAACCATGTACATAAACTTATTCATTATAATGATTATACAATATAAAACCAACGTTTTATATACTCTACGTATGCAGAGATTAATACTCAATTATATAATATATATAATACTAATAGTATTTTACCATATATTTCGATATCATTAGTGGCATCTATAATAGAACTGCGAATAGTATAGTTTACAAACATTTGCCTATATTATATATAGTATTAAGATATAGTATATATATAAATAGAATTATAATTCACTAGAGCCTCGTTATGCTATAGCCTATAGGTATTATAGGAGCTACTACTGTCAGTCTTTAGGTCAAACGAAACACAACATATGCATTATAGGAGCTACTACTGTCAGTCTTTAGGTCAAACGAAACACAACATATGCGTATGAGGGTAGAGAGTAGGCTGATCTAGATTCATATCGACGAATTCACATCAATTGATCCACATAATATATTTAATATGTATACCTAGTTCAGCTAGTAGCTCTAATAATTATATACCGATAATAAAATACTAATACTTATGACCGAATACCATTAAAACATAATTATTATTATTAATACGCTAAGCTATATATAGTAAAGTATATATACTTTTAAATATTTAATATTAGTTAATAAAGTATATAATATATATAAACAGTGCGATATATTAACAACGCAATAGACGTTGCTGAAACTAGACAGCTAGCACATCTATTATTGCGCTGCTAACGATTCACACCCCACGGTTTTATTATAATTTGATTAAGATGATATTCATTAGTGGTCGGAGTAATCCTCAAGGGGTGCCCACACCACTGGCAACAGCGCGGTGACTCGTTGCCATTCTTGTTACCCGTTCTATTGCTCGCTGTGCGGGCACTCTTTAGTAACGATTCCTTACCATAGTTTTATATATTAAATATTAAATCTACCCGCGTCAATCAGTCGTTTTTTTATTATTAATATTTGCATTGATCTCAACGTATGTCTCTGATCAGTATCTCTCCAGCTTACACGGATAGTAAGATCGTTAATTCTGTTCCCATTTTTCTTACGGTTCTCCATGCGATTACTTCTATAGTACACGCAATATCTCTGATTATTATGTACGCTCATTTCTATCTAGTAATGTACATTATTTAATTTCAGAAATTTGACTTTTGCGGGGGACAAGATTGTCCGGATTGGATTCTGGCGGAAATTAATTCATTATCTAAACTGGTAAGTGACAAATCTAAGTTTATTTTAGATATCATTTTCATAAACTATTATTAATGATGCAATAATATTGATAATTATGTGATATGTAATCTCTTATCACCTCTATCTAATCTTAATATTTTTGTTCTCATCAACAATTATTTTGAATGACAACCTTGGTCATTTTATTAATTAATATATATATATATATATATATATACATATATATATATATATATATATATATATATATATATATATATATATATATATATATATATATATATATATATTAAATAGATAGTGTCATCATTAATGTACAATAGAAATAAAAAGTGTATTCAATTATTTTAATTATTATTAAATATATATAAAACATATGAAGTATTTTATCGATACAAGATACAATACATATATATATATATTATATTGATGATAATGATGATGAAAGGTTTTTTACGTATAAAATAGGATATCATAGTTATCTCTTTGCTCGTGTATGAATTAAACATTATAGTACATAGTATGATGACTAACAAATAGTAATAGTAATACTATAGAACAGTGAATCTTAACCTATTTTTAAATGCCCCCTCGAATACAATTAATTCATGCAAAGTTCCATTACTACTTCCATAAGTTATCCATAATATGATATAAATATATATATAAATGTAATAATTATATCTAGTGGCTTATCATTTATTTTTAAAGTTATATATAATACCGATTAATTTGATATAATTACATATATGTAAATTATATAAGATATATCCTAACATAATTCTAATACCCTTGCCCCCCCCCAGTATATTCTAAATACCCCATAAGGGCGATATCATCCAGGTTGAGAACCACTACATATTAAACAATAGTAATAGTGGAGTATTAAGTGAAGGATACCGATTATTACGTGTAATAGAAAGATGATGATGATGATGATAATGATGATGATGATGATGTTGATGTTGATGATGATGATGATGATGATGTTGATGATGACAATGATGATGATGATTTTGATGATGATGATGATGGTTTTATTTCAGCACTAATTTATTATAAAATTCTTATAGCATGACAGTAATAGATACAATAAAAATCATTAAAGTAATAAATAGTGGAGTAACATTTGATGTACGAAATGAGAATGTGATCTTAGGGAATGGATTTGACGAAGGGGGCCCCTATTTAATAGCTAACACAAATAATAATGATTCCGAGACAAACAAATTTAAAATATATATTATTTCATTTTATTTTAGTAGTTGACTAATAAATATATGATTTATATAATATGTATTAATGAGTCTATATATATATTATTATTATTATCAGATTTAGGCAATGCCAGGGTAATTATAGAAGCAGTATTGCTTATCGAGATAATCACCCCTATATGCACACATTCTTATATTAAATCATCTATACTAGCTCTTACATCATAGAATATTACCATACACATGTATATAATGCATACCCACACACACCCACACACACACCCACACACATACCCACACACATACCCACACACATACCCACACTCATACCCACACACATACTCACACACATACCCACACACACCCACACACACACCCACACACATACCCATACACACATACCCACACACATACCCACACTCATACCCACACACATACCCACACTCATACCCACACACATACCCACACTCATACCCACACACATACCCACACTCATACCCACACACACACATATAACCCACATGTCTGATTCTCGCAGTCTTCTATAAAGGTGAAGTTACTGACCGCTCAAGCGTGCAAGACACTGATTACAGACTGCCTCGACGTTAGTGTTACATTGTACATTATGCAGCAGGGTTGTTTGGGTTTTTTCGTTCGGTTTTTTCAAATGGGTTTTTTCATCGGTTTTTTCGGTTTATTCGGTTAATTCGGTTTATTCGGTTTTTTCAAATTTTATTCATTAAATTTTATATAAATATAATAGTTCTACATTAATAGTATTATTAATACTGTATTAATATTGATTATGTTATAATGTTATAATAATTAGAATATGAAAATATTATATACATAATCGAAAAGACTCACTATGTCTATGATAATATATTATATAATATGAATTTCATATTATGAAATATTATCATGAAGTTTGTACTTTGCTGTCTAGACTTTATAGACCAAAGTATAACTCAGCTCTTCTAAAAAAAGCAGGTGGAAGTAAGCTAATGATGCCTATTGATACGCCATGGAATACGCTTGCAGATAGTATCGAGAGCTATTTAAATAATTGGATATTGATAAAGATATTATCACAAAAATATCCAACATTGAAAAGAAGTGCCGAAGATATGCTAAAAATAATGAAACCAATTGCTATATACTTAGACATGATACAGAGCGATTCAACAAAAATTGCAGATGTTGTGAGAATCTGGAAAGATCTGATTGATAATGTAACACATATTATAGATGATGATCAAATAATCACGCCATACCATATGTTGATGTTGATGATGAAATATTTAAAATAATATAATCCTTAATGACAGCTAAAAGTTCTAGTACCGGGGTAGAAATATTTGTTCATCTTTTGGTCTAGTTCAGTCAAAGTTAAGAAACAGACTTGGAAATGAGAAGGCTGAAAAACTTGTATATTTATTCAAACATTTTAATAGTTGATATCATAATCATTTTCTTAATTTATTGTTAATAAATTAATATGTTTGTGTGTTACGTTATTATGTATACATTATAATAATATGTTTTATTTGTTATTAATAAATACTAAATAAATTTAAAGAATTTTGCATTTAATAAATTATAATTATTGAAAAAACCGAAAAAACCAAATAAACCCAAAAAACAATGAAAAAACCCAATAAACCGGTTTTTTCGAAAAAACCCAAAAAACCGACAACCCTGTTATGCAGTGTATTATTGTTACTGTTATGTATTCGATTGTTATATAGTATACACTTTTTAAATGATAAAATCTTTTATAATAGCGTGATAATATGAGATCGAAATGAAATGGTAATATATGCTTGTGATACATTCAATAATCAAAAGTACGTTATAAATCGTAGGCAATTATTAATAAATGAGTTGTTAATGATGTCTTGTATGATGAAGTGTACACTGCTCACTATACAGTATACAGTAGGAGAGACTCTTTTGGTAACTTTTTAGATCCCTTCATAGAAAAGTATTTGAAAACTAACTTGGAATAACTCTTAATCATTCTAGATATAATAAAAAAATAATATTTATTTTTCTAACAAAAACAATTTTACGACTAGTTTACCACATAATTTATTTTTTGTTAAAATACTCAATAAAAGTAATTTTTTGTATCAATATATGCTATTTTTATTTTAATACTTATAATTTTATATTCATATAGTGATGATAGACATATATAATATAACCTTTTTTTTTTATTATTCCATTGATAATTTTTTTTTTCGATTTAGAAAAAATTAAAATTTCCGTTAGATCGATTTAATTATTTAAAAAAAGAATTAAAAAATATTTTTAATGATTTTTTATATACTACATATGCTAAAAGGTAATTTTTAATTGTAAACAATTTTTCCTTTCATATATCTGTAATTTAATTTTTTTTCGTAATTTTTCAATACAAATTTCTATCTTTTTTAAATATTGTTTAGCTTTCAGAATTGTTGTCGGTTTTCAATTATTTTTTTTATTATATCTAGAATGATTAAAAGGATTTATTCAGAGTTAGCTGGCACTTTTCTATGAAGGGAACTAAAAAACTTACGAAAACAGTCTCTCCTACTGTGCTACAGCGCGTATACAATGGTAGTGTATACATCGTACTTCAGTGCCTGATACATCGAATAGCTATGCGGTGCAAGTGCAAACATTGTTATTATTACTAGTATTATGTTCTCCATCGCGCATACCTATGTAAACACACACGCGCCCACACTGATCACACCACTGACCACACCGTCACAGCGCAGTCGTCGGCGCTATTAATAGATTATTGCGTAATCATCGTACTTAGGCCTACTTATTAATACACACACACACATACGATTAGCGTACACATTAATACACGTTCTGACGCCGGTTTTAGTTTGAGAAGCTACTGAGTCTAACGAGCCAAGCTAAACTAGGTTTGTATGCCCACCCCCTCCCTGCATATACTTATTAATTATTGTACACTATTTATTGCATATTATATTTTGTATACGTCGTCCGTACACTTTTGAGATATGTATCGTACGGCATTTAAATAAACTATTACGAATACGAGTTAGATGTAGGCCGAGGTATAGACAACGCGTTACCGATTTAGCTAATATCAACCTACGAGTATAGTTTTATATCAGAGGTTAACACTTTACAGCTAATTAGATATCACATAGATCGATAACGATAAGTGTATGACACTTGATACACACAAATATCGATTTTAAATTACATTTATTTAATAAATAATGAATAATACATGTATTTATATTTATATTAATATTAATAATTTTGATCAAGTTTAATGTACTAAAAATAATATTTATATATATATATATATATTTATGAAATACAACATATCAACTTTCCTCATAATTTTTCAGTTTTTGTATTTTAATGTATTTGAATTGAAGATATCATACTATTTTATTGCTATATATATATTTTATAAATGTTGTCAATTGCTTATCCACTTTCTTTATATCGATCACTACAGCATCACCTCTCTGTACAGCACACTTCTCACTACATGTAATATAACACACCTCCCTCATCACTTTACTTCATCAGTATATCTCCTTCATCCCTCTCTCTCTTATAGCAATCCATCATCCCTCCCTCTCTCTCCCACCCTCATTCCTCACCAGTCGATGACGATGTAAAGGCATTGTTCTCCTGCCTGAAGTACATCGTCGAGAACGGGGTTAACTTCTCCGTATCAGGGGCTCGCGTCTGTGATGAGTTACAGCAGCTCGGACTACCTAAAGGTTGTAACATGTGATGTAACTGTGCCTAAAGGTTGTAACATGTGATGTATATGTGCCTAAAGGTTGTAAGATGTGATGTAGGTGTGCCTAAAGGTTGTAACATGTGATGTATGTGTGCCTAAAGGTTGTAAGATGTGATGTAGGTGTGCCTAAAGGTTGTAACTTGTGATGTAGGTGTGCCTAAAGGTTGTAAGATGTGATGTAGGTGTGCCTATAAGTTGTTGGATGTGATGTATGTGTGCCTAAAGGTTGTAACATGTGATGTAACTGTGCCTAAAGGTTGTAACATGTGATGTATGTGTGCCTAAAGGTTGTAAGATGTGATGTAGGTGCGCCTAAAGGTTGTAACATGTGATGTAGGTGTGCCTAAAGGTTGTAAGATGTGATGTAGGTGTGCCTAAAGGTTGTAAGATGTGATGTAACTGTGCCTAAAGGTTGTAACATGTGATGTATGTGTGCCTAAAGGTTGTAACATGTGATATAGGTGTGCCTAAAGGTTGTAAGATGTGATGTAGGTGTGCCTAAAGGTTTAACATGTGATGTAACTGTGCCTAAAGGTTGTAACATGTGATGTAGATGTGCCTAAAGGTTGTAAGATGTGATGTAGATGTGCCTAAAGGTTGTAAGATGTGATGTAGGTGTGCCTAAAGGTTGTAAGATGTGATTTAGGTGTGCCTAAAGGTTGTAAGATGTGATGTAGGTGTGCCTAAAGGTTGTTGGATGTGATATGAAAATAATATTAAATTTTAAGAGTAATAAATATACTGATAAATATACAAATAAAGACGATATATATAAAAGTAATTAAACATGACATAATACTAATACTCCTCTCATCCGATTGGTTAAACCAGAACACGCGAACTCTCTGTCTAAAGTTTTGAATCAGAACCGCGAAGATCTTCTGAAAGTGCAGCGAGAGAACACCTTTAGAAGTGAGTGAAGCTTTGACCTCTGCTACCCACCGTGACCTCTAGCTAATCTCGCAGCGCCTATCTCGCGTCACGCTCGTTTAGAATAGAATAGAATATATTTATTGAGCATTACATTCAAGTTAGATTTCATCTTTTCTCGGCCCCAAACGGCTTCAAAGTAGGATATTTAATTTTTTTAATTATTAGTGGTCCAATTTGTTGAGATTATTATAATATATTAGTATCGTAGATTACTATTGTTACCTCCGATTAAAACATTTATCACCTACACGCATCACCCCGTCCTTTACAGCCTCCTACCTGAGGGAGATCAACACGGCACCATGCAAACACGTAAGTTGTTCTCATTAATTCCTCTCGACCAATCTGTGTTCACGATGTTCTTACGTCCGGGTAGTAGCGCTTTGAAAAGTTTCGCATTCAATTTACTTTTACGATTATTCGAAACCACTTCTAATTACTATAAGAATTGCGTTTTATAAAAACCCCGTTCCTCTAAATATAAATTTAATAAATTATTAATTATCTAGACAATTGTATTTTATAATACTTTGATGTAAACTTTTCCAGTTTACTGATTAAGCCTGGGTAAACTGTATTATATAACCTAAAGTATCAATAATTCAATTATTTCGCGAAGATATATCACTTGTATCTATTTACATGAAATATAGGTGGCTATAGTATCGTTTTTAATTATTTCAATAGTGAATTGTCGAAGTATTATTACATAATAAAGCACATTAAAAAATATGTATAATTTTACATTGAAAATGGATCTATTGATTTATTATATTTATCGAATATGGCTGTATATTTTAATAACAATCTTTCTTAATATAAAATAATGTTACGCTATTAAAACAAACACTATAAATTACATTTGTATTGTATTCATAAATGTACATAACTTTTTATGTACAATAGTGATATATTTTTAAAATTTACTTGTAAACAAATATAAACTAAAAATAGAATTAAAAATAAAGAGTTTGCAGTACATATCACGCACTTTTTCATTAATTTCACAAATTCATTAGATTGACATATCTTCGCAAAATCTGTGATTCAATTTCTGATTAAATTATAATTGTTTAAATTATTGAATTATTTCACAATATTTATATTCGAATGAACAGGATACGAATAAAACGATGGTGCATCTGAAAATAGGCCACCAAAGACAATCAGATGCGAACTTCTCATTCTCAGCCTCCGAAGTGATGCTCGATCGCCTTCTATTCCGTTAGTGTCATGTGATCAGCGTAGTGCCATGTGATCACCGTAGTGTCATGTGATAGTTGGTGTCATGTGATCATCGTAGTGTCATGTGATAGTCAGAGTCATGTGATAGTTAGAGTCATGTGATAGTTAGTGTCATGTGATATGTAGTGTCATGTAATCCGATATAATATAAATCTACCTATCAAATTTCATTATATATTTTTCTCATCTATTTCGTCGTTGTTTTTCTACAATTAATTACTTGAGATTACAAATGTATAAAATAGATATGTAAATGGACTGTCCAACTGTTTATGTCACGCACTCCTTACATGCAATTGTCTAACTGGACATTCAACTGTCTAACTGGACATTTATCTGTATAACTGGACATTCAACAGTCTAACTGGACATTTAACTGTTTAACTGGACATTTAACTGTCTAACTGGACATTTAACAGTCTAACTGGACATTCTATATAAATCATTCGCACCAAAAAAATGGGGATCCCATTTTATCGTAATTATTATAGCTAGATTTCAGCAGATTTAGATTTGTAATTATTTGAATATTCACTAAATATAATTTACTACGAGTAATGATATTATTTATAATAATTTGAAAGAAATAATTTAAAACATGCAATATCTAGCTATAAAAGCAGGCCTACATTGCTTATTCATTAATTAACTATATTAATAGCCTCTTATCTATATGTCACTAAGCAAGATACCGTTTATTGCACAATATACAGATACCGTTTCGATCACAATAGTATCAATATAGTAAAGTATAGTATAATAGTATAGTATAGTATAGTATAGTACAGTATAGTAAAATATAGTATAGTATAGTATCATATTAACCAGTATTATATTTAATATTAAGCATACTTCGCATGTTTAATAGTATTAACTTAACACTGGTGGGTATTAAACCTGTAGTAGAAGTAGTAGTATATTGATTAGGTACTCATTTGTAGAGTAGTAGTAGTATTCTTATTCGGTACACATTTACAGAACTTGAAAAAGTGAACACTCTCATCGAAGAGGATTCGTGATTACGTTAGTAGCTGGGTCTGCCTGGTACCTGCCTGCAACTTAGCTGGAACTAGCCTGGAACCTGCCTGGGTCCTGCCTGGTACCTGCATGCAACTCCCCTGGTACTAGCTTGGAACTTGGCTGGTACGTGCCTGGAACTAGCCTGGAACCCACCTGGAACTTGGCTGGATCCTGCCTGCAACTCCCCTGGTACTAGCCTGGAACTTGGCTGGTACGTGCCTGGAACTAGCCTGGAACCCACCTGGAACTTAGCTGGTACCTGCCTGGATCATAGCTGTAACATATCTTGAACTCGCCTGCAATCCACCCTGGATTATATATGGAACTATATCTGATCCCCGTCACCAATTCATTATTCACCCCGAACCTATTCATTATTTAGCAATGGTACATAACGTATAGTCGGAGATAGAAGTATTGCTATGTGTTTGTATGTACGAATCACGTGTATATATACGAATTACAAATTGTTTAATTGTTTATTTATAATCGCTAATTCTATACGTTAATAAATCAATTTTTATATATAAATTAGAGATTTCACAACCACTTAAGTTACTCTTCTATATACACAGGAGAGAGAAAGAAATGTCACCGTAAAGTTCTTATTCTCACTCATATTTCAACTGTAGTTATCATACCACTAGTGTTTAACTACAACTACAACCATATGTATGTATAGCCTGTACTATTGTCTATGATAACAGATTCAAATATATATATCATGATAACAATGATAATATATGTTTATGATGATGATATTTATTATATATGGTTATGCAGGGTTTATTAAGGTATACATGTAACTGCAGTCACCCTGGTACCATTAATAATTGATAAACATTCACCATAATCAGGTTATAAAATAGATATATAAATGAATGAACAAATATTAATATTTCCGACTATATTGAGAGTATGAAATGCTCATGAAACTCATTACAAATAATATTAATGTTAAGTTATATGTCAACTATACAGGGTAATTATGGAATGAAAGCAAACCTATTGCCATATGAAAAGTAATATATAAAGTATTGTATAAACTGTATTATATTTTGTACGCTTTTAATTTCGCAATTAATATATATTTATACATAAGTACTGTGCAAGTATATAATAAGATATTACAGAGGCTATAATGTATGGTATATAGAATATTAAACATTTATATTATTCGATAATAAGTATTAAAAATGTTATATAACTAAATAAATTTATATAATCATTTTAAAATTTTTATATTCATTTTGAAATTTCTATAATAATAATTGAAACAAATTATTAATAAATGATATTCATTTGTATGTTATAAATGTATTGATTTAAATATGTCTTACTTCTTAATAATATCAAAGACTTGGTTATATATTGTAATTTTTCAATATTTATTAACGTAGATAGTGAAGACATTTATTTCTCATTACTATGTCCTCATAGTTATGTCCTTAACACATCGTATAGGTAGCGTGATTAATATTTGTCCAAAACGCAGCGTATGAATATATAGGATATCCTCCATACATATAATTCGATACAGGATGTCATACATGTACATTGTTTATATCACTATCGTATACTGAGATACAGCTATGGATATAGTGTAACACCTCAGTAGAATGGTTGTTTATTTATTATGATAATCCTGAATATATTATTCAAATACTTATATATGCATATATGTATACATACATATATATAAATCGCATAGGATGAATATCTTACATTTATCTTTTAAATCAAATCTTCATATTTTTATTTGTAAGTAATACTAATTTTGTTTATTTATTTAGTTAACTTTATGTCTGCACAATATAGGATACTATTATAATTATTTATGTAAATAAACTATCAATTAATCAATATATATATGGTTATTAATATATATCGTAACAATACTAGTTATGGCTCTTAATATTTGTATTAATTTTTATAAAAACTATAACACTGTTTTATAAACACCGTAATATAATATTTAAATAACTATAGTGTACTTAAAATAGCTATTTTCATATATTACTAATATTAGTCTATCAAATAAGTTATAGTACCTACAACAACCAAAGACTGTGTTTAACTAAGATTCCTACGAATGAATTGAATAATATAATATATAGATTTGTAATAATGATCGTGCAGTGAGTCACCATCAGTGTAGCTGATGACTCATAAGCCTAATGTGCTACTATATGTGGCAGGTGGTGACTAATCGTGCCTGGCATACACTACTATAGATACCTTGTTACTCTTTCTTATTTGATGTTGGCAGCGGCGGTTGATGGTTAGTTAATGTTATTAAAGTATACTTTATAATACATACATTTTAAACTCAAGTTTAAAATGTATAATTTTAAAATATATATTATAAAGTATACGTATAAAATATATAAGTAGATCTACTTACAATTTTACAATATAAATTAATATTATTAATTAATAATTATTAATATATTAATAGGTAAACCTACTTATAGGTATACCTATCTATATATGTGTGATAAAAAGATGAATATTGACTACATATTTAATATACCACCCCCCTCATATTTGTTTACAATTTATATGGTGTTAAAATGACACCCTGCAATTAGTATGACAGTCACTATAATAAATATATACTATTAGTCATCATAGTCTATGAGTCATCGTAGTCTATTAGTCATCATAGACTATGAGTCATCATTGTATATGAGTCATCATAGTGTATGAGTCATCATGGTATATGAGTCATCGTAGTCTATGAGTCATCGTAGTCTATGAGTCATCATAGTCTATGATATACTAAACTATTAATTAAACAAAATGAATATTACCCAAGGAATTCATAAGATATTACTATAAGAAAATCCTTTTTATAAGTGAAAAATCCCAGTAAACCAAATTTGAAAATAATTTTAAATATTTGAAAATGATATTCGAAAATTGTGTGGACATATTTTTACAAACTTCGTGTTTTATTTTCAAAAAATTTACTAATTTTGCGTTTTATTTTATAATTATTTTCGTACAATTTTCGAAAATCATTTTCTTATTTTTGCGTAAATTATTTTCAAATATTTTACAAACTTCATTTTATTTTTTTATTAAATACAGAAATTTACTAACTTTGTAAATTATCACACTAATTTTCAATATTCGTAAATTAAATTAAAAAATTTTTTCAAATTTTGGTTTACTATGATACTATTTAAATGAATACCTATCACAAAATATATATAACAAATATTATTATCAAGTAGTACCTAGTGGAAAAATAGGTAATACGGCCAGTTTTATATAATTGTGTATAACTTTATAAATATAATCCTAATTCGATAATGTGTTCCCTCATTTATATTAAATTGAATGTTTAACAAGCCGCTCTAATGGAAACCCAACCAGCGTGTGAATTATTCTAATTTTCATAAAAATCGTGTGCGTTATAATATTAATACCGTAAGTTTATTAATATGTTTCATGCTTATTATTTCGATACTTCACTTGTAATTATTAATTAATAAAACAATAAAAATTAATAGATTAATTTACAATTAATTTATATTAAATTATTCGTAAAATTAATTACAAGTATTGTCATTTTAATTTATTTGATTGGTTCATCAATACTATACATAGATTTACAGAGTACCATCTATATATTTAATATCGTAAATCTATGATACTATATAGTATATCCTAGTGTTATCAAGGCCATGTCCTTGGTGGTATAACATTAGGATATACTATATGGTATTGATGAACCAATCAAATAAATTAAAATGACAATACATGTAATTAATTGTACGGACACTGTCCGTATTTGAGCATGGGTACCGTATACGGACATACCGCCGTTATCTATTGGCTAAAAAGATTAAATAAAATGTGTAAATCACAATAATATCAAAGATACTGTGAAGCATCCTTAGGAGTCCTAAGTTAGGACAATCTTTGATTTAGTCATACATTATTAAGACCATTTATTGCTAAAGTGTCCGTATTAGGATACTCTCCCCTATGCTTTAATCCCTCATAGAAAATTAAAATATTTAAATTAATAAATGAGATATATATACTCTGAGGTATATGACTTAATATAACCAATAACCTACCTCATACTTATGGGCGTTGGAACGTACTTTGTATGTAGGTGGACCAATCAAAATAAATGTTATGGTAAACGTGGAGGACCAATACATATGAGGTCCCTCTAGATTTTAAAGTGGGGGGGATATATCCCATCGCCCCCTTGATGCAGCTCCCCTATCATACTAGATTTCCCCAGTTTCATTCTGACCTATTATAATAATTATATTATTATTATATTATTATTTAAATCACATTTTTATTATCTACTTCCTCTAATCATATTTCTATAATATTTTGATACTCTATCCTCCCAATTCCACTGTACATTACGATACTTCAGAAATTGTGTTTGATATAAGCACTTCGAATTTAATTAATTAATTATAATTATAAGGAAGTATACTTCCTTTCCATCCACCATCATACATAGCCAGAAAGTTACTCTTCTTAACTTAATTACTATATATCTATAGTAATTATGACATAACATTTCATGTTATACTTTATCACTTTTAATGCAATAACGTGAACTATAGTTAATATATGTACCTTTCGGAAGAGATGGATTAATTTACAATTAACATTCCACTCTTCCTACAAGCGGCTTAAATTAAAATATCGTATAACATTTCTATTTAATTAGAATCACGATTCAATTAATCCTTATATATATTAAAACCATTCTTCATCATCATCATCAATGATTCATCATCCATCATCATAAAGTGACTGTTGATAAAAAAGAGAGTTAATAACATATAGTTTGTATGCAGGTATATAGTACCTATGTTGATAATGGAAATAATAGAGTTAGCTTTGTGTTTTATTTAAGAATCTTTTATAGAATTTAAAGTATAATGTATAGTAATGTAAAGTATAATGTATATTGGGGTATAAGTTATACACACATATATATATATATATATATATATATAAGCTAGAATGTGTTATTATTATGATACTTTTATATATATAAGTTATGGACCATAACGTTATGTACGTGTAGACAAGAACACGAATCGTAGTGTAAGCATTTTGTGAAATGAACTAATATCATATATAAGTTATATATATAATACAATTATTATATTTATAATCATATCTTGGTTATATTATCGATATAAAAAGTTTACATCAATGGGTTATATTTAAATTTGATATGAAAACAATTGTTTTTGTACCTTAAGGTATTTTATAAATGGTAATCTACGAAATTAATGTATGTTAAATAATAATAATATATATATTATAATATAATAGAATATATATATTTAATATTTGAATGTTAACTTCATCATAGACAAATGTATTCGAATTATTAAACATGTTAATCATTATATTTCGGAAATATATCAGAGGACATAATAATATGTCCTTGATATAACTCCAACTATTGGCGAAATGTCTATCTCCATAAAAATATTATTGTAAATTAAAATGGCCTTATTTGTAAAATATTTAAAAATTTTAAGAGTAATCACTCCAAACGAAGTGAATAATGAATTAATTAGATATTCATTTTCATTGATAAATAATAAACTATCAAATTATAATAGCTATAATTCACGGATTATTTGTAGTAAACTCTTTCATACTTCAATCGGTAAATATAATTTAATACTATATTTTCGCTCATGATATTATATAATTTTAAGGTTATTGGAATCGTAAATATAAGTTATTTCACGTATTTTGTTATTAAAACATAACCACATACTAAAACTTTCAATTAATATGTCTATCATATTATATAAGTGTTTACTATATCATATATAAATGCTTTAGTATAATAGATATTAGCATGATCTATACCTTTGTTAATATTATGATGATAAATAATGTTGATAAACATAGCAACTATACAAGTGTAAACAATAATTATTATATTACATTAAATTTAACTTTTTGTATAGATAGTAATATATTTAATATATAATATAACGAGGAGTAAAATAGTGCAATTTGAAAGTATATCACATAAATATGATATAATTTGAATACATATAAAAAAAGTATATAATAATTTCTAAGAACTGATATTAAATATATTCTTTCACATTTTAAATCTCTAATATTATAGTTTAGTATATAATAAACTCATTTGTAATAATAGTTTTTATTAAATACTATACTTATGAAAAAATGTTGAATACTATAAATGTGTAACATATATATGGTTATTACCGAAAATAGACGTATTTTCCAAAATTACCAAAAACATCAGTACCATAAATTACGTAAAAATGCGTATATATTTTCACATATAGTCACATAGATTATACGCTTTATACGATTACACGTATATGGACCTATATACATCTATGCTACATTTTTCGGTAAACTCTCTTATATTATATAAGAGTTTATAATATATATAGAGAGTATATAATATATATATATATAAATGTATATAATGTAATTTAAATACATAACAAATTCGTAATGATTACGGTTTAGTGGTCTAGGAGGTATTCTAGCTATGATACATTACCTGGTACATGTTTATCATAATACATTTAAGTCATGGATGATTATTATGAAATGTCACTTTTGATCAAAATGAAGAAATGACAATTTATTATTATTATGAGTCTGTATAAATTGCTAAACCAAATATATATATATAGTTATATAATAAATATATGTAGATAGATATTACATTATATTAAGAATGATGTTTATTTACACGAGGTATGACATAAAACCAGATAGTAAAACTCTCAATTAATAAGTCTTCTATTAGATATAGTTTTTACTATACGGTATTTAAATGCATTAGTATACTAGATATTAGCATGGTGTGCAGTATCAGCTCTGTAGTTCCAATTTTACTATTATTATGATGAAAACTCTTGATAATAATAATAATAAATATGTATTAGAAGTTTTAAATTGTACATTTTTTTTTCGTATGAAATATATAATTATTAATATTATTATTTCCTCTAAAGGGCTTCAGATTAAGATCAATATCTATGCTGTCGCACGATAAACATAATCATGTGCTACTTAATCTATATGCATGTAGTTATGGCGAGATGTCATCTTTATAGCGTTATCGCATCATCAGCATCTTTGTTATCGTTCAAGGACGTAACCTTGAGGCTATTACGGGCATAGTGATTCATTAAGTAGTGATTCATTAAGTACTAATCAATCAACTAGGTGATGCCACATAGGCGCGCGCGAATATTCTCTCGAAACACCGCGGCATGTGCGATACCTAATAGGTTTATCTATGCAGCAAACTTCGCATCTACGCCTGCAACACTTGCAAGTGTGGTCTCACCATTAGTCTGCGATTCTATCACGGCACTAAGAGATAACATATTACATTACAACACAATTAAGTGATTAAAAACAATAACCATAAGCCGCATCGTAAGTTTACAACAGCGATCACCACCGACACACGCTAACTATACAACTATTACGCAATACGATCGCCGCTGACCAATCGGAACCGGTGATACTCCT
Source organism: Osedax fenrisi (assembly GCA_964019155.1). Classification (NCBI taxonomy): domain Eukaryota; kingdom Metazoa; phylum Annelida; class Polychaeta; order Sabellida; family Siboglinidae; genus Osedax; species Osedax fenrisi. The sequence goes on along the minus strand of OZ025239.1, from coordinate 121,349,148 downwards.
CCGAATTGTAGTTTTCATCGGATCACCGCGTTAAGGATATCAATGTAACGGCAACTCAGCACTACTTTGTAAGGTCGCGATGCTACACGTGTATAGCGCGGTGTTAGGTGTGCGGTGGACCATGTACTGACCACGCCCCCATCGCCGTACACACACGCGCGTGTGGTCGCATCCACGCACCTAGTTTCTAATATAAATATACATAGAATTATACTTTTATATTGTAATACATGTGAATAGACAGTCAACATATAGTATTTCAGTAAGGAATGTACTATATAGTATACAGTATTATATGTTTAGATAATATCTATTAGATATATATATTTACATTAAATATATATATATATATATATATATATATATATATATATATATATATATATATATATATATATATATATATATAGATTGTTTATATAATGAATCTATATATTAAAATACCAATGCTATTTAGTTTCTAAATATATAAAGTTGACCCTGTGTAATTCTATAAATAGAACAGCATATGTACTGTTTATGCACGGCTGTCAGTGAGACATGTCAAAACTGTGAGGTCATACATACATACATAGCATAGCATACATAGTTGTTGATCTGATGCTTTGTTAACACAAACTACTATCGATCTACTTTCTAAGTTAATAATTATACGAAAGAATTATTTTGTTTTATATACATTATGTTTCTATTACATATATATATATATATATATAGATGGATACATAGTTTATTGATTTACTATTGAAATACATACAAGGTATAAATGAAATTAATAAGTTATAGAATAGGACACGAAACACAAATAAATACCTACCTATTTTAGTATTGGATTATACATGCCTTGAGAAATTATGAATATATTATATATATGTCCGAATAATGAATCTACAATACATAACATCTCAATCAGATAGATGTATATATATATATATATATATATATATATATATATATAAGTTAACATTATGTTATAACTCAAGGCATACTTGTTCAGCTTTATTCCTGCACTAAATTTAGATCTAACGTATATTATTGTTTACAAATATTTATACTTTAGATTATTTATTTGCTTAAATAGAATATCAATAAACATACAGAAGATACCTATATATATACATGTAACTGCCTGCGTGGCTCAGTTGCCTATGGCGTCAGACACACAAGCAGTAGGACCCGGATTAAAATGGGTCTTAAAATAATATTTAGAGTGATCTTATATAATTATGTATAAATAAATGATCGGCTCTCGTTAAACCATGGATGCCTTAACATGAGAGCGGCTTCAAAGGGACATTAGAGCCATGTATGGTTATAAGTGAAAACTTCATCTAATTTCCTGGATGGGATGAAAACCACCAAAATAACAATAACAATATATTTATCGATGTACTATTTAGATAGGTAGTGTGTGAATTGAGGTTATATTAACACTGGTAATGTACTATTTTCTAGTAGTCCACTATAACTGTACAAGTGATGATGTAACAGGTGAATGTTCGTCACACAAATTGTTATGTAATAATGACTGCCTGTCAATAGCCTAATAATCCAAGTATTCTGAAATATTAAAATTATTAAAGATAATATTTTAGTAATTTATATTCATTACAGCTTTTCACAAACTATGACAATTATTAATTATAGCCTCAGCTATACATATTAGACAGCTATCGACTAGGTTATAAATATGATATTAGCTTATTTCATGTTTTTTAAAAAATTATCAAAATTAGTTTATAATAGTTAAAAATGTATTATTAATCATCAAAACCTGGGATTTTGTGTGTACATTTCTGTAAAACAAATTTTTGGAAGATTGAAATATCTAAGAAAAATATGAATTTTGATTTAAATTTGTAAATTATTCATTACATTAACTATTATTCGATTCTTTATAAATTCAAAGAACATAAATATTCATAGAAATCCATACACTATCATTTAAATAAACGCACTTATAATATTCTAAATGAGGTTTAGTTAGACATACGAAACTCCTGTACATTCTGTGTGATATTAATGTCGTGTATTTAAATAGGTCTAAAGAATGGTGAATATGAAATGAAAGACCCGAAGTCTAAAGATGAAGTGTTAGTCCATTAACCTTGTGTAGACAATGTCTACCTGACATACCCAGAGTATCTTACACTCACTTCTAATGAAGGTCATTAGCCTTGGGTTGACAGCATATCCAGAGTAGCTTATAGGCACTTCTAATGCAGTGTTAGATAATTTATTTAATAAACATTAATGAACATGCCTGGACATACACATATTATTTGGAATGAATTTACTGTAGCCTTGTATAAATTATACTATAATACTTTTTAATATACACCAAATATCTAATAATAATAATATATCTATAGAAGTATTTATAACATATAACATACAATATGACAATTTATTGATAATAATTCCAACAACCCTGATTTTATCTCTAAAAAAAGTGCGAATATTTGCTAATGTATTTGATATACAATTATTACGACTACCACCACCACCGCTACTCTATCTCCACCCCTTTTTCTCCCCTTCTTCTCCCCACTCCCGTAATCTCCTTCGAACCCTATCTCATTCTCACTTCCCACCCCCTCTCATTGACTCCCCTTTCATCTCACCGCCTCCCCCCCTCTCCTCTCACCCTCAATCCCCCCTCCGATAGTGTGAACGTGACGTTCATCGACAGGAAGCAGTGTAGCCACAGTATCCGAGGTAAAATAGGCGACAACGTTCTCTATCTGGCTAAGAGGTATGGCATCGAACTTGAAGGTTTGCCCTGCACTATCTCTCTCTCTCTCTCTCTCTCTCTCTCTCTCTCTGTATGTGTGTATCAACTAGTGGAATTCCCCTTCTATGTGCACTAGTAGCAACTCTCTCTCTATATATTGTTAATGTTATTGTTTATTACGGAGGAGTCTTTTCAACCAGGAACTTTGATGAAGTTTTCACTTATAACCAGGGTTCCATTATTTTCGGTAAAAACAGGTTTTTACCGGGCAAAACCGGTAATAACCGGTAAAAACCTAGTACTCATAAAATATAATACCTTTAAAAAAAAATTTATATTGAAATTTAAAGTAATATTGATTCATTTATATATAAATGTTATGGCTAATTAATCTAGCAGATTTATTTGAAAATTTGTCAAAACATTCTATTACTCTGCTTTAATTATGCCATTTATAGTACATTTATTTTTAAAAATCCAACTGGATTTTGAGATCTGCCACCATTATATTGTAAAATTAACAAGTTGATGTAATTGGATATATTTTATAAATGAAATAAAATCATACTGTGTTATATATTCATAAAATTACACAATGAAAATATTACTAAATAGTTATACATTATTGTAAAAATATTTGTAAAAACTATATTTAATTTCATATATATAAAAATAAATATTCTATTCAGTATTTATATATATATATATATATATTTAACAATATATATAGATATATTTAATATATTTAATTAAATATCATGGTATAAAATCAAATAATGAATATATTCAAATAATTTCTCAATGAAAATATTATTAGTTCTATTGTTAAATATATATATTATTTTTTACAATATTAAGTCCCTGTCACACCGAAAAAGTTGGCCGATTTTTCACCAATATCGTACGGATTTTTCTCTCTCTCTCTGTGCTACACCCCTACCGATATATCACCAATATATCATCGATATCGTGACAATATCACTATTCATCATTTCGAGATATCTCTAAATATTTAACTATTTCTCGACGATTTCGTTACTGCGCATATCGGTGAAAAATCGCTCGCTTTATTTGGTGTGAATGGGCTTTCCTTTTACTAATGCAAAAATAAATATATTATTATATTCAATATTTTATATATATATTGACTTATTTACTCATTTATTTCAATATAATATTATTTATTTTTAAAATGTTTTCTTTACATAGAGTCAAAATTAATAAAGTTTTTTTTTTAATATAAAAAATCTTATAATATTGATTTTAATGTAGTATTATTTAACTTTATAATTGTATATTATCTATTAAATATAAAATCTATAAATAATATATAATTGTAAATTATATAGACACTAGTAGGTTTTTACCATGGTAAAAACCTGTTTTTACCGGACAGGTTATTACCGGTTATTACCGCGGTTATTACCATAGGCGGTAATAACCTATGGAACACTGCTTATAACCATATGGCTCTAATGTCCCTTCGAAGCCACTTTCATGTTAATGTATACATTATTTTAAGGAGAGCCGATCATTTATTTATACCTATTTTTAAGACCTATTTCAATGGTCCGGACGGGGCTCAAACCCGTGTCCTACTGCTTGTGTGTCTGACGTCTTAGCCAAATGAGCCTCACAGGCAGTTTATATGAAATAGCCCCCCGTCTCTGTCTGTCTGTGTGTATATAGTAATGGTGACAGTAGTATCGTTAGGTTGACGCCTGAATAGTTAGGTCATACAGCACACATTCGTTACTGTGAATCCACGCTGATGATAGGACTAAGCGCGATGCTCTAGCTAATATAAACATAACCCAGTACATAGCGCCTAACCATATTTACATGCAACCCGGGGCCAGACGTCTGCGAGATAATAATCCATCTCTGTAATGTTAAATAATATTCGATAAATTTAGTAAATAAACAAAAGAGTAACAACTATCATACTAGAACAAAGCCAGCATTATCTCGGAACAGGTTACCCCGGAGAGAATGGGGGGCGATGCGCTCAACCCTCGAGTCGTATAACCTACGATACTATCTATCACATGACATATAACTGCCTGTGTGGCTAAGGCGTCAGACACACAATCAGTAGGACACGGGTTCGAGCCTCGTCCGGACCATTAATTAATTTTATAAAATGGGTCTTAAAATATTATTTAGAAGTGATCTTATATAATTGTGTATATATAAATGATCGGCTCTCGTTAAAACCATGGATGCCTTAACACGAAAGCGGCTTCGAAGGGACATTAGAGCCATATATGGTTATAAGTGAAAACTTCATCTAAGTTCCTGGATGGGATGAAAGGACTCCACCAAATAAAAATAACAATAACAATAACATGGTCAGATGCTTGCACACACGCACACACACACGCGCGCCGATTGGGTGGCACATTCGTAGAATAACGTTTTATAAAATACTATCATATTCTCCTAAGGATATTCGATGTTAATATGTGCATGTTTCTAGATATCTACTTTATATCAATATAATCTGTACTCGCATTCATTGAGTTTATGTATATCAGCATTTGCCCATTTACAGTTAACCATTGTTTATATATATAAGTGATATGTAAATGTTGAACGTTGAACCTACATTAACCATATGACCTATATTAACCATATGACCTATATTAACCATATGACCTACATTAACCATATGACCTACATTAACCCTATGACCTACATTAACCCTATGACCTACATTAACCCTATGACCTACATTAAACATATGACCTACATTAACCCTATGACCTACATTAACCCTACGACCTACATTAACCCTACGACCTACATTAACCCTACGACCTACATTAACCCCACGCGTACATTGTAGGTGCCTGTGAAGCTTCTCTAGCCTGCTCCACTTGCCACATCTACATCGACCACACACACTTTGATGCTTTAGATATCGCTGAAGATAGGTATACCCCATATACATATATATATATATGTATATGATGATGATGATTTTATTTAAACACTAATTTAATTATAAAAGTATTATAGTGTGACAATAACAGATAAAATACAATATTAAATAGTACGGACAAGTGTACAACGTGTCCAAAATGAATATATACATATATACACATATATATATACACATACATATATGTGTATATGCATCATTAATAAATCGCAATAGAAATCATTATATAATCTCATTTCCCATTTTCAATTTTAACGCACAATTTATGAGTTCAGAAGTTTATTTCAAATTATAAATATTACTATTATCATTAATATAGTATATATATTTTCATTATTAAAATTAATATATTAATATATATATTATACATTTTAAAATATCTACTAATTATATTATACGTATTCCATAAAATAAAATTGACTAATATCGGTGTAAATTATTTTAGTAAATAAGCCCTAAGTTATATCAAAGACATTATAACTTATTTAAAATAGTGAAATTTAGATGAAATAATTCTTGAATAAAAATATATATATATTTTTGTATAAGTTTATAAAAAGATTTTAATGAAAAGTTTAAAATAAAAAATCTCTACACTATAAAACACACTCTTTTTAAGATTATAATATGGCTATATAATGCCAACATGCCAACGCTGCTGGTATACTAGCGTATGTATCATATTGAATGTTAATTAAGTCGGCGGTTAGCATCGAATACATGATTAATCAACACACGTTTACCCCATATTTACTCCACTCCATCGCAGCGAAGAAGATATGCTGGATTTAGCTCCCGCTGTAAAAGAGAATTCTAGATTAGGTAAGCAACACTTCCTTATTAGTAGTAGTAGATGTTGTGTGCCTGTGATGTTATTACTGCAGGGTGACCTTGACCTTAATAACACACACCCACCCTATTAGTAGTTGTAGTAGATGTGCCAGCATTACGAATGTGTTAGCTTCTAAAGGTGTGCCTTTGTAGCACGGACAGGCTACAGTTATAGCTGTGTATGCATCCACTGAGTGCTCCTGCTACAAAGTCACAGCCCCTTAGTTCTCACTCTTGTAATATCATCATATCGTTTTCATTTATAGACGTGTAATTCTAATATATATATATATGAATATGCAATTCATATGAATAATGTTTATATATAGTATGTGTCGAGGACACGACATAATTTGTATTCGTATTTCTTTATATATACATGTTATTGAAAATACAAATATATTTATAAATTGAGTATGAATTGATATATTTGTTTACATGTTATTTATGTTGACTTTTAATTAATATATAATTTGAATTAAATTATATTATGATTTTAATTTAATCATATCATTAATTTAAAAATGAGTTTAGTATTTTTTGTACATCTAATTAAAATATATACTCGTGGATGCGATATGGTTAAATCACTCGAGCGTAACATAAAAGATTCTCAAAATATTCATTAGAATATGTCCTGTCCTTCTAGTTTATTTAAACCTAATTCGGAGTATACCGGATATATTTAGGAATTTGACTAAATTCATAAATTTAACATGGAAAGCAATATAAAAAATAAACCATTACATTTACTTGAATAACGAACTTAATATCAAACATATCATACATAGATAACACTGGTATGCATGCTCATGTCCTCTTCTGTTTGAAATGTTTCCATACAATATTTATTCGTTATAATATTAAATAGTAAAAAATGTCAATTTATAAATTGTTTTTACATTTAAAGTATTCACAATACTAAAATAAATGTACGATGTTGATGATATGAGATTAACGTTTGACCTGACTTACAGATGTATCACTACCACTTAGATTATTCACATAAGTGGCGGCACTCGATAATAAACAATTCTACTTATAATTATAGTTACAATACATTTCTATGTAATATATATTGCTATTATTTTTACTTTAAATATATATATACAGTGGTAATAAATTGATCTGTATATATAAATTGAATTTAATTTATCATCTACATGTACAATTATATCACTATTAACAGTAACAATACATATCATTGAACACATATTTTGAAAACACTACAAACTAAACAAATATATAAAGTTAACTACAACTCATATCATCGAATAAATCGTGCAGTACACTCATATTAACAAAAACTCTTGGAATCGAGTTTTACGAAACTTCCCACAACTATATTCACGACTCTATCGTATTACTATGTTGACACTAATAAACATTCACACATATCAAATGTAAATTAAAGATAATGATATGTAGCACACATATGTATGTACACGATATATAGTACATATAATTGTATATATAAATAAATAAATAAGTAATAAAAGAAAACAAATTACGACAATATATATGAATAAAAAGTATAATAATTTAATATTATTCGACGAGCATGTTTTTAAAATATAGCGAAATTCATTATTTATAATCACTAATTCATCGATCGTTTCCAGGTTGCCAAATAATCTTAACGAAAGCGATGGAAGGTATTTGTTTCACCCTGCCAAGTATTACTAGAAACTTCTACGTTGACGGCCATACCCCCGTTGCTCATTGATATTCGAATGCACACATATATATATATTATTTATTTATTAATAAAAGTTTTTTAACATTACATTTATTTATATGTTATTTCATTATTAGTTTTATTATCAATAATATGAGTTGATAGTAATCCAATTAATATTTATATATATATATACTTATATATATATATTGGAAAATAATAAATACATACTTAAAAGCTGATATTAGAATAATTATTAAATAATTAAATAAGCTATTTAAATTTATATACAAATTAGCATGGAATATTTAAGTTTAATCAGGGAGGGAAGTATTCACTATTTACCCCACTCAGTAGGGTAAATATCATATTCTCGGATTACATTTATATGAATATTTCAAATATAACTTTATATAAAGTAATAGTTTAGCTATATAATATTATCTTTATTTAATAAATAGTATATATATAATATAATTAATATGGTTGTGTATATATTGATAGTAATTTAAAAAAAACAGGTTTAATAATAGTTATGAATTATAATTTATAAATATGTAAAATAGAATTATATATTTAACACTATTATAAAAGTGTATGTTATTATTAATAAAATTAACTTTTATAATAGTAATAACTTATTACGAGAAATATTTATTCTATAAAACAGTTTATCTGTATGTATATATCTGTTATTTTTTATAAATCAATCTTAATATGTATATGTTATAAAATTATAATAAACATAGTTATAAAATAAACGATTATTCAAAAAATATAAACTTATAATTTTTATTATTATATTCCTATAAAACACTACTTTTAGAGTACTTATAAGCTACATTTCAACTCTAAATTTGTATATAATTTAAATAATATATAACTAAATCCAAATTTGTAACAAAATAAAAATTGAAAAATATTTTAAAAAATTGATTTTTGATAAAAGTGATATTCCATGAATCTGATAATTAATATCCGTTAATATAAGTTATCTAGATTCTATATTATTAAAAGTTAATAATTATTGATATATCCCACCATTACTATTGTCTTATTTGATGAGTTGATGGCATGAAGGAGGATTATATATATCATTATTGTAGGTATAGCCTCGTGCATCAATTTATTATTGTTAATTCTATTAGTAAATTGTAATATTTCGGTTTAATTCACAAAAATGATTATTTTGATGTAAACGCATAGAAGCTATTATAATTCGTTGATTATTATAGTTCTTTTATTGCGTACATGCACTTTATACTTTCATTATCCATTATTTACATTGATTGTACATAGATTATACAAATTATAAGTAATGACTGTATATATTTCCCTGACATTATTACAAATATATTATATAAATAAACAATTAAGTAAGAAAAAGAAATGTATTATTATATATATAGTAGTATCAACAATGTTGCGAAGCAATAAGACGCAATGCAATACCTACTTCCTATTGAACCTATGTAGGTGGCGCTGTTCACGTTTTGTGAACAAAATCAAATGACACCATTTCACATGTATTATCATTTTTCTTAGAAATCTTTGTTATTATTACAAACAATATATATAATTATAATATAAACTAGATACATACAAGATATATATCAAATACTTTCAAGTAAAATATACACTGTATATAGAATACTAGTAACATGAAAGTATCTCAACTAGCAATTCATTATTGTTATATATAAAGTATTATTCAGATTATTATATATTGTCAGAAATAGAAATGTATTGTTTATTTTATATTTAATTTTATCTTGCTGATATCTTATTTACTATTAAACTGCACCAAGGTAAGGTTAAAATAATATTTTCTGACTAAAATACAATCAATATATATTATATAATCTCAAAAATATAAATTTATTATTTATTTTATATATAATCTTATCTTGCAGATATATTATCTACTATTAGATACTATTATCAAAGTGGGCTTTTCTATTATATTGCACCACTGTAAAGATAAAATAATATATGTCAGATTAAAATACATTACAATTATAAAATACTCATTTTGTTAATTTAAATTATCAAATGCTATTCAGAATATAAATTTATTTCATTTTAAATATTATGTTTACAAATTTTATAATATACAACCATTATATAAATATATATAAATTCATATTTATATGCACATAATATAATTAAGTAGAAGTTATTCTGTACAACCAATACCTTCTATAACTATGTGATCTTGGTATATCCCAATATGATATAGTATATAATCTATCTTTACAATAATTTAATGTATACTATATTAGCAAAGATATAACACTCCCTATGCATGCAACGTAATTTAGTAATAGCCCCAACCACTGCTAGCAGTAGTATCGAAATCACTGAAATAGATTTAGGTTCGGCTCTGTTTGCATACAACAATGTTTTCATTGCTCTATTAAATTACATGCAATATAAATTAGCTTTTACTCACTAAATATATACTTATAGCATTTAAAACATACATTTCATATTTGTTTGTTATATATTAGTAATGATCACTTAGTTTTCATCATATAAATATTAATTTAAAGCATATTATTTAACATTTTAAAAGTGTATAGTTAAATACGAATTTACATTATAAACAACGCATAGTTCCTAAAAGTAACCCGCTATAGGTGGCACCAGGGTATTTTGTATACAAATTCGAATTACACGATTTCGCGTAAGTGTTATATCTTTCCTTCGGAAAATCTTTGATATTAGTATAGGTATTAAGTATATTATTATTAATTATAATTAGATTCTAAATTGAGTATAGTATTATCAGGGAGCTGGTATTATTACAAATATATAATAATTTAGATATCATTAAACATTTTAAATTATTCAGATTTAATATCATATCATTAAACATAGGTTTTACTTGCTGGATACATTTAATATTATGTTTTAATATCTGTTAGTAATAGAACAATTATATCTTATCGTTATTTCTACAATTATATATGGAACAATATCTACTATTTCTAATACTAAGAATTTTTAAATTTTGTTTTAAATGATTACTTAGGGCTATATGTACATTAACTGAAAACTAGAAAGTGAACATTCCTTTCAAGGGTTAATCATCAATTTATTTTTTTAAATAATATAATATTATATAATATGCACTTACCATATATATTTTAAATTATATCATATACATAAAAAAAGAATTGATAATTTATTAAAAAAAAAACAATTCTAAAATTAATTGTTATATATAATTTAATTTTAATTAGATTAAAATCCGTAATATAATTATATAACAATAAAATAATAAAAATTATATTAATCAGATATAAATATATATATATATATATATATAATTATTAAAACACTTATCTATAATAAACAATTGCATTCATATTTATGTATATACACACTATCATTAGCTACTCTGATATATATATATATATATATATATATATATATAAATTAACGTAATATTTTAATACAAAAAGTTGATAATAATAAACGTAAAAGTATATAAACATATGTTTACTTCCCTAGTTTAATAAGGAGAATTGTGATTGACAGTTGTTCAACATTAGTGAATGGAATATAATAATCGATATAATAATACTCCTTATATATATATATATTACTCGTGGAAATATCTGGATTGTTAGTAGGAAGGTAGTCATGGTTGAAAGGCAAAATAAATAAACAAAATTTGTATACAAATAATCAGTGTAATATCCTAATTCATATATAGTGTGAATGTGAATTATAATATATATATATATATACAATTTAATTTATATTATAAATAAAATGATATCAAAACATAAATTATAATATGATGAAATAGAATAGTATGTAGGTGTAAATATAGTAACGCGCCCTCGAGGGGTGGGGGCGGGCGGGGCTTAGAATGGCGTGATGACGGTACTTTTACCATATTAATAATGCGCATGAAAAACTTGACATAGTTGAAATGCATTTTACTTATATCCTCTGGTAGTGAAGCGCCGGTGAAACTACTGAATACTGTTATACTTGTAGATAATCGACGTGTGTATGGGGTGGGGTGGGGGTGACTACGTGATGAATGCGAAACAAACGCACGCCGCCACCATTAGCAGTAGAAGGTTAAAGCCGCTACAGTTAGCAGCGCTACCGTTACATAAGTCCGTCTGGCAGCATTGTCTGTGACCTAGATCATTGTTGTAGTTCTTGCAGCCTTTCATACAGTTGCGGGTCATCATGAAACCGTTTACGTCGTTCTGAAGCTGCAACGACTGTAGAACACGTGGTGAACATATTAACACGTTGATGAGTGGGATTATGAGGGGGAGAGATAGGTGCAGCGCAAGCTGTGGGTATGCCAAGTAGCAACATTGAGAAAGTGGCACTAGATAATTTTACATTTCAGAGCATGCTAGAACTAATATTTGTCACTACTTTGATTGAATCCACATTCACAACAACCTATATATGTATTACCATTAGTTATATTGTTATATTTCTATTATATAACATCTTAACATGGTAAAGATAACATTAATTGAATGTATAATTACAATAGTATATCTGTGGTAGTCATAGTATAAGGACAAGTTATATTAAGTTTATGAATAATTATGTTATATATATATTTGATAATATATATATATATAACTTATATATATATATATATAATATGAATGAAGTAACAAGAAGGTTGTGTGATGTCATATATATAATGTCTGTATACATATACTTTTATGGATGTATTTATGTATTTATGGATGTAAGATTCACTATGGATGTAATGCAGCTAAAAAACCTCACTATATCAACAATAAACAAATCCAAACAAAACTAAATTAAACCAAACCCAAAATATTAATTACCATTCGTAATATATATATATATATGTATATATGATACTGACTTAAAGCCCTATTGCAGTGTACACACTGATCAGACCACATTTACCAGATGTTTTAAAAATACAATGTATATAGATATAGGAAAATATATGTATATTCAGAATACTTGTCAGGATAGAACTATTATCTGTATTGAGCCACTTTTTTTGTATAGTATACACATTATATAGTACAACAGTATTACAATAGAACATTTATAATATATATATCGTTATATATATTTATACATATATCTAATAATATATATATTTTTTTAAATTATTATTTATAAATCAACTTATGAAATTATTTGAAATATTATTTTTATAATATTCTATTGTAATGATATCCAAATGATAAAACATGTTTTTATGTGATTTATATATCGTTTTTGGATGCAAATTTTACATAGATATTAAATTACACTAGTAAATGATAGTTTTATGGAATAATATATTTTTTTTAATGATATTTAACCATTTATACACTGTGACTGGGACTTAATAAAGTTATTATCTATACTTTATTGCATTCAATTAATTTTATCTTTAACTTAATTTATGAAGTAATATAATAGCATTTACTAATGGTAATGCTATATTTATATGCTATTGTGAATGTATTCATATTGACAAATTCATAAGTACTCGTGCACTGAAATATAATATTCGCTAGACTCCATATTTTCTCCACATTTTCTCAAGTTTATAATTTATTGTTGCTACTTCGCAGAATCATAAATAACAATGTTCAGATTTAGATAGGATGCTTATACTGGTAATTTAATATCTACTATACTAACTCCACATTTGCCATCACATTCAATGAGCTTTATTCCTTCGGGATCGAATTTAATATCACAGTTTTCTTCTCCTACGTAAACTCCATTCAGGATCTGCATGTAAATATTGATGTATGTATTTTGAATAGAACAATTATTTACGAATCTTTCAAAATATCTTTATATTTACTTGCCGTAATATTGTTGTTTTTTGTTATTGTTATTTTAGTGGAGTACTTTCATCCCATCCAAGAACTTAGAAGAAGTTACTAGCTGTGTATCTTAAGCCTTTGTCAGCATAGCTACACAGCCAGTTATGAATGATTACATATATGTTTAGATATACTTTTGCCTGACTATCCATGTATTCTAAACTGATCTAAACACTGTATCTAATACATTGTAGTAATATCAAATCCCTTCGGTAATATTATATAATTATTAATGTTATAAATAATAAATTATTTTCCAGAATATTCTATTTATTAAAATTTTGTATAAATAAACAATTTAATAATAATTTCTTTTATTAATATATATTATTAAAATAAATAATTGTTAATGAATTTTATAAATATCAGAATCTATAGATTACATTTTTAATACTTAGCATATATTAATATACAATTGTAGGTGAGTTTTATTTAAATATTTAGAAATATTTTAAATATAAAAAATGTATTTATTTCAAAAAAAATAAAACTAATTTAACATATACAGTAAATTTATATAGATTAATTATTTTGTCATTGTAATCCAAAATATTTATATTTAAGAATAATAGATGAAATAAGAGAATTATTATATAACACATTAAGATATATATATATATATAAATATTATATTAAGATTATATATCAAGAAGAATGTGGAAATATAGGTCTAAAGATAAACTGTAAAAAGACAGAAGCCATGTATTTCGGTATAGACAATAACCAACATATACACACCATACTCAATAATGAAATCAAAATAGTAGATAACTTTAAATATCTAGGGTCATGGATGCAAAGCTCAGAAAAAGACTTCAATATTCGTAAAGCACTAGCCTGGTCAGCCGCTAATAAGATGAAGAAATTATGGAAATCAAGCATAAGAGACTCACTTAAAGTTAAAATATTCAGGGCTACGATTGAAACAATATACACATATGGTGCTGAAACATGGACAACTACAAAAACTATGAATAAACGAATAGATGGATGTTACACCAGACTTCTCCGAATGGCTTTAAACATATCCTGGAAAGATAAAATCAATAACATAACGCTATATAATGGACTCTCAAGAATATCTGAAGTAATAAAAGAAAGAAGACTAAAACTTGCAGGTCATTTGATGAGACACGACAACGAAATGGCTCATAAACTTGTCCTATGGGAACCGACAAATGGTAGTGCAAGAAGAGGTCGCAAAACCATCACTTTTGTAGATAATCTAAGAGAAGACATAGGACTAGACGATATAAATGAGATAAAGACGATGATGTTGGACAGAGATGTTTGGAGAGATAAGGCAAAGAAGAGTCGAGCGAGAGCTCGACATAAGTAAGTAAGTATATTAAGATTAATAAATAATATACTATTATTATTAGCATCTACTCTTTTATTTATTAATAAATCACAAGATTAGTTTATGACAATATTAGGTAATGTCATTACTTAAAGATACTAATTATAAATCTATTTATTAATTACGAGGACATTATAATGGTTTATAGCATATCGTACAGGAATAACATAGTCACTACTGATTAGAAAGGCGAACGAATCTAATAGAATATGATAGTGAATAGTAAATATATACTTTATTATAGTCGTGGAGCCCTGACACAAACCTCTAAATGGCAAACATAACATTTGATGACCTCTCCATTATCTTGTTTACTGGGGTCTTCATCCATGTAAGCGTAATTATTCACCCTTTTGCGATCATAATCATTGCTGTGGTGTTATTATTTATAATTATATCATTAATAAATTGTAAATAATAATTTGTATAGATAATAATAGCTCTAGGAATACTGTTTATTCTATTAACTAATATTACTTTATAAACAAAAAGGTTCAATATAATTAAATGTTATGGTCAATATCTTTAATAAGTTTTATTTAATATATCTAATATTTAATACATTTTGAACTATGAACTATCTGTCTATCAATATCATTCAATCAATTATTAAACTACTAATGTGAAAGTTACTGCATATTATCATACAGATAGTCCTGGTGAATATTACTTCAATATACTATCTGTTTGTATAATGTATTAATTTGAAAGAGATATGGTCTACAGTTTATCAGATGGTATTGTAGTACGTACAAACGTATTATCTGCACATTTATAAACCAAGACAATATATATATATATATATATTAGAAATACAAAGTCCAAGATGTTATTTTTAAGAATATTTAGAAATAATTATTATTATATATATATATATATAATATATGTATTAATATATAAACCCAAGTGTATATATAATTATTTATAAAATATATAAATATATTAATTTATTATTTTATAGTTACAAATTAGTCTACAGCATTTTGAGATTGTAACTTATATTGTGGTATATTTAACATATAATAATACGGATATGTACCTATATAATGTAGATTATTTGTTATAAAGATCACATTAACCATTGATGTACAGGGGGAGGTTGTACTGGTATTAACCATGGGTATATATTGTACATGGGAGGTTAGAGATATTACCAATGTAACCATTATTGTGCCATTAATGACTCATTAGTAATGAATCATTAGTCATTACTAATGCAATGTCATTTACTCAATATATTAGAATTGAGTAATACAAAAGTTGCTGGGATATATGCATTGCGATGTTGTGACAAGCACCAGTAGTGTGTCTTAGATGATTACGATGCATAACTGTATAGTTGTTATTGTCCTAGGACAATCCTTAGCCATCTCAGTAATGTTAATTATTGTACTAGGATAATTCTTAGCTATCTCCGTAATGTTAACTATTGTACTAGATCAATCCTTAGCTATCTCCGTAATGTTAACTATTGTACTAGATCAATCCTTAGCTATCTCCGTAATGTTAACTATTGTACTAGGATAATCCTTAGCTATCTCCGTAATGTTAAATATTGTCCTAGGATAATCCTTAGCTATCTCCGTAATATTAATTATTGTACTAGGAAAATCCTTAGCTATCTCCTAACAACTGGCCCATGGTGTTACATTTGTTTGGGTTAATTGTTACCAGTTCATTAGCCATACTATCATAGTTGTATCCTACTTTATTATATACTACCTATAGCTTAAACTTATTCCAGTAGTATACATTTTTATTTATCTTTACTATAATATATTCTATTCTACTCTATTTTAATTGATTTCAGTATTATAATATTATTTTTACTATATATATATATATTATTATCCTTAAGATTTTCATTATACTATGCAATTAATACTTTATAATACTTTTCTAAATATAAATCTATGTATTGCCACTGTCATTTGTATTATGTTACTATATTTAAATGCACTTATACAATCTTATCTATTTTATTTCTTATATCAATATACATTTATTTAATTTCTATTAATTAATGGCTTCTCACTAAAAACATTGCTGATAAAACACTAAAACAATAAAAACATTATCTGGCAGACATTTCATCATGGATATATTAATATATCATGATATTATTTGATATTATAATATTCTATAAAGCTGGCTTTGATATTATAATATTTAATAATAATTAAATTAATTCAATATATATAAAACACTGGATATTTTAGAAAAAGTACAAATAAATCCCAGAGATAATCTGGTAGATATGTTTTATCTTCACACCAAAATGCAATAAAAATTATATAATTATTATCTTAATCCAATTATTCTCGTGGAAATCCAATGTAACTTATCATAGGTACAATATTGTGTCTACTCTTTTGTGTCAGTTTTAGCTTAATTAACTAAAGCACGTTTTTGTATTTCACTATTTATTCTTCGTTATATACATTTCTTGACCGACTGGTTGATAATCATCATTGAGGTCTACTTCATCATCAACCATCGTCAGAATCCGCTCACTAAATTCCTATATATATATGTATAAATTATATAATTTAACATTGATATGTCAGTAGATGTAATATTGTTTTTTATATTAGTTGTATTATTAAGTTTGTACATTAATGATGTTGACAATGTTCAGTTCTGAAAGTCTCGTAGTTTTTAAAGAGAATTTATACGCTCCACACGACTGCATGTATAGATGATTATTAACAATTATATATCAACATTATATTTACATATATACATAATGCATCATAAATAAAACAGTGACCACTGTGAATATTTAAATTTATAAATAAGAAATAATTATCCACATTATGTTTAACTTCTATGTAGTGAATATATCACAATGTACATACAATACATACAATATATATAAGTGATATTTGAACTAAGTGTAATACAAACTAGTAATTCTGATATTCTTCTGGATTTGATGATTTAGCATTGTTGGTTGCAGCGTTATTCTGTCCTGGAACATTTGAGTGCAACATTTTAATTAATGAATCATATTTAAAGTTTGTATCAATGATTAACATTACGAAATAGGTATATAGAGGCAAGACGTTCAATACTTATATAGTTAAGGCAAACACTATTAATTATGGAGAGAAATCCGATAGACAATGCTTTAAATATTTATATTAATTTTATGAAAATATTACATAGAGTAAGTGCAAGGAAAATCATTATAATTGAAAGCATATACATCTGTATATCAAAGGTGTGCATTAGTGTATAGATTGTGTATAGATTGTGTATAGATTAGTGACTTATAATCTACATATTAATTATACATAGAGACAATATTTATTGATTAGGAATTTTATGAAATACATAGTGATATATATATATATATATCAGAGACTACTACTTCTACTATACCTATGATGTAAACACATTACATTAATAATACTAATATTTAGAAAGCCGGGCCTATTTAAAGAGCATGGTAATGGTATCAGTATAGGTATTAATAGGAACATGGTGACATTGTTAGTCATTGTTTATGTATATAGATATTAACATATACATACGACAATGAGTCATGCTTTATTTATACAAGCACACAGGAATATGATGTGGTTATGAGTCATGGTTTAGTTATACCATCAGTATGGGGATGAATCATAGAAGTGAAATACCAGATGTATTATACACCTGAGAGAGGTATTATAATCTAGAAAACAGAGTTAGGCATTAGATCACCCAAAAGAGGTCACTATAGGCTACCTATTGCAATGTATACATACTATATCAACAATAATTACATGTTAGTGCACATTACAGTATCACTTGCATTCAGATAGTATGTCTACTATAGTATACCTGATTATATGTACATTTGACAATATAATGTGCTATTTTTAAATTCAAATTTAGGTCAGTTTAATTATATTTTATTTACGTTTATTATTAAGTTGACAAAATATTCTCCAGTTGATAAATTATTTCACTATATCTATAATTTTTATGATTTTTTCATTCGATAATCATAACAATATAAATTGTAATTATTAATTTAATTAACGAAATTAAATCTTTGTTTTCGTACGAGTATTTGTGGAAAGGCTATATCACGACTAAAGGCATACTTTTTAAACAATACTATGTCATAGTTCAACTATAGAGGGTGCTAATGATATCTATATAACATCAGAATCTATAGAACATGACTATATGTTAATGTAAATTATGAATCATTGCATGTGTTCATAAAACATGTTTATATTACATAATAAATGATTATATATACAAAGTATAATCAGGGAGTAAATATCAGGCTTTTAGTAATATAATAATAATATAATAATTTGATATCAACTAGCACCCAGTATATTTAAACTATGTGAATTATTGCTTTTAGTTGGCTGTGGAAATCAAAGGTAGTGTTCCATTTACAATTGAGCCGAAAAGTAAATATTAGTATTGCCACTAAAATGTGAGAGAGTGTAGCCTATACTATATAAATGGTTTCACTATATGTTTCTGTACGACTTTAATTCACAATTATAGAGAACTACTCATTATTTATGTTAATTGAAATATATTATATAAATGAAATATTTGATTACAAATTAGTGGAGGTTGTAATAATATATAATAGCGAAACAATATGATATAAATTATTAACTGGCATTCAATAATTATTAAAAATTTAAATTAAATAAGCTTATTATTAGCAATGATGGATGTATTCTCACTATATCTAAAATGGTAACTTTTTGTAATAGGAAGTAGATTCTTTTCAGTTGTATATTTCATTATTATATAAAAATACAAATTTAATAAAATGAATGCATTATTATTTTACAAATAAATATTTATGATATCTTTGAAATCATTGAAATATAATTAAATATACCACTGAACAGTATTTACATGGGAGTCTAAAAGGTTACAATTGCATAGATAGCACTATCCTTGTTAATAGAAAATAATCACAGTGAAGATAGTTGTTTTATCACCTATAATTAAATATAAAATATTGAATAAATATATACATTATTACATATAATATAATTAATATAAAATGTAAAAGTAGATTTTGTGTAAGACAAGAATTATGTTATATGTAATATGATATATAAATAAACTCAACATGTATACAATGTATACATATACTATAAAATTCTGTATTAAAGTGCACATTGTTTATAAATGTTTATAAAAATACTATTATGATGACTAGTCATTTTTTATTAGAACGTATATACGCATATACGTATATACACATATACGCATATATATATAAAATAATGTATATCAATATCCTATGCATAACATAGATTTGCACTAAATGAACTTATTTTCATTGTATGCTATAAGTTCTATGTATGTTAATAAATAATATACGATATGTATCATATCTATATAAATTAATATATATATGAATTAAGTATTTATATAAATGTATGTAGTCTATATTATATATATATATACAGTATAATCAAGAAGAGGACGTCTGTTCAATATCTCTGTCCAATATTGGTTACATTTTTTACTCTGAGCTAGATACTTTTCAGTAGTATATATAATTATATTTCAATGATTTCCATCTTTGCATCAAAGATATCAGAGATATTTATATTTCTATATAAATATGTTATTAAAACAAACGAATAATGTATAATTAGGTTTGAATTGAAAGATGTTTTTATATATAATATATATTGACATTAATGATAATATAATGTGTATTAAATTATATTATGAATTTAATATAATATTATTGAATTCATTGATTTAAAAACGAGTTTTTGCATTGATTTTTTTCATCAAATTCAAATGTGTACTCTTGGACCATGATGTAATAAGATAAAATCACACAACTGGGAAATAAAAGTTTCACAAAATATGCATTAGTAGATGTAATTTTCTTGGTATAATGTATTATATATATATATATATATATTAATCCAAAACTTAACATATTATGTCAGGAGTAAATAACACCATACTATAATGTTTGCCTCTGTTATTATAGATGTTATAGATGTTAATATAGATGTTATTATTAATGATTATTTTAAATAACTGTACTACATTATATATTAAACGTTCTTTCCGACATTTCATATTTATAATTGTCAATATATTATTAATATAAACATTAGTTAGTTAGGACAAAATATGTAATCATTATAAATATATTATTAATTAGACTGCTTATATTTAATTAAGAAATTAAATTAAAATATTATCTAAATATATTAATATTAAAAATATAACATTACATAATAGCCAGTTTACAACGGAATGTTTAATACATAATGAAATATAATTATAATCATATTTTATAATCTATATTTAAAAGTACTTTTATTTGTATTATGATAACATTTTATTATTTATAACAATTTATCATGAATGCTGAAAATATAAAATTATAGAAAATATTTATATAATCTATATTTAAGAGTACTATTATTTATACTGAAAATATAAAAATTATAGATAATATTTATATAATCTATATTTAATAGTAATATTATTTATACTGAAAATATAAAAACTATAGATAATATTTATATAATCTATATTTAAGAGTACTGTTATTTATGATAACAATTTAGGTTATCAAATGCTATTTAAATATTATAATCTATATATATATAAATATATTATGTTGTTATTATATCATAAACAATGCATCACTTATAATATACTAGTTAATATAGTGAACATTGCAGTAATGATGGTACAATAGGAACTGTCATCATTACCTTATCACATATACACATATATATGATTATATATGATATATATATATATATATATATATATATATATATAATACATACATATTCAACATTTCACCAGCAACACAGTAAGGACATTATATATATTTGTTTACAATATATTCAGTACCTATCTGGTATCAAAAGTGAAACAGCTATATTTCAGAGAGGTCAATGATAATGTTAAGACAAAGGGGTAATACATACAGTGTACCGGTGCTGTGTGTGCGTGTGTGTGTGACGTAAAGACCGCCACTCCCCTCGGTATACCGCCACCTATAGATACGACTATGGCACACGGTTTACTAGGACCCCTCCCTCCCTCCTCCCCCCCTCGGTATACCGCCAGTTGTGTACTATGGCCTATGAACGCCACTCCCCCCCGGTATACCGCCACTTACTAGGATCCCTACCTCCCTCCCCCCGGTATACCGCCAGTCGTGTACTATGGCCTAGGACCGCCACTCCCCCCCGGTATACCGCCACTTACTAGGACCCCTCCCCCTCCCCCGGTATACCGCCAGTCGTGTACTATGGCCTAGGACCGCAATGGTCACCTCCCTCACCCACGTAATCGATGCCCACACCACCACTGTACTTCCGGTATGTAAACGTGTAATCGCTACGCTAATCCACAACAACCAGCTCCCCCTACATTCATTATTAATTGATCGAAATGGCTGGCTATATAACGTGTGTACACTGGTGCATCAAACATATCCAATGTACACTACGCGTATGAGATGTACAATGTTTATACAGTGTACATTGTGTATACATTGTACAATGTACATATTTTAATTATTGTATAATGCTGATAACACAACAGCTGCGGATGGTGATATATTAGGAAGGCTATAAATAGACATGTAGGTGGGGGGATGCCCCTGTACTATAACTGCACTACCTGTCTTAACAATCTACAATGGATCCTAGAATGGGCCCGACGTCGTCATCCGTACAATCAAAGTAGTAATAAAAGTGTGTAGTGATGTTAAGATAGGTGGCGACACTGTATGTAGACCGTAAAAAACAACAACAACAGTATTAACAAAGCTACGTATTATAGTATGATAACAACACATCTAGCGAGACGATCTGTTACTATTACTGCCCTTACACCACTGTTAAACCCCACGGGTAACTTCCCCTGTTGGCGGCAGCTAGAGAGAACGTTTCTCTACAGATCGATGATGCATACAAACACGTCGCACACACGCACACACACACACATACGTATGATGTCTACCGCGTGACTATGTGGCAGTGATTCCTGGTAATAGATACTACTTGTTCTAATTACTACACACTAATACACACTACTACTACTACTACTACTACTGCTGCTGCATATCATATGCTGGTGTGTTGTATTTATTTATTTGTTATATTTATTTGTCATTTATATATATATATATACGTTTGTATGCACGACAAATATATGTGTGTGACTTTATGTGTGTGTGTGTATGTGACTGTATATGTGTGTGTGTATGTGTGTGTATCACATGCAGGGTGTGTGTGTCTCTATATATTAATTAGTGAACTCTGGAGACATCAGTGGAGCTCTCTGCCATCAGTGGAGCCCCCCCTCTATACATATAATAGGGATTCACCGCACTCCGATCATTATTGAATAGAGGCTATATTATAAATAATGATGCAATCTAGGCTTACGTGTCCTATGGCTGTAGCATGTGTATAGTTAGATTAAATATTAGACTATACTGTACTGGACTTAGTGTACTATTACTATATATAGTGTAATCGAGATGATATAACAACACACACACATACACACACACACATACACCCAATCACACACACACAAATACATACAACTACTCACACACACATACACACTATACAATGTACAGTGTACAATGTACAGTGTACAATGTACAGTGTACAATGTACACTGTACATTGTACAGTGTACATTGTTTAATGTACAACCTGTATATTGTACTAACTATATGGGATATATAGAATGTGATGCTTTCAATGTAAATGCAGTGTGTACAATGCACATGGCTTAGTATTACATAATGACATACATACACACACTAACACATGCATATACAGATATACACACATACACACACATACACAATAGAACCTGAACTCTATAATTGTATTACTGATAAATGATCACATGTAATACCAGATTACACATGGTGGTGTTGGTGGTTATAACACTGCAGTCAATAGTATTATGTACATTATATATATATATATATATATATATATATATATATATATATATATAATATAATATCTGTGATATAATATTGAATAATAATTAATTTAAAATAACTTTTTCATTATAGAATATAATTTGTTTTGAGAAAAATATACTAAACTTTATATATGATAGCAAACTTTATATGAAACACATAAATACATGTATTAATTAATATATTTATAATGATTTAATTGATTTTTGTAGAGTAATTATATTTAGTAAAAAAATTCAATTGTAAATTACTATTAATTATAGATATATTAATGTATTAATGTAATACATTATATATATATATATTATATATATATATATATATATATATATACTTAATTTAATATACTATATCTTATTTTGGAGCCATTTAAAAGAGTCAATAAGTGAATATTTTATTTAAATTTGTTTTATTTATAAAAAAAATCATTATTTATTATTATTATTATTATTATTATTATATATAAAGTATGACTATATAATTATAATAAAAATTAACATCATGACCATTTATAATCTATAATGAAATATATTTAAATTGTAATCAAATTATAATTTAAAACTATAATGAAATATTTACAATAATGGACATTTTCTATTAATAGATTCTTATCTAATCTTACCCAATTAATTGAACAAATAGTTGATTACTGAATACATATTTTTCTAAATATATATTTATCTAAATACTAATATATCATAAATTTATTATTATAAATATAATTAATGTAATAATATAATTTGTAAAATAAGTTGTTTACACATTGTGAGTGCTAGATAAAGTTCAATAAATTAAATAGATTATATTTATATATATACATATTATAAATTATATTATATTAATTAAAAGAATCTTTATTTATCTTATCTTATCATGTAGTATTCAAAAATATGTATTCATATATTTAACATATTATATTAAGGATTATCATAAATTATCCTAAAATAATTTTCATATATTATATTGAAAAACTAAAAAATTACAAATTTGTAAATAAATAGTAAATAAGTGTGACGATCAAAAAGGACGAGTTGAGGGTTACATTTGAAATACGAGTTAATAGTATACACAATATAAGTTAATACTATATGCATATATTTCGTATAGATATTTGTGGGTTATTTGGTTTAATTGGTTTAGTTTTGTCCTGTTTGGTTTTTTTTAGCTGCATTACATCCCACAGTGAGCCTATACAAATTTATTTCACATTTAAAATTGAACCTTTGCACCACAACTCGTCCTTTTTGATCGTAAACTTAAATAAGTACCAATAGAATACTGTAATTCAGTAATGTAAATAAGGATCACATAATTAATGAACATTACCCGACTTCATATGAACTGTCGGTCTAAAATATAAGTAATTCAAATGTTTAATCATAACATTTATAATGTAAATTATAATATTAATAATATATAATGTGTATTAATATTATTCACAATTAAGGTTTATTAATAATATATTCTATTATTACTGAATATTTATATATATTATATAATTTAGGTTAGAATACTAATGTATTGTAGAATCATTAATATTTGCCAATACAATTACCAGATATAATTATATACATACAGGTATATATAATCTACATTATCAATTGAACTTATTATATGATATCATTTTACTAATTATTAATGCCACTCATATAACTCTAATGTTATATAATATTTAGTATAATATACAATGTAAAATCATCATAATATAATATAATAATAAAATTGTAGTGTAGTAATCATTAGTAAATTAATTATCAAACATAATAGACAACAATAATTAAAATGTAATTAATATAACAAATATTGAATATAATATGATAAAAGTATAATAACACCTGCAACTAATAAAATGCATATAATATAAATTAATATGTAAATATATTTGCATTCCAAGGTTATCATTATATTAAAAACATTAGCAATATTATACATATTATTATTATTCAAAAATATACTTTTAGTATATACTTATTTCAATTTATCACAAACAAAATATTTATTAAATAATATAAAAATAGTGTATATATATAGTTTATTTTAAAAATAATTATAAAAAAGTATATTATTACCCATCCTTACAATTAGATTGCATAATCATTTTATATTTATTTTCAAATTAAACTTAATTCAATAGAAATAAATATAAAAAATATTGGTTTTCTGAGATTTAAAAAAAATATATTTTTATTTAAAAATTTTCTTTTGAATTAAAAGCAATTTTTATTAAATAGGGGAAATTCTCCAATTACTAATTCCTATCATATATCAGTAACTATAAGATATATAATAACATTATATATACATAAACTGTTAGTAATATAATGGTAAATATGAATAAGTATTTTGTTTTTCAAAATATTCAATCCTACAATTGTTATTTGGATCCTATAAACTGCAATATTCTAGTTTTAATTAAAAAAAATTTGAATAATAACTTTTTTAAATCATTATATATAATGTATTAATTAAAATACAACGTAATACCAAAGGGCTTTGGTAATACTATGCATAATATTATAGATTAATTTAATGTTTATAAACATTATAAAAATATTATAATTTAAATAAATATTAACCAATACATCTTAATTAAAGTAACCCATATGATTTTTCTATTACCCACCACTTAAATTTCCCTAATATATATAAATTTCCCCATGTGATTTATAATATCCAATTAAAATAGAAAAATTATTGTCATAATATTAACCTAATTACAAAATTTAAAATAAATATATTGAATATTGAATAAGTGATTACAAATAGTCATTTAGGGGTCTGTAATTTGAGACTTTCCTACTGTTGTTTAAATATATATTTATATATATAAAATTTAACATAATATGCAAAATAAATTTAAATTTAATAGCAAAATATTTATAATTTTATTATAAAAAACTCTACAAAAAATAATATAGATATTGAATATTACATAACATAAATGTCAAATAATATAACTAGTCATTTAATAGATTTTTAATCAAGAATTCAACTTGAAATCTATTTATATGTAAAATACTGTAATCTAAAATATTATAAATCTTTATTCCGAGATATTATAAAAGGGGTTTCACACCAAATTATTAACTCTAATTATTAGAGGTTAAAGTTTAACTATATTATTTAAATATACGTCAAAGAGTTTTGACACCTAATTATTAGAGTTAATAATTGCGTTCGAGTTGGTGTGAAACCCCTTTAAGGATTTTTCTATAAATATTATTTTACATTTATTTCAATGAATATTTAAAATCTTGATATTTTTTTTATTATAATAATAATGATGTAAACAAATTTAATATTTTTGTTTATGGATGGGTAATTAATATTTTAATTATATAAAAATAACCAAAAATGTCTCGATATCACCGAGCATCGTTCCTTTTATAGGAAACGAATGACACAAAATATACATAAACGATAACAAATATAAAATACAAAACGAATAACAATTTATACAAATAATAAAATATTTAATTACAAAATAGAAATCTACACATGACTATGCAATCAACTGAGCGTGAAGCCTAAAACAATTTATGTATGCAGATATATCGATATTACGTAATGACAGAATTGAATTTAATTCAATTCGACATAAATGTATATTACATTAATCGATATATCTGCAGACTTCACTTTATAATATATATATATATATATTAAAATATAGAATTAATAATTTATTATTATTATGGATTTAAATGTGAGAATTTATCAATTTATTTGAAGTTGCAAATGATGTTTTCGAATATTTCTGCTATTATTTATCTATGTAACAATGTATTATATATTTTATATTTGATTGTTGGTATTTTTGATAGTAACTGAAATATTTATATAATCTTTATATTCTTTATCTATATTATTCATTATATTTATTAAATAATCTATATTATTATTAGCAAATTTTACGATTTATAATTATTATTATATATATTGTGATATTAAAAATCTATAGGTAAAAGTATACCTCTCTGCTGCTTACAACACACTAGATATTAAAGCACTACTCCTCGAACTCTCACAATAGGCATAACTGATCATTGAAATGGGTCTCCTACTACATCCATGAACATTACTACTATGCGAAAATAAAACATACACTATAATAAACACACACTCCACACCGCATAACAAACTTCGGAGTCCCATACGGCTTTGTACACTCACAGATACTTTTCTCGATGCACATGCTTCCACTATATAACCTCATTAATACCTTCCCTGACATCCAATACACTAGGTGTACGTGATAATATAGAACTCAATGCAAACATAGCTCGCCCATCTGAACTAAAACATGCTTACATCCAATAGAAATCGAAATTGGCTATCGCATATCCACTTATTACTAAACTCAACCTAAATACAACTACTAAACATGCCTTCTAACCATGATACCCCTAATTATCCAATAATTTACATTTACGCAGGCAAGGTTGATGGTTTTATCATTTTTTTCATATAAACCAAAAAATAGTTTTTACTGGTTTTTCCAATATAAACAAGTACAAATTATAATTCTTTCATAACACAAAACTAACTAAACTATTATTAGTGTTATTTGTATTATCATTTTTTAATATAGAGACATATCACATAATGGAAGAGTTTTAATCGTATAATGTATTATGTTAGGATAAGTTACAATATACTAAAATGGTATTTTAATTCATATTATTTAGTGATTTAAAAAATGACTAAGTTTGGTAATATTTGTCTATTACATGTAAATAACTATTATTACTAATAATTTATTAGTAATAATATATTACTATAAAAATATCTCTTTTTACATTTTAATATATAAATAATTCATAATTAGAATATTCAGCCTAATGATTGCATAATTAAATTTTTAATAACCTAATCATTGTATCGTAGTCTTGTAAATATAATTAGATATGAGTGTCCTACCCACTCCCTGATATAACCTGATATAATGTAATCAATTATAAAGTTATTATAAGTTCTAATAATTTAAAAGTTAAATTTATTTAAAAAAAAGCATGGTTATTTCAACTTGAAAAAACCGTAAAAACCGATGAAAAAAACAAATTTGAAAAAACCAAATCAAGCATTACCCCACGTATCCCAATAAATAAAGTTAAATACCTTGGAATTACCATACATTCTTCCCTTGACTCGACTAATCACAAAATCACTTTAAAACTATCAATATAATTACTATTAATATAAAG
Organism: Osedax fenrisi; assembly: GCA_964019155.1. NCBI lineage: Eukaryota > Metazoa > Annelida > Polychaeta > Sabellida > Siboglinidae > Osedax > Osedax fenrisi. The sequence continues at coordinate 121,319,569 of OZ025239.1, read as the reverse complement.
AAAATAAGGACAATATATACACTTACCCACTACTAAACTCCAAATCGAAACACTATAATTTCTCGCCTCAACTACTGCAACTCGGCTCTATCCGGTACACAACTATCTTTACTAATTTACCTTGACCACTTACTAAATAGATCAATCAGAACTATCTTCAATCTGAAACCTACAGACTACGCCACATATGTATCGCAGATTAGAAAACAACTATTGCTACCATCGCCCAGGCTATTAACTATAAATATCTCCTTCTATTAGATAAAAACCTCACCACGACCGAACCTTATATCAATACTTTATTTATCTCCAAACCAACTGTCTGTCATCCTACTGCGCTCGAACCACAAAATTATCATTTTGTGAAATTTGGTAAACATAGTTTCACGACTCTAGCTATTAAACACTCGAACGTCTTGTTAATAGATTTTTAAAACTGGATAATAATTATGATTTATTCAAATCACGAATTAAAAACCACTTACTATCAAATTTATCGATTAAACCTCTATTATTATCATACTTTATAGCTCCCATTTGTTATTATTATCATTGTTATTATTGTTATAAAGTTTACTACTATTACTATAATTATTTGTATTATTATTATTTAAACATCATCACTAATAAATTATTAGTAATACTACTTCCAAGAATATTAATTGTATGTATTAGGTAAATATTTCATAAATACATACAATCTATATATATATATAAATATATAATTATAGGGTTACGATCAAAAAGGACGAGTTGAGGATTAAAGGTTAGATTTTAAATGCAAAATAAATTTGTATAGGCTCACTTTGGGATGTAATGCAGCTAAAAAAAACCAAACAGGACAAAACTAAACCAAATAAACTAAATAACACTCAAACATCTATACAATATATATATATACCCTGTGGATATATACTATTAATTCATATTTCAAATGTAACCTTTAACCCTCAACTCGTCCTTTTTGATCGTCTCCCTAATTATATATCTATACCATAGATTATAATAATGATCATAATCAACATTATAATATGTATATAAACTCATTCATTATACAATATAAACACACACTTTTATACATGATATATATGCAGAAATTCAAAATATATATTTAAAAATAGTTATTTACTATATATTCCTATATTATTAGCGCCCTCTATAGTTGAACTATAGTTAGAATATGTTTAATGTTTGCCTTTAGTCGAGATACAGCATTATTATAATGATTATAAGGTAGCATAAACTTTATAATAATTATAATGATATTTAGTAAATAATTTATGATAAATTATTTATCTAATTTCAAATAAATAAATTGTTCTCTAGTGAAAAAATAACTGAGTCTATAGTATTATACTAAGTATATATTCAATTATATAATACAGATAATTTTACAAATATATATATATATATATAACAATTTCAAACCTTGTATTGGTCCGATATAATTTGCTATTATTGCGGTACATAATATATAATATGAATTCATATTTAAATCTGTAGGTATAATCACGTATTTATATCTTATAATAGTCTATGTATAGAATAACTTACTATCTATACATTTATAAATAAAATGTCATATTTACATATATACATATGAATATATAGTATTAATATAGTATATGTATATATATGTTTAAATAAAGTTTTAGTTTTTTACAAGATTAAATATTTAGTACAAAATTATAAATAATTTTAAAATTATATTCTATTAATATAACAAGTTTTAGAATAGCTCAATTTAAATGCTATTATTTGTTAACTTTTCATATATACTATGGTTTATAATTTTATATTAATGATACAAATATAAAGTTAAATTAATAATATTAGAAATATACAATATTCACTTTATTTTATATGTTTATATTTTGATAATGATTGACATAAATGTATATACGGCATATTATTTGATAGCTGGTTTGATAGATTGACATGACAGGAACGCCTATAATACCAGAAAACAGAATAATAATCAAAGCTAAATAAAACATGAATCACTTTTAAATATAGATATAATCACCTATTATATTCACTACAAGTTCCTATAAGTTCCTATAAGTTATATGAAGTCATGGCAACTGATTTTATCAATGATTTTCTTTTTAAATATATTAATATACTTTGTATATAAGAAACAACTTTAATCATATATCTTATTATATATGACATATAATATGTATTATAAATTATAATTTATAATATAATAATTATAATAATAATTATAATTATATTAATATATATAAAATAATTTGTAGTCATAGTATATATAATTTATAATATATGATATATCATATATTATATGATACATTATATATTTATATATTATATGTTGGATAACTTTATTAGTTATGTAACATGTAATAATTAAACAAATTATGTTATGTAAATATATAATTAATATTATAACCCACGGATTATAACTATTTATAATATGTACAATTTATTCGAACAATACTTTAACGTTAGGTTATACATACTTATAGATTACAGATATAATTTGTATATAGTTAAAATCACATATATTGATATCTCCAAGTTTATGATAATATTCTTTAATAAAAAAGTTTAGAAATATTTATATAATTGGGGCAAAAACGTATAAACTTTTAAGAGATTTATTAATGCCCATAAAACCATTAAAATCGACTATATTAATATCTCCAAGTTTATGATAATATTCTTTAATAAAAAAGTTTAGAAATATTTATATAATTGGGGCAAAAACGTATAAACTTTTAAGAGATTTATTAATGCCCATAAAACCATTAAAATCGACTATGAAGGTCATATTCGAAACCTTGGAAAAACATTTTGAACCGAAACCATGTGAAATAGTTGAAAGATTTCGGTTCAACACATGTGAAAGGAAGGAAACAGAAACGACAGGTGATTATAATACATATATGTAGCGGAATTACGTAAATTAAGTGAATTCTGTAATTATAGTAATAAACTGGATGAGCATATCAGAGAAAGACTGGTATGCGGAATCAAAGATAACCGGATACAGAGAAGACTTCTATCAGAAGGAGATTTAAACCTACAGAAGGCCTTGGAGATTTGTTGGGCCATGGAACAAGCCGAACGAAACATGGTTATTTTGGAGAGAGTACCAGAACCACTACCAATACACTTTATGAAGAATAAAGAAGTTAAACAGAAATATAATCAGAATTCTAATAACCAAACGAAGTGTATGAGATGTGGAAGAACTGGACATGAGAATTCCGAGTGTCGTTTTAAAATTGCGAAATGCTTTAATTGCGGAAAAATCGGTCGTTTGAAGAATATGTGTAGAAGAAGCGAAAACAAACAAACACATGCCGTAAGCAGAGAAGATGTTGAGTCTGAAGAAGAGCAGATATATAGTATGTATAACATACGTACCGAAAGTGACGGAGTCATCACTAGTACAATTAGATTGAACAATGTGGCTTGAAAACTACAAGTGGATACAGGTTCAGCTGTATCAATTATATCCGAGAAAACCTGGACAAAATTGGGAAAGGGGAATAAGCGACCGGAATTAAAAACATCAAACATAAAGTTGAGAACTTTTACGGGTGAGTTAGTACTGGTACTAGGGAAAATTGATGTCGATATAGATAATAACAAACGAGTGAGATTATATGTGGTAAAGGGATCAGTTCCAAATATAGCGGGACGGGATCTTATAAACAAGCTATGACTAGACTGGAGTGGAGAATTCCCATGCAATTCACTGACTAGAGATGGAGGAAGATGGAAGGAGAGTTTTCCAGAAGTCTTTAAGGAAGGATTGGGAACGATGGTTGGAGTCGAAGGGAAACTATATCCAGATAAGGATGCAATACCTAAGTTATTTAAGGCAAGATCGCTACCTTACGCAATGAAAGACAAGGTAGGTGAGGAACTGGTAAGACTAAAAGAAGCAGGAGTAATAGAAGAAGTTAGCAATTCGGAGTGGGCAACACCCATTGTACCTATCCTGAAGAAAGATGGTTCAGTTCGAATATGTGGGGACAATAAGATTACTTTGAATAAAGTATTTAAATTAGATAGTTATCCGATACCACGGATAGATGACTTATACGCTAACTTAGCTGGTGGTAAAATGTTTACAACACTAGATTTATCAAATGCATACTTACAGATGCCACTATCTAACGAATCCAAGCCATATACTACAATTAATACCCATTTGGGATTGTTCCAATACAACAGATTATGTTTTGGCATAGCATCAGCTCCAGCCATTTTCCAGCGAGTCATGGACAATTTACTGAAAGGGCTCAAACACGTAAGTGGGTATTTAGATGATATCCTAATAACGGGATCGTAAGAAAGAGATCATACTGATAATGTATCGATGGTACTGCATAGGTTGAAGGAAGCCGGGATACGAATTAATGAAAAGAAATGTCAGTTTATGAAGAAGGAGGTGGAATATCTTGGATATTTGATAAATAAAGAAGGGCTAAAACCGGTACCGAGGAAGATGGAAGCAATCACAGAAGCTCAAACACCGCAAAATACCACCCAACTGAGAGCATACTTAGGTATGCTAAACTATTATAGTAAGTTTTTGAAAAACATGTCGAGCCTACTGGGTCCAATGCATGCCTTGTTAAAGAAGAATGCACGTTGGATGTGGATGAGAGAGTGCCAGAAGTCTTTTGAAGACTCTAAGAGCCGTCTACTGAGCGCAGATCTTTTAGTACACTTTGATACAGAGAAGAAGATCATACTCACATGTGATGCATCTCAGTACGGTATAGGCGCCGTCATGGCACACATGATGGAAGATGGGTCAGAAATACCAATTGCTTTTGCCTCAAGAACACTGGCACCGGCAGAAAAAAACTATTCACAAATCGAAAAAGAAGCACTAGGGGTAGTATTTGGGGTGAAGAAGTTCCACAGATATATCTTTGGACACACGTAATAAACACACACATAATTGCCAATGACCATCAACCTTTAAAAAGATTGTTTAGTGCAGAGAGAGAGAGGTACCTACTATGGTGTCAGGTAGGATAAAAAGATGGGCACTAATATTGTCAACTTACGAATGTGAGTTCAGGTATTTACCAGGAACGAAGATTGCCCATGCTGATGCTTTAAGCAGATTACCGAGAAAGCGATCAAAAGGGGATAAAGAAGAAGTTCCAATGCCGGGGGAGATAATATTTATGCTAAAAGAAATTGAAAGTTCATTAGGAGTGAAAGAAACCCAAATAGCCACGAAGAAAAGTAGTGAACTACAAACTATAAAGAGGTTTATTGAAGAGGGGTGGCCGGAAAAGGAACCTATACCCGAAAACTTGAAGAGTTACTATAGAAGGAAAGAAGAATTATCGGTAGAAGAAGAACTGATAATGTGGGGGGCAAGAGTAGTGGTACCTATACAAACTGAGATATTAAGACTTCTCCATGAAGGACACCCAGGCATCAGTAGGATGAAAGGTCTAGCAAGAAGCTACTACTGGTGGCCATAATTAGATGATGATATTGAAGCTATAGTTAGGGAGTGTGCAGGGTGTCAGTCAACTCGGAAGCAGAATAATAGCTCATATGAATCTTGGCCCGAAGCAAAATGAAATTGGCAAAGAATCCACATCGATTTTGCAGGTCCATTTATAGGACAAATGTTTATGATAATGGTGGACGCATATTCGAAATGGCTAGAAGTTATACCTATGACGATAGTAACATCAAGCAGGACAATCGATGAATTGGATAAGGTTTTTACAACGCACGGATTTTCAGAAGTATTAGTATCAGACAATGGAACTAATTTCAACAGCGAAGAGTTTGCGACCTATATGCGATCGAATCAGATTAAACACATATTCACGCCACCATACCACCCAGCATCGAATGGTCTAGCGGAGAGAGCGGTACAAACTTATAAAAATGCAATGAGGAGCTCCGAAGGGGAAGGGAAGATACAGAAAAGAATAAACAAGTTTCTATTACGATATCGGTTGACACCACACACAAGTACTGGTATATCACCAGGGGTGGTGTTAATGTCGCGAACTATACGATCCGGTTTAGATTGTCTAAGACCTACGAAGGTATTGGAGGTCACAGAAAGGTCGACGAAATTTGAGCCAGGAGAAACCGTTTTCGCAGTAGATTTCAGGTCGAAAGGAACCTGGGTGGAGGGGGTGATCGAAGAGATAAGCAATTCGATAGCCTGGATAAAACTACAAGATGGAAGACGAATAAGAAGACACATCAATCATATCAGAAATAGAAGAAGCTATCAGAGGGAGAGAAACATGACAGGTAAAGAAAAACCAGAGATAGAGGAACTATTACCTCCAGAACCATCGTCGAGAGTAGACGATCAAGAGCCTAGAGAGATCACTATAGAGAATAGTGAAGATATCGTGGGAAAAGAAATTCCAAGAACCCCTGTAGTCGCAGATAATCCATTGCCATTCGTTAGGAGGTCATCCAGGGTTAGGAGTCGACCTCAGCGGTTGGACTTGTAAAAGACAGAGGGATACGGTCTGTACAGTCCTACAGACGAGGGCAACATAACCATTGTTGCCTATTGGCGGAAGTTCTCAAGAAAAGAATTCCGTGGGTGAAGGTCTTACTGAGAGAACGGAAGAGATGTAATGGACTGTGCTATTTAGATATCTGTGCTCGACCTCTGATCTGAACTCTAGAAACTAATAAACGTTAGTTAATATTATATCTATTATATATCAATATTTGACTTATAACAATACATATACCTATTATATTTATACAAATAACAATATTTATTTAATTATTTATTTTACATAGGTATATATGGGTATATATTATTTATTTATTTCATATAGGTTAAGAGCCATTTCATATGGGTTTAGAGCAGGCCCGTAGCCAGAAATGTATACCATAATTTATAAAATAAGGAGGAGATAACGAGGAGTTAATCTTCATCGAAGATGATATAGATGAAACAAAATACATACATTTATGCTAAGGTTATGTTAACCAACTGTGAACTTGACCGTGTATACCAATTTTATTAAGTCCAATAGAAAGAATATTATGATCGAGAGTATCAAAAGTACTAGATAAGTATAGTAGTACGATATAGCATGGGGATTTATTATCAAGATATATGAGAATATCAGTAATGATTAAAGTAAGGGTAGTTTCGGTAATATGACATGGAAGATACGCACTTTGATAATTATCAACAATAGCATTGGACATACTGTAATTAATAAGTTGAGTGGACACAACTCGTTCTGAGGTATTAGATAATGATGATAACTGGAATATTGGACGATAACTTGATAAATTAGATTGGTCAATGTTGTTTTTTTTAAATCGGAATAATCTATGAATATTTCATTGAGTGTGGAACAATAGATGATATAATATATTTATGAATGATTTCAGCGATAAGTCTAATAACATATGGTGATAATGAACGAAGTAGATTGAGTGGAATAGGATCAAGGGGAATTGGTTTTCAAGGATGTCATCATAGAGAGTACAATGTCATGGGTGGGAAGCGAAAAACATGAACATTGATTATGAGTGGATGTTAAATTGAGAGTTGGTCGTGCCGAGTTGATGTTTGGAAGTACATTGATAATCCTAGAACATTTTTGTTGGAATAAATTGGCAAACAATGGATAAAGAACTAAATCATGTTGGTCAGGAAGATGCTTATTCTGGGTTTTACCTACTAAGTTGAAAGATAATTTATAAGCTTAAGATTATTTATTTAATTTATTTATAATACAATAATTTTAGAAAATATTTTATAAAAACATAAATACTGAATTGGATCCTCTCTATAATGTATATGACTAAAATATATACATTCTAATAAATAAATATAATATAAATACAATAAAAAAATTATAAAATAAAAATATAAATATAATTGAATATCAAGTAAATACTATATGAAAAAAACGTATGTGAAACAAGTTTCAGGGGCCTACCTAATTCAACAGGGGGCCCCCGTTGCTACGGGCCTGGTTAAGAGGTAAGAGGAAATAATAACATCATTTCAAAATTTAGAACGAGATTATAAAATACGTATAGGCAGAGCAGGGCACGATACTCAAAAAATATATAATAGATACAATTACAATTTCATACTTTTTTCTTATAATAGATAGGTACAATTACTACTACAATTACCTACTATTACAATTACTTTAAAAAAAATCATAGTAGATACAATTACAAATACAGAATGTTCTTAATAGGTAAGAGATACATCTTAGTAGGTTATCCTAGATACAAATACATTATAATTATATCAAATATATATATATATATATATAATATATAGATATATATTATATAATAAATGCTACAAACTGTAGAGCATATAACTCAGTTATCAGTGTTGCATCTGATAATCGTATTATATCAGTAAATATAAGACTGAGTATTAGATTTAATAACAAGAAATCTAGTAAAATCAAACATTACGATTGGGCAAGAATAAAGACAGACATAGAAACCCGAGACACCTTTATTACTAAAGTGAAAACCAAATTCAAAGCTCTACATAACATCACATCTTCGCGGTCTGCTAGCAAAAAATATATATATGAGTATACTATTTACTCAATTTAAAATTAGTTACTCAATTTAAAAGTTCATATAGGAAGGAAACTGCTGCTAAAGTAATCCCATTGAAACCTAAGTTGGAAAAAACATATAGGGAAGAATACCCGATCGTGGACCTACTCGATCGTGGACCATTGGCTATATCTTTTTATTGGTATCATATTTTTAAAATCTGAAATATTCAAAAATCAAAGATATTTATATATTCTATTATTATAGTATTTGATTATTTTTTTTTAATTAATCAGTAAATAATTATTTCAAATACAAGTTTTTTGATAAATTCCTTAAAAATGCAAAGTTTTTTCTAATTAATATATTTATATATAATTTATGCTTTTAATTATTATTATTTATATGTACATAATAATATATAAATAAACTAGATATTAGATAAATAAAAATTAAAAATAAATAATATTCACTTATATACCTAATTGAAATTTAATTACCATACAATATTACTCAATCGTGGACCAACAATTGTGAATGATTTTACACAATTTCACTTCCATTATTAATGTAGTATGATATATATATATATATTCCTATCATACATATATCACTATATATCAATGATATAATATCATATATAGTATAAATATATATATATATATATATTCCTATATTTATTTAATTATTTACTAATTAGCTATTTAAATTAGCTATTAGCTATTAATTAGCTATTTAATACATATTAAATATGATATTTATTAATTTATAATTATATATTAATTATATTATCACTTTTATTAATTATATATGCCTATTAATTTACATATCCATGAATTGTGACAACAAAGGAGAAGTTACAAATCAGAATGAAGATTATAAGTAGCAAAGATACTACAAAGTATCCTTCGGACGATCTTTGTAAGTAGTTATCGCAATCGTTTCTGTTTGCCTAGATGAATTCTCGTATGAAGATATAGAAATGATTGCTCCAATAGGAACCTACATGAACCAAAGGAGATAACATCTAGGCATGTTGAAATGCAAACTGATGTTTTGAATACTTAGAATTATACAACATATAATTGTTATTAATATTTTAATATCATCAATTTATAATAATCATATTATAATATATTATCACTATTTTTATTTTATATTTTATCATGATTTTGTATCATTTCATTGTAATATTATATATTATATTTTTTCTAGTAATAATAAATGATATTTAACCTTTTTAATTATATTGCATTATGATTCATAATTTATGAATCATACATAAAATAAAAAGTAAAAATGTCAAAATATACATATTATTAAAATAGTCCACTAGGGTACCCATCGGGTAACTTTTGAGATAATGGCAGTTTATCATGAATCCTAATAACTTTTTAATAAGGAATATTTTGTATGACCACCTTTGTGATAGATTAATATAATATGAACATAATGATAAAAAAAAATTGGTTAAAAATTAACTATTAAAAAAGATATTCATATTTGAGCTTATGTGGTCCACGATCGCCGATCGTCGATCAGGTATTCTCACCTACCCTGTGAAACATATAATATATTTAAAAACTGTAATATACTACACCAGGCAGCGCGGTATTTATAAAATCAACCGACACCAGAAAATATCAGACATTTCAACGAAGCTCAAAAGTATCTTGTACAATCGTATGAAAAGGAACAAACTGATTAGAATAAAATAAGTGAAATTCAAAATGCGATATGTAACAAATAATCAGCCTTAGCCTGGAAAATAGTAAATGAAGTTAGTGGAAGAAATAACTCAAACAGAGAAAAACTTAAAGCAAACAAGGGAAAAGTAAGAATTTAACTATGACAATTTAACAACACGACCATTTGAATGAACTACTTGGTAAACCAACAATTACTGCATCAAACGATGAAAGTACATTAACTATACAAAATGAACTAGATATCAAAAAGGGTATTTTGCAATAGATGAATTAAAGAAAGATACTAAAAGCATACAATATTGAAAAGCTGTGGCTTAGATTAAATACAAGCTGAAGTATGGAAACTAGGAGAATTTCAAGAAATCTTACTAAACTAGTGCAATAGTGTATATTCTCAAGAACCAATAGACATATGGAAGGATGATTACATCCTTTCCCTAAAGAAGGAGTTCTTTCTATCACAACTCAAAACTATCGGGAATTACACTAACTCCAATTGCAACTAAGATATATAACCTGATCCTATTAAATAGGATAAGTTCAGAGATAGATCCTATACTGAGAAAAATCAAATGGTTTCTGAACAAAGAGATCAACGACTGGAAAAATGTTAACCATTCGACGTATATATACCCCTATAGGGGTAAAGTCTAAAAACATACTAGCTACTCTCCTATTTATAGACTTTTCACAGACTTGTGATTCAATAAATCGTGAAAAGATGAACGATATCTTAATCTTAATAATATATGGTATATCCATTGGCGGGGCCGGCTCCATGGGGGGGGGGGGGGCAAACCGGGCAATTGCCCTGGGCCCATAAATTATTTGAGAAACATTTTTTTGTACTATTTATATAACAACAATTAATTTTTTTATACATTATATTTTCTTATATATTATTAATTCTAATGAAACAAATACAAATAATATAATAAATTAATTAAATATGAGTCATTTAGACAGATGTGAAAAGTGAAGTTTACAACAATTTCGAAATTTACACAAAGATATAGTGACAGCACGTATATGAAGATGTTGGAGATATTGCTAATAATTATCATCATAGACCCCTTACACATATATGATTGTCAGATATAATAGTATGAAACGAATTGATATATAATTGATTGATAAACTAGAAAGCGATAACTTATACTAGATACAAGTGTTACAGGAATATACCCCTCTAACCACTATAGATTAAGAAAAAAAATATATAAAAGTTTTTTTTACTAAAATTAAATATAATTCAGATATAAATATACCCATATATATAATCTAAATATAATACTAAATTATTTTTTTTGCAATTAGCCAACTTGTACTTATACATTTATGTTTATATTGACATCACCCACAGTTATATATTTGCATATAAACATCCACAATGGCGATATTAGAATAAGAACAGGTGAGAACTAAATAATTCAAGAAACACAAAATTCAAAATATTATAGTACACCAGTTGAATCTACTGATTAGACTCCAGTTATATCAAATATATATCAGTTAACAATAGTAATCATATATACTAAGTAGGTATTCTTATTTAATATATACGTAGAGATTAATTATCACATTGGTCAATATTTATCTAATGATTTATTGACTTTTTATAAATTAATAATATAAATATAAAAGATTATATAGCTCAAGGTTATGATAATGCCATACATTTGTCTGGAAGATTAAATGAAATGCAATATATCATAATAAACCATAGTTAATCAGCAAAATGGACCCTTTGAACTGAGCATTAGTTAAATGGGCAAAATGCCGTTGAATCTTCTACAATTTTAGTAATATTTTTGTTTTTACCAAATAAATATAATGTATTTAGCTAACCTAAATATATAATATTTTAACATATAGATTAAAGAAAGCATATATGTCTACTCATTTTTATTTAGAGAATTATCGTATATAATATGGTCATGACAAGCTGATTATTTATATTGTAGATTTCCTTTTATTAAATGAGTTATATCTGATATTATATAGGGGAAAGTCCCCGATTACCGACCCCCTCCTAATACCGACCCTCTCGTATCTCAGTAACTATAAGAGATATCAACAAATTATATATACATGAACTATTACTAATTAAATGATAAACATGAATAAGTATTTTGCTTTACAAAATATTCAATCATGCAATTGTTATTTGATAAAATGTACTATTCTGTTTTTACTTTTTAAATATTTGAAACTTTTTTTAAATCATTGTATATACTTTATTAATTAAAAGAAAACTTAATACTGCGCATAATATTGTAGATCAATAACATGTTTATAACTAGTATAACGATAATTTAATTTGAATAACTATTAACCTATATATCTTAATTATAGCAACCCATATTATTTTCCTATTACCGACCCCCTAAATTACCCTAATACCGACCACATGTGATTTATAATATCCAATCAAAATAGATCCGTATTATATTTTAAATTATTATACTTTGTGTATCATTAATAAAGATTTAGGATTCATGATTCCAGTTGATTATATACATAATGATCAATAAATAAATATTAAATAATAATATACACTATTTTAATATAATTACTATAAAGTTTAAATTTAAATTTAATATTACTATTAAAACATAAATTTAATACAAATTAAATTTCTTGCATGTTATAATTAATTATATTTATATATATCTACTATTTTCATTGGATAATACTAACAATATTTATACCGCGAATATTTTAGGGGGTCGGTAATAGGAGAAGGGAGTCGGTATTTAAGTTTAAGTTTAATAGTATATTAGGATATAGTCTATTAATGAATATAGTAATTTATAAAGTTAACATAAAAAGCATTCATTTATCACAATTGCGAGTGTTTTCTAAATTTTACTTCATGTGATGTCATTGGACTAAACTTGATATAAAGTATTGCCATCTAGTGGATTAATTGCACATTTTCAGGTGGCCACATTACCCGCATTAGGTGGCATCCATGGAGGGTAATGTGGCCTCCTTAATCATTTCAATTAGATATGCTAAAATGAAAAACTGATTCGGCAGTCCTTTTGCATATCATAAGATGTATCTATATTGAACAAATTATCATATTATATCTAATATTTATAAAGTTATACAACATTATCTAAAAGTGGCCACATTACCCAATTTTCTCCTAATATAGTGAATTAATATATAATTTATTTATATAACTGCATTGAATTACCTATATACAAATATCTACTCATTGTAAGTAGGTATGCCTACAATGTACTCAACGTACAATATACGTTCAGGCAAAGTAGTTGGTTTATTTATATGATTTCAAATGATTAAATTCTATTAGTGTTAAAATAAAAATTATTATTAAAATACCACGTGGTCTCGCCTCCTATCATGGAAGGTGTGGGCAGTGATGGGTACCGATCCTTTTTTCCTGGATCGGCGATCCCGTTTACGATCCTCTATTTATTATCTTATGCGATCCTTTTCCCGTTCCCGATCCGGATCGGATCGCCGATAAATGATCGCGATCCTGCCCAACACTGCGTACATTACATTAATAGAGTCAACGTATTTATTCAATAAAATGCGAGAATTGTAGTCTTCAATATTATGAAAAACGTGAAACTAATTACTTTGTAGAATAACTATAACTCGAGTTTCAATTAGTTTAAATTGATATAATAGATGTAGGAATAAAAAATATGTATATACTCCCTAAATATATAGGCGAGAAAAGAAATGATTACGAGGAGTTGATTGAAGTATATAATCAAAACAAATTACAAAATAATTAGTATAATGTTAACACGTGATAAAATATGTAATTGACATCATATAAGAAGTTAAAAATAACTATTTTCTACCAATATTTGACAATTTAATTGATAAGTATATTAAAAAGATAATCATGTAGTTATTACTAATTATATTATATAAATAATTAATATATATATATATATATATATAAATATATATATATCATCTGACATCAGAAATTAATGATTAGTAAATAAGATAATTCATTATTAAATATATATTATACTGTATTGATATAGGCCTACACCTCAAAGGAATGAAATATCCTAATATTAATATATACAATATATGGTGGACTAGATGTATATACAAATGTAGAAATTGTTATCAGAATATATATGTATTAAATGGCAAATAATTACACTTGAGAGAGAAGCTTCTAGAAACTTAAATTTCATATGAAATTATCTGTCACAATATAATAATTTTAAGTAATAATTTTAAGTCTGGATACATTATCTTTAGAATCAAAGCTAATTAATTAAATTGATACTTAATACAAAATTAGTATTAATACTAATTTTGTAGAGTAATAATAGAGTAATATAAATATTTAATTATATATTAATTATATATTTATTTTTTATTAATTAATTTTTAGATTAACTTATAAAATATTATATTGCAATTATGTTAAGGGTGCAACTTACTATCTATTTACATCCATGGAGTGAGGAGATCCCCCTCTATATATTATACATATCTTAAAGGGAACCACCTTCACACGAAACATGTAAATAGATATTAAAAACTAACATTTTTAAAACTCAAAATTTAAAGATTTTAAATATTTTTACATAATTTTATTACACGTATAATAATAATATATCATTTATTTATATACATTTAATAGTCATCTATATATGTTTGTCACCTAGATATGTTAGTTATTGATAGAATGAGCATATTAATATGTTATAAAAGTATTATGGGGACATGCGTTTTTTTTGCCCGGGGCCCATAAGTATGCTTAGTATGCTTAAGCCGGCCCTGCCCATTTAGTGTACTGAAATCGTAAATGACATATTGATTATATACAAGAATGCTCGCTTTATGGTAATATCGCCTGATGGTGACACACCCTTTTTCTATATAACTACTGGAGTATTGCTCGGAGATAAAGTTGCACCATTTATATGCATTATATGTCTCAACTATATATTGAAAAAATCAGTGGATAGAAATTTACATCCCGGCTTCACTCTTGCAAAAGAAAAATCAATAGATACCCTGATGTTCACATTACCGATATTGACTATGCTGACGATATAGCTGTAATAACTAATAATCTGATAGATGCAAATAAACTACTACACAAATTTGAAGATACGGCTAAAGATATCGGTTTACATATACACGCTGACAAGACGGAATACATGTGTTTAAATCACGAAAGCCAGATAAACATGAAAAGTCTACCAGGCCATGATATAAAATATGTAGAATAGTTAAAATATCTAGGTAGTATATATTTATTATATTGGTTCAACACGACTTAAGTTGTCAATTGACGTAATCATAAGAATCGGGAGTGCGTAGGCAACCTTGAATAGCCTGAACATCATCTGGAAATAAGAAACAACCTTAATACACATACAACTTTTCGAGTAAACTCAAAAGAAACTTCTTTATAGCTACAGTTGAGACTGTTCTTGTGTATGGCTCTATCACTTGGACACTAACTTCAAAATTAGAGAAAAAAGTTGATTGAACCTATACAAGCACGCTAAACAAGTCACGGAGAGACCACGTTACAAATAAGTCACGGAGAGACAACGTTACAAATAAGTCACGGAGAGACCACGTTACAAATAAGTCACGGAGAGACAACGTTACAAATAAGTCACGGAGAGACCACGTTACAAATAAGGAGCTTTACCGCAACATTCCAAGAATAACAGATACATACGCGAACAACGACTGAGTTTATTATTATTAAATAATATATATTATATTTTTATTATAAAGATAAATATTCCATTTTTTTAAATATTATAATTATGATTTATTTAGATTTTTTAGTTGAATTTTTTAGAAAGTAGTTTAATTATATATAAATTATTATATACATATATTATCAACATAATTTTATATTTTCAATAAATGTATATAATGGTATTTGAGAATAATGTACTATAAATGATATATATCATAATTTTGAACAATATATAGTATATAAAATACGTATAGGTATATACCAAGCCCATAGCCAGGAATTTTCGTTAGGGGGAGGGATAAGGCCCTCAATATATATTAATGATTATATATTTTCTAGACTTGAATTACACATTAACAGATTTTCACTAATTAAAAGTTTTACTGATAATGTATCATGAATCATGATTCATGATTACATGATACATATAATTATTGTACAATTATAAATATAATTATTATATATTTAAAAAGTTAAATATAATTTTAGTAAGTACGTATTTTTTAAAGATTATTCACTTATTAATTATAATCAGGGACGACTTAAGGGAAGGTGAAAATCAGGTAATTTCTCGGGCCCAAAATGTTAGGGGCTATACAAATTAAAAAAAATGATTAGGGGAGAGTGGAAGAAGATTGGATCAACAATTTTGTTTACAAAAAACTCATACTATATCTAAAATAATGATAATGTTATTCATTAAACATGTTTAGCATATTATAATTAATAAATGGGATATTCTATTTTTCAAAAAATGTTCAGGAAATTAAAAAAAATCAAAATGGATCAATAAAAAGTCTCTATAAAAAATGGGGAGATCTGAGCCACATAAATCTTATAATATAATCAAATTTATCAAATTAAACAACACATATTGCAAATATTATTCTAAGGAAAAATCGTGTAATTCTATTTTGTACATAAAAACCTATAGGATTAACGTTGGGGAGGACATATCCACGTTCTCTCAATATTTACGTCACTATATATACAAATCATAACAATGATTTAATAATTATAAATATTTTAAATAAATTGTTCTAGAAAATGTAATACAAATTGTAAAATATAATAAAATATCATTCAATATATTGAATGATATTTTACTATGTATTCCCCTTAATTAAAGAAATTACTCGAAATATCAAACAATTAGTCTTAGCGTATAAGCTTAAGTTAATCACCAATTCGAAACCTAGGAAAACTACAATCATCGAAGGGTGAGTGTAGTCCTACACATGTGTTGATGATAATTCCATAATAGAAAGATGTACAGAGTAATGCAAAGTTCTCTATAACTTTAACATTAATCCTGATAGCGATAATAATCCTTTTTGATCGTCTCCCTTCAAATACACTATTAAATATACTATTCAATATACAATATATATATATATATATATATATATATATATATATATATATATATATATATATATATATATATGCAATGTGTATATTAAATAAAATAATTAAATGTGTTTATTACTTATATATATATATATTATATATTGTATATATTATATATTATATATTATATATAATATATATATGTTAAATACACATATATGTGTTAAGACTATAACTTTTAGTGAATACTATACATTTTCGTGAATTTAAGAATATGCGATTGATTTATAGGCAATCACTGTTATCTGCTAAACCCATTTTATTTCAGGATAAAATATTAAATTGCAGAAACGATATTACATTTTTTTTTCATTTGTTAATTCTCTATATAATAATGTTTCTCCTAAATCTTTACCAACACATAGGATAATAATACTGATAAGGATCCCTGCACTCTTTTTTCTGATTTTTATATAAATAAGATATCTGCTCCACCATTTCTAATAATATATTAGTAGATACAATATATGATCTAATTTCTGAAAATTATTCTTATTATTTTCTAATGGAAAATACCTGATATTTTAAAGCATGCAGTTATATGTAGTTATACCACTTCTAAAAAAGCATAATCTCGATAAAGAAATATTATCCAATTATAGACCAATATCACAATTACGCTTTATTAGTAAAAGTTATAGAAAAAATTGTGGCCAAGCAATTACCTAATTATTGATTATATTTTAATATTCTTGATCCTATAACATAGTGGGTTCAGAAAATGTCATAGTACAGAAACTACTTTCATTTCTCTAACTGATGGTATTTTATGGACTTTAGATCATAACAATAATATACAATTATTACTTCTCGATTTATCATCAGCCTTTGATACTAATAAGCATGATTTACTAATAGATCGCTTAACAACGATTGGGTTATCTGATACTGTTTTATTATGGTTTATATCGTATCTTCAAAATAGATATTTTTCTATAAAATTAATAATGAATATTCATCTAAAAAAATACGTAGTCATGGTGTACCACAATATCCAGTACTTGGTCTTATATTATTCTAAACTTATCTGTTACCTTTAATTGCAATTTTCCACCAGTTTTCTGTTATTAATTATCATCTTTATGCGAATGATTTACAAATGTTACCTATATCGAACTGTTTTTGATGCTCTTCCTTCTGATAAGTATTCTTTGTTGAATTGTTTTAATACCTTAAATAATTGGTTTTCTTTACAAAATAATCTAATGTTAAATATGTCTCAAACCTCTCTTATTAATTTTTCTCGTGTTAATTCCATTTTTCCTCTAGTAATTGTTGATGGATAAGTTGTTTCGTCAACAATTCTGCTAATAATCTTGGTTTTATTTTTGATAGTAAGCTAAGTTTTATCGATCAGATCTCAAGTGTATGTTGGTCTTCTTTTTTTAATTTACACAAAATAAAAACTATTAGAAATTATTTATCTGATAACATTTGTAAGCTCCTTATTTAATCTACAGTCCTATTTCGTATGGAGTACTGTACTTCTTTATATCACGGACTTCTTTTATATTCTATACATTGCATAGGGGAAAGTAACCTAATACGGATACTTTAACAATAAATGGTCTTAACATTTTATGACTCATTATTTTTATTCACAAATTACAATATATTAATATTATATGATTATAGATATTATTGTGATTTTAAAATTTAATTTAATTTTTGAATTCCATAGATAACGGGGGTATCCGTATTCGGTATCCATGTCCGAATACGGGCACCCTGTGTTATAATACGGACACCATATATACAATTAGATAAACTATATACTAGTGATGAATCAATCAGACAAATTACAATTATTCTAATTTTTATTATTTTTTTAATTAATAATACAATTAAATATCTAAATAATAAAAAATTTAGATTTAACTTTATTTGTGGTATTAATATTATAACGCACGCGATTTTTATGAAAGTCAGAATAGTTCATATACTAGGCGCTGATTGGTTATAGGGTGTCCGTATTAGTACAACTAGAGTGTCCGACGGATACTGTCAGTATTAGGGACTTATATGACCTCTAGATATATGATTATAACTTAATGAATATTTGATAACAAATATAGAAATTATATATATATAATTTTTAGAATGCTTTATATTTTAATAATATAGTGTTATATTTTATATCGATACATTTGTATATTCATGAGAAGGATTTAAGTTGAAATTTTTTTTCATAAGTTTAAAAACGTAATAAAAAATCAGTTTATTGGATATATCAGCAATATTTTGAATAATTAAAAAATAAAAAATCCTTTTTTTGACTATTTATATGATTATGAATATTTTATTCATTAAACATTTTTTGTAGGATTTATGGTTTCTGATATACCGAGAGTGTCCGTATTCGGGCACTGTCCGTATTCGGATACTTTCCCCTATATAGAGTTATACGTTCTTCAGTACGCTTACTATTTCGCATACAATTATTTGATCACTATTGCACTTCCGAAAAATTATATGGCATAAAATGGTTATCTGCTAAACAGCGATACCTATATAAAATATTATGATTGTTTATAAATGCATATACCTTAAATCATCTACATATTTAAAGGATTTGCCGATATACCGGATTGAGTCAAGAACCTCTAGATCAGTGGTTCCCAACCTTTTTTCATCATGACACTTTTTTTGATAATTCATAATTTAAAAATATACCATGACCCAATGACAACTTTTATTTTGTTTATTATTAAGCTTTAGTAATAAATGAATAATATAAACTATAATTTATATATATATATATAAATATTTTAGAAATATGGTTATTTTGTTTATTATTAAGCTTTAGTAATAAATGAATAATATAAACTATAATTTATATATATATATATAAATATTTTAGAAATATGGTTATTTTGTTTATTATTAAGCTTTAGTAATAAATGAATAATATAAACTATAATTTATATATATATATATATATAAATATTTTAGAAATATGGTTATTTTGTTTATTATTAAGCTTTAGTAATAAATGAATAATATAAACTATAATTTATATATATATATAAATATTTTAGAAATATGGTTATTTTGTTTATTATTAAGCTTTAGTAATAAATGAATAATATAAACTATAATTTATATATATATATATATATATAAATATTTTAGAAATATGGTTATTTTGTTTATTATTAAGCTTTAGTAATAAATGAATAATATAAACTATAATTTATATATATATATATATATATATAAATATTTTAGAAATATGGTTATTTTGTTTATTATTAAGCTTTAGTAATAAATGAATAATATAAACTATAATTTATATATATATATATATAAATATTTTAGAAATTAGCTCTTTACCCAACAATAAAACCCAATGACTCAAATTTGGGTCATGACCAGAGTGAGTTAAATTCGGCCTTTACATAATTTAAGGAAAAGGCCGAATTTAGATTATTTTTGGCTTAAATTCGGCCTTTCTATATTTTATCAACATCTCTATATATTCTTAATATGGTTAATTAATTTAATTAATATATATTATATGGCATAGCATTGTAATAAATTTAGTATCAACAAATATATTGGTTTCAATATTAAATTTAAATTAATAATTAAGTACAAGTAAATTAGAAATTTAATATATTTTATCAACATCTCTATATATTCTTAATATGGTTAATTAATTTAATTAATATATATTATATGGCATAGCATTGTAATCATTTTAGTATCAACACATATATTGGTTTCAATATTAAATTTAAATTAATAATTAAGTACAAGTAAATAAGAAATTTAATATATTTGTATTAAATAATTAAATTGTTTTAAAAATCCGATTAATTTTATTAAAGTAAGCACAAATTTCATTGACATCGAATTTGTATAAAATATCTGTAACGCCAAGTCCAGTTGATAAGTTCAACACCAGACCCTTACTAATCCTGGTAAGGAAGATCTTTGTATTCTACCTGATACACATTGAAAAATAATAATATATAAACAATTTATTAATAAATATTATTTATATAAACGTCATATTTTTTCAACATCCAGTTATTCCCAAACCTATGTTGTTAGTAATAATTAGCTAATCATTTTAAATTTCCAGTCTTCATATACCTTATCGAATACGTGTAACATTGACGTAAATAAAACTTCGCTTGTTTGATTCTCAAAGATAGGAAAGTTTAATAGGTGCACATCAAGCATTTTGTTACTAGTATAAAATTGTATTCTCATATTAAGATACGCATATGACATGTATGTTGACATATACATTGCTAAAGATAATGCCCAATAATCTTATTTAATTCCCTGAATCCTCAATAATTAAGAATTTACTTACTTACATTGTATCAAAATGTACTTTCACTTTTAGTATTATTTACATATAATATACACTATTATTTACTATTTTTATTTTGTTTTATTACTTTTAATGATTTAAGATAGGATAAATAATGTATTTAAAAAAGGCCGAATTTAGCTTATTTTCGGCCTTTGAAAATCCTTATATTCGGAAAAATTCGGTCTTTTGACGAAAAGGCCGAATTTAACTCACCCTGGTCATGACCCATAGGTTGGGAACCAATGATCTAGATCTTCCAACAGCAAATAATTCTTTACCATAAGTTCATGCTGGCTAGATATGGCAAAAGATCGTATCTGCATTCGGCAGCTTCACTATGGAATGGTCCACCTCGATAACTGAGACTTGTGACACCCATTGAACGTTTCAGAAATAAAGTCAAATATGTTATTATTAGTAATTTTTAATATTCGTATATTTTTATCTATATTATTTTATTTTGTTCACATTTATTAATCTAACAATCTTATTTTATTTTACTTATATATTATTTTATCGTTTATTTATTTATGCATTATTATTTTGCTAAAACACAAATGAGAACTATCTTTGTTATATTTGTGTATAAATAAATCATCTATCTATAGCTGGATATATCCATCTACATAGATATATTGTTATTGTTATTGTTATTTTTATTTGGTGGAGTCCTTTCATCCCATCCAGGAACTTAGATTAAGTTTTCACTTATAACCATATATGGCTCTAATGTCCATTCGAAGCCGCTCTCATGTTAAGGCATCCATGGTTTTAACGAGAGCCGATCATTTATTTATACACAATTATATAATATCACTTCTAAATAATATTTTAAGACCCATTTTATAAAATTAATTAATGGTCCGGACGAGGGTCGAACCCGTGTCATACTGCTTGTGTGTCTGACGCCTTAGCCACTGAGCCACACAGGCAGTTATGTTATATATATATATATATATATATATATATATATATATATATATCTATTTAAGTAAATGTAGAAATAGTCAAGGAATGAGTACATTATTATTGAACTGCCGTAACAGCTATACGGACGCCGTTACATAGTCCGACGATGATGCTCAATGAAGCGTGACGAACTATATTACGCATAACAAGAAACTGAAATGGTCTACCTAATGCAACGGTAAATGAGGGGGGGGAGTTATTATGTAAAGCATTATGGAACAGTCCATTATTCGTGTTTATGAGTGGGGGAGGTATATTGAATAAAATATAGCATAACATTAGGTATATGCGTATGTGTATTATACATACTCATATATATTTAATGACTATTATATTTGTAACGTATTGAATTTTAAATAGGGATCTAAATAACATGGACACATTTTAACTTTCAAGTTTTTGTAATGATTCAAATACGATTAATTTCATTTATTTGCATTAGACTAGTGTTAGAGTGATCTAGTGACAGATTTGTTATCTTGTGTTATTTCGGGATACTTGTTTCCCAGACAGTGACATATCTCCACACATTACGGTTCACCAGAGCTACTGTTTATTTCATTTTCACTTCACACACTGTTAAGTTATGTAAATCGTTATACGGTTTTACAATAAATTATCAAATCAAAAATCAAATTAAAATCATAATCATTAATGATAATTGATGATAGTTATCATTATAATGATATGTATCATTAACATTATAATTTTAATTATAATTACCATGACTAATGCTCTATTATTATTATGTACATGATCATGAGCATGATGATGATCATCATCATCAGCATTATCTTTATTATTATCAGCATCATCATCTATATCATTATAAATTACAAATAATGTCCTTAACATCTGTGTCATTAGTTCATAATATCATTTATTCAAATACATATAATATATTATCTGAAAGGATATCATAATATCGACCTCTCTCTTCCCTTAGATCTGCCAAGTTTGTAAAACTAAACTTACCTAAATATAATTATGAGACTATTATGGGGAGATCTTTCTATGTGTCAGTACCTACCAACTGGAATAAACATTCAGCAAAATTACGTTGTGAAATGAAATACAATATTTTCTGACGTAAAGTAAAATTATTTTTACTTCATTAATATTAATATTGTTTTATATTTGTTTATCGTAATTATTTAAATCAACATGTTATATTTATTTATTTTCATTTGTTTTATTTTTATAACACACTGTTGAGTAATTTAATTCGTTTTATATTTCTACGGTGTCTAAATAAACTATCAAATCAAATCAAATCAAATTATCATCATCATCATCATCATCATCATCATTGAATTATATATCATCACACTGTTTACATATTTTCTATAAACAAACTAATTTATTTATTTTATCTATACAGTTATTATTTATATAAAGTTAATTGTTTAACTATTTATTTTTAAATAATTGGTTATTTAAATATTATCTAAATATTAATCATCAACTGGTTAATATTATTATACTTTATACTTTATTTAAATTAAGTTTATATTTTTATATATGCATTGTTATTATTTAAAAAAAGCCATACAAATCTATTTATAGATTTCCAAGAATTTACAATATGCATAAAACATGCAACCTTTGTAATAGTGGATCTATAAATTGCACATTAAAGTACTTATTCTGTATAAACTATATACAATGTATATTATACATGCAAGTTGTTTATATCAGAAAGTACTACTACCCACTAAGGCCGCCGGAACGATTTTTTCCCAGGGGGTATTAAGAAATAGGTATACTTTATCAACTACATACTATACTAAATGCTATAGCATGTAATTATTGTAAACAATAAATATATCTTGTAACATATAATAGAGTGCACATTATGATTTATTTTAAATGTTAGAACATCTAATTATAATTATAATTATATATATAATTATTACCTACTGAGTTAATTAACAAAAGATGAATCTTATAATGAATGTATCTGGAATATTTTAAAGAAATATGTAAGTTATAACAAGAATAAATCCCAAAATAGTGTATATATTTATTATGTTATACTTATAAAATGTCTTTTAAAATTATTTCTTAGGAAAAATTCTTTTATCAATTTATTGTCGTCAATATAATCTAATATAGGTATCCCGATGTTCATTGCAGATATACAATATATTTATTTATGTTGTGACCTTAACCACATCCTCAATCTTCTTAACATAGAAAAGCTTCTCACCTAGGATACTGACATACTTAGTTGTACCATCAATAATTTGATTAATTTTGTTGTTTCTATAAAAACAATTAAGAAAAAATTAATAAATCTATAAGATATTATTCTTCCAGATTCTTTTAAAATATTTTCTAAATAAATGTGATAATTTGTTCGTTTGTTCTGTACTATATCGATTAACATATTAATGAGTAAAACAAAATCTTCATTGAGAGTAGACGTTGATCCTATTACATCCTAAGGAAATATATTTTAAAACTTATACTTTTAGTATATTTATAAATATATATTTCTGTAATTAATAATGATTATTATAAACTATAATTGAAACTAACCAATTTTTATAATAAAGTGAATATATAAAATGCTATATTTAAAGCAATATATGTAGGTTATATGTTTCTAGTGGAGTATTCTTACATGAATATGCTTTGGCGATTTGTTCAGAACTATTTACGTTTGCCATTGTAAATTGTTCTAATACATTTATAATATCTACATAGTTATTCAAGACTGCTGGTATAGCCTTACATCTGACTGTGCAGTAGAGAGTAGACAATGTCCACCTTATAGGACACCTTGATTTGAATCTGATTTTATCATTATCAATAGACTGGTATAAATATCTAAATTTTCCAGATTTGCTAAAAACATTTTTGAACACCAGTATCATTCACTATGGATATTTCACAAGAGCATGTGCAGCTTTACATTGAGCAACACATTTATAAACATAATTTAGTCGATGAGAACTACAATATGTGTAAAGGGGTATCCCACTACCAGCATTTCAGAAAATATTGTTCGAAAATGTTTACTAGTAAGTGATTTTCTAGCAAGTTGTAGTGGGATACCCCCATTAAATTACTATATTACTATATAATAGTCCTTTATATTATTTAGTATTGTTTTCCATGGTATATTGAATGTATATTATTATTAAATTATTATCGTATTAATATTATTTTATTGTTATTTTCTTCCCGCACGAGCGAAGGGGTCTACATGACCCTATTTTAGTGCTAATAAACTTAATATCATCATCATCATATTTCCGGCAGGTTGCCGGAAAGTAATGGGGTATTCCACTACAATTGTAGTTAACTTACTAGATTATAATTTTCTAGTAAACATTTCCGGAAATACTGGTAATGGGATACCCCCATAATATGCCAAAGGTTGTACTTTTTGTATCAAGGCTTGTGTTCCTTTATATAAGCTGACATATTGACGCTTAAATCATAACATTATCCGCTTAAATTAGACATGTATAGACTGAGACGAATAATGATGTTTTCATATTATTTGTAATAGTTTTGGCCTACTTGATGTTGGATATATAAAATCCTAGATGAAAAAAATCCTATACATTTTTAATAATTTTATTTAAAGTTTAAATTAAACAAATATAAACAGTTCAATTTATGTATAAACTAACAAATATCGAAATAGAGTATTTTTCATTATAAATAAAATTTAATTATAATATATTGGAAATTGTATTATATTTTTTAATGAATAAGCAAATATAATATGCATAGACATTTGAGCTATAATGCTTCACTCTAATGTATTTGATAACATTATTAATATGCTAATATATAATCATCACAGAGATTATAATAATATACAAACAAAATCCTTAATTTTACCTAACTTGCAGGGGGTGGTTTTAGATATCAAAACCCCTCCATTATTATGCCAAGGGGGGTTGCGACTCCACAAACCCCTCTGTTCCGGCGCCCATACTACCCACACTAACTGCTGCTACAATACTTAGAAATACGACAACTCAAAAGTATTTTGAATAACTTTTTGCTCTTAACAATGTTAAGTAAATATGTGATAGATGCCCAGAAAACGGTTCTACCACATTTACAAATGTGCCATCTGCACCAACTGTTCCTGCTACATCGTTAGAATCATCTATATTGTCTATTCCCGTGAAATTCACCAATACATCGTATTCAACTAATGTGGTATGTGCTGCAGCATATATAGCATATATAGCTATATATATAGCAATAAAAAAAGGCGAAATAATTATTAAATAAATGTATATATATATATATATTTAAAGTATAACGACATAAATACATTAAGTTTGTATTTTATAATACGCTTTAACCCTTTGCGTCCGATCTGTTGATTTATGTTATGTTAATACATAAGTAGGATACATTTCAAAATAAAAATAATTAATTATCTAATGTAAACCTCGACATATAATACCTATTCAATGAATCTATACGATATTAATATTCATCATTGACTGTATATATATACATAATAATACATATATACATAATAACATATATAATAATATATAAGTATAATTAATAAATATAATATATGGATCGATACAATCGTTTTGAATAAACTTGTGAAGTTATAGAATAGTCCATATCAATATAATACGTATTGTTATTATAATATAATAACAAATAATGTAAATGATAAGATATATATAATAAAATAATAATTAAATGACATTTACTATCAAAATAAATATATATATATATATATATATATATATATATATATATATATATATATATATATATCTATCTATTATATAAAAGAAAGTCTATTTAATTATATATATATATATATGTGTGTGTGTGTGTATCTGGTGAGGTAACTCGAGAACCGGGTTACGTCGCGAAAATATTTTATACCCGATCTTAATAAATTTGCAACAGTATGGTCTTGGTCCGGAAAATTTTTTGAATTTTTTACCGCGTACCCCAGAAAAACCTGAAAAATTGACTTTTTGCCATTAAAATGATTTTTTGTCATCCAAAATCTTCGGCGTCGCTTTTTTGAAATATTTTTTTTACATTTTTTCGAACTATTTTTTTGAATTTTTTTTGATTTTTTTTTGAAATTTTTGGATATTTTGGAAATTTTTTGAAATATTTTTGAAATATTTTTGACATTTTTTGAAATATTTTTGAAATTTTTTGAAATATTTTTAAAGATTTTTTTGAAATTTTTAAAAAATATATTTTGTAATATTATTTATATTTTTTGTATTTTAAAAAATATTATTTGAAATATTTTTTTATATTTTTCAACTATTCGTTGAAATATTATTATTTTAAGATATAATTAAAATATTATAATTATATAATAAATATATAAATATTATAAGATATAATAATATACTTTTTTAAATATTTGTAGAACATTTATAAAAAATATATTTTGTAATATTTAGAAATATGTGTTGTATACTAGGAATACAGAATCAGGAATAGCTATAATTAATAAATAATAGATAGGCAAACAATCAAAAATCGATCAACGCAGGGTGCGGTTTGGGTTTTCGATATTTATTAAGTACTATTTTGTAATATTGGAAATATGTGTTGTATTTTTTGAAATATTATTTGAAATATTTTTGAAATATTTTTCCACTAATTTTTGAGATATTAATATTTGTATAAATTTGTTTGAATTTTAGCAACAATTTATGTTATTGTATATGAAAAGCAGAATCCATAATAGCCATAAATAATAAATAATAGATAGGTAAGCTATCAAACAACGAGTAAAGCAAAGTTGGGTACGGCAAGAAATTCCAAATCAGGAATAGTTATAATTAATAAATGATAAATAGGCAAATAATAAAAAACCGAGCAACGCCGATTTGGAACTGTTTAGGTTTAGGTTTTCAACATATTTTGGAATATTTGAAATATCTGTTGTTTTTTGAAATATTTTTTATCTAATTTTTTAAATATTAAAAAAAATATGTTTCTACATATGTTTAATTTTATTTAATTGTATATACTAGAAATGTAGGATCAGGAATAGCTCTAATTAATAAATAATAAATAGGCAAACAATCAAAAACCGATAAATGTCGAGTCGAGTACTGTTTGGATTTGGGTTTAGGTTTGAGTTTTCGACATTTTTTTAAAACATATTTTGTAATATTTTAAATATTTTTTGTATTTGTTAGAAATTATATATTTTAGAATAATCAGGAATAGCTATAATTAATAAAAATAAATAGTCAAACAATCAAAAACCTAGCAACGCCTGGTAGGGTATGACTACTAATATGTTGAAATATTTTTTATATTTAAAAAATATTTTTAGACACTTTTTAAAAATATATTTTATAATATTTTAAATTATTTTTGTATTTTTGTATTTTTACAAAATATTTTACGAATAAATCTTAAAAAGAACAACGCTAGATCTACATCGGATACAGTTAGATTTATTAAATATTAGTTAGAAGACAACAATTAAAGATTAGCTATGCATAATTAGGAATAACTATAATTAATAATTGATAGGCAAA
The DNA here is from genome assembly GCA_964019155.1 of Osedax fenrisi. Lineage (NCBI taxonomy): Eukaryota > Metazoa > Annelida > Polychaeta > Sabellida > Siboglinidae > Osedax > Osedax fenrisi. Next base: position 121,290,355 of record OZ025239.1, on the reverse strand, counting down.
TAATAAAAAAACGAGCAACGTCGGGTTGGGTTCGGCAAACAATTCTAAATCAGGAATAGTTATAATTAATAAAGTATAGATAGGCATATAATTAAAAACCGATCAACGCCGTTTTGGGACGGTTTGGGTTTGGGTTTTCAACATATTTTGTAATATTTGAAATATTTGTTGTATTTTTTAAAATAGTTTTTGAAATATTTGTTCACTAATTTTTTAAATATTATAAACAATATTTTTCTATATTTGTTTGTATTTTAAGTAAACTTTATTTAATTGTATATACTAGAAATATAGAATCAGAAATTGCCCTAATTAATAAATAATAAATAATAGATAGGCAAACAAACAAAAACCAAGAAATGCCGGGTCGGGTATGGTTTGTTTTTAAAACATATTTTGTAATATTTTATATATTTTTTTGCAATTTTTAGCAATTATATATTTTAGAATAATCAGGAATAGCTATAATTAATAAAAAATAAATAGGCATTCAAAATCAGGTATGGCTTCTAATATGTTGAAATATTTTTTATATTTCTTAAAATATTTTTAGACACTTTTAAAAAATATATTTTGTAATATTTTAAATTATTATTTGTAATCTTACCAAATATTTTACAAATAATCTTAAAAACGAACAACGCTGGGTCTACATCGGATACAGTTAGAATTAGTAAATATTAGTTAGAAAAAAAAAAATTAAATATTAGCTAAGTATAATCAGGAATAGCTACAATTAATAGGCAAATAATCAAAAACCTAGCAACGCAGGGTAGTGTACGGTTTGTGTTTGGTTTAGGTTTGGGTTTTAGACATTTTTTTAAAACATATTTTGTAATATTTGAAATATTTGTTGTATTTTTTAACATATTATTTGAAAATGTTTTCTACTTTGTTTTGTATGTCAGCTAACATTTATTTTATTAAATATATCAATTAAGAATCAGGAATAGCTATAATTAATATATAATATATAGGAAAATAATCAAAACCGAGCAACGCCGGGTCGGGTACGGCTAGTCTATTATATAAAAGAAAGTCTATTTAATTATATATATATATATACAGTAAAACCTCTCTATAAGAAACTATTTTTTTTCAGTACTTTTTTTCTTATAAAGAGGTTTTTACTTTTCCAATGATTTTAAGAATTAATTTATAATTGAAAATGCATTATATAATCTATAGGTTATATATATATATATATATAGTATATTTATTTTGTATACTGTTTTAAATGTATACTGTATTGTTTGGGCTTAGACATGTTAATACATAATGAAAATTTATTAGATTTACATTAGAAATTATAAATTATGAATATAATCATAGATGAATATAATATAATGAATATTATAATAATCTATTATTTAACAATTAATTGTATAATATAATAAATTGTATCATCAATACATTATAAGGATATAATAACATTTATTAATTAATTTTAATAAATTGATATACAATATCATTTATTAATTAATTTTAATAAATTCAAGGATAAAAATAACATTTATTAATTAATTTTAATAAATTTATGGATATACAATAACAATTATTAATTAATTTTAATTTATTTCGAGCTATTTATGTAATATAATATTTGTAAGAAAAAAAAATATCTTATATAATAATTAATTTCTATAATTGTTATCAATATACAATACTTCTATTTATATATAATTATTTTGTATATAATAAGTTTCTTATAAAGAGGTTTTTCTTATATTTTTCTTATAAGATTTTCTTATAAAGAGGTTTTTTAATGTGGAAAAGGTTGAATTCCAACCAAATGTGTGAAAAATGTTCTTATAAAGAGGTTTTTCTTATAAAGAGGTTTCTTATAGAGAGGTTTTACTGTATATATATATATATATATGTGTGTATCTGGTGAGGTAACTCGAGAACCGGGGTACGTCGCGAAAATATGTTATACCCGATCTTAATAAATTTGCAACAGTATGGTCTTGGTCCGGAAAATGTTTTGAATTTTTTACCGCGTACCCCAGAAAAACCTAAAAAATTGACTTTTTGCCATTAAAATGATTTTTTGTCATCTAAAATCTTCGGCGTCGCTTTTTTGAAATATTTTTTTTACATTATTTCGAAGTAAATTTATAAATATATTTTAAAAAATATCGATTTTTTTTTTAAATATCGAAAAATAATTCAAAAAATGTTTAAAAAAATGTCAAGAATATTTCAAAAAATTTTAAAAATATTTCAAAATTATCAAAAAAAAATTCAAAAAAATGTAAAAAAAATACTTCGAAAAAATGTAAAAAAAATATTAAAAAAAAGCGACGCCGAAGATTATAGATTATAAAAAATCATTTTAATGGCAAAAAGTCCATTTTTTAGGTTTTTCTGGGGTACGCGGTAAAAAATTCAAAAAATTTTCCGGACCAAGACCATACTGTTGCAAATATATTAAGAATGGGTATAACATATTTTCGCGACGTACCCCGGTTCTCGAGTTACCTCACCAGATACACATATATATATATATATATATATATATATATATATATATAATTAAATAGACTATCTTTTATATATATTATATTATATTTATATACCCCGGTTCTCGAGTTACCTCACCAGATACACACATATATATATATATATATATATATATATATATATATATATATATATATATATAATTAAATAGACTTTCTTTTATATATTAGATATATATATATATATATTTATTTTGATAGTAAATATCATTTAATTATTATTTATTATATATATCTTATCATTTACATTATTTGTTATTATATTATAATAACAATACGTATTATATTGATATGGACTATTCTATAACTTCACAAGTTTATTCAAAACGATTGTATCGATCCATATATTATATTTATTAATTATACTTATATATTATTATATATGTTATTATGTATATATGTATTATTATGTATATATATACAGTCAATGATGAATATTAATATCGTATAGATTCATTGAATAGGTATTATATGTCGAGGTTTACATTAGATAATTAATTATTTTTATTTTGAAATGTATCCTACTTATGTATTAACATAACATAAATCAACAGATCGGACGCAAAGGGTTAAAGCGTATTATAAAATACAAACTTAATGTATTTATGTCGTTATACTTTAAATATATATATATACATTTATTTAATAATTATTTCGCCTTTTTTTATTGCTATATATATAGCTATATATGCTATATATGCTGCAGCACATACCACATTAGTTGAATACGATGTATTGGTGAATTTCACGGGAATAGACAATATAGCTGATTCTAACGATGTAGCAGGAACAGTTGGTGCAGATGGCACATTTGTAAATGTGGTAGAACCGTTTTCTGGGCATCTATCACATATTTACTTAACATTGTTAAGAGCAAAAAGTTATTCAAAATACTTTTGAGTTGTCGTATTTCTAAGTATTGTAGCAGCAGTTAGTGTGGGTAGTATGGGCGCCGGAACAGAGAGGTTTGTGGAGTCGCAACCCCCCTTGGCATAATAATGGAGGGGTTTTGATATCTAAAACCACCCCCTGCAAGTTAGGTAAAATTAAGGATTTTGTTTGTATATTATTATAATCTCTGTGATGATTATATATTAGCATATTAATAATGTTATCAAATACATTAGAGTGAAGCATTATAGCTCAAATGTCTATGCATATTATATTTGCTTATTCATTAAAAAATATAATACAATTTCCAATATATTATAATTAAATTTTATTTATAATGAAAAATACTCTATTTCGATATTTGTTAGTTTATACATAAATTGAACTGTTTATATTTGTTTAATTTAAACTTTAAATAAAATTATTAAAAATGTATAGGATTTTTTTCATCTAGGATTTTATATATCCAACATCAAGTAGGCCAAAACTATTACAAATAATATGAAAACATCATTATTCGTCTCAGTCTATACATGTCTAATTTAAGCGGATAATGTTATGATTTAAGCGTCAATATGTCAGCTTATATAAAGGAACACAAGCCTTGATACAAAAAGTACAACCTTTGGCATATTATGGGGGTATCCCATTACCAGTATTTCCGGAAATGTTTACTAGAAAATTATAATCTAGTAAGTTAACTACAATTGTAGTGGAATACCCCATTACTTTCCGGCAACCTGCCGGAAATATGATGATGATGATATTAAGTTTATTAGCACTAAAATAGGGTCATGTAGACCCCTTCGCTCGTGCGGGAAGAAAATAACAATAAAATAATATTAATACGATAATAATTTAATAATAATATACATTCAATATACCATGGAAAACAATACTAAATAATATAAAGGACTATTATATAGTAATATAGTAATTTAATGGGGGTATCCCACTACAACTTGCTAGAAAATCACTTACTAGTAAACATTTTCGAACAATATTTTCTGAAATGCTGGTAGTGGGATACCCCTTTACACATATTGTAGTTCTCATCGACTAAATTATGTTTATAAATGTGTTGCTCAATGTAAAGCTGCACATGCTCTTGTGAAATATCCATAGTGAATGATACTGGTGTTCAAAAATGTTTTTAGCAAATCTGGAAAATTTAGATATTTATACCAGTCTATTGATAATGATAAAATCAGATTCAAATCAAGGTGTCCTATAAGGTGGACATTGTCTACTCTCTACTGCACAGTCAGATGTAAGGCTATACCAGCAGTCTTGAATAACTATGTAGATATTATAAATGTATTAGAACAATTTACAATGGCAAACGTAAATAGTTCTGAACAAATCGCCAAAGCATATTCATGTAAGAATACTCCACTAGAAACATATAACCTACATATATTGCTTTAAATATAGCATTTTATATATTCACTTTATTATAAAAATTGGTTAGTTTCAATTATAGTTTATAATAATCATTATTAATTACAGAAATATATATTTATAAATATACTAAAAGTATAAGTTTTAAAATATATTTCCTTAGGATGTAATAGGATCAACGTCTACTCTCAATGAAGATTTTGTTTTACTCATTAATATGTTAATCGATATAGTACAGAACAAACGAACAAATTATCACATTTATTTAGAAAATATTTTAAAAGAATCTGGAAGAATAATATCTTATAGATTTATTAATTTTTTCTTAATTGTTTTTATAGAAACAACAAAATTAATCAAATTATTGATGGTACAACTAAGTATGTCAGTATCCTAGGTGAGAAGCTTTTCTATGTTAAGAAGATTGAGGATGTGGTTAAGGTCACAACATAAATAAATATATTGTATATCTGCAATGAACATCGGGATACCTATATTAGATTATATTGACGACAATAAATTGATAAAAGAATTTTTCCTAAGAAATAATTTTAAAAGACATTTTATAAGTATAACATAATAAATATATACACTATTTTGGGATTTATTCTTGTTATAACTTACATATTTCTTTAAAATATTCCAGATACATTCATTATAAGATTCATCTTTTGTTAATTAACTCAGTAGGTAATAATTATATATATAATTATAATTATAATTAGATGTTCTAACATTTAAAATAAATCATAATGTGCACTCTATTATATGTTACAAGATATATTTATTGTTTACAATAATTACATGCTATAGCATTTAGTATAGTATGTAGTTGATAAAGTATACCTATTTCTTAATACCCCCTGGGAAAAAATCGTTCCGGCGGCCTTAGTGGGTAGTAGTACTTTCTGATATAAACAACTTGCATGTATAATATACATTGTATATAGTTTATACAGAATAAGTACTTTAATGTGCAATTTATAGATCCACTATTACAAAGGTTGCATGTTTTATGCATATTGTAAATTCTTGGAAATCTATAAATAGATTTGTATGGCTTTTTTTAAATAATAACAATGCATATATAAAAATATAAACTTAATTTAAATAAAGTATAAAGTATAATAATATTAACCAGTTGATGATTAATATTTAGATAATATTTAAATAACCAATTATTTAAAAATAAATAGTTAAACAATTAACTTTATATAAATAATAACTGTATAGATAAAATAAATAAATTAGTTTGTTTATAGAAAATATGTAAACAGTGTGATGATATATAATTCAATGATGATGATGATGATGATGATGATGATAATTTGATTTGATTTGATTTGATAGTTTATTTAGACACCGTAGAAATATAAAACGAATTAAATTACTCAACAGTGTGTTATAAAAATAAAACAAATGAAAATAAATAAATATAACATGTTGATTTAAATAATTACGATAAACAAATATAAAACAATATTAATATTAATGAAGTAAAAATAATTTTACTTTACGTCAGAAAATATTGTATTTCATTTCACAACGTAATTTTGCTGAATGTTTATTCCAGTTGGTAGGTACTGACACATAGAAAGATCTCCCCATAATAGTCTCATAATTATATTTAGGTAAGTTTAGTTTTACAAACTTGGCAGATCTAAGGGAAGAGAGAGGTCGATATTATGATATCCTTTCAGATAATATATTATATGTATTTGAATAAATGATATTATGAACTAATGACACAGATGTTAAGGACATTATTTGTAATTTATAATGATATAGATGATGATGCTGATAATAATAAAGATAATGCTGATGATGATGATCATCATCATGCTCATGATCATGTACATAATAATAATAGAGCATTAGTCATGGTAATTATAATTAAAATTATAATGTTAATGATACATATCATTATAATGATAACTATCATCAATTATCATTAATGATTATGATTTTAATTTGATTTTTGATTTGATAATTTATTGTAAAACCGTATAACGATTTACATAACTTAACAGTGTGTGAAGTGAAAATGAAATAAACAGTAGCTCTGGTGAACCGTAATGTGTGGAGATATGTCACTGTCTGGGAAACAAGTATCCCGAAATAACACAAGATAACAAATCTGTCACTAGATCACTCTAACACTAGTCTAATGCAAATAAATGAAATTAATCGTATTTGAATCATTACAAAAACTTGAAAGTTAAAATGTGTCCATGTTATTTAGATCCCTATTTAAAATTCAATACGTTACAAATATAATAGTCATTAAATATATATGAGTATGTATAATACACATACGCATATACCTAATGTTATGCTATATTTTATTCAATATACCTCCCCCACTCATAAACACGAATAATGGACTGTTCCATAATGCTTTACATAATAACTCCCCCCCCTCATTTACCGTTGCATTAGGTAGACCATTTCAGTTTCTTGTTATGCGTAATATAGTTCGTCACGCTTCATTGAGCATCATCGTCGGACTATGTAACGGCGTCCGTATAGCTGTTACGGCAGTTCAATAATAATGTACTCATTCCTTGACTATTTCTACATTTACTTAAATAGATATATATATATATATATATATATATATATATATATATATATAACATAACTGCCTGTGTGGCTCAGTGGCTAAGGCGTCAGACACACAAGCAGTATGACACGGGTTCGACCCTCGTCCGGACCATTAATTAATTTTATAAAATGGGTCTTAAAATATTATTTAGAAGTGATATTATATAATTGTGTATAAATAAATGATCGGCTCTCGTTAAAACCATGGATGCCTTAACATGAGAGCGGCTTCGAAGGGACATTGGAGCCATATATGGTTATAAGTGAAAACTTCATCTAAGTTCCTGGATGGGATGAAAGAACTCCACCAAATAAAAATAACAATAACAATAACAATATATATATATATATTAATAATAATAATAATAATAATCAGAGTTTAGGCATTAATCTGGATGAACGAAAAAGCAGAGCTTATTAAGTCGTTCACCCAATGTGATGGTGGGGGGAAAAATCATGTATAAAATTAAAATAATATTAAATAAAATATTAGATTATAAAAAAAAATTTCTATCCAGGATATCAGTAAAAAAAATAGTCATACAAAATCTACCTAGAATAATTTATATCGATTGCCAATGAAAGTCGATAAAGGTGTATCAACTTGGAGAATTTGGGGTATCTATATCCAATGCCTTAAGGAACTTACTTTCGCCAAGAGTAAGAGCACTGGCAACAATAGCCCCCATACAACAATTGCATCCTCATCCCCGAAACGAACCATTACCGGCCACATAATTAATCAATACAAAGTAGTCGTGAATATTTTATATTTAATATTTAATATTTAAAATAAAAATGTGACTTCCTGAATAGAAAATAATACTGAATGTTAAATAAAATTTAAATAAAATATAATATGTAAGTAATTAAGTTATAAAAAATATGTACAATTAAAAACTGAATACAAAAATAAATATAAAAAAAAAAAATTGCAAAAACCCTACAATCATTCTCATACTGTATTTAAAATAAATAATTGAATAATATGTAACAACAAAAATGTAAACATATAAAACACTAATATTAAAATTGTATGACAAATTATAAAAATATATAAAATATATTGAATTGAATGTTTATTTATACAAAAAAATAACGTTAGACGTTCTCTATTGTGTACAGAATATAAAATAACAAAATAAACACACAAATATAAATCAGTTGAAAATAATAAAATTAATTTTTGCGAATTAATAATAATAAATTAGATTTAAAATACGAATAATTGACATTGGTTCTTAGTTATACAGGTAGCGCATTCCATAGGTCGGCTGCAGCTACACTGAAAGAACGTTTTCCATATCTCGCTATCTTGTAAGTCTTATTTTGTAATAACCGAGTAGACGCATTTATTAGATTCCTCTTGTAAACTTTGAATTGTAGGATGTCATTTAAATAACTCGGAAGACGATTCTTCCTTAACAATTAGTTTTAAATAGCTGAAGGTAGATCTATGATACATATATAACCATTTAGAATTAACTAACTGATAATTGACTGATTCATGATCATATAATTGTACACGATGTAAAACTCTTATAGATGATCTAATTATATCTAAGGATTTGTAGAAGTAGCAGATAGGCCATAATATAGAGAACAACAATAATGTATACGTGACATAACTAATGATTCTATTAACATTTTAGAAATTCTAAAAGGTAAGAATTTCCTTATTGATCGTATTTTATATAATTGATAATTAGTTGATTTACACATAATCTATCTGGACGGAGAAATTTAGGTTATCATCAAAAATAAAACCAAGGTTTTTAACATTATTGCAAGGAACAATTGTGATAGAATCAATGATGACAGAAGGAAAGACTGATAATGTTCTAGATATATTTAGAAGTTGAGTTTTATTCATATTCAATATTAATTTGTATTTGTATTGCTATTTTGTAAGAACCAATTTTTAACCATATTAATACAATCAATTAGAGCTACATTATCAGATGAATTGGCTATTACTGGAAGCTCAATATAAAATTGAATATCATCAGCAAACATTTTATATTTTACAGATGGAAAATTAGATATAATATTTTTAAGAGGTAAGATATACAGAGAAAATAGTAATGGCCCTAATACAGAACCTTGATGCACTCTATAATACATTTTACAAGTAGATGAATAATGGTTATCAATTTTTATAGAAAATGTTCTTTCAGATAGGTACGATTTAACCCAAGCTAGAGGAATACTTACAATACCAATATCTTCAAGAAGTTTAATTAAAATAGAATAATCAATAGTATCAAATGCCGCAGATAGATCAAATAAAATAAGCTGTATATTAGAATTATTATCAAGCTTATTAAGAAAATCATCAAGAATAGAAAGAAGAAGTGTTTCAGGACTATGAAATTTCCTATGCACTTTGTCTAGTGTCAAATAATGAATTTGCATTTAGATAATTGATTAATTGCTTAGAAACTATTCTTTCCAATATTGTACTTATAAAAGGTAATTTGGATATTGGTCTATAATTAGATAAACACTCAATATCCAATCCTAGTTTCTTTAGAATAGGTTTTATTATTGCAGTTTCGAGATTTATGCAAGTTTCGACTTCTTTGCATTATTCACAAGGCTATATATATGGGAGTTCCGTCATACCTATCGAAGGGACTCATAATTCGAACAACTACTCGTCGAGTTGCAAATGTGAGCTGATGAAACTCTCATTACCGCTTGTCTCATCTATGTATGCAGATGCTGCTTTCACGGTTGCTGCTCCGAAATACTGGAACAGTCTTCCTGATGAATTACGCACCATGTCATAATTTATTACCTTTAAATGTCGACTACATACATATATGGTATCATTATAATGTCTTCTTTTTAAATTTATTATTATTTGTGAAACTATTTATTTGTTTTATTATTTCAACTTGACGCAGATAAAAGTCCATCGTTTTCTGAGTCAATAAACCTTTCTATTATTATTATTATTTATTATAGAATGTTTTAAAGATGAAGGTACAATACCAGAATGGAGAGAAATATTAATAATATTTAAAATAAATGGAGTTAGTTTTGAGCAAGCTTATGAAAAAGAGATAGATGCAATGGATCGATAGGAGAAGTCGATTTAGAAGGCAACATAAGATCTAACACTTCATAGAAAGCAGTAGAAGAAAAAGAGTCAAAATATACACCACACCCAAGTAAAATATCATAACATAAATGAATAAAAGACACTTAAATATAAATATATAGAATAAATACTGATAATATAAGGTAGAAAATATATAAATTAATATATCACATAATACAATAATTCAAAATAGGATATCAAAATATAAAATTAAAATTAATAAGACGATATCATAAATGATTTAAAAATTGTTTTAAAATTATTCAATTTCGTAATGTTTCTTATTTTTTGTGGTAATCTGTTCCACAGCATTGGACCAGTATTCGATAAATAAAATGCTTTTCGGTCAGTTCATACTTTTATTCTATGAAACAGATTTCCATTATAAGATTTAGCTTTATATAATAATTGTAAATTCTTAGGTAAAATATTATTCCTAGCTCGAAACATACATTTTATACTATTCATTTTTATAATATCGTCAAATTTAAGAGAATTAGAAATAGTATAGAAATTTGTATACATAGAATGAGTATTAGAAATACATTTTATTGCTCTTTTTTGTAAAATGAAAATATTTTTAAACTGGATTTGAAAGTATTCCCCCCAAATATTTGAACAATAATTAAGATGTGATAAAAATAAAGCACTATATAATAAAATTAAAGATTTCATGTTTAATTTATTTGTAACTTTATGTAAAATTGCAATTGTTCTAGAAAGTGTACTTGAAACATAATTGAGTTGCAATTTCCAATTCGATTTACAATCTATAATAACACCTACGAATTGTATTTCACTGACTTGTTTAACTTTAATGTTATTAATATTCAGATTAATATTTATATTTTTATTTCTTATATTAAATAATAATACACTCGTCTTACTAATATTGAGTGACAATTTATTTACATTCAACCAATCGTATAGTTTGTTAATATTCAATTGAATATTGTTTTTTAATTCTAAAATAGACGTAGGTTTGAAAAAATTAAAGTTGTATCATCTGCAAATAAAACTAATTTAAAAGTATCTGATATATTCGGAAGGTCATTAATATATAAAAAAATAATTAAATATAATTACATATATATATATATATATATATATAATTAGGTACCTATCGATACATTCGATTTGACATATAGGTTATGTTATACCTATGTTATGACACCTATGTTATACAAATTATAAAAATATATTATAATATTTTCCTTATAACTGATTTTCGGATAAACGTGGCTGTCGATAAAACAGTTGTATACTACATGCTGTAAATCAATAGTCGGTTTCCGTGACGCAATAAAACGTACTTCGTCGATTACATCTCGTTTTTAAAATATACCCATATTATTATTATTCATATCTCTATTTTTATTTGTATTTTCTTTTAAATAGGATGAGTATATTTTATTGCAATTGTTTGTATAGCTATGTCTTTAGTGGAATACTTGTGATAAGTTATTTATATTTTAATATGACTCGGGGATAATGGATGTCTGTATATATTCTACTGGTTTAGATTATTCCCATGGCATAGGAATTGGTCGCCCCCTACTAGAAAGTTGAGTCATCGCAGATAACAAAATCAGCTAAATCACATCATATATTATGCATACTAATTTATAACTAAACCTTAAGATGAAAGTAAATTTACTTTCATTGTCATTATCATGTATAATATATTATTATATTATTTTACTTATGGAATGTGTAAAATATTATTATTTATCATTAAATTATTTGTTCATGTTATTTGGTGTGTATTAATACTCACTAAACTATATATATATATATATATATATAATGTAGTAATGTATAATTTATATTTACATATAATTCTATACATACAATCACGTGATTTAAAATAACCAATGAATGAACGTTTAGTATAATAGTTCTAGTATATAAGCTCAGAGTAGTCTTACTTTATTCAGTTCCAACATGGCTTCACATTTGTTCACAGTTAATTGTATCGCGGCATGTATATTGTTCGGTTAGTTGTCTATTATTAAGATATTATTTATATACATGTTATTACGTGATACTAATATAACATATCATACAACAGTATTATCAGTTGATATTCAAGATCTTTTATCTCCAAAATGCCCAGGTTTATTATATATAATATAGTTTTATCATTAATAGTATTGATTAATAATTTTGTTTTATATTTAAATACAATTATATACGAGGTAATAGTATTATGTAACTAATTAATGTTTCTGTTTTCTGTCCATTATGACACATTATTAACACCATATGGGTGTAATTATGCATTTTTATAAACAAAAATAATAGTTTAAAATTATGAAAATGAATAATATCGAGTTTAATTATATTTTTAATAAATAGTACACTAATAAAGTACGAATAATTGAAATAACTGTATTTATTGCATACAGATGATATACCATCTATGAACAATGATTGTTTGTCATCATGCGATGGTGTAGCTAATGGAGATTACCCTTCTTGTATCGACTGCGATGTATATCTGACATGTTCCAACGGCATCAAGTACGACAACAGGCGTTGCCCCGCTAGCTTACATTGGGATCATGTGAATAAGAGATGCGACTACCCATCTACAGCCAACTGTAAATGTTAGTAGCTAAATACGATTATAATTAGTAGCAATGTATTTGAAACATATATATATATATATATTTATATATATATATATATATATATATATATATATATATATATATATATATATATATATATATATGGAATAAGTATGTTATTTATTTACATATTAAATGTATTGTTTATATTTTAATATATGTACATATTATGTACGTACTATTACATTTGATTACAATATCAGAAAGAATATTACCCTCACTAACTAATATATTAGTTGTTATTAATGATATATACAATATACAAACATATTCCTTGAATTGTATTAATATATTGTGTACAAATGTATACACTCAACTTTTAATTTAATAGTTAAATTATATAACTTCATACATCTTATATAATATATATATAATTTTCTGTGATCCATGTCTCAGTGGGACAAGCACAAGCTATAGCTTATAGTAAGCCACAGGTCCCGGGTTGACTCTAGGCAGTTCTAGTTGTTATCTTGCGTTTATCAAGAACTTAACTAAACGATAAATCAAAACACAATAAATATGTTTTACAATTTATATTTTAATGTCCTGGGACACTCACAGTTATTTATAACAGGTATAAGTCTATGACTTCTTGAGGGGTCCATTTGTATCAGATATTCGTATTGTATTCAATATATATGTTTGTGATTTCAATAAAAAAAAATTCTTTTAAATATATATATATATATATATATTTATTATACAAATTTCATAGTATATATAATATATGAATTATATGTATAATTATTAAATTATAGAAATTATCATTTTTAACTAATTTTATACTTTATACAACCATTTTTAAATACATACTTATGTATATATATACTTATGTATACTTACCTATATATATTATTAGAGAGATAGTTTGTATATATTATCAATCATATTTATTAATTTCAATATTACATTATAAACTATTTAAACAATTACATTAATATTTAAAATTATTAACATATTATTTACTCATTTCAAACAATATAATATAATATATATATATAATTATAAATTATTTATGTATTTATTTAAATTGCAACAATAATAATTCTTATAGAGGTATTTTTATGATTTATGTTCATATTATCATATTTATTATGTGGTACATAGTAAGAGGAAGTTTTGAAGTGGACTTAGCTAACAATGATTATGGACAATCTCAATTATATGAAGGTGGATTCATGAATTCTCACAAGGTTATTATATATTTATAATATAATTATAATCAATTTAATTTGGTTTATGTAAATTATTTTATTATTTATTTTAGAATTTAAGATTATTATAATAATTAGTTAACAAATTAGAGAGATATCTCCCTTATAGATTATAATATATTTATATTTTTTTTACATCCAATTTTTAATATATGAAATTAATAATTATTTACATTTATAAATTTAATATATAATATTTTGAATTTTGAATTTTGAATATGTTAAAATTATAATATATAGATATATAGTGATATTTATATTTAACTCTGATTATAATTATGAATTACAGAAATATTTAATATTTAATATTTAATGAATTACAGAAATGGAAGTTAATGGAAGTCGGCTGGTTGGCTGCCTCAGATATGCCGACTACTATTACTACAAGCACGCCTCTTGTTTACCAGTTCTCTCCACCTAGATGTCTTAAGAAGATAGTTTATAGTTTTGAATCAGATGCCCCAGATTCAACTATGAGCATTATTCTACTAGATACTCCAGATTTAAATGATGGTAATAATAACTGTTTTATAAAGTAATCGATTAATTTAATTATTATGATTTGAAAACAAAATACTATTAATAAGTTACCATATTGATTTAATTATTTATTTAATAATTATATTATTTATATTATAGGGCCTATGGGAGTATCTTATATGTTTACTTCTAGTTATATAAGAAACCATGCAGCATTCTTTTATTCTTCTTCTGAATTACACCAAAAACCAATGGTATTGCATAAAATATGCGGAATGGTTAGTACTTATATTTATATGCAAATACATTATTAGTAACTATATAATTGTATTTCAGGTAATAAATAACTTCATCTCTATAAGTGATACATACAATGGTACATCTATTGACTCTTCCGATAGTTCTCCTAACATTTTTGAAAATATCGAGAGTAAAAAGTTTACATTTGTAATGAATGGTGCTCTATATTATGAAGCTGATCCTCTGTCCCGTGCTAGAAAAATGAAAATACAGTGGACATGTTAGAATATGAACATAACGTACTCATATTATTAGTTTAATATATATTCTCGTTCGAACATATATATATAATATTTATATATATATATATATAGATCTATACATATTCGGATTCATATATAATTAAAGTATGCTATAGTATTGTGTATTTTGACTATTGATTGTGCTATATATAGCAATAACTATAGTTGGAATATAATACATGTATATTATTATTATAAAGTTACACTCGTTTATATTACTATTATTCTAATAAACCTAACTATAAGAACATTATTATTGAGTTTTTAATTATATATTATAATTAATTAATTTTTGTATTAGTTTAAGAGTTTATACTATTTATATGTAATATGGTATTAAATATAAATAAATGGTAAGGTAAATTGTAAGGAATAATCTCTCTACATTATAATTATCTAAACATAATGATCAACATACATTTTCCTATTCTTTTACAAACATAATATTACAAGTATATTTATTTAAAAAATAAATGTTATATTTATAAGTTACATTATATAATAAGTATTGGATTCAAATTATATACAATAAGATAAATTATTAAATAATATACACGAATAAAACAAATTATAAATAAAGTAAAATTGTAAGGAATAATCTCTCTACATTATAATTATCTAAACATAATGATCAACATAAATTTTCGTATTCTTTTAAATAATATATTTAAAATAATATAATTAAATAACAAAATTAGTATTCATAAATATAATATTGTAAGTAATCTAATGAATGAAAGAATGAATTTATTTTTACCGAATATTGGCTATAATAATCGGAGGGATACACAGAAGCTATGTTTAGCTTATACTAAGGATACCCTTAATACAATAATAATAATAATAATAATAATAGTAGTAGTAATAGTATAATGGTAATAGTCGAGATATGATAATATATCTTATATCGATAATGAAGTAACATAACATAACATAATATTTAAAGAACCTTGAAGAATTGCCAAAATAAACCATGCTAGAAGTCTAGGGTTGGTCAGGCCCTGGGTTGTTAAATTCATAAATTCTAATATTTTATTGACACAATCTTCACATGATCAATCAGACAATATCCCCTGTCAATCACAAACAAGCTAAATGCATATCTCTACGCACTATTAAAATACGTACATAAATAAAAAAATCATTTACCCACCTACTTATAATTATAGAGTAATATTATAAATAATAGAATGAGTAAGCAAACTCAATTACTCGAATAACTAAATAATCAACATGTTAGTGAAATTACGCGTATAATAAAGTTTGATATAATAAAATGTATATAAATAATTCTAATAAAATTATAAAGGGTAATAAATCGACAAATGACTTTTCCATTCCAAGCTGAATTGACTCTGAGATTGGATATTGATATCGTGTAGGATCTGGTGAATAATATAATGTTAGAATATAAAACCTGTATAAATAGATTTTAGAGACATTGGAAGATTGCTCCAGCATCTAGGTCCATTATTTGTTATATTACATTGTTTACAATTATTTTTTGAAAAGGATTTAAAAATCTATATTAATCTCGAATGTTGTATTTTGAATAATATCTTATGAAATAATTAGCAAGTATTCGAGGGATCATATATTTTATAACTCTGAACATGAATTTACATGTATTAACAAATAATAGTTCTTTAAAAGTAAAGATACGCTGTTTTTATAGATAAAATCAATATTAGTTCTACTATTTTTCCTGTATAATAATCGTATAGCTTTATTCTATGCTATAGATATATTTCTCGTAGTTATTTCATAATTTGTACCCCAAATATGGGTACAGTAGATAATATGACAATGAAATACAGAGTAGTATAATAGTTTTAGAATGTGAATAGGTAATATTTTATTTTATTTTCTTAGAATTGAAATGCCATAGTATAATTTAGATTTAATCATATTAGTATGAATTTTCCAGTTCATATTAGTAAAAATTGTAATATACCAAACAATATAAATATGTTAAGTTATATTATATTATCTAAGATACATTCTCATTATCAGCATTAATAAAGGAATTATTAAATCAAATTTTGATAATCGTAATTATTTTATTAATGAATTAAAATATAATCCTTATATTATCATTTAATTATAACCTTGCATAATGATACTAATGACAAATACTTTGAAGTTACTAAGTATATTATAATAATAATTATAGACAAAGTACAACTGAGATTAACGTGATAATTGTTAAATATACAATAACAAAACTCCACTATAACATAATAGTAGAGTCAACCAGTAGGGGAAAGTATCCGATTATAATATATACCGACCCCTAAATGATTATTTGTAATAACTTATTTAATAGTAAATATATTTATTTGAAATTTAGAAATTAGGGTAATATTATAGCAATGAATAATGTGGCTATTTTAAATTTATGATATAATTATATTTACAAGAATAAACAGGGGGTCGGTAATCGGATACATGTACCTAATACCGACCCCCTTCTCCTATTACCGACCCCCTAAAATAATCGTGATATAAATAATTGTAGTATTATAATATCCAATAAAAATAGTAGATATACATAAATATAATTAATTATAACATTCACGCAATTTATTTTGTATTGAATTTATGTTTTAATAGTAATATTCAATTTAAATTTAAACTTTATAGTAATTATATTAAAATAGTGTATATTATTATTTAATATTTATTTATTAATCAGTATGTATATAATTAACTGGAATAATGAATCCTAAATCTATATAAATGATATATCAATGTATACACAAACAACTTACGACATATTTTAAAGTAAAACACGGATCTATTTTGATTGGATATTATAAATAACATGAGGTCGGTATTAGGGTAATTTAGGGGGTCGGTAATAGGAAAATCAAATGGGTTGCTATAATTAAGATATATTGGTTATTAGTTATTCAAATTAAATTATTTTTATAATAGTTATAAACATTTTATTGATCTACAATATTATGCACAGTATTAAGTTTTCTTTTAAATAATAAAGTATTTATAATGATTTAAAAAAAGTTATTATTCAAATATTTAAAAAGTAAAAACAGAATATTACATTTTATCAAATAACAATTTTAGGATTAAATATTCATTAAAACAAAATACTTATTCATATTTATCATTAAATTACTAACAGTTCATGTATATATTATTTTTGATATCTCTTATAGTTACTGAGATACGCGAGGGGGTCGGTATTGGGAGGGGGTCGGTAATCGGGGACTTTCCCCTATAGTATTTACAGATATTTAGTTTGGTGGTGATATTGATGAGTTTCGTTTTTAATAAATATGTGAGTAAATTATTAAATATTATACCTTTACATCTTCTAACCTGTTAAACACAATCAATTAACACGTTAATTGTACACATATTTGAAGTCTCACAAAGGTATATAATTCATGTAAAAAAACAAAACACGTAAAACCACCCAATGAAACACAACAAACCAAATATATCATATGTAATATATATATATATATATATATATATATATATATATACATTTACATACATACATATCCAGTAAACCAAACTGTTAATATAATATGCTGAACATATGTAATTGTTAACATGTTAAACATATTCATTTGGCTATAATTTGTATTGTTGTTGAACATGTTGAATTTGATTATGTTGAGCATATGTAAATTGTATTGAGTTGAACATGTTGCATTTTGATTATGTTGAGCATATGTAAATTGTATTGAGTTGAACATGTTGCATTTTGATTATGTTGAGCATATGTAAAATGTATTGAGTTGAGCAGATGTTATATGTATATATTAAATTAAATCATTTAATTAAATTAAAATTGTATTAATTATAATTTTAAGGCATCTCCTTCTTTTTTATTTTACAATTTGTAAGTTGAGAGTCGAGACATATGTCTCGATTATAAATTACAAATATTTGTCTATATCTTTGATTACTGCATGTTCATGAATTCTTAATGTAGCCTCTATAGTATCATATATGATATATATATAATTATTAATATAAATATTAATTAATATATATTTAATATATAAAATAGGGTATAAATTTAAACTTTAATAAATATGAATATGAATATTTAACTTATATTTAACTTATTATACATGCATTTATAGTAAATTAATGTTAACATAATATAAACTAACCAGTTATACAATTGTATAATTTTGATTGGGCAAAATAAATTTATCCTCGTTGACAGCACCGAGAAAAATTGCACCACACTTGTTTAGATACAATATATTTAAACATAGAAGAAATTGGTTCCCCAATATTGCATTCACCTAATCTTGATAAAGCTTCAACCGACATATAGGAATATTAAAACATAGTATTAAATAATATATATATATATATATATATATATATATATATATATATATATATATATATGTAACAATGTGAAGTTCGTTATATAAATGTATTGCCGTTAAAGACCTGTATAACAACATGCATAATAATAATAATAATATAGTATTTAAATCTGATTAATTTCGGTATACATTCTGATAACTAGTTCTCTATATTATACAGAATTACTTTCAATATTTACGTAGTCATTACAGTAAAGGATAAGGTTTTAAAATCGATTTAGAAAATAAGAAAATTTAAACAACGCAACGCTAATTTATTTAGTTAACACGAAAAATTTAATTCGGTAATTGTTCAATTTAAAATCATAGGGAAACAGTTTGTTAAAAATATATATAATTTCTAAAACTATATAATTGTAATATATTTATTACATTAAAAATGGATTGTATTACATGTAATTTAGAAATTAATAACGAACATTATATAATATGTTCATATGGTAATAAATACCATTATAAATGCTTATATAAAGCAACAATTATGAACAAAATTGGTCTAATAAATCACCACCAAAATATGCTATTCAGTTATTTTAAACAAAACATTTTACATTTAAATATAATACATGTATAAATAATAATAATAATACACCAATACACTTACCTAGTTTAAATAACTCATTACCATCGTCTACTATTATTGATAATAGTAATATTAATAATTTAATAAATAGCACAGAAACAAAATTAAATATATTATTATCAAAAATCACTGAAATAAGTGATATGATTGTCGTTAAAAAATCATACGCTAATGTAACTGCTAATGTAACCTCTACTGTAACCACTTCCACTTCCTACCTATACTGACAATTTGATAAAATCACTTAATATTATTAAAAATAATATAGATAGCAATAATGAAATAATTATTCACAATATAAATATTCCTAATAATGATAAAACTAATTTCTTTAAATATTTAGTAAATATTATTTGTAAAACAGTAGATATTAATAAAGCGTGTGATTTATCAATAGTTCAATTATCATTTAATAAATTAAAATTAATTTTAGATAATGTGGTCTCAAAAAAATTATTTTATCAAATGTTAACCGATTATGTAGATTACGAGATCTACAAAATTCATTCATTAGAAAATATCTTGATGAAATATCACTAAAGTGAAATATCACTATCTCTATAGAATGACATTAGATATTATACAATGTAGTTAAAAATAAATAAATTAAAAGTAAAAAAAATATCAAATGTATTTATAATTCTAGAAGTAGTTCCTATGAACTAAGATATATTATAAATAATAAAATTGACTGGAATATGTCAATTGGTGAAGATAATTTTAGCGTATGGAAATTGTCATATATTACTTATACAAATTCCATTATTAATAAAAATAAAAATAAAACTACAGGTTCTAGATGACTGACCGGTGTCATATAATACTTCGTCCCCATCCTAAAAATCGTCCCCGATTGTCACGTGACAACAAAATCGATGATATTTCACTAAATACACATACGAATCGCTTCAAATTTAAACCACATATAAATAGTATGTATATACACATATATGGAAACAATCAACGTCTAATTATTCTTTAAAATAAAGTAATACTCAAATATATAAAGTAGAATTGAGATGACTTTAAATATACCAGATTAAACGATAATAAATTAATATTTTAAAATTCTGAATCGACAGAAGTTATTATTTTTCAATTTTAAGTTTAATACTATAAGATCGTATTATAAAATGGTCTCTATATACCATTTTTATTAAAAAACATTATACGCAATTTCAGTTAATTATTGAAATAGTTGTAATTTTAATTTAATGCGGGTGTTGAGCGCGCGACACCCGCATTAAGTTATAAATAGAGTATAGGTAACGCCCTTTGGTAAAGGTTTATATTCACGAATATAAATGTGTATAATGTTTTTTAATTAAAATGGTATATAGACACAATTTTATAATACGATATTATAGTATTACACTTAAAATTGAAAAATAATAACTTCTGTCGATTCAGAATTTTAAAATATTAATTTATTATCGTTTAATCTAGTATATTTAAAGTCATCTCAATTCTACTTTATATATTTGAGTATTACTTTATTTTAAAGCATAATTAGACGTTGATTTTTTTCCATATATGTGTATATACATACTATTTATATGTGGTTTAAATTTGAAGCGATTCGTATGTGTATTTAGTGAAATATCATCGATTTTGTTGTCACGTGACAATCGGGGACGATTTTTAGGATGGGGACGAAGTATTATATGACACCGGCAATAAAGATGAAAATATTAAAAATAACAATTTAAATATATATTATACTAATGCTCTAATAAGTCACGAACAAATGTACATATGAACTATCTAAATAACCGTATAATAAACATATGGAACAATCTTTATTATGAAACAGTTCATTTTCCATCTTTGAACTGTTTTAAATCTCGTATAAATAAAATCAATGTTAACAGATACTTATCTATTATGCGATCTATCACTTAATTTATTGTCATATTTATTATTATCTTATAGCATGTAACCGTTCCATGTAATTCGTAAATTCAATATCTTTATGTAAGATATATCATGTAAATATTATCTAATTCTATCTTAATCTTATGTATAGCGAACGTTTAAACGTATGTTATTAATTAAAAATATACATTTTGAATTAAATATTATTATTATTTTGTAAAAATATACATCCATTTTAATTTATAATTACGGATTTGTATGTCTCATAAAAACTTAGGAAATAGTAGTCATTATTTAAATTTCAATATTATTATTTGAAAATTTTCAAAATTTGAATAATAATAAATGATTTATTAATGATATTACTAAATATAGTATGTATTATATAAAGTAAATAAATATATAAATGTATCTTATATATTATTGAATATAGAATCGTAAGTACGATACTAGAAATAGTAAGTTACTATAGGTAACGATTTTCGAAATATATGTTTTTCAATAAGTTATTTCTTTTTCATTATATTACATTCATAATTCATTTTAACCTTCCTATATAATAATTAATATTAGTAATATTACTATCATTTTAAATATTTATAAACCAAACTAGTATAACATGTAAATACTATACATGAATTTTAATACGAATAATCGAACTATAATGTATTGGTACGATATAAATAAAACCTATAAGAATATGATTTTTTATATTGTTGTTATTATCATAAATTTGATATCATTAGAAGTATTATTAAATTCTATAATATAACTTCTATTATAGAATATATATAGAAGTCGTATTTTAGTTTTTTTTAATTTTTATTAAAAAAAAGTTATGAATTAAAATGTACAAAAAAAATAGTAAACATAATACATCGTGTAGGTAGGAATTATGCATGTTTTAATTAATTTATAATACTTATGCAAACATGATTCATTTAATTTATATGTTTTAAGTACATTAATAGTATATATTCGATATTATTAACACATAGATTTCCCACACCTATATGAATTACTATTTTTCTATTAATTTAGGTAAATATGTTAACATATATATGCAATGCATATTATGCATGTATATAGATGTAATCATTTAAAATCCACATCCTATATATATATATACAATTATATTTATTCAATAAATAAATATTATTATCATATACACACTTATATAATTATGTAAGCCTATTTATTTATAGTTTAATAATATTTATTAATAGTATTAATTTAATATAAATATAACGGGATATGTATATGGATATACAAAATGTTTATTCGTGTGTATATATACCTCAATCCAAAGTTGCAAGTATTAAAATCATCTAGAATTATATTTTAAAGTGATGCCACACTTGAAAATATACGCACGAAATAACCTTGCGAATATCCAACGTGTCTATAAAAAAATCATGATTATTTTCAAAATGCATGCGAATATTCGTAGGTATTTATATACCCCACTTTAACTCTCCCTAATAAATTCAATCTAACGTTAAAATTTTAATTAATACATGTAAAAATGTATATACATATACGAGCGATTTCCATATAGTTTAGATGTGGAATGGACTTTATATATATAATAGCCATACCCGACATAGCTTTGCTAAGTTTTTTTTATTGTTTTTACCTATCTATTTTTTATTAATTATAGCTATTCCTGATTCTGCATTGCTAGCCGTACCCGACTCGGCTTTACTATATTTTTTATTGTTTACCTATCTATTATTTATTATAGGAATTTTTGATTCTGCATTGCTAGCCGTACCCGACCCAGCTTTGCCATGTTTTTATTGTTTACCTATCTATTTTTTATTAAGTATAGCTATTCGTGATTCTGCATTGCTAGCCGTACCCGTAACATTATGTATTATATATTAACTCATTGATAACAAAATTATTGTCTAATTAATTTTTACCCAATTATATTGCTAGATTTTATTTTATAGTGTATAAAATACTTTTACTATAATTTTAAAATAACATTTTTTTATATTTTCGATAATGATAATAAGATATTAGTATTTAAATCATAATTGACCCGATATCATATTTTGATACCCGAAATTATCCATGTAGTCAATTAACCAAAACTACCGCACATCATTTACAACACTAATATGTATGATATTATATTTGAATATTTATAAAAATATATAGTTATATATATATATATATATATATAATAGTCATTAATATTTTCTTGTATAAAAGAATATGGAATATAAGAATATATCCAATATTAAATTAATTATGGATTCTTACATGTCAATTGTATTTCAAATATAATACTAAATATATCAATTGTATCAATTATGTTCTTCTATTCATTTAAATATTATCAATTAATTATTGTATGAACTTGAGAACTTATATAAATCTTTATATTTGATCAACGTTAATAATTTAATATATACAAAAACAGATTTGGTGTATTTGTATCAAATAATTATAAATATATGTAATTGTATTACATTTATTTATATTTGTTAGTGTATTTATATTAGAATAATACATTACATAAATATTATTATTTGATTCAAACATTAACATAATTATCAAAATCAGATTTAGTGTATTTATATATGAATCATTAATCAGAAATGTATTTTTATTAAAGTATATTTGTATTTACTAGTTGTTAAGTTGTTAGAAAAAGAATCAAGGCTTTAGTACATACTTTATTAACTTTGTATGTATATCACGGCTCTTATAGATAGGAGTCTAGCATTACGTTATCATGTGAGACGGCATCGAATGATGTATGGGTATATTCCTAGCACTCGGCGTGTGTTAGTATAATGCGAGATAATAATAATAATACACAAAGTAATAGTGATAATAACATAACATCACCTCTTCCAAGAAGAAAGATATTACAGGCTAAATCAGTAGGGAGTATGCCTGTTCCTGGAGCTTCGGCGTATAATTTCCTAAACTGCTTTTGGTTCTATAATAGCTGTGTGTGAGAGGATGGTATTATTATCAGATGGTGGTATTGTGTATTTAGGGAAAATGTAGTGTTTGGGTATGAGTGGAGGTATCCTCTTTGGTGGTGTAATTTTATAGGAGGTTAGTTTAATGTGTTGATTGTATTTTATGTCTTGTATGTCATAGGATGTTTCACGTATACTTAGTATACGTAAGTATTCACCTATATATAGGTACGCATGACATAGTATTCTGGTTCGTTTCTTTTCTTGACAATGGTAGCTGGGGATCATATGCATTTGAAGGAGTCTCGAATTTTACAGATTTGCACGTTCTGAACGATGTATGCGGTTTTCTTGCAAGTGGTGTCATCTAGTTAATCTACGTCTGTTTGATGTGTTTGTAGTTTCGTGCGTTCTGCTGTTTGGATTGATGTAAGAATAGGCGTAGAGGGCTGGGGTCATCACATTTTGAGGGTTATTTCTCCAAGATAGTAGTGCTCTAGTTATATTATTGCTGTCTGTATTTTTTATAATGTTCTTTATAGAACGTGTCTTTTTATGAATTCATTTGATGCTAGGTAGTGAGGACTGGATGAAATGTGTTGAAAAAAATAAATATATTATAAGTTTAAGTAATAGTTTAATAAAAACCACTATTCTTAAAAATAAAATAAAACTAAAAGATACTAATATATACATTCAAGAATACCCGAGTAGAGATATTTATAATCTATTTTATATTACACGTAAATTAAAAATAGAAAATAAAATTAGCAAAATTGGATATACAATTGTAATATATTTATTTTAACAAACAGTGATAAAAATATACATATTATCTATAAAATACATCTGGATAATATTTCAATTGAATAATTAAATCACATATTTAAATTATATATATATATATATATATATAACTGCCTGTGTGGCTCAGTGGCTAAGGCGTCAAACACACAAGCAGTAGGACACGGGTTCGACCCTCATCCGGACCATTAATTAATTTTATAAAATGGGTCTTAAAATATTATTTAGAAGTGATATTATATAATTGTGTATAAATAAATGATCGGCTCTCGTTAAAACCATGGATGCCTTAACATGAGAGCGGCTTCGAAGGGACATTAGAGCCATATATGGTTATAAGTGAAAACTTCATCTAAGTTCCTGGATGGGATGAAGGACTCCACCAAATAAAAATAACAATAACAATATAACAATATATTATTTTATATTTGTCTTTAAACCTTTTTGTAATGTTATCATTTTTACTGTATGACATACAATAGAAAACATATTATAATTGATAAAAAAGTATTTAACTATAACATTAACGATGCAAGTAATAGGATATATACTAATGCTGCATTTATAAATGATATACCCAATATAGGATGCAGTTATGTATAATGTAATTATATAAATAGCGAAATAAATCATTGTTTATCCATAATATAAATGCACGTAGTTTTATTCATAATATCGGTGACATAATACAATTATTAGATTCTAAATAAATTTAATATTATTGTAATGACAGAAACATGGCTACAAGTGAATGATAAAGAACTATATAATATCAACAATTATAATTATTGTCATATAACACGAATCAATACACAAAATAATAATAAATATAATATAGGTGGAGGAGTTTCTATATTTATTAAAAATGATTTAATTTATAATAAAATTGATACGCTATGTATGTCACACAATGGATTGTTGGATATTTTAACAATTTCTTTAAATATGAATAATAAAATAGTTTTAATTAGTGGCATTATGATTTACGACGTAAGCCGCGTCACTCCGTGTGTGAAGAAGAGTGTTTTAATTCGTAATCTTTATTCGATAAACCTATTATATATATATATATAAACATTATAACAATAACATATAACATACGTGTGTAGTACATACCGTATATGTCCTGGTTATTAATACTAGCGTATATTCTATGATATTAAATGAGTGTCGAAAGTAATACCGAGTGTAGTTACTGATTAGGAAATGGGAAGGTAGAGTAAAAATGGATATGTTATATTTAAAAAAGAACTGAGATGAGATAAAATAATAGTATCAGTTTTAGAAATATTTAGTGAACGTGATTTATTAGCATACCATTTAGTTAATTCACTAATGCAGTTGTAAATAGATAACTGAATGGATTCAGGATCGATAGAAGGCGGGAAGGACGTGTATATTTGGATATCATCAGCATAAAGATGATAGTGTATGTGAGAAAATTTGAGAACTATTGATTTAATAGGTAATATATAAATTATGAATAGAATGGGACTAAGGACAGAGCCTTGTGGAACACCATAGGAGTGCAAAAATGGTACAGATAACGAAGAATACATTTTTACAGACGAAGATCTTTTAGATATAAATGAATTGAACCAGTTAAGAACTTGACCGTTAATACCAATCTCAAGTAGACGAAACGAAAGAATTTGAAGATTAAGAGAGTAAAAGGCATACGATAAATTTACCAGAACAAGATAACAAGAACTTTTGGCATTGAGGTATAACATACATTACTAACAATACGATGTAGATCTGTCTCGGTGCTACGGTAAGGGATATAAGCCATTTGAAAGCAATCAACAATATTATTTGGAAGTAATATACTGTATTATCTGCGAAGAGACAACTCGTTCCATTGTATTTGACATGGATGAGAGTTGGAATATTGGTCTGTAGTTAGCTAAGTTGGAGTGATCTAAAGTGGGTTTCTTGAGTAATGGAGTTATATACAAGTATTTCACCGATTGTGGTACAACATAATTAATGAGAGACACATTGATTATATCTGTAATAAAACTAATGAGATAAGTAGAGATGGAGTGAAATATGCATAATGGAACAGGATCCAATGGAGTGTTAGATTTTAGAGAATTCAGTAACAAAAGTACTACTGTCTGAGATGGAAGTGTACATCATGACCAGTGGTTAGTAGAGGTAATATGTGTTACATCAAAAAATGCGGGATCAAATCCAGGGAGAATGAATGAAAGAATGAATGATGAATGAATATTTATTTAGATATAAAAATAACGTTAAACGTTCTATATTGTGTAAAAAAAAATATAAAAATGACAAAATATACAAAAAAAATAAATAAATTAGTTGAAAATAATAAAATTAATTTTTACGAATTAATAATAATACTTTAGATTTAAAATACGAATACTTTATATTAGTACTTAATTGTACAGGTAACTCATTCCATAGATCGGCTGCAGCTATACTAAAATACCGTTTTCAATATCTTGATAGCTTTTAGTTTTTAAATTTGTAACCATATTAATACAATAAATTATAGTTACATTATAACAGGGATGGGTATATATGTTGGGGGAGGCCGCCAGGGGCTTCTGGCATAGTCTTGACAAGATGTACATGAGTATACATGGTGAGTTAAGTCTTTACGCATGGTTGGCCAATATACTGCATCTTTGGCTAATAGCATCTCTACACCGGTGTATGCTATGTGTAGCTTAGACATGATTTTAGGTATGACACGCAATGGCACTAGGGCATAGAGGCCTTTATATATTAAACCATTGCTACTAATTAATTCATCTCTATAGGGCCAGTATGGGTGTAATTCTATAGGGAGGTGTCGTCTATCGTTGGGCCAACCAGTTTGTATGATATTATTTAGTCAGGCGTGTAAGTCGTCATCGTTTTTAGCAAGTATCAGTAGTGTTTCAGTTTGTGGAGTTAAATTGATCATATTGATAGTATGGTATGTTGGGGATGGAATTGCGAACGTTGTATCCCTCGAAAAGGTATCTGCTAATATCAGATCCTTCCCGGGCGGTATTTAATTGATAATTTATATGTTTGCAGTCTCAGTAGCATGCGCTGGAGTCTGGCTGGAGAGGATTAGATATGTTTTAGAAAGATCATTTCTAGTGGTTTATGGTCACTCTCAACTGTACATTTGGATCAGTAAACATAGAGGTGGAACCGCTCACAGCCTAAAATGATTGCGAGGAGTTCCCTCTTTATGTTAGCGTAACGACGTTCTGTACTAGTACATACATTTTACATTTTTCGGTTTTCGGACTGCGAACTGTGCTTATAAAGTAATCGGCCGTCCATATATATTTTAAGTTAATGATTCATAGTAAATAGGTAGGTTTTCAGTAGTTTCTTGAAGTTGGGAGTTGATGGTGTAGTACGGATGGATATGGGGAGAGTGTTCCACGAGTATGGGACGGATATTGCCCATGCTCGAGTGTTGGTTGAATGTAAGTTGTGTTTAGGAGGAAGTTGAAGTAGAAACGTATTGGTGGAGCGTGTAGTGGTATTAGTTGGTAATTTAAGTTTGAGTAGGGATGCTAGGTAGTCAGGAGAGTCATGGTGGATTGCTTTATGAGCCAGTAGTAGAGTTTTATATAGGATTCTATGGTGTACAGGTAGCCAGTGGAGTTTAACTAGGAATGGAGATATATGAGTGTGGGAGTATTTTGGTATGTTGAATATACACCTAGCTATAGAATTTTGAAGAATTTGAAGTTTAGTAATATACGATGAGGGGGTATTATAAAGGATAATATTGCAGTAAGGGTGCGGGACGGATAACATACGGGACAGTTGTTTTGGAGTAGTACTACTCCGAGTCCTATTCCTGACGCGTCAACTTGGATTGTTGTATGTAGTTGTGTGTTAAAATATGCGAGGATTTTAGGCCTGCATAATTCAGCCTTGATGTTATCAAATGCTACTTGGTGAGAAGAGGTCCATTCAAAGATGATATCTTTGTGGGTTAAATTTTGAATGGGGGAGATTAAGTTGGTCATGTTAGTAGTGAATGGGGACATATACGTTGCTATCCCGAGGAAGCTACGTAATGTAGTAATATTAGTGGGTGGTGGTATTCTAGATTTAGCTGCGGTCCTTTCCGGGTCTGGCCTAGTGCCTGACTTAGAATATAGGAGGCCGAAGAAGGGTATTTCGCTAGATGAAATTATGCATTTTTGTTTGTTAAATACTAGGCCATATACGCGAGCGCGTTGAAATAGTGCCATCAGATTTTCATCGTGTGTGGTATTATTATTACCATAAACGATTATATAGTCGGCTATGTTTATAATGCCCTTTACATTATCTAGCATAAGGTACATATGGTGTTGGAAGACATCTTGTGCCAGATTGATACCAAAGGGAAGTCGTTTAAAACGAAATCGACCCATATGTGTATTGAAGGTAGTTAGGATACTGGACTGATGGTCTAGTTTGACAGACCAGTAGCCAGATCTAGCGTATAATTTTGAAAATATTGCGCCACTAAGTAAGTTATTAACTTCGTCTAATGTTTTAGAAACGTGATGGGGACGTAGGATTGCCTTATTCAGGTATTTTGGGTCAAGGCAAATTCTGATTTTGACAGAGATTTTTCGTACGTAGGTTAAGCTTGATACCCATCGAGTAGGTATGGATATGCGAGTTATAACACCTTGTTCGACCATTGATCGGAGCTCGGTAGCCACTTCATCGCGTATGTGCACAGGTACGCGTCTGGCTGCGTGCACTACTGGGGGATATCGGGATTAGTGTGTATGGTTAATTCTCCCGGAAACATTCCAATTCCTTGGAAGCGATCCGGGAAAAGTTTGTGTTAGGATATAAGTTTATAATCAGGAGGAAGAGAACTCTCAGATTGGTTCGCGGTTGATATACACAATCGTCAGAAGTAGGCCGCAAATCAGTCTACCCGACTCCCCCTCCTCGATATCCAATATGAGAAGAAGGGATGTTATCGATTATAGTGTGTATTATTATTCTTTCATATGCGTAGATTCCCATCCGCATCTATCCACGTGATACCAGCGCAAGCACGCCTATTGCCTGGTATCACACACGCACATTCCTGCATGGCCGTCTCGCATGATTGCACTTCGCGCAGACGGCTGCTTATATATAGCGGACGCCGCTATATATCATTACGACAAATAAAGCCATCAATAACCACCTAAACCTTGACGCTATAAACAATAATCCCACAACTGCCACCTTGTTATATAGTTATCGTTATGTGCATTGTTTTCCCCAATATTTTTTAACCTCCAAATTCCCTTCCCACCACAATATTCCCACACATGTACATAGGTCATACCATAATCCATCCTTCTACTACATTAAAATATCTTGGCATACATATCAATAACAAATTAACTTTTGATACACACATATCATCATTAAAATCTTCAACATATCACCATTTATTCAATATAAATAAAATACGTCCCTACATAACAACATCCACCGCACTAACTATTACCCAGACTTTAATTCTATCTCGACTACACTACTGCATACCTATACTACTTTCTTATCAAAATAAATACTTTGCAACCATCGACCGCTTAACTAACAGATCACTTAGACTAATCTGCCGACTAAAAAAACTGACTACACTACATGTAGAACTGACCTACGAACAAAACTGGACTGGCCATCATCAACAAAAATAGCTCAACTTAAATTAATATCCATTCTTCATTCCTTCCTACTGACTAAACAACCTGATTACCTTTATAGACTAATTTCTCTCCATACTGCACCACGCCACCTACGATCCACTAACTATACGGTCCTGACTGAACCATCCTATATCCGGAAAAACTTGGGAAGCGTCGCTACTATGTTTGCGCCAGCCACCTTTGGAATCAACTCCCTCAATTCCTCAAAGCCATCAATACCTCAACAGTAACATTCAAATATAAACTAAAGAAGTACCTCCTTGACCATTATATTTGAACTTGAAATATATTCGTTTTCGACATGTTGTACACTTATCTGTACTTATTATTTCATTTATTTATTGTTTTTTATATATTATTGTCACACTATATGAATTTTATAATTGAATTAGTGTTTAAATAAATCATCATCATCATCATCATCATCATCATCATGATATAATACATAATGAAACACTGAATAATACTGTTCTTACATATTGGTTTATTAGAATAATAGTAATATAAATGTGTGTAACTTTATAATAATTTGCATGTATATGCCTAATTATAACACTATTAATTAATAATCAAAATACGGAATAATATTTATATCTGAATCCGTATATATACATACCAGTATATATATATATATATATATATATATATATATATATATATATATATATATGTATATATATATATATATATAAATATGTTCGAACGAGAATATATATTCAACAATAATAATATTAGTACGTTATGTTCATATTCTAACATGTCCACTGTATTTTCATTTTACTAGCACGGGACAGAGGATCAATACCATTAGATAGGTCAGCATTCATTATAAATGTAAACTTTTTACTCTCGATATTTTCATAAATTTTAGGATAACTATCGGAAGAGTCAATAGATGTACCATTGTATGTATCACTTATAGAGATGAAGTTATTTCTTACCTGAAATACAATTATATAGTTATTAATAATGTATTTTCATATACATATAGGTACTAACCATTCCGCATACTTTATGCAATACCATTATTTCGGAGTGTAATACAGCATATGAATATTGTAAACGTGCATTGTCTTGATTTAATATAGAAGTAAACATAAATGATACTCCTATAGCACCTACAAAATAAATTATATAATTAGTGAATACATAATTAAATCTATAGAGTACGTTATTAATATTATTTTGTTTTCAAATTATAATAATTATATAAATCTATTACTTTATAACATATTTAGTATTACCTTGATTTAAATCCGGAGTATCTAGTACACCGACGCTCATACTTGAATCTGGGGCATCTGATTCAAAACTATAAACTATCTTCTTAAGATATCTAGGAGGAGAGAACTGGTAAACAAGAGGCGTGCTTGTAGTAATAGTAGTCGGCATATCTGAGGCAGCCAACCAGGTGACTTCCATTAACTTCCATTTCTGTAATTCATTATATATTAATATATTTTATAATTATAATCAGAGTTAAATATAAACTTGCAAATATAAATACAATATATATCTATATATTTTAATTTTAACATACCAAAAATTAAAAATTAAAAAATATAATAAATTTAAATTTATAAATATCAAATATTATTAATTTAATAGTGATATTAAAAATTAGATGTAAAACTAACTATAAATCTAGTATCATCTATCTCCTTAATTGGTTAACTAATTATTATAATAATTAAATAATTTAAATAAACTAAATTAAAAATAATCGTTAAAAATATAAATAAGAATTAAATTATAAATATATAATAACCTTGTGAGCATTCATGAATCCACCTTCATATAATTGAGATTGTCCGTAATCATTGTTAGCTAAGTCCACTTCAAAACTTCCTCTTACTATGTACCACATGATAATTATGATACTATTTGACATTTAAACAGATTTATTATATAATTATTTATATTTAATAATGAATGATAAAATCGATATAATTATGAACATAAATCATAAAAATAAGTATAAAAGAATTATTATTATTACGATATAAATTAGATTAAATAATTAATTTATTATATATAAAAAAATATATTTAATAATATTTTTGAGATTTTATTAAGTTGTATACATAATTAAATGAGTAAATAATACGATTATAACATATTATTCCATATATAATGGAATAATGTGTATATTCTTATATTTCTCAATATTAATGTAATTATTTAAGGGCATACCGCAGTTGAGAAATCAGCGAAAATCATAAAAATCATTAAAACATTTGTATTCAATATTATTAATTTAGTATATGTTATTTATTATCTGTTAAAATATTATGATTGAAAACGGCCTAAAAATACCATAAAAAGCAAATTTTATAACACACCTTTTAAAATAAATAACGTGGGCTTATCATTTATTGTGAAATCTACATGAATAATTTTATAATAATGCCTACATTTTATTTTATAACATTTTTATAATTATATATTTTCGATTTACAAAATTTAAAAATCGAATTGTCTATCTTTATTTATTCTATATTATTATCATTGTAAACTTATGTCATGTGATATTATAAACCAATAGAAAAGTTAATAAACAGACGTTATATATTTCTTACTTCCTTTACATCATTTCACTTTTACAATTTATATTTTACATATTTTTACCTTTATTTGTTACCTATATGAATATTATGTATATATATATGTATAGTTAGTTTCATTTATATATATATTAGTTTTATATCATTAGTATTATAAAATAGTTATTTGTATACCATTATTAGCCTTTACATTAGATTTTTAGATGGGTTTATTTTATTTAAAATTTGGTTTTCAAATTATATTTCTACGTATATTTACATTTATTTATATTACTTTATATTAATTACATTTAGTTATAGTTAGTAGTATTTAAATATATATTTATTAGTTATTATTAGTTATTATTAGTATTAGTTTTATTTTATAATATTATAATTTATATTAGAGTTATAGTTGTATTTATATTGAATTTACACATCAATATATATATATATATATAGTCGTAATATAACCAGTTGGTGGACAATGCAAAATATAATCATTTGGTAACCATTTTTTATAAGATAGCCATGAAGGTGAAAATTTACATACTAATTAATTATGATATACTCTTTGAATATATCTAATTATTTTTTCAAAATAATGAATAATAAAATATATATAAAAATATTGTCTACCAAATAAAAATTATGTATAAGCTAACTCTTTTGTTGACAATATTAAGGTATGCATAAAATAATTATTTTGTGGACAATCTGAATTTTAAAGGTTTCGCTCCAACTTTATTATTTTCTGATATATATGTTCTATAATTAATGACAAATGTCATGACCTTTTTATATTTATACATATTAAATTAAATTCGTATATTCAATATAATATTGGATAATTTAAACTATTTTACCTTTTCTATCAATCACGAACATATTATATATGGTTAGTTATATTTAAAAATAACTATATATTATTTATATCATATAATATCTTCATTATATAAAATAAATATGTCTTTTATTTTTATATTATGTTTATATAAGAATTTTTCGGATAATTTAAAAAGCACATGTCACATTTTAATAATTATATTATAATTATTATTATTAAATAATATGTAAGCATAATTATAATATATATTAGATAAATTACTTAGATATAAAAACGGACTCTATTATAGAATCTATACGAACTAATGTAAATTTTATTTCAAAATAAAAATATGAAATTTTAATTATGAAAATGTATCATATAGTTGGTATTATGATAGCATAAGTTAACTTTAATTATCAATTATCAATAGATTATTATATTCTTGTGTTTATTTATTAAAATATACATTTTAACATGCATTTTATATTAAAATGAAACTATTGAAATAAGTATAATTATTGATCAATATTATTAATTGAATATATGGATTATGGTCAAAAGCTTCGCGTATTAAATTAGTGGTTCTACAATAGCTTATGATTGGTCATTATAATTAGCGTATGTTTATTTATAGACTATCATACATGCAACGGCTTATAATTACCATATATTTATATATGTGTGTTTTATAAGCTCACTCGGGATGTAATCATTTACAGTAATGCAGCTAAAAAAACCTAAACAATATTAAAATTAACCCAACCAAATCAAACCAAACAAGTGAAAATAACTAAAACTATAAATATTAATGTTTCACCAAACAATCATACGCTATTGTAAATTCAGTAATTCGAATAAACAATTTTGCGGGCGTTCAAATCGCGCATCAATCGCGAAGCTTTTGACCAGGTACCGAATATATATATATATATATATATATTCAGGCCGCCGATATAATTAAGAGTTCAATTTGGGCGGTCTTACTAATATATAAGAGCCGCCCAATTAATAAATATATGTCACTAAAGTAAATATGTTACGCTTGATTTCACACGCTAAAATATTCCATACGAGTAACATACATAAACTGCTTTTGTGTATTATATCATATTAAACAAATCCACAAATATATCTTATAATTATATGTATAATAATATAATCCATATATATATATCTATAGTTATCCGTTATAGTAATTGTACAATTAAATATTTGTTAATAAATTTGATTTTTTATTATATTTTAATTTATTTAACTATTAGAAATCATTCGATTATTATTCGAATATGTTACGTACACATGAGATCGATATAGTTTTAGAATGTCTGTTTAATTTCAAGTAGAACCAATATATTATATATGTATAATATAATCCATCAATATGTTATCCATTATAGTACCTTATAATTTCTAATAGTACAAATTGAAATTTAATAAAAAATAAAATATTTAATTGTACAGTTGGTACCTGGTCAAAAGCTTCGCGATTGATGCGCAATTTGAATGCCCGCAAAATTGTTTATTCGAATTAGTGAATTTACAATAGCGTATGAATCATACGCCGTATGATTGTTTGTACAAACATTAATATTTTTAGTTTTAGTTATTTTCACTTGTTTGGTTTGGTTTTGTTGGGTTTATTTTTAATATTGCTAGGTTTTTTTAGCTGCATTACATCCCGAGTGAGCCTATAAAACACACACACATGTTAATGATAAGCCGTTGCATGTATGATAGTCTATAAATAGACATACGCTAATTATAATGGCCAATCATAAGCTATTGTAAATTCACTAATTCACATAAACAATTTTGCGGGCATTCAAATTGCTCATCAATCGCGAAGCTTTTGACCATAATCCGTACAGTTACTATTAATATTATTATACATGTATAATATATATGTATATAATTATAATATATATTTGTGTTAATATGATAATACACATAAACAACGTATGTATGTTACTCATATGGAATATTTTAGCGTGTGAAAGCGTAACATATATTTACATCGATGGGCGGCTCTTAAATATATCGGTGGTCTGCTTCTCCTGTATCCATATATATTATATGATTATTATAATACCATATCATATTGAATATTGTTAACAATATAATAGTTATACATTATGAAAAATATACAATCAGCATTAGTTAATATAGAAATAAAAGTAATTTAATAAATATAGTTTTAAATAAAATTGCCGTTTGTCCGTTCTAACCAAACAGGGTAGTTTATTTGTAATCTTCGGCGAAAACCATTTTAACATACTTATGTATATTTATAATATGATATTATAATTCATATATTTATTAATATTATAGTAATAAATTATTAATATTTTAAAGTATTAAATAATACTATAATTACTTAATATACTATATTTATTGCTTATAGAAAACTGAAAATTCCAATTATGAAATAACTGCTATACTAATACCGTACACAAAAATATTAATACTACTATTTTAATCCCATGAATACTTTTTTAATATTCTAATCTAAATATTCAAATTGTTTACATCACTACATAATATATATGATGTTAAACACTATTATATAATACATATATATGTAATATTTAAATAATAATTCACTGATAATGCATATTGTATAATTATTTTACATTTGTACGGTATTATCAAAGATTTTCCGAAGGAAAGATATAACACTTACACGAAATCCTGTAATTCGAATTTGTATACAAAATACCCCAGTGCCACCTAGGAACTATGTGTTGTTTATAATGTAAATTCGTATTTAACTATACACTTTTAAAATGTTAAATAATATGCTTTAAATTAATATTTATATGATGAAAACTAAGTGTTCATTACTAATATATAACAAACAAATATGATATGTATGTTTTAAATACTATAAGTATATATTTAGTGAGTAAAAGCTAATTTATATTGCATGTAATTTAATAGAGCAATGAAAACATTGTTGTATGCAAACAGAGCCGAACCTAAATCTATTTCAGTGATTTCGATACTACTGCTAGCAGCGGTTGGGGATATTACTAAATTACGTTGCATGCATAGGGAGTATTATATCTTTGCTTCGCAAAATCTTTGGTATTATTATCTCGCAGTTTATATTAATACTGTATTGGTATTTAGTAGTTTATAATTCCACATTTACAATTACATATGTATTCTTTATCATTTGTAA
The DNA here is from genome assembly GCA_964019155.1 of Osedax fenrisi. Taxonomy (NCBI): domain Eukaryota; kingdom Metazoa; phylum Annelida; class Polychaeta; order Sabellida; family Siboglinidae; genus Osedax; species Osedax fenrisi. The sequence continues at coordinate 121,252,133 of OZ025239.1, read as the reverse complement.
ATTTCTTCTTAATTATATCTGTTAATTTCACTGTTTAGAGTAGTATAACGCTAAAATTAAAACTTATAAATATCGTAATATATATATTTAATCTATAATATAATATATAATTAACTTTATGATAATAATCTTTTAGAATCAAGTGCAAAACAGAACAGGAGTTATCGAATGGTTTTTATTTAATTATATAATCAATGATATGTGTAATATAATAAAAAATAATTAGTTAAATAATAGAATACCAATAATATCGTGTTAAGTAATTTTGTGGCGAATGATCTCGTGTGAAATGATAATATATATAAATAATTATTTATAAATAGTAGAATTTAAACTACACACGAAATCACCAATCCGTATAATATCATTCCCCATGAAATCACTTCGCACGAGAACACTGGTTACTAAATAATAATATATAATTAATAAACTAATTGTATATAATTATTTAACATCCAATATTCAAATTTTAGATAATACAATTTTTCATATTAATATCAAAGATTTTTCTAATGAAAGATAGAACACTCAATCGTGTAATTAAATTTTGTATACAAAAACCAACATCACCACATATATAGGTCATTTTTTGGAACTATGTGTTGTTTATAATATAAATTTGTATCAAACTATGCACTTTTAAAATGAAAAATAATATGCTTTTAATTATTATTTTATTAAGTGTTTATTGCTAATATATAGAACTAGGATATGTTGGTTTTAAATCCTATAAATATCTATGTGGCAAGTAAAAGCTAATTTATATTGCAAGTCATTTAATAAGAGTAATGAAAACATTGTAGTATGCAAATTGCGGCAAATCTAAATCGATTTCGATACTGCTGCTAGAAGCGGGATGTATGAATACTAATCATGTTGCGTAGGTAGCGAGTGTTATATCTTTGATTCGCCAAATCTTTGTTAATATCTTTTAAATTATATTATATTTTAGACATGTCAATAATATTTATTTATTAACATTTTGTAATTGAAAATAATAATATTTTAATTAATAATTATTTACATGGTATTTATTTTATTGGTATTGGTGTATTTTTGTATTATTATAAATTTATTAATTTATTTTCAATAATTTAATATTACTTTATTTATTTTGTAATCAGTAGTATCCAATACATATTTTTATGTACAAACATGTACATACAAATATTAAATATGTTTAATAATATGGAATATAATATATAAGATAAAAATATATAATTAATTGCAGGTGATGAATAATTACATTTAAGAAAAGTCTTTTTGGAGTCAAAACAAAAGTGATGTTGGAATATAATACAAATTTGATTGCTGCCGGTATTCAAAGCATACTAATTGAACATGTAGGATAGCAAACTTATGCAATGGTTTGTATTTTAAATTATATAAATTACCTATTTAATCAATTAAATTAATACAGAATGTTGTAAATTTATTTTAAGAATTTTTATAATCAAATTAAAGAGAAATTACTCTAAAGCTATGCCAGTTAAATCACTAAAGATCATGAAGATCCAGAATTCAATAATATTATAACTAAAATCCATGATGGTCAAGACATTATTAAAAAAGATCCTTTATTTAAACATGTTAGTAATTCATTATTAGTATTTATATAAAATAAAAGTTTATTTATATATTTGTTTTAAATATATGTATATTCATTATTTGTTATTAAAATATCATATTCAATTATATATCTAATCAAATGTATTATTCTATTTATTATTCTGTATTATTTCTTTATTAATTTTATTTAATATATATTCATTATTTTTTATTATAATAATATATAATCTTTATAGAATTGATTTAGGAAATTTATTATTAAAGCTTGATTTATCAAATAATATATTTTGATATATAAAAGTAATGATCAGGATTCTATTCTAGAAATCGACTATATGATAAAGTTTGTAACATTTATATATTATCGATTTCAAAATATCAAATTAATGATTAATATTTATAAAATTTTGCTTTGATTAAAAATTGTTCAATTTATTTAATATCTATAAAAAAATTCAAATTTATATACATATGATATTCAAATCGCCATATGACATATTCCATGTAACCTGTAACATTTAATTGTTGATATCCTATCTCATTTCTACACCAACTATTACCTACCTCACTTAATCTCCGTTCACAATCTATAAGCCTCCATTCCAGTAATTGCATGTATTTGTATTTGATTTTCGTATTTGATAAAAACTATATATATGAATTTAATTTATATTTTATGTATAAGTGTTATAAATTATAACTTATTATATCCCAAGCAACCAGTATATTGTTTACAGTTTTTTATCATATCGATTTTCTTTAGATATCAAATAAATTTTAATTATTATGCAATCTGGTATAGAGATAGGGATTATTATTTTATGATTTAATATTTAATGTGTTAATATTTGTATTTATATTTGATTCTTTAAGAAAAATGTGTATAATATATTAATTTAATTAACTCACTCTTCGGCTTTCCCAATCCACTCCTCGCTATCTACATTATACTTCTTCAATTTTATCCATGATAAATCTTGCTCCTACAGGATTTTATATACCTATTATTTTAATTATTTAAACAACTAATCTTCCCTTACCGTATACACCCACCTATCTACATTGCTTTAATTAACCTATAAATCTGATATATTCAATATATATCAATCACTAACCATGTAATATCTTTATATATATACCAAAGATTTTCCAAAGGAAAGATATAACACTTACGCGAAATCGTGTTATTCGAATTTGTATACAAAATACCCCAGTGCCACTTATAGCGGGTTACTTTTAGGAACTATGTGTTGTTTATACAATTTTAAAATGTTAAATAATATGCTTTAAATTAATATTTATATGATGAAAACTAAGTGTTCATTACTAACATATAACAAACAAATATGATATGTATGTTTTAAATTCTATAAGTATATATTTAGTAAGTAAAAGCTAATTTATATTGCATGTAATTTAATAGAACAATGAAAACATTGTTGTATGCAAATAGAGCCGAACATAAATCTATTTCAGTGATTTCGATACTACTGCTAGCAGCGGCAGGGGATATTACTAAATTACGTTGCATGCATAGGGAGTGTTATATCTTTGCTTCGCAAAATTTTTGTATATACTCTATATTTTATTTTATTTACTTACAATTTCTACTACATACTTTATATATCTATTTAAAGTCTACAATTTCTATTACGTAATCCAATTTCATGTATTTTATTTTTAATATCAGTAAATTATAATAAATATAATTAATTTCATATTCAATGGATTATTTTTTATATTTATTTTTTAAATAACTTTTGCTCAAATACTTTAGTGAATATATTATATGAATTCAATTGAATTTAATTTATTTATTTGCTACAGTTATTGAATACACCGGCTACGTTATTGACTTTGAAATTATGTGGAGATTATTGTGTTTACAAGAAAGCAAAATATGAAGGTTCATATATTATATATATATATATATTAAATCTGGGTATATAAATTTATAATATATAAAAATAATTATACAGGATTAAAATAAAGATTTTTTTATTGAACAAGTATAGCCCCATATGTAAAAAAAGTTGAAAAGTTTTCATAATATGATTTAGTCTCGATGTTCAAAGGTATAAAAGTTGAATTAATTTGTATTATATTTTATTAATTATATTTTAATATTCTAGAACAATTTGCTGTAACAATGGCAGTATGAACATTTAACTTTGGAATGCAGGCCTATTTAGCTGCATTTGATGGGTTGCTAGGATATTCATTATAATCGGTTGCAGAATATGCAGTACAACAAGACAGATTACGATGCTTGGATGCTACAAAGGTGAAGAAGAAGATGAAACATCAAGAAAATTCATATGCTGCAGAATGTGCAAACATATAATTAAAATAAATTGTATATGTATAATTATATTTTTAATATCATTTATAAATATAATATATACATTAGTAACTATATATAGTGTAAAAATTAATTTTAAAAAAACTTTAAACTTGATTTAGTCAGAATAATTATTTTGTATATCTCATTAACTACATATTGAATATTTTTTCTTTAAATTTCACAATAATAATAAATGAACAGTATAAATTATTATTTCTATATATATGTAGTAAATTAGTGATACATTTTTATTTTATTTGTTATTTTATCATTATTTAAAATAAATATTTATAATAAGATTGTTAAATAATTATTACAAAAACTTTAATATTATAAGTGGATACATTTTGAAAAGATGTTATTTTACATGTAACTAATGAATAGTACCTTTAAACACATATCAATAAACATTTTCTATATAGTATTACTTATTGAAATATATAAGTTTATTAATTTAAATAAAATATATACATGTTGAAAATGAGAAAAATATGTATATTCCACAAATATTTAAAAGTAGCATTGTATAAAATATGGTCTTGTATAGTGTTACGAAATATTATTAAAAAATAAATTGAATCTGTATGCAGATTTAGTGAGAATTTAATACAAAATAAATAATTAATTGATCATCAAAACATTGTTAACCTGAAATGAAAATGGTTTTATATTAGTTTATTACACATAAAGTAAGAACACAGTTGTTTTCGAAACAAGATATATATAATATTAATTAATTAATAAATAATTATAATTGAAGAAAATCAGATTCACTTTATAAGTACGAATTGTGAAGATTTATGGAAATATAATTAATTAAAAGAATTGATAGAATAGCTTCCATTATGGTACATCTGCACCTACATATATAAAATATTAATAGTTAATAGAATTTTATTTGTTTTATATATATGATATGTATGCTAAGTATATAATGAATATGTTTTACAATAATTTCTAGTAAATAGTAAAATTATTATTATTATTTATATTAAAAAATATACCTCCTGAGGGCATCGTAACCAGACCTTCTGTGTTGCATACAACAATCTAACCACTATACTACCAAACCAGTTTTATTAATTATATATAATTACTTATAGTAGTATTAGATTTGATTTAATTATAAATAGAATTAGAATATAATTATATTTCACAAATTTAATAAAGTATTGATAAATTATAGAATTATTCTAAGAATACAAAATAATAGTATGATTATTATTATATATATAGTATTATACTAAGTATATAATATGATAGTTATTAATTATATAATATAAATCGAAAATTATGATGAATAATAACAACTTATTTGAATTTTTTTAAATGCTCAAAATAACCCTACAAAAATATTTTGAAAGGCTTTTCAAAATAAGCTATGTTGAAAGTTGGCACATATTAACTGGTCCAGGGGCTGGTTGCTCTGAGATTGGCCAGAGACAATCCCAACAAGGACAAACCTTATTTATAGATATTATTGGGTTACTCTGGGATTTTGTAAACATATCTTATCCGAGATCAAGCTCAGCAATATTTCTATATTCCTAATCCTTATTTCATTTTTGAATGTTTAAAAATATTCAAAATATAATTATGTACCTAAGTTAAATATTACTTAATTATAATTCGATTATTAAAGGATGTACATAAGAATTCTATATAGTTTCGGAAAGCCCATTTAATTTCAAGTATAATCAATAGATAATTAAATGTCTATTATCATAATAGCAGCATAATAATTATGCTTATATTAATTTGTCATGCTCTTATAAGTCTATTAAGCAATTAATAGCAGCATAATAATTGCATAATAGACTTTTAATAGCACCATAATTATTATAATAGCATGACAAATTATCATAATAGCAGCATAATAATTATGCTTATATTAATTTGTCATGCTCTTATAAGTCTATTATGCAATTAATAGCAGCATAATAATTGCATAATAGACTTTTAATAGCACCATCATTATTATAATAGCATGACAAATGAATAGCAGCATAATATAATATTATTAAATATTTAATATTATATTATTTAATAAATATACATTTACAACACAATGTAAACATTCGAGGCTATTATATATATGCTATTATGATAATAATTATCACATAATTAAATTATTATGAGGCTATAATTGTTACCTGGGTTAATTAATTATACTATCATATAGTTTATAATATAAGTACAATTATATAATCAATTCAATATCGAAATAATATTTGTTGAATATTTTATATAATTATAATAGTTTTAAACTAAGTTTATATAATTATAATAATTATAATAAGTATTACTTAAAGTAAATATTAATACAATTTATGTTATTCAGTTGCATACTATTAATTATAATATTACAATTATACAGGATATTTATATAGTTTCTAGATATAATAAATACTATTTGTATGATATGATAACAAAATAAGTACAATTTTATATGAAAAATAATTCTATTCTAATTATATTTATAATTAAACCAAAACTAATACTACTATTAGTAATTATACATAATTAATAAAATCCGATAGGTAGTATAGTGGTTAGATTGCTGTATGCAATGCAGAAGGTCTGGCTACGATGCCCTCAGGTGGTATATTTTTTATTTTATAATATATATTTTTTTAATATAAATAATAATACTATTTAACCTATTTACTATTTACCCTATTTACACTATTTAGGCTATTTACTAGACATTATTTTAAAGTCTTTTACAAGAAAAAGCATATTCATTATATAATTAGCATACTTATCATATATAAAATAAAACATAAAACAAATAAAATTCCATTCAATATTAATATTATTATTTAATATTTTATTATCATATCTATTAAAAATATTATATATTATGAAATATATTTAACTAGAAATTATTTCGAAACACTAAGTGTGTTCATTATTATATTTTATATTATGTATAAATATATATATATATAGTATAGGATTATATAGAACCCATATTTCATATTTTAATATTTGATCCTATGTATTATAAATTTAATAAGGACACCTATTTGTTATCCTAAGTACCATCAAATTGTCCAAGTTTTATACAAATATATTTTGAGAGCTACTCGAATGTCCGACGCGAATAAAATTAGCTAAAAATTCCCAGAACAACCCATCCTCTATCTAACCTAGGCTATTTTTTTTGCTGTAATATATGTATTTTTGTCCAGAACAACCCGATTTACTGAGAATTATCCAGAGATTGTCTCTGGATAGTGATAGGAAATATTTTATTTCCAGAGTAACCGGCTCCTGATTATTAAGTATAATAAATCCATTAGTTTATACACAATATTATATTTGAAAGAAGGAGAGGATAATAATGCTGAGATTTATTGTGAACAATAGCCATGTCGAAATATGTGACATTATATATATATATATAATAATTAGGGATGTGTATAAGATGTACAGATAATTCTGTATCGGACTGTGTCACAGTCTATAGGCTACAATAATAAGTTTGGCGAATATAAATTCCTATTAAATAATAGCTTGGTATCTATATTTAGAGCGCTAACATTATATATATATATCTTTGGTAGGAATACATATGTGTAGAAGGCACATGGATATATATATATATAAATATAGATTATAATAATAAGTAGTTATATATATATGTAAGCATATAACACCCCCTTTATACATTTATATCTACAAGTCAATAATAAAAGTGGGGATCGTACATTATTGTTAGATCAACGCAGCGCTACGGTTGACGAGGTTTGATTATCTAGATCAGGACCGGGTGTCAACGGACTAGTTGTGAGTGCGATATCCCTGGGATGAGAATGTAATGACACACTACGGAGAGGAATAACTACATCTGAACCGAGTATCGGTGGAGTAGAGGGTAGGGCAAGAGGTCTTGAGTGATTATCTGATGCATCTCGGTGTGTTGGTACTACCTCCTGACAGGGCGTCGACGGGGAAGTAAGGCGGATATCTCATAGATTTCTCCCGAAGGTAGAACAATCCATACTGCGGATGTTGTAACTCCGAAGTTTCATAGCTGGCTTCCATGTCTTTGATATGTGGTCACGCTGGTGAATGTTTGTGAGGGGTGTTATGTTGGACAGGTACAATGAGTCTTGTTTTTTACTAGTGTCGTGTGGTTGACATATTGGATGATAATTTATTCTCATTCGACAAGTCTACGGGGTAGGTGCTAGGTAAAGGGTTTGCTAACTTGTGGCTGTAGAGCAGTTCGGTGGGGCTTTGTGTCGATAATTACTGGTTTAGATCATAGTAGAAGTTTCGACATCTGGAAGTTCTCAGAGATCTTCAAGCTCTGCATGGTTCCTCGGCTAGGCCGTTACTTAGGAAGTGGTATGCCTGCTTGTCCTGTGGTTGAATCCCCATTCGGATGCAAATATTCGGAACGCTTGTGACGAATATAGTCCTCCGTTGTCGCTAAGTAACCGGTCTAGGATACCATGTTTTAGATGATCTACAATGGTTGCGCTGGTGCACTCATAGTGTATATGAATGGGAATTGAGTATAAAAATCAAATATAATGAGGTACGTGATATTGTTATAGTGGACAAAATGTATACTTAGGTATTGCCATGAGTGCGTCAGTGTGTCATATGGCAATAGAGGTTACTTATACAGAAGAAATTAAGGCTTGAAGGGTTTCGTCTCCCGTTTCTAATTTTAAATATTCTATCTTCTGTGTCCCAAACGTCAATGGCTTATCTGGACATCAAGGTCTATGTGTTCACTGGCATCTGTAGGTGAAAATCTATCCGTAGCTCTATTCCTGGCTTTAAAAATATTAGCGTGAAATCTTACTGCTGCACTCGTAGTAGCATTTTTTGGACTCGGGTTGGTGCTGTGAAGAAATATTTCTGGGTGATCATCAGGGATAGGGTCAAATACGTATTTATATTTTGATTTGAATAATTATTCAGTGATGTATTTGTATTTGAGTGTCGTATTTCGTGTATTTGATCAAATATAGTTTCAAATACACTTTTAAAAATATTTTAATTTAATAATTTAATAGAATGTAGAATTTAAACAATTAATTTATGAATGTAAAAAAATTAACAAAATATTTACCATTTATATTAAAGAATACATTTATTAAATAATACAAATAATATAATAGAACAATAATTTTATGAATACTATATAAATAAATTAATATTCTATATAGAATATGTATGTGTTATAAATTATAACTTATAATATCCCAAGCAATCAGTCTATTGTTTACAGTTTTTTATTTTATTGATTTTCTTTAGGAATTAAATATATTAAAATAGATTTCAATTAATTATTATGCAATCTGGTATAGAGATAGGAATTATTATTTTATGATTTAATATTTAATATGTTAATATTTGTATTTTATATTTATATTAGATTATCTCTCTAGAACTCATATATTATTTATCCATTCATTACTCTAATTCTACGTCTTCTCCTTAATATTTAAAAATTATACCACCTATCTACATTGCTTTAATTAACCTATTAATATCATATATCCAATACATATCAATCACTAACTATGCAATGTCTATATATATATATAATCTAGGGATAAGGATTATTATTTTATATAAAATATAATCATATGATTTAAAATATGATTAAATCAAATGATTTAATATTTAATGTGTTAATATTTGTATTTTGTATTTGTATTTGATATATATTTGTATAAAAATGTAATAAATATTTGTATTTATATTTGTATTTGATAAAGTGTATTTGACCCCAACCCTGGTGATCATCTGCACTTGTGGTCAGACTTAATAATGTGAAACCATTCGATTCCGAATATTACGGCTTACATTTATTTTTCGATATATACATAACGAGTCTCAGCGGGGCTGAATATCTTAGTTGCGAAGGTGATGGGGATTTCGTCTTGTTGGATGGATGTAGGAGGATGGCGTCAAAGTAATTGTATGAAGCGTCTACTTGAATTGTTATCTTCTTCTTTGTCGCATAATATGATAGAGTAGTATATTTATTCTTCCATGTTATTGAATATATTAGGTATTAGACATCTTTTTTAAGAAGTTAACATAGAAGTATCGTAAGGTGTGATAGTTCTTTATTAAAGGGCCACATGTAGTTCGCGATAACTATGAATTATAATTCATAGGTATCGCGTAATAATTATTATAATGATAATTATCAATGGCTTGCGGAGAATCTTGTGAGGTTATCTGTTGAATTAACTTATCACACTTGGGGTCGGTATGTACGCCATCATTGTTGAAGAGGAGATCATTAGTCATATATATATATATATATATATATATATATATATATATGCATGGATATTTGTGTATACATATAATATATTATATAAAATTATTATATATATATATAAATTGTTGTTATGTATTAATCACTGTCTAAGTTGTGTAATACTAATATATTACACTGTTAAGTTGTGTGTATATATGGGAGTAAAATGTCAAGGCTTATTTACGTTAATTGGTTAGACTTATTCTTCAAGAGATTATATATAGCGGACCACCGCAGATGTCTGAGCGTGGGGCAGTAATTCGAGACGGCAGAAACGTACATTGTACGTGCGTCGTGATACCAGGCACTAGGTGTATATGCGCTGATATTACGTAGATGTACAATATCGACGCATATATATAAATAAAATATATAACATCCCCTCTTCTCCCTATTGGTTATCGAAGAGGGGTTGGGGTCATTCCCTCTTCTCACGTATGGAAGAAGGATATCATGTTGGAGGTGGCCATGGGGATGGCAATACATGCATTGTGTATGGTGCTGTATGGCATCACGGATGGTGGGGGTGATGATGAGGGGGTCACGGATATTGTGGGTGAGATCGAGAAGGTCACGGGTGACGTTGAGAACATATCGGGTATTATGTGTGATGTCGGATGCGTCACAGATGTCGTGGGTGACAGCGGGGGCGTAGCGAATATGTACCTGATATAGTGGGCAAGGGCGAAAGCGTACCGGATGTCGTGGGTAGTGGCTGGGGTGTCACGGAGGTCATGAGTGACGGCGAGGGTGTACAGGATATCATACCGGATGTAGTGGGCAATGGCGAGGACGTAAATAAAATGTTAAACAACATTTTCAGCTCGTCTAGCCGATCTTCATTGTGCCAATCGAAGGAAGGAGTTGGTGTAGGGTTCATGATTGTTTATAGTCATTGGGCGTGGGGGTAGATGTTTCCTAACGTGCTCTCACTGGTTGACGTGGCAGGATGATATTCATTGGACGTGAGGTTGGACGCTTATTGATGTTACGTCAAGGCTTATGTATGTTTATTGGTTATACTTATTCTTCAAGTGATTATACATAGCGGCGGTCCGCTATATATACACAGCCGTCTGCGCGTGGGGGGGGGGGGGTCATGCGAGATGGTAGGAATGTACGTGCATTATGATACCAGGCACTATGCGTATATTCGCTGATATCACGTAGATGTACAATATCGTCGCATATAAATAAATACAATATATAACAATAAGTACAAGGCATTACCTGTTAATATTTAATACATTCAATAATATAATAATCTAAAAATGTTGTTAATATATATGTTATTACATATAAAGGTTAATATATATATAGGATGATACGGATGGTAGGTAAAAATTAAATGGCAACATTACGTGGCGCTATTATTTATATTATATATTATAACAGCACAAGGCGTGCTTGTTAAAAAAACGGAAGAATAAAACTAAACAAAATAAATCAAACAACCCACAAATATCAATACGCAAATAGGATGTTACTCGTATGTGTAAATATCATATATATATATTAATACGAATGGTTTATAAATATATTTTTCAAAAGGAATTATTCCATATATACATGTTTCTCATAAAGATTTTATTTTCAGTTTTAGTGGTACATTATACGCTCTTAGAGCGTATAATGAATTAGATTGACATACACCTTGGCCACATTTGTGACATTTGATATTTATAGTTATTTAATGTTTGCCTAACGTCCGTATTCCCATGTATATAATATATATATAGTGGAAGTATATAGTAGTAATTATATTAAAAATGTAAATAAATATAAGGTTGTATACAAATTAAAAAAAAGTATGACAATTTTGTATATCTTATTTAATAAGTTATTATATATTATAAATTATAATTTATAATATAATATATATTATATAATATACCTGGTACTAGGTTAAATATCGTGATTTTTTTAATACTCTATGATATAGTCTATTATAGGAATTATCTTAAAGCAGGCCGCCGATTGTTATTATAATAATGTCAGAGTTCATTATAATGCAGCTAAAAAATACAGAAAAATAAAACAAAACCAAATAAATTAAACAACCCCAAAATAAAAATTGAACTCTAACAATATAATAATAATAATCGGCGACCTTCTTTGATATTAACGTATCAGACTATATGATAGACTATATCACTGATAGAGTCTATGTCCGTAACATGTTTATTCGAATTATTTAAATTACACGAGTATTCTTATAATATTATATTAATTATATAATGACATGAATACTATATATTTATGTAATTACTAATTCGTATAATGAAGTATGTGGGCTTTTAGTGTGTTGATTATTTTTAAACTATATTTTGACTATAATCATTATAATATAATAATGATTATAATAATAATTATAATAATCCTATTATGCAATGTTATATTTAATTAGTATATTGAATATAACTATCCATATAAAGTTTACAATAACAACTAATAGTATGTGTACTATTAGAAACTACTATTGGTAAAACCCAATTCAATTAAATTAATTATTAATAGAATATTTAAAAATGTTACCTGGTAAAATTTAAAATCTTACATTTTTTTTCTTACACGATAAATTACTTAATAAATTACTTAATACACATGATTATGAATGTATATAATTATATATTTAATTCACAATTACAAATTATTCTATATATTTAAATAGTATGTATATATTTAACAATCTTAATATATATTTTAAAATTATTAAATTTTAAATATTAAATTGATAAAAATACTTGTATTACCTTAGTATTTATAAATATTTATATTTTAATACACATGATCCACATGATTATGGATATATATAATTATATATTGAATACACAATTAAACATTATTCTATTTAAATGTTAAGTATATATTTAATAATAATCTTAATATATATTTTAAGATTATTAAATTTTAAATATTAAATTTTAAATTAATAAAAATACTTGTATTACCTTAGTATTTATGAATCATTCCATTTATTATTTCAAAATATAATAAAAATAAATAATAAATTAATTAAAATGTATATTTTTTATTAATATAATATTTTATTTTTTTATTTTATATATATGATCCATATGTAATATAAAGTCTAAATCCATCAATTCCCTATAGACATATATCCAACAATACTACGTATTTCATTGAAAATGGTGTGTCTACTAAACAGTTATTTTTATGGATCCAATATATATAGAGTGAAAATTCAATCATTATTTAAACTTACCCATTCTATTGATTTTTAAATTATTAATAAATAATATACAACTTTATTTCCTATATATTAATTATATAATTTTATTATAAGTCAAATTTATACCAAAAGTGATACATTATTGCCCTAAACTATTTGGTGGACACGAAATTGTCCTCCAAATAATCATGTCTACCAAATGATTAATATTATGCAAGAAATGTCAACCAAATCTGGTATGTTCATATATATATATATATATATATATATATATATATATATATCATTTTATTAATTATACAATACTATATTATTGATTGAATCCACCTTCATTTAATTGAGATTGTCCGTAATCATAATTAGCTAAGTCTACTTCAAAACTTCCTCTTACTATATTCCACATGATAAATATGATAATATTTGACATTCAAACAAATTAGTAATAATATTAAATATTATTTGTATAATATCATTAATTATATACTTATTTACATTTAATAATGAATGATAAAATCGATATAATTATGAACATAAAACATATTAATACCCCTAAAAGAATTATTATTGTTGCAATTTAAATAAGTAAATTATTTAATTATTAATAAAAGATTATTAATTAAGTTTTGAAATTAAATAATAGTTTATAATGTAGTATTTAAATTAATAAATATAGAAGTAGGTCTAGTAAATATATAATCTCTATACATATAGAAGTATGTGTTAAAAATGGTTGTACAATGTAAAAAATAGTTAATATTAATAATTTTTATAATAGAATAATTATACATAAATATATAATATATCATATATTATATGAAATTTGTAAAATATATATAATAATATTTTGGAGATTTTATTAAGTTGTATAAATAATTAAATGAGTAAATAATATGATTATAACATATTATTCCATATATAATGGAATAATGTGTATATTCTTATATTTCTCAATATTAATGTAATTGTTTAATTAAGAGCAAACCGCAGTTGAGAAATCAGCGAAAATCATAAAAATAATTAAAATTTTTTATTTAATATTATTAATTTAGTATATGTTATTTATTATCTGTTCAAATATTATGATTGAAAACGGCCTAAAAATACCATACAAACCAATGGAATAATGTGTATATTCTTATATTTCTCAATATTAATGTAATTGTTTAATTAAGGGCAAACCGCAGTTGAGAAATCAGCGAAAATCATAAAAATAATTAAAATTTTTTATTTAATATTATTAATTTAGTATATGTTATTTATTATCTGTTCAAATATTATGATTGAAAACGGCCTAAAAATACCATACAAACCAATTTTATAACACACCTTTTAAATAAATAACGTGGGCTTATCATTTATTTTGATATATATATATATATATATATATATATATTAAATAAGATGTATAAGATGATATAATTTAAATATTAAATTAAAAGTTTCGTGAATACATTTTTACAGATTATATTAATATGAAGGAATATGTTTGTATATTATATATATCTTAAATATAATGAAATCATTATTATATGAGGGTCATAGTCATTATTATATTATAATAAAATAATAGTATGTAGATAAGTATTATAAGTAAGCAATTAGTAATAATATAAATATATATATATAAATCTATTAATTAATTAAAAAATCGTAATTTATATGCATCAATGGATTAACTGAAACATTTATTTCTAATGAAATATATTATATTAATATAATAATACATATTTATATATATTATATATAATTATTTATTTTAATATTTAGAATTTATAATATAATATTATAAATTAATTAATTATAATTAATATCTATATATAGATAATATAATAATTAATATAAATAGTATATACTGTATAGACTGGAACAGCCAAATAGATTATTTATGTTCAAAATTATCAAGAGCTATTGCTATTTTAAACAAAGTTAAATTCAACTTAAATATTATATCATTAGTCTTACTGTATAATGCATATTTTTTATTCTCATTTAAATTACTGCTCTCATATTTGGGGTAATACTTTTATTACCAAACTCAATAAAATTAATATTTTACATAAAAGAGCACTATAAAGTATATATAATGGTGATAAAATTTACAGAAAATTTTATAAACAACATAATTCTTTAAAGTTTACTGATAGTGTTAAATTAAATACTGAAAAATAGAGCAAGAAATCATTCGTTGCCATCAAACTTACAGAATCTATTCAAGGTTAATGCTTATGATATTCTTCTCTTTCATATAATTAGAATTAGAACCCAACGAAAACTTTTTTGTTTATCTAGTACAGGGCCACGGTTGTTGAACAATTAACAAAATCTTTATTAATTAAAATATAAAATTATATTTAATATTCCATATTCTAATATATTTTCGAATAATTATTATTTTCACAAATTAACATGGTTAAGTATGGAGGTGCGAGTTAAAATATGAATAATATTTTTATTTGATAAAAAAATGTTATTACATATTTTCCATATTTAATATCTTATTTGTAAATTTGTAAAATTTCTGTAATAATTGTTGAGTATTTATATCAATATTAAGTGAATTTATAAGAGTAATCGTTATAATAATTATTTGAAATTGACTGGATTTTTTGTAAATACTCGTCACATTTAATTGTATATTTCGATATTGTATACAAATATTTTTCCAAATAAATTTATATGTTTCTATTAAGCATAGATTATAGATACAATCAATATAATTAATAAACAAATCACGTATATATAACAATATATCATTGGTTGAAAAAAAAAGACGCTTCCAAATAGAAAATTAAAAATATTCTTTCTTATTATATATGATTAGTTATGTTTAGTCAATACGTTATATGTTTGTATTTATTTTTATATAATTCATTATTTATTTTTTATAATACTTTATAACTATTATTAAACTAATACTATAAAAATAAATTTATATGTTTCTATTTTATAACTTCTATACTTAAATTTATTTGTATATCTCATTATAATATATATTTGAGTACTACTATATATTAGTACTATTATTATTGTTTCAGTGTTGTTTATATACCATTATATGTTACTTGTCATTTATATATATATATGTAATGCATAAATATATATATATATATATATATATTATAATATTTTGTGATTATTTGTTAAAAAAATTTAAAAAAGTTTCTACTTTTTCACTTAGTAACCACATGTAAATGCTTATTACTTTTTTGATTTTTATTATTTGTATCTGACATTTTTATGGTAAATGTATTACATATACACTTATATAAATCCTGTCGGATTTATTATTGTATTTTATATTAATTAAATAAATGATGATAAACTTGCATATTAATGACACAAATAAATATTTAACTAATTGAGACTATTTTTGTACACCATTTTAAATTAACTACATTTACATAAGAAATATCCTATATAATGGATGAAAGTATCTGTTGAATACAACACACATTATGTAATTATCTCCATTAGTAATTTATATTTCGTTTTTAGATAGAGCTAAAATAACATTGTTTAGATGAACGCGCACCTACCCCTTAAGTGTCGTCCAGAGTTGTATGTGTAAATAAAATCGTAAATATTTCTGCAGTAACTTTATATTTATCAATGCTACTATCAGATAAAAGAACTGGATATTCTAATGAAACTTAAAGAGGGTTTATGTTGAAGAGAATACATCACAATGAGTCTATTCGGTATTTCTGCTGCTTCGATGTGGAACAAGCTACCTCTGGTATAAGAAGTGATCGTTAAATTTCCATATTCCGCAAAAGACTAAATAAACACATTTTATTATAATAATTTCTTTTAAAATTATTATTAGATTATACTTTAGAGAATAATGTAAGTGTATAAATAAACTTTTATTATTTTTATATATATATATAAATATAATAAAAAATAGAGCCATAATTTAATTTAAAATAAAAAATAAATATAAATGTTAAATAATGTTATAGATTATTTTCTAATTAAATATTAATTAAAATAATTAAATTAAGATATTATAATTAGAATATATTTCATGATCTTAATTCAAGTATATCTTTTAACATGGGATAATATATTTTTATGTTAGAGTTTATTGTATTGATTAACATGATTTTTAGATAATATTACCTGCAATATAACTGCAGTAATGATTAGATAAAATACTTTCAAAATTATATAGACATTCTGCCGATAACATATTTACTTATTGAAGTCTTGAAGAAATGGACTACGCCCTCTATTATAATAGATGTAGCTAAAGCCTTATATATGCCATTAGATATGCTGAATAATATTACTACAAAAATGCCTCTTTTTTACCAATTATTTCCTCCTAGATGACGTAAGAAGATAGTTTATAGATATAAATTAGATGCCTCGGATTAAACTATGGAAGTTTCTCTACTCGATACTGGAGATTTAAATGAAGGTAATGCTAATTATTTTATAAATTCATTTAATTATTATAATTTATATTTAATTAGTAAATAATCTAAATAATCCGTTGATAAATATGAAGTTACTCCAGAAATAAGTACGTGTTTAATTAAACATAACAAATGTAATTAATTCTGGAAGATACACTTAACCATTAATAGTTCATTTATGGGATTACAGGACTACACTGCAATAACATAACAATAACAATAACAATATATATATATATGAACATTTCATAAATATTTTATAATTTTATATATTTATATAATAAAATGTATGTCTTTTTAATTTGTTTCTTTTTTCAATATAATCTTTCCAAAAGTAAAATATCAAAATGAAATTATATAATATATGGGTACATTATTGTAATTTTGAAAATTGTCCATATTTAATTCCATTTCATTTAAGCAATCTTATATAATACAAACTTTGTGAATTCTTTAGTCTATATATATATATATATATATATATATATATATATATATATATATATATATATATTTAGTCTGGGGTCGATGGCTCAGTGGGACAACCAAAAGCTAGTAAGCCAGAGGTCCCGGGTTCGACTCCAGGCAGTTCTTGAATTTCTCTTGTGTTTATAAAGAACTTAATAAACAATAAATCAAAACACAAGAAAAAAAATGTTACTATTTGTATTGTATTGTCCGGGGCCTCTCACAGTTATTTATAACATGTACAAGTCTATGACTTCTTGAGGGGTCCATTTGTATCCGCTATTTGTATTGTATTCAATATATATAAGAGATTTCAATAAATAAATATTATTATTATTATTATTATTATTATATATTGATGTATTGAACTATTTAATATATTTCATAAGATACATTATGCATCTAATACAACATTAGTGGTGTGGATGCGCACGTACTTCTGACATTCATTGACATTAAGTACATCCACCTATATAGAATAGAATATTATATAAATGTTATTTATTGAGTGAAGTCAATTTTTTATATATATAAAGTTGTACTTATTTAATAATAGAATAATTTATAAATATTTTTTTTTCACAATTCATGAATACAAATAATCGATCATTTATTTCTTTTTATGTAATAGAATGCATAATATATTCATAATGCAAATAATTTATAATATTATATAAAATATAAAATTACAAATATTATAATTTATTATATTATATAGAATATCATTGTGAAATAATGTAAAATAATCCAGGCAATGAAGCCAAATAAAAGCAACTTAAATCAATTGATAATTCGAAGTGAATGCGATACGGTCTGGTGATTTTATAAATGTGATGTATCGAGTTATCGATTTATTAAACGCAGTAGTCTAGAAATCTTTATAATAGTATTATCATAGTATTATCTACATGATTAATAGCATATATGATAGGTAAACTATATATCTATAATGCGCATATAATATGATACGTAATACACACAGATACAATAATCTCAAGGTCATGATGGTTTAAATACGATTTAGCGAATATCCCAGATAGCCAGACACGGGATAATCCTCCAGGACAGTGTAGAAGTTATTTAGTTGTGTAGAACAATTTTATAATAAGCTAAAATGTATATATATATATCAGAATATACGCTTGTAAGTATGTTATATGAAATATATCTATTTAATATAGATTGCCTAATAGTTGAACATAAGAAATTAAAATCAATATAATATACACACTTATACAAACATTAATAAATGTAGCTTTAATAAATTAAAATATAAAGATATATCTACAATATAGTAACTAACATAAACATTACAATACTAAAATAAACTGATTCATTATTTAAGTTAAAAGTAAAATAAATGTAATTATAGTAAGACTAATTTATAGATTAATATTTATAATTTAAAATTTATATAATATTTTACTTTACATTAAAAATATGAATCATATAAAATATGATATTAAATATTAAATTACAATAATACAATTTAAAAGCAAACGTGAAAATAAAATTGATAACTAATACTTAGTAAAGCGTTAATAATATATTTATATTTGATTCATTTATAATAATATTATGTACATTATTACATATTTTGTTATGTGTTATGATATACTAACACATACAATTACTTAATATTACATATAATTTAAGGTTTGATAAATATATTAATGAACCTGAATTTATAAGAAATTATTTTATTTTAAATAATGAAGTAATATTATGATGTATATATATATATATATAATCATATATGATATTTACATATATAATATAAGATATATATTATCATATATGATGATTGCTTGATTAACATATTATCAATATATATATATATATATTCATAGTATATTTTATTGTAGGGCGATGGAATAATATATAATTAATTTATAAACATTAAGATGTAATTTATTTAAAACTATTAACTATGTCAGTAAGTTTAAGTGTATCATCTATGATTATTCTAATAAATGTATATATGTATCACAAATAACATACAGTAGTATACTCAGAAAATAGAATTTATTTATTAGTAATATTAGTAAATCAGTATATTAGATATATCAATTTATACTGCATTATATTTTATTTCTACTCAATAAACCATATTCAATATAATTCAATTCAATATCAGCACTATTTTGAATAATTAAAAAATAAAAAATACTTATTTAGACTATTTATATAATTATGAATATGTTATTCGTTAACATTCTTGTTGTAGGATTTATGGTTATTGAGATACCGAGAGTGTCCGTATTAGTGCACTATCAGTATTCGGTTAATTTACCATATCTTAATTAATTTATAATTTTCTATTTTTAATATTTATTAAGGTATATTAAGATAATAATAATAATTAGTAATCTGTATTTCTTTAATTATTACACCAATATATAAAATTAATTATTTTTCGAACTAGTGTATAATTTGGCATTTAGTGTTGGTGTATGAATGATATTTATATTGATAGTGTATATTGTTTTTTTTTATTATGAAAGGAATTAGTTCATTGTAATTCAATAATAAAATAAGGAATATAATAAAAAGGTGGTGTAATAATTCTTATATTAATGATGAGGATAATAATGTATCTTAGATAAGTAATTACTTAAGTTAACTTAACAATTTATATTATTAAGAACGTTAACATTATTTACTATATACTAATTTTCTTATGTAATTGATTTATGATAAGAGTATTATTTAAAAGAGTACTATAAATTAATGTTGATCATTATATTTAAATAATGAAACGTTAAAAAGCGTATTCCTGGTGTCCTAATAAACTTTACTTTATTTATAATGTGTCTTATTCGTGGTTATTATGTAATAAATTAACTTATTAATTGTATACGATATGAATCCAATATATATATATACTATAATGAAATTATAAATATAAAATTTAAAAAAAATAATAAATACACTTTTAATATTATTTTTTTACTCTCTATATAACATTTTTCTGTAATATGTTATTAAATTAAAAAAATAAATATATAAAAAGCATATATATTTATAAATACTATATATTATTTATTTGTATTTTTGTACATAATTCTGATATATATATATATATATATTTCTATAATATTATTGAATAAAACATACATAGAAATATGCATTCGGTTATTTATCTATATTGTATACCATATAGGCATAAAAGTATACTATAGGCATACATAATATAAACTAAAAATTAACCTTATTGATTATATTTTATGATGATATAATATATAATGAAACACTTAATAATACTGTTCTTACATATTGTTTTATTAGAATAATAGTAATATAAATATGTGTAACTTTATACAAATAATATGCATGTATTATATGACAAATTATAACAAAATCAATAGTAAAAATACAGAATAATAATTATATATAAATCCGTATATACACAAATCGATATATAAATATATATATATATATATATATATATATATACATTATATGTTCGAATAATAATATGTATTAAACTAATAATATCAGTACGTTATGTTCATATTCTAACATGTCCACTGAATTTTCATTTTACTAGCACGGGAAAGAGGATCAGTTCCAAAATATAGATCACCATTCATTACAAATGAAAACTTTTTACTCTCGATATTTGTAAAAATTTTAGGATAACTATCGGAAGAGTCAATAGATGTACCATTGTATGTATCACTTATAGAGATGAAGTTATTTCTTACCTGAAATACAATTATATAGTTACTAATAATGTATTTGCATATAAATATAAGTACTAACCATTCCGCATATTTTATGCAATACCATTGGTTCAATGTGTACATAACCACCATTATAATATAATGCTGTACGGGGTCCAAAAAATTTAGAAGAAAACATATAAGATATTCCAAAAGGACCTACAATGTAAATAATATAATTATTAAATAATATAATTAAATCTATAGGTAACTTATTAATAGTATTTTGTTTTCAAATTATAATAATTAAATTAATAAATTACTCTATAAAACAGTTATTATTACCATCATTTAAATCTGGAGTATCGAGTACAGCAATGCTCATAGTTGAATCTGAGGCATCTGATTCAAAACTATAAACTATCTTCTTAAGACATCTAGGAGGAGAGAACTGGTAAACAAGAGGCGTGCTTGTAGTAATAGTAGTCGGCATATCTGAGGCTGAAAACCCGGCGTAGTTCATTAACTTCCATTTCTGTAATTAATTATATATTAATATATTTTATAATTATAATCAGTGTTAAATATAAACTTGTAAATATATCTATTACCATATATCTATATATTTAAATTTTAACATATTCAAAATTAAAATTTAAAATATAATGAATGATTATTTTGATAATGATATTAAAAATTAGATGTTACACTAAATATTAATTTGTTTTCAGATATATCCTTATATGATTAAATAATTAGTATAATAATTAAATAATTAAATAAACTAAATAAATTGATTCGATGTACATATAAACAAGAATTATATTAACATATATATATTAACCTTGTGAGCATTCATGAATCCACCTTCATTTAATTGAGATTGTCCGTAATCATTGTTAGCTAAGTCTACTTCAAAACTTCCTCTTACTATGTAACACATGATAAGTATGATAATATTTGACATTCAAACAGATTAGTAATAATATTAAATATTATTTGTATAATAATATTAATTATATACTTATTTATATTTAATAATGAATGATAAAATCGATATAATTATGAACATAAATTATACTAATAACCCTAAAATGTATTATTGTTACAATTTAAATAACTAAAATAATTAATTATTTTGTAATAAATATATATATATATATATATATTTAATTATATTATTTGAAATTAAACTATATAAATAATTAAATGAGTATATAATAGTTAATAATATAATATTTAAATTCAAAAATATAGAAGTATGTTTTATAAATATATAATCTATAATAAATATAGAAGTATGTGTTTAAAAATTGTTGTATAAAGTAAAATATAGTTAACATTGATCATTTCTATAATACAATAATATACATAATTATATAATATATTGTATATTATATGAAATTTGCATAATATATATATATATATATATTAGATAAGATGTATACAATTATATAATTTAAATATTAAATTAAAATTTTCATGAATAGATTTTTACACATTACATTAATATGAAGGAATATGTTTGTATATATTTACAAAAATAATTAATTCGTTATTCTACGAGGGTCATAGTAATTATGAGATTATAGTAAAATAATAGTATGTACATACTATTACATATATACACATGTTAAAATGTAAGCTTAATATGTAATGTGTAAATTAATAACATATTTATTTAATTTATATATGTTTTAAATAAAATGATATAAATTATAAAATCGAGCTACTAACATTTACAGTTGGCTTTATTACGTTTGTCACATTTAAGTTTCTTATGATTCCAATGCAAGTCGCCGGGGCAAGGCATATTGTCATACTTGACACCGTCCAAACAGGTCAAGAATACATCGCAGTCGATACAAGAAGCGTAATCTCCATCAGATACACCGTCGCATGAAGTCAAACAATCATAATTCATATATGGTATGTCGCCTGTATGACATATTGCAGCATATTAATAATATTGTTGGAAATTAGTTCCTTTATTTCATTTATATATACATTATTATTTTACTAGTTATTATATAATTAAACTCGATATTATTTCATTTTTATAATTAAACTCGATATTATTTCTTTTTTATAATTTAAATAAAAATACTATTTTTGTTTATATAAATACCTAATTACATGGTATTGGATGGTATCAATAATGTGTCATGATAGACAGAAGATACACATGTTAATTGGTAACATAATAGTAATACGTCGTGTTATCTAATATCATTCACATTATAAATACAACGATTAAACTAAATGTATTTGCATATATGTATATTATTAATGAACAACCTATATTATGTATAATAAACCTGGGCATTCTGGAGATAAAAGATCTTGAATATCAATTGACAATACTGTTGTATGATATTTTATATTATTATAATGATATCGTGTATAATAATATATTAATAATTGAAAACTAACCAAACATTATACATGCTGCGATGCAAATAACTTTGAACAAATTGGAAGCCATGTTGGAACTGAATAAAGTACGATTACTTTGAGCTTATATACTACAACTCTTATACTCTACGTTCATTCATTGGTTGTTATAAACACGTGATATAATGTATACAATTATAGGTAAATATAAATGACATATCACAACATTATATACATATATGTATACACACACACACATATATATATATAGAGTATACACCTATTATATCGAGAGTCACGTTTATAAGAAAATCAGTTATAACGACAATAGTATAATACATGTGTTATAATGTGCGTAACATATATGTAAAATCGCATGTGTGGCTACATATGCTTGTTAAATCAAATCTAAAAACTATAAACAAATTCAGTTTACTAATTACTTAATTATTCACAACAAATATATATTACACGTATTCTTTTATTTTGTTTAATTTAACAAATATATAATTAAACACATACATATCAATTTAATTAACATACATAATATAGATAGGTTATTGAGTGCTAAATATACACAAAATGACATGAAACTATATTTTGATAAGTAATAATAAATGATTAATAAGAATGATGATTATAACACATTAACATGCAAAATACAGGTTTAGTTAAGAATTAATTGTAATAATAGATGATTCTACTATAATCGAGTTGCATCTGAATGACTCGAATTTCTTGTAAGGGGCGACTATGTTTTGGACATTTATACAGAAATATCTCCCCCTTTTTAAGAAAGGAAAACCAGATGATATAAATAAATATAGACCGATTGCCTTATTATCTCAATTTTCAAAGATTTTAGAGAAAATAATTTCTAATAGATTTCTATATTTTATTGACGAATATAATTTATTATATGCCAAACAATATGGTTTTATTAGAAATTCTACAACTTCGCACGCACTCTATGATCACTATAATTTTATTGAATCAAACTTAGAAATAAATAATAAATTAGCCTCATTATTTTTAGATCTAAAAAAAGCATTCGATCTTGTATATCATAAGATTCTATTAAACAAATTAAAATATTATGGTTTCAGGGGCAGTACTAATCGTTTAATTGAAAACTATCTACAAGATCGAATATTATCAACTAGATAACGAACTTTCTGGAATAAGTATCATCAATGTTGGGGTACCTCAGGGATCCATTTTGGGCCCCTTACTATTTATTTTATATATAAATCATATTCATATAGCCTTACATAATTTAAATATAAATTTTAATCTTATACTTTTTGCTGACGATACATCGGTTAGCATTAATGAACCAAGTAATAAGATTATATGCAAAATTTAGTTATTTTAAATTTTCATGAATGGTTCACTAATAATATATTAATATTAAATATTGATAAAACAAAAGTGCTACCTTATAAAGATGCAAATATTATTAATAGTATATCAATTAATTCAACTGAAATATGCTTAGTATCAATTATACTTTTATTGGAGTTATTTTAGATAATAATTAAATTTCAAAGAACACATAAGAAAAATACAATTGAAATTATCACATGTTATATATATATATATATTAAGAAAGCTGAGCTATTTACCAATATATATTTTAAAGCTGCTTTACAATTCTTTGTTTTTGCCTCATATCATGTATTGTTTAGAAATTTGGGGAAATAATTTTAATAATAACCTTCAATGTATTTCAACTCTACAAAAAAAAGCTGTTCGAATTGTAAATAAAAATATCTTTAAAGTTGTCAATAATATATTTATTTTGACTAATACTAACAATTTATTTTTATGTTCTAATATATTAAAATTTAAAGATTTAATAACTTATAAAAATATGTTATTCATGCACAATGTACATTTAAAGAAATGCCCAAGCAGAATATCATTATTATTTCCAATATATAACAATCTATAAAAAAATACTTTTCATAATTTCAAATTACCTTATATAAAATCAAGCCGTCATCATAAATTATTATCATTTAAAGGCCCTAAATCTTGGAATAAATTATGTCTAAATAAATTATTATTCACAACAATTTATATAAAAAACTTTAAAAAAATATTAAAAAAACATCTTTTATAAAAATATGAAAATCAATTAAACAATTGATTATCTAATTTTATTTTTGTTTACTGGTATTATTTATTAAACCTTCATCTTGCTTGTTTTAGTTTTTATTTTTTTTCATTTATATTGTTTAGCTATTCTATTCCTTTTATAGTTCGGCATTCAGAATTCAACTCGTTTCTATGATTTTTTTTTATATATCTTTATATCTTTTATTTTTACACTTGACTTATTGATACATATTTTTTATTCTTTACATAATTTATTTTTAACTTGGCTTATTGATACATATTTTTTATTCTTTAACTAATTTATTTTTAACTTGACTTATTGATACATATTTTAATTCTTTACATCTTATTTATTTATATTTACATTTGTTTACTCATGAGAATCTAACTTATCTAGAATATGATGATTGGGGAAGTTCTCGCAAAAACAAATACATTTGTTTATTAACTTCTCCATTATTTCATGCTTTACAACATGAAATAATAAATCTGATTTATTTATTTATTTATATATATATATATATATATATATATATATATATATATATATATATATATATATATATATTACTAGACATATCACATATCGTAGTAATCGAAAAAATATATTACAAGTATTCCACTAAAGACAAAGCTACACAAACAATTATAATAAAATATACTCATCATATTTATAAGAAAATAAAAATAACAAATATAGATATATGAATAATAATAATATGGGTATAATTTAAAAACGAGAAGTAATTAATAAAGTTCGTTTTATGTCGTCACGGAAATCTAATATTGATTTACATAACATACGAGTGAAGCAATCTAAAGATACTCTATTGCCGAAATAATTCAGTTGAGAATTCTTATTTGTAAATATTATTAGCCCCAATTTATAGAATCATAATTATAATATATTTCAGAATCTTAATTTATATATATATCATTATTATTTAATAATAACATATATTTTAATTTGGTATAGTATGTTTTTATGTTTAGATACAGGGTTTCTCTCTCGAGAGATCTATTAATTAATATTATTTGTAGATAATAGTACCTATATAACTACAGTTAATGATTATATAAAATACTTTCAATTTGTCATATCCATTATGCTGATAAACGTATTCTCCCATACCATGTTTACTTATTGAGGTCTACTAACCAATTTCGCAGCTATAAACTAATATATGTTTATGTTATCTTAATTTATTTAATTATTATTGAATTTAATTATTTTTAAATATTTACATACATTTGTTTTGTTTAATAAATATCATTTAATTATTATTATTTTATTATTTATATATATATATATATATATATCTTATCATTTACATTATTTGTTATTATATTAATATAACAATACGTATTATATTAATATGGACTATTCGATAACTTCACAAGTTTATTCAAAATGATTTTATCGATCAATATATTATATTTATTAATTAATATTATTTATTATTACTACATACAATAGTAAAATAACATATTCAATCAATCAATCAATATATATATATTTATATTATTAAATTTATTTGTTATTATCATAAATTATATAAATAAATTATTATTTAAATATATATATATATATATATATATATATATTATCTAGTTTCCTTAGCCCAGTAAATATCAACTATAATAGTAATTAATATATGGTAAGTTAGATGTGTCGTTCATGTTTGTACTCTTTATTTTCAGTAAAGTATTAATGAAAAATAATAACAAAATGTTAATGTTTTGTATTATACGAGACCTATTCTTAATTATGTACAACATTTATATTGTACAAGTCTACGACTTATTAAAGGACACATGTGTATCCGCTATGTATACTGTAGATTCGTATTGTGTATATATATATATACAGTCAATGATGAATATTAATATCTTATAGATTCATTGAATAAGTATTATATATCGAGGCTTTCATTAGATAATTAATTATTTTTATTTTGAAATGTATCCATACTTATGTATTAACATAACATAAATCAACAGCTCGGACGCAAAGGGTTGAAGCGTATTATAAAATACAAACTTAGTGCATATAAGTCATTATACTTTAGATATATATATATATATATATATATATATATATATATATATATATATATATACATTGATTTATGTATTTACTGTTTGTTATTGCCATAATACTAGTAGGCGTATTATATATAATAATAATAAGATACAGTACGCTTCTAATACATTAGAGATGTGGGTAAACACGTATTTCTGACATTCATTGACATTAAGTACATATACCTGTATAGAATAGAATATAATATAATAGTTGTTTACTGAGTGAAGTATAATTCATATAATTATTTATATATATATATATATAGAAAGTTGTACTTATTTAATAATGGAATTATTTATCAATACTTTATATTCACAAATAATGAATAAACATAATTTATCACATATATATACTTTTTATGAATTAGACTGCATAATACAAATAATTTATAATATTATATAACGTATAACATTACAAATATTATAATTAATTATATTATATAATATAATATAGTAGAATAGCAATGTGAAATCATCCAGGCAATAAAGTAAAATAAATAAAGTAATTAAAATCAATTGGTTACATAATCGAGTATATATAAATCAATATTTATATCATAGAATGCACCTATATTGTATTATAAAACTAAAATTTATAATTCCTTAAGGGGATGTCACACACCTTGTTTTAGTGAAAATAATGTTGTATTTCACATTTTTTTATTTCATAATACTATTCTATGGTTTTATTTTTAATATCTGTAAACACATTATTTATGAAAACAGTCTAGAAATAACACAACAAGTGGTATATTTATTATATATGATATATAAATTATTCATATATATTTAAATGCTGTTTTCTCATAATAATTATTTCACGCTAGGTATGTGTATATAAATGCAAGTATCACAAAAACTATTATATGTATTCTACTAATGTGTATTGTATTATATAAATAACATATATATGAATACTAATAGAGAACACATTTTCTAAATTTGTATGTGTATAATTGCAAAAAATAAAGATTTCTATATATTCGGTAAATTAAAAAATTAAAATGTGTGCATATAATATATATATGTTATATAATATATATTATAAAAATTACGTTATTTAATAGCATGTGTATACATTTAATGAATAGAATATAAAATATAGCTCAATTCAATGAATATAATTATGCGCGCCTAGTTTTGTGTAGACACATTATTTGCTATCTCTATACATATAGAGGAGGGGGTCGTGTGACATCCCCTTAAGTATAAAACGATAAAAATAAAAATGATCAAAACGCAAAAAATATAAATTTAAAAAAACCAAAATAACTTATTTGGGTTTTTAACTTGTTTTCTTATTTTAAACATTTTAACTAATTATATTTACAAAAAATTAATTGTTTATAAATCTAATTATAATTAAATCGTTATAGAATAAAATATACAATGAATATTTGTATTAATAATATGGTAATCAATCAAGGAGTGTGTATTATATGTATAGGTATATTGACGAACGTATGAACTAGTTTTCACATATTTATTAAAAATAAACTTTACTGTTCCTTATCTATTATTAATAAAATGATATAAAGTATGCCGTAAATCAGTATTAACAATATATTATGGTAACTTATATTGCAATCTATATGATGTCATTGGTATAAGGACATACTCATATAAGTAGCACTACATGAATATTCATTTTTTTAAACTTATATTCTATTTGTAATACATTAAAAATGGATTCCCTATACTCAAAATTGTGATCTAAAGTCTAATGATATTATTGAGCTATGTATTATACATATCTCTTACATGATGTTTTAACTTATATTTATATACTAGTATTAATTATTTAAAAAAAATAATTGCTTATAAATTCATCTCTATCAAATTATTTATCAAACTTTTTATAAATTCATTTATTTTTCATTTTTCAATATTACATTTAATATTGAAAGTTGTGTATAATATATCAATGACCTACATTATGGAATAATTTAAAGAAAAGTATTATCAAAGTAATATCAATATATTATTAACTATTTAAAAAAAAGTAATATGTGTAAAGTACACAGTATAACTTTATCCATTTTATTTTATATTTTTACTTTTGTTAATTATAATTTAATATCTTGAAAATTTATAAAGTATATTTCAGACTTATATTTTTAATTTGAAGTTTAATATTATTTACATTTTTGTATTTATTATTTTACTATAATTACATTTACTTTACTTTTAAATTCAAATGATGAATTAGTAGATAAACTATATTTTAAATATCCAATGTTCATGATAGTTACTAATTTGTAGATATTCATCTTTATATTATAATTTATTAATGTTACATTTATTATTGTTTGAATAATTTTGTATATTATATTGATTTCAATGTATACATTTCAACTATAAAGTACACTATTTCGTATTCGTATACGTTGCACGGTTATTTAATGAGATATTTACATATTCACTTATCAACAAATTGTTCAACACAACTAAATATATTAGTCTCTGTCCATGAAGATTATCACGTGCTTGACTATCTATGCTTGTGGGTAACTCATATTAAAACCGTCGTGACCTTTAGAGTATTCTATATTGTATTATACCATATTATGTACAATATTATATGCGAATTATAGATACCTATCCTATTTGCTATTACTCATATTAATACAATCATCACTGATAATACTTTTATAAAGATTTCTAGACTAATTTGTTGTATATATATCGATACATCACATTTATAAAATCACCAGACCATATCGCGTGCATTTTGATTATGTAACCGATTGATTTTAATTACTTATGTATTTGACTTTATTGCTTGGATGATTATACATTGATATTCTACTATATTCTATTATATAATATAATTCATTATAATATTTGTAATTTTATACGTTACATAATATTATAAATTATTTATATTATGTATTCTATTACATAAAAAGTATATATATATATATATGATCAATTATGTTTTTTCATGAAATGTGAATATAAAGTATTGATAAATGTTCCATTATTAAATAAGTACAACTTTTTATATATATATATATATATAAATATTTAATAATGGAACATTTATCAATACTTTATATTTATATAATGTACATTACGCATCTAATACAACATTAGTGATGTGGGTGCGCACATACTTCTGACATTCATTGACATAAAGTACATAAACCTGTATAGAATAGAATATTATATAATAGTTTTTATTGAGTGAAGTATATTTATTATTTTTCTTAATATATATTTATATATAAAGAATTATTTGCAATTATTTATCAATATTTGATATTCACAAATCATGAATAAACATGATAAGATATATAAATATATATATATATATATATATATATATATATACTTTTTATATAATATACTATTTAATACAAATAATGTATAATATTATATAAGTTATAGCATTACAAATATTATAATTAATTATATTATAT
Source organism: Osedax fenrisi (assembly GCA_964019155.1). NCBI lineage: Eukaryota > Metazoa > Annelida > Polychaeta > Sabellida > Siboglinidae > Osedax > Osedax fenrisi. Next base: position 121,220,153 of record OZ025239.1, on the reverse strand, counting down.
AATAGAATATAGTAGAATATCAATGTTATATAAAATATCAACCATGTCTGTAAACTTGTGTAAAGAAAATAAAGTGAAATAGTGAAATAAAGTGTAATCATCTATGGTTTTTCTAATAAATGTATATCTTTATAACAAAAATAACAAAGTATTATCATAAGAAAATAAGTTTAATTTACAATTGGTAAAACAAAATTGGTAATTACATTATTTATAATTAATTTCATGAATAATTTAATATAATTTAATTAGTAATTAGATATACCTAATGTATTAATTTGTATTATTTTATTATTAAGTATTTTAAGTATCTAAATAATAACATTTTTAGATTTAATTTCATTGGTGGTATTAATATATTTTATATGTATTATAACGGATATGATTTTTATGAAAATCAGAATTGTTCACACGCCGCGCGTTGATTGGTTATAGGTTGTCCGTACTAAGACATCTAGAGTGTCCGTATTAGGGACTTATATGACCTATATATATATGATTATAACTTAATGAATATTTGATAACAAATATAATATTGAAAATATAACTGATATTATATTTGATAATCTTTTAATTACACCTTCATCTAAAATTAAATTCCTTGGAATATGTTTTTCATATAATTTATCGCAGTCTGATCATGTATAATATATATATATGTAAATCAGCTAATTATCATTTACATAATATAAATATCATTCGTAAATATTCATCAATAATATCAACTATTCAACTTATTGAAATGTTGGTTCTATCGAGATTAGATTATAGGAATATTATCTTAATTGGAGTTCCAATATATATATATATTAAAAAATATTAAACAAGTTAATTGTGGATGTATACAAATTATTTTTAATATCCCATATTCTAGTAGATTTTAGACAAGTTATTATTTACAAAAATTAAGATAGCTAGGCAGAATTGATTATATATTTTTATGTTTAATTAAAAGTAATTAAAAGTAATTATTTCTAGAGTACCTTCCTATTTATCAACGCTATTATCAGAGAAAATAACTGAATATTCGAGGCACTATCCCATGCAACTCGAAGAGGCTCGTTGTCGATTACAAATCACTAATATGTCCTTCAATAAGAGGCCTCGGTATAGAACAATCTATATATGTCGATACGAAGTGCTCCACCTATCTCAATATTCCGCAAAAGACTGAAAAAACTTATCTCATTATAATTTTTTTTTGTTAACATTATTTGATTACACTTTAGAGAATTGTTGCTACTATTATTATTATTATTATTATTAATATTATATATATATATATATATATATATATATATATATATATATATATTATATATGTATTATATTATATATACTTATATATACGTACTACAAAATATATGTTAAATACACATACATATATTTATAGGTTATGAATAACAATTATGATATGAGAACCTATATATTTATATAATAGTAATACTAATCTGAATGGATCCTCATAATAAATGAAAGTATACCCAAGTAGATATAGAAGTTCACTGAACTTTTCGAGATATATACATGTCAGCAAAAGGAATGGAAACAAAATATATATATATATATATATATATATATATATATATATATATAAATACCCTCCATTTTCTTTCATTTGTATCGTACTATATTTATTTTATTTTTGTTTCCTTATCATGACGCCCATAACCACTACGTGAAATTTGTATAAACGTATGTATACATATAGTTTTATTTGTATTTATATATATATATATACATATATATTATATATACTAATATATTTATCATGACATATATTCAACTAAATTAAAAAAAAATTAATTACCTGTGAATAAATTATATAATAAATTTTACTTTCAATATTGATTTTCTGAAGAATAAAACCATTCTATTTAGATTACATCTGATACTCTTGTAACTTCTTCTAATCATGAATCTCATAACTCATCTATTTCTAATACCTCATATATTTCTAAACCCTACCATATTACTGCAACTAAAACACCTATATATCACTACTCACTAATTCTTCTCCATCTACAAGTTCACTGTTCTTATTACTCATTCACTTGTTATTGAGAATCTTGATACTTCTCAACGGAATCTGCCTTTTCAAAAATCTATTATTTCTAAACTTTACCTTGACCCTAACACTATTACTACTATTTCTTTTAAATATAACCTTGCTTTTCTTATACTATCATCTCCTTTTATTTATGACGATATAATATCATCTCGAAATAAACTAAAAGACAGTCATTTCTCTAAACTATTCTTTAAACCATAATTATCTGATAGGTACCTACTGCATTAATAATGCACGAATGGTAGAGTACTCTTTCATGTATGTAAATCTGGTATGGTCACGGGTCATAAATGTATATTATATTATCGTACATCTCGTTATGAACTCAGACCATGTAATGATTCAACGATTGAATGGAAATATGAACCGTTGTCACCATCTTCGGATGAATTAGCTAAATGGGAGCAATTCTCTATAGAGTTCACACAATCTATTAACACTGAACACATATGAACACATTGCCCTATTCAATATGTGTTCTCTTCGTTCCAATACCTCCCTCTTATTACTATTCCTTAAAAATCATAATTTTAGTATTATTGCATTAACGGAAAGATGGATCTCTCAAGATGATTCAGACATATTTCCTTATTTCACAGTTGTGGTTATACGCAATTTTTATCGCCACGATTATCAGGTCGTGGTGGTGGGGTTGGCTTCCTTGTTACAGCTTCTCTACCTTTACTATGTATATCCATATCCCATAACTTCTCCTACTCCGACTGCATAACTATATCGTTTACCCAAAACATAAATCTATATCCATTAAGGTCATTTATAGACCGCCTAAACCATAAATGTAAAATATCAAATTTTTGCTGATGATATTTAATTGTATATTAGGCTTCCAGTAATAGCCAATTCATCTGATAATGTAGCTCTAATTTATTGTATTAATATGGTTAAAAAATTTTTTTACAAAATAGCTTAATGTTGAATATGAATAAAACTTAACTTCTAAATATATCTAGAACATCATTAGTTTTTCCTTCTGTCATCATTGATTCTATCACAATTGTTCCTTTCAATAATGTGAAAAACCGTGTTTTATTTTTACTTCGACCTAATCCTTAGACAGAATCATTAGATCTTCGTTAATAGTTTTACATCGTTTAAAATGATATGACCATGAATCAGTAAAATATCACTTAGTTAATTCTAAATGGTTAAATATGTATCAGAGATCAATAATAAAACATTTAATTACAAAATAGAAATGTACACATGTTATGCAATCAACCAATAGTGAAGCCTAAAACAATTTATGCATGTAGATATATTGTTATTACGTAATGACCGACTTGAATTTAATTCAATTCGAAATTCGACATCTATCCTACATGTATATTACATTAATCGATATATTATAATCTATATCTGCAGACTTCCCTTCATAACACACACGCATATATATATATATATATATATATATATATATTTGTAAAATGATTGTATATGTTAACAATTATAATATAGTATTTATAAGTAGGTATAAGTATTACATATTAATATACAAATATATGTAGATAAGTATTATAAGTAAGCAATTAGTAATAATATAAATATATATATATATATATAAATCTATTAATTAATTAAAAAATCGTAATTTATAACCATCAATGGATTAACTGAAACATTTATTTCTAATGAAATATATTATATTAATATAATAATACATATTTATATATATTATATATAATTATTTATTTTAATATTTAGAATTTATAATATAATATTATAAATTAATTAATTATAATTAATATCTATATATAGATAATATAATAATTAATATAAATAGTATACACTGTATAGACTGGAACAGCCAAATAGATTATTTATGTTCAAAATTATCAAGAGCTATTGCTATTTTAAACAAAGTTAAATTCAACTTAAATATTATATCATTAGTCTTACTGTATAATGCATTTTTTTTATTCTCATTTAAATTACTGCTCTCATATTTGGGGTAATACTTTTATTACCAAACTCAATAAAATTAATATTTTACATAAAAGAGCACTATAAAGTATATATAATGGTGATAAAATTTACAGAAAATTTTATAAACAACATAATTCTTTAAAGTTTACTGATAGTGTTAAATTAAATACTGAAAAATAGAGCAAGAAATCATTCGTTGCCATCAAACTTACAGAATCTATTCAAGGTTAATGCTTATGATATTCTTCTCTTTCATATAATTAGAATTAGAACCCAACGAAAACTTTTTTGTTTATCTAGTACAGGGCCACGGTTGTTGAACAATTAACAAAATCTTTATTAATTAAAATATAAAATTATATTTAATATTCCATATTCTAATATATTTTCGAATAATTATTATTTTCACAAATTAACATGGTTAAGTATGGAGGTGCGAGTTAAAATATGATTAATATTTTTATTTGATAAAAAAATGTTATTACATATTTTCCATATTTAATATCTTATTTGTAAATTTGTAAAATTTCTGTAATAATTGTTGAGTATTTATATCAATATTAAGTGAATTTATAAGAGTAATCGTTATAATAATTATTTTAAATTGACTGGATTTTTTGTAAATACTCGTCACATTTAATTGTATATTTCGATATTGTATACAAATATTTTTCCAAATAAATTTATATGTTTCTATTAAGCATAGATTATAGATACAATCAATATAATTAATAAACAAATCACGTATATATAACAATATATCATTGGTTGAAAAAAAAAGACGCTTCCAAATAGAAAATTTAGAAATACTCTTTCTTATTATATATGATTAGTTATGTTTAGTCAATACGTTATATGTTTGTATTTATTTTTATATAATTCATTATTTATTTTTTATAATACTTTATAACTATTATTAAACTAATACTATACAAATAAATTTATATGTTTCTATTTTATAACTTCTATACTTAAATTTATTTGTATATCTCATTATAATATATATTTGAGTACTACTATATATTAGTACTATTATTATTGTTTCAGTGTTGTTTATATAATATTATATGTTACTTGTCATTTATATATATATATTATAATATTTATGATTATTTGTTAACAAAATTGTATATATCATTTTCTCAAGTTTCTACTTTTTCACTTAGTAACCACATGTAAATGCTTACTACTTTTTGATTTGATTTATTTTTATCGGACATTTTTATGGTAAATGTATAACATATACATCTATATATATCCTGTCGAATTTATTATTATATTTTATATTAATTAAATACATGATGATAAACTTGCATTTTAATGACAAAAATCAAAAATAAATATTTAACTAATTGAGACTATTTTTGTATACCATTTTAAATTAACTACATTTACATAAAGAAATATCCTCTATAATGGAGGAAAGTATATGTTTAATACAACACACATTATGTAATTATCTCCATTAGTAATTTATATTTGTTTTTAGATAGAGCTAAAATAACATTGTTTAGATGAACGCGCACCTACCCCTTAAGTGTCGTCCAAAGTGCATTACACTTCTAATACATTAGTGATGTGGATGCGCACGTACTTCTGACATTCATTGACATTAAGTACATACACCTGTATAGAATAGAATATTATATAATAGTTGTTATTGAGTGAAGTCAATTTTTTTCATTTTATATATAAAAAATTGTACTTATTTAATAATAGAATAATTTATAAATATTTTTTTTTCACAATTCATGAATACAAATAATCTATCATTTATATACTTTTTATGTAATAGAATGCATAATATATTCATAATGCAAATAATTTATAATATTATATAAAATAGAATATCAATATGGCAATAAAGCATTAGTTTTACTTTATAATTCTTTTTTTAATTCCCACTTATATTACTGTGCCCATATTTGGGGAAATACTTATAGTTCTAACTTTCTAAAAATTAATATGTTACAAAAAGAGCTTTAAGATATATATGTAATAATGAATTGATGTACAACACATTTTATTTGAAATATAATAATTTAAAGTTTGATGATATTGTTAAATTGAATACTGTTAAATTCATATTCAAGGCCATTAAAATTATTCTCTACACTTGAATTTACAGAATTTATTTAAAATAAAGTCTTACAACAATCTCTTATTCCATAGAATAAAATAAGGACGTAAAGAAAATATTTTTGTATATCCAATATGGGACCACAGTTTTGGAATAATTTAAAAAAAGTTTTAAGAATAAAAAATAATTTAAAACCATTTATTACAAATTATAAAAAAGTTTTGATAAATTTATATAATAACATTTAATTTTAATAGTGCATTTTACTATTGACACTTTAAAAAATTATACTTTTTTATTTTATCGCTTTTTTTTAATATTTTATAGATTATATACATTATTTTTATATTTTAGGAAGAGGAAGTGAATTTAATTATTTTAATTTTATTTTTAACTTTATTTATAATTAACTAATGATACGAATTTGACTAATGATAACTAACTTGTGATAACGAATTAATGATAATTATACTAATGATATTTTACTAAAGATAATAAACTAATAATAATGATTAGTAATAATTGACTAATGATATATATTGATTAATGATATTAATGATTATTATGTATGACTATTGATTTTTCACTTTATATTTTATTTATATTATATTTTATTATTTATTTTATAGTTTTGTTTTATACTATATCTTTTATATTGATGTTATTATCATTTTTAATTTTATTTATGCTATTACCCTTTTAACTTATATTTGATTTTTAATTATTTTATGAAATGATGATTTATATTATAAGAAGTTTTTTAATATTATTATTTTATCGTTGATGTTTTTTTTTAATAAATTTGTTTACTTTTAATTATTTAAGAAAATCAAATAAAAACAAAATGTATTAATACAATTTAGATTTGTGGATATATATATATATATATATATATATATATACAGTCAATTATAAATATTAATATCGTAGAAATTGTCTAAATAATATTATATATCGAAGCTTTCATTAGATGATTAATTATTTTTATTTTGATATTTGTCAATACTTAAGTATTAAAGCATATTATAGAATACAAACTTAGTGCATTTATGTCGTTGTAATTTATATATATATATATATATATATATATACATTAATTTATGTATTTCACTGTGTGTTATTTCCATAATACTAGTAGGCGTATTTTAAATAATAATAATAAGATACAGTACACTTGTAATACAACATTATTGATGTGGATGCGCACGTACTTATGACATTCATTGACATTAAGTACATACAACTGTATAGAATAGAATATTATATAATAGTTGTTTACTGAGTGAAGTATAATTAATATTTGTATTTATATATATATATATATAGAAAGTTGTACTTATTTAATAATGTAATTATAATTATATATATCTATATATTTATCAATACTTTATATTCACAAATAATGAATAAAAATAATTTATCATATAAATATATATATGTGTATACTTTTTATGTATTTTATGTATACTTTATATGTATATACTAGTAGTAATTCATTATTTATTAAAAAAATAATTGCTTATAAATTCATATCTATCAAATTATTTATCAAACTTTTTATCAATTCATTTATTTTTCAATATTATATTTAATATTGAAAGTTGTGTATAATATATCAATGATCTACATTATGGAATAATTTAAATAACATTATTATCAAAGTAATATCAATATATTGTTAACTATTTAAAAAAAAGTAATATATGTAAATTACACAGTAGGTACAACTTTATCCATTTTATTTTATATTTTTACTTTTGTTAATTATAATTTAATATCTTAACAATTTATAACATATATTTCACACACATATTTTTAATTTGAAGTTTAATATTATTTACATTTTTGTATTTATTATTTTACTATAATTAGATTTATTTTACTTTTAAATTCAAATGATGAATTAGTATATAAACTATATTTTAAATATTCAATGTTAATGATAGTTACTAATTTGTAGATATACATCTTTATATTATAATCTATTAAAGTTACATTTATTATTGTTTGAATAATTGTGTATATTATATTGATTTCAATGTAACATTTCAACTATAAAGTACACAATTTCGTATTCGTATACGTTGCACGCATATTTACTAAGATATTTACATATTCACTTATTAACAAATTGTTCAACACAACTAAATATATTAGTTTCTGTCCATGCAGATTATCACGAGCTTGACTATCTATGCTTGTGGGTAACTCATATTAAAACCGTCGTGACCTTGACAGTATTCTATATTGTATTATATCATATTATGTATCATAGTATATGCGAATGATAGATACCTATCCTATTTGCTATTACTTATATTAATACAATCCTCACTGATAATACTTTTATAAAGATTTCTAGACTAATTTGTTGTATATATATCGATACATCACATTTATAAAATCACCAGACCATATCGCGTGCATTTTGATTATGTAACCGATTGATTTTAATTACTTATTTATTTGACTTTATTGCCTGGATGATTATACATTGATATTCTACTATATTCTATTATATAATATAATTCATTATAATATTTGTAATTTTATACTTTACATAATATTATAAATTATTTATATTATGTATTCTATTACATAAAAAGTATATATATATGATCAATTATGTTTTTTCATGAAATGTGAATATAAAGTATTGATAAATGTTCCATTATTAAATAAGTACAACTTTTTATATATATATATATATATATATATATACATTGATTTATACAATTATTACACTGTTTTTATTGCCATAACACTAGTAGGCATATTTTAAATAATAATAATAAGATACATTATGCATCTAATACAACATTAGTGATGTGGATGCGCACGTACTTCTGACATTCATTGACATTAAGTACATATACCTGTATAGAATAGAATATTATATAATAGTTTTTTACTGAGTGAAGTGTATTTATTATTTTTCTTTATATATATTTATATATAAAGAATTATTTGCAATTATTTATCAATATTTTATATTCACAAATCATGAATAAACATAATAATATATATATATATATATATATATATATATATATATATATATATATATATATATATACTTTTTATATAATATACTGCTTAATACAAATAATTTATAATATTATGTAAGTTATAACATTAAAAATATTATAATTAATTATATTATATAATAGAATATAGTAGAATATTAATGTTAACACAATAAAATATCAACCATGTTTGTAAACTTTTGTAAAGAAAATAAAGTGAAATAGTGAAATAAAGTGTAATCATCTATGGTTTTTATAATAAATGTATATTTTTATAAAAAAAATAACAAAGTATTATCATAAGAAAATAAGTTAAATTTATAATTGGTAATTACATTATTTATAATTAATTTTATGAATAATTTAATATAATTTAATTAGTAATTAATGTATTAATTTGTATTTTTTTATTAATTAATAATACAAGTTAAAGTATTTTAAGTATCTAAATATTAAAATTTTTAGATTTAGTTTCATTGGTGGTATTAATATGTTGTATGTGTATTATAACGGATATGATTTTTATAAAAATCAGAATTGTTCACACGCCGCGCGTTGATTGGTTATAGGGTGTCCGTATTAAGACATATAGAATGTCCGTATTAGGGACTTATATGACCTATATATATATGATTATAACTTAATGAATATTTGATATCAAATAAAATAATTATATATATAATTATAGAATGATTTATTTGTTAATAATATATTGTTATATTTTATATCGATACATCTTATATTCAATAGAATGATTACTATTTTTATTTAACAAAAAAATTGTATTACATATTTTCCATGTTTAATATCTTATTTATAAATGTGTAAAATGACTGTAATTATAATTGAGTATTTATATCAATTGATCATCAGAAGGTTTTAATGGATTACATTTCCAATCAATGTTATCAACACCATTTAGAGATACCAATGGGCGTAGTTCATAATCTCTAATCATATTATTGATGACACATTTATAACCAGTATATTAAATCTGATTTAATTGCATGATAATATAAGTGCCCTCTTTTTTCAACTAACTTATCCATATAATCACGAATATAAATTTATGTATACACAGTATCTACTAATTTTGATCTCAATAATCTTACACAATTTAAAAATTCTAATTTTGAGAAGGAATTAGTGAAATATATATAATCATTATAATTAAGGAAATATACATTTGTAATTGAAGTTAAATTTATATCAAGTAATACTAATAAAGATTTTATATATTCATTATTACAATTTTTTACATCTATATGTTCAATAGTACATGAACGTTTATTATCTAATTGAGGATATTTAGTATTGTTATTATCTGTTTTATTAATTTTATTCGTAATAATATTAAGCGTAGGCTCAATAGATTTTTTTAAAGCATCAGCGAATGATGTATTATTTATATTAGTATTAGTATATGTATTATTAACGATTTCCTTAATTTCATCTAATTTTGAAGAAATACTTGAAAGAGTGATTGGGGTCACAGGGATTGAGGTGTGACATTACTAATAGAAAAAGTAGGTTTACATGAATCACATACATAAATAATATTACCAGAATTAAGTATTGATACTGTATAGGCTGGTAGTTTATTGCAATTATTCATTGCATTTTTAATTTTTTCCTGATATTATATTTGATAATCTTTTAATTACACCTTCATCTAAAATTAAATTCCTTGGAATATGTTTTTCATATAATTTATCTCAGTATGATCATGTATAATATATATATATATATATATATATATATATATATATATGTAAATCAGCTAATTATCATTTACATAATATAAATATCATTCGTAAATATTCATCAATAATATCAACTATTCAACTTATTGAAATGTTGGTTCTATCGAGATTAGATTATAGGAATATTATCTTAATTGGAGTTCCAATATATATATATATTAAAAAATATTAAACAAGTTAATTGTGGATGTATACAAATTATTTTTAATATCCCATATTCTAGTAGATTTTAGACAAGTTATTATTTACAAAAATTAAGATAGCTAGGCAGAATTGATTATATATTTTTATGTTTAATTAAAAGTAATTAAAAGTAATTATTTCTAGAGTACCTTCCTATTTATCAACGCTATTATCAGAGAAAATAACTGAATATTCGAGGCACTATCCCATGCAACTCGAAGAGGCTCGTTGTCGATTACAAATCACTAAGATGTCCTTCAATAAGAGGCCTCGGTATAGAACAAGCTACATATGTCGATACGAAGTGCTCCACCTATCTCAATATTCCGCAAAAGACTGAAAAAACTTATCTCATTATAATTTTTTTTTGTTAACATTATTTGATTACACTTTAGAGAATTGTTGCTACTATTATTATTATTATTATTATTAATATTATATATATATATATATATATATATATATATTATATATGTATTATATTATATATACTTATATATACGTACTACAAAATATATGTTAAATACACATACATATATTTATAGGTTATGAATAACAATTATGATATGACAACCTATATATTTATATAATAGTAATACTAATCTGAATGGATCCTCATAATAAATGAAAGTATACCCAAGTAGATATAGAAGTTCACTGAACTTTTCGAGATATATACATGTCAGCAAAAGGAATGGAAACAATATATATATATATATATATATATATATATATATATATATAAATACCCTCCATTTTCTTTCATTTGTATCGTACTATATTTATTTTATTTTTGTTTCCTTATCATGACGCCCATAACCACTACGTGAAATATGTATAAACGTATGTATACATATAGTTTTATTTGTATTTATATATATATACATATATATTATATATACTAATATATTTATCATGACATATATTCAACTAAATTAAAAAAAAATTAATTACCTGTGAATAAATTATATAATAAATTGTACTTTCAATATTGATTTTCTGAAGAATAAAACCATTCTATTTAGATTACATCTGATACTCTTGTAACTTCTTCTAATCATGAATCTCATAACTCATCTATTTCTAATACCTCATATATTTCTAAACCCTACCATATTACTGCAACTAAAACACCTATATATCACTACTCACTAATTTGTCTCCATCTACAAGTTCACTGTCCTTATTACTCATTCACTTGTTATTGAGAATCTTGATACTTCTCAACGGAATCTGCCTTTTCAAAAATCTATTATTTCTAAACTTTACCTTGACCCTAACACTATTACTACTATTTCTTTTAAATATAACCTTGCTTTTCTTATGCTATCATCTCCTTTTATTTATGACGATATAATATCATCTCGAAATAAACTAAAAGACAGTCATTTCTCTAAACTATTCTTTAAACCATAATTATCTGATAGGTACCTACTGCATTAATAATGCACGAATGGTAGAGTACTCTTTCATGTATGTAAATCTGGTATGGTCACGGGTCATAAATGTATATTATATAATTCAATTCGAAATTCGACATCTATCCTACATGTATATTACATTAATCGATATATTATAATCTATATCTGCAGACTTCCCTTCATAACACACACGCACATATATATATATATATATATATATATATATATATTTGTAAAATGATTGTATATGTTAACAATTATAATATATATTTATAAGTAGGTATAAGTATTACATATTAATATACAAATATATGTAGATAAGTATTATAAGTAAGCAATTAGTAATAATATAAATATATATATATAAATCTATTAATTAATTAAAACATCGTAATTTATATGCATCAATGGATTAACTGAAACATTTATTTCTAATGAAATATATTATATTAATATAATAATACATATTTATATATATTATATATAATTATTTATTTTAATATTTAGAATTTATAATATAATATTATAAATTAATTAATTATAATTAATATCTATATATAGATAATATAATAATTAATATAAATAGTATACATTGTATAGACTGGAACAGCCAAATAGATTATTTATGTTCAAAATTATCAAGAGCTATTGCTATTTTAAACAAAGTTAAATTCAACTTAAATATTATATCATTAGTCTTACTGTATAATGCATTTTTTTTATTCTCATTTAAATTACTGCTCTCATATTTGGGGTAATACTTTTATTACCAAACTCAATAAAATTAATATTTTACATAAAAGAGCACTATAAAGTATATATAATGGTGATAAAATTTACAGAAAATTTTATAAACAACATAATTCTTTAAAGTTTACTGATAGTGTTAAATTAAATACTGAAAAATAGAGCAAGAAATCATTCGTTGCCATCAAACTTACAGAATCTATTCAAGGTTAATGCTTATTATATTCTTCTCTTTCATATAATTAGAATTAGAACCCAACGAAAACTTTTTTGTTTATCTAGTACAGGGCCACGGTTGTTGAACAATTAACAAAATCTTTATTAATTAAAATATAAAATTATATTTAATATTCCATATTCTAATATATTTTCGAATAATTATTATTTTCACAAATTAACATGGTTAAGTATGGAGGTGCGAGTTAAAATATGATTAATATTTTTATTTGATAAAAAAATGTTATTACATATTTTCCATATTTAATATCTTATTTGTAAATTTGTAAAATTTCTGTAATAATTGTTGAGTATTTATATCAATATTAAGTGAATTTATAAGAGTAATCGTTATAATAATTATTTGAAATTGACTGGATTTTTTGTAAACTCGTCACATTTAATTGTATATTTCGATATTGTATACAAATATTTTTCAAAATAAATTTATATGTTTCTATTAAGCATAGATTATAGATACAATCAATATAATTAATAAACAAATCACGTATATATAACAATATATCATTGGTTGAAAAAAAAAGACGCTTCCAAATAGAAAATTTAGAAATATTCTTTCTTATTATATATGATTAGTTATGTTTAGTCAATACGTTATATGTTTGTATTTATTTTTATATAATTCATTATTTATTTTTTATAATACTTTATAACTCTTATTAAACTAATACTATAAAAATAAATTTATATGTTTCTATTTTATAACTTCTATACTTAAATTTATTTGTATATCTCATTATAATATATATATTTGAGTACTACTATATATTAGTACTATTATTATTGTTTCAGTGTTGTTTATATACCATTATATGTTACTTGTCATTTATATATATATATGTAATGCATAAATATATATATATATATATATATATATATATATATATTATAATATTTTGTGATTATTTGTTAAAAAAATTGTATATGTCATTTTCCCAAGTTTCTACTTTTTCACTTAGTAACCACATGTAAATGCTTATTACTTTTTTGATTTTTATTATTTGTATCTGACATTTTTATGGTAAATGTATTACATATACACTTATATAAATCCTGTCGGATTTATTATTGTATTTTATATTAATTAAATAAATGATGATAAACTTGCATATTAATGACACAAATAAATATTTAACTAATTGAGACTATTTTTGTACACCATTTTAAATTAACTACATTTACATAAGAAATATCCTATATAATGGATGAAAGTATCTGTTGAATACAACACACATTATGTAATTATCTCCATTAGTAATTTATATTTCGTTTTTAGATAGAGCTAAAATAACATTGTTTAGATGAACGCGCAACTACCCCTTAAGTGTCGTCCAGAGTTGTATGTGTAAATAAAATCGTAAATATTTCTGCAGTAACTTTATATTTATCAATGCTACTATCAGATAAAATAACTGGATATTCTAATGAAACTTAAAGAGGGTTTATGTTGAAGAGAATACATCACAATGAGTCTATTCGGTATTTCTGCTGCTTCGATGTGGAACAAGCTACCTCTGGTATAAGAAGTGATCGTTAAATTTCCATATTCCGCAAAAGACTAAATAAACACATTTTATTATAATAATTTCTTTTAAAATTATTATTAGATTATACTTTAGAGAATAATGTAAGTGTATAAATAAACTTTTATTATTTTTATATATATATATAAATATAATAAAAAATAGAGCCATAATTTAATTTAAAATAAAAAATAAATATAAATGTTAAATAATGTTATAGATTATTTTCTAATTAAATATTAATTAAAATAATTAAATTAAGATATTATAATTAGAATATATTTCATGATCTTAATTCAAGTATATCTTTTAACATGGGATAATATATTTTTATGTTAGAGTTTATTGTATTGATTAACATGATTTTTAGATAATATTACCTTCAATATAACTGCAGTAATGATTAGATAAAATACTTTCAAAATTATATAGACATTCTGCCGATAACATATTTACTTATTGAAGTCTTGAAGAAATGGACTACGCCCTCTATTATAATAGATGTAGCTAAAGCCTTATATATGCCATTAGATATGCTGAATAATATTACTACAAATATGCCTCTTTTTTACCAATTATTTCCTCCTAGATGACGTAAGAAGATAGTTTATAGATATAAATTAGATGCCTCGGATTAAACTATGGAAATTTCTCTACTCGATACTGGAGATTTAAATGAAGGTAATGCTAATTATTTTATAAATTCATTTAATTATTATAATTTATATTTAATTAGTAAATAATCTAAATAATCCGTTGATAAATATGAAGTTACTCCAGAAATAAGTACGTGTTTAATTAAACATAACAAATGTAATTAATTCTGGAAGATACACTTAACCATTAATAGTTCCTTTATGGTATTACAGGACTACACTGCAATAACATAACAATAACAATAACAATATATATATATGAACATTTCATAAATATTTTATAATTTTATATATTTATATAATAAAATGTATGTCTTTTTAATTTGTTTCTTTTTTCAATATAATCTTTCCAAAAGTAAAATATCAAAATGAAATTATATAATATATGGGTACATTATTGTAATTTTGAAAATTGTCCATATTTAATTCCATTTCATTTAAGCAATCTTATATAATACAAACTTTGTGAATTCTTTAGTCTATATATATATATATATATATATATATATATATATATATATATTAGTCTGGGGTCGATGGCTCAGTGGGACAACCAAAAGCTAGTAAGCCAGAGGTCCCGGGTTCGACTCCAGGCAGTTCTTGAATTTCTCTTGTGTTTATAAAGAACTTAATAAACAATAAATCAAAACACAAGAACAAAAATGTTACTATTTGTATTGTATTGTCCGGGGCCTCCACAGTTATTTATAACATGTACAAGTCTATGACTTCTTGAGGGGTCCATTTGTATCCGCTATTTGTATTGTATTCAATATATATAAGAGATTTCAATAAATAAATATTATTATTATTATTATTATTATTATTATATATTGATGTATTGAACTATTTAATATATTTCATAAGATACATTATGCATCTAATACAACATTAGTGGTGTGGATGCGCACGTACTTCTGACATTCATTGACATTAAGTACATCCACCTATATAGAATAGAATATTATATAAATGTTATTTATTGAGTGAAGTCAATTTTTTATATATATAAAGTTGTACTTATTTAATAATAGAATAATTTATAAATATTTTTTTTTCACAATTCATGAATACAAATAATCGATCATTTATTTCTTTTTATGTAATAGAATGCATAATATATTCATAATGCAAATAATTTATAATATTATATAAAATATAAAATTACAAATATTATAATTTATTATATTATATAGAATATCATTGTGAAATAATGTAAAATAATCCAGGCAATGAAGCCAAATAAAAGCAACTTAAATCAATTGATAATTCGAAGTGAATGCGATACGGTCTGGTGATTTTATAAATGTGATGTATCGAGTTATCGATTTATTAAACGCAGTAGTCTAGAAATCTTTATAATAGTATTATCATAGTATTATCTACATGATTAATAGCATATAGGATAGGTAAACTATATATCTATAATGCGCATATAATATGATACGTAATACACAAAGATACAATAATCTCAAGGTCATGATGGTTTAAATACGATTTAGCGAATATCCCAGATAGCCAGACACGGGATAATCCTCCAGGACAGTGTAGAAGTTATTTAGTTGTGTAGAACAATTTTATAATAAGCTAAAATGTATATATATATATATATCAGAATATACGCTTGTAAGTATGTTATATGAAATATATCTATTTAATATAGATTGCCTAATAGTTGAACATAAGAAATTAAAATCAATATAATATACACACTTATACAAACATTAATAAATGTAGCTTTAATAAATTAAAATATAAAGATATATCTACAATATAGTAACTAACATAAACATTACAATACTAAAATAAACTGATTCATTATTTAAGTTAAAAGTAAAATAAATGTAATTATAGTAAGACTAATTTATAGATTAATATTTATAATTTAAAATTTATATAATATTTTACTTTACATTAAAAATATGAATCATATAAAATATGATATTAAATATTAAATTACAATAATACAATTTAAAAGCAAACGTGAAAATAAAATTGATAACTAATACTTAGTAAAGCGTTAATAATATATTTATATTTGATTCATTTATAATAATATTATGTACATTATTACATATTTTGTTATGTGTTATGATATACTAACACATACAATTACTTAATATTACATATAATTTAAGGTTTGATAAATATATTAATGAACCTGAATTTATAAGAAATTATTTTATTTTAAATAATGAAGTAATATTATGATGTATATATATATATATAATCATATATGATATTTACATATATAATATAAGATATATATTATCATATATGATGATTGCTTGATTAACATATTATCAATATATATATATATTCATAGTATATTTTATTGTAGGGCGATGGAATAATATATAATTAATTTATAAACATTAAGATGTAATTTATTTAAAACTATTAACTATGTCAGTAAGTTTAAGTGTATCATCTATGATTATTCTAATAAATGTATATATGTATCACAAATAACATACAGTAGTATACTCAGAAAATAGAATTTATTTATTAGTAATATTAGTAAATCAGTATATTAGATATATCAATTTATACTGCATTATATTTTATTTCTACTCAATAAACCATATTCAATATAATTCAATTCAATATCAGCACTATTTTGAATAATTAAAAAATAAAAAATACTTATTTAGACTATTTATATAATTATGAATATGTTATTCGTTAACATTCTTGTTGTAGGATTTATGGTTATTGAGATACCGAGAGTGTCCGTATTAGTGCACTATCAGTATTCGGTTAATTTACCATATCTTAATTAATTTATAATTTTCTATTTTTAATATTTATTAAGGTATATTAAGATAATAATAATAATTAGTAATCTGTATTTCTTTAATTATTACACCAATATATAAAGTTAATTATTTTTCGAACTAGTGTATAATTTGGCATTTAGTGTTGGTGTATGAATGATATTTATATTGATAGTGTATATTGTTTTTTTTTATTATGAAAGGAATTAGTTCATTGTAATTCAATAATAAAATAAGGAATATAATAAAAAGGTGGTGTAATAATTCTTATATTAATGATGAGGATAATAATGTATCTTAGATAAGTAATTACTTAAGTTAACTTAACAATTTATATTATTAAGAACGTTAACATTATTTACTATATACTAATTTTCTTATGTAATTGATTTATGATAAGAGTATTATTTAAAAGAGTACTATAAATTAATGTTGATCATTATATTTAAATAATGAAACGTTAAAAAGCGTATTCCTGGTGTCCTAATAAACTTTACTTTATTTATAATGTGTCTTATTCGTGGTTATTATGTAATAAATTAACTTATTAATTGTATACGATATGAATCCAATATATATACTATAATGAAATTATAAATATAAAATTTAAAAAAAATAATAAATACACTTTTAATATTATGTTTTTACTCTCTATATAACATTTTTCTGTAATATTTTATTAAATTAAAAAAATAAATATATAAAAAGCATATATATTTATAAATACTATATATTATTTATTTGTATTTTTGTACATAATTCTGATATATATATATATATATATTTCTATAATATTATTGAATAAAACATACATAGAAATATGCATTCGGTTATTTATCTATATTGTATACCATATAGGCATAAAAGTATACTATAGGCATAAATAATATAAACTAAAAATTAACCTTATTGATTATATTTTATGATGATATAATATATAATGAAACACTTAATAATACTGTTCTTACATATTGTTTTATTAGAATAATAGTAATATAAATATGTGTAACTTTATACAAATAATATGCATGTATTATATGACAAATTATAACAAAATCAATAGTAAAAATACAGAATAATAATTATATATAAATCCGTATATACACAAATCGATATATAAATATATATATATATATATATATATATATATATATATATATATATATATACATTATATGTTCGAATAATAATATGTATTAAACTAATAATATCAGTACGTTATGTTCATATTCTAACATGTCCACTGAATTTTCATTTTACTAGCACGGGAAAGAGGATCAGTTCCAAAATATAGATCACCATTCATTACAAATGAAAACTTTTTACTCTCGATATTTGTAAAAATTTTAGGATAACTATCGGAAGAGTCAATAGATGTACCATTGTATGTATCACTTATAGAGATGAAGTTATTTCTTACCTGAAATACAATTATATAGTTACTAATAATGTATTTGCATATAAATATAAGTACTAACCATTCCGCATATTTTATGCAATACCATTGGTTCAATGTGTACAAAACCACCATTATAATATAATGCTGTACGGGGTCCAAAAAATTTAGAAGAAAACATATAAGATATTCCAAAAGGACCTACAATGTAAATAATATAATTATTAAATAATATAATTAAATCTATAGGTAACTTATTAATAGTATTTTGTTTTCAAATGATAATAATTAAATTAATAAATTACTCTATAAAACAGTTATTATTACCATTATTTAAATCTGGAGTATCGAGTACAGCAATGCTCATAGTTGAATCTGAGGCATCTGATTCAAAACTATAAACTATCTTCTTAAGACATCTAGGAGGAGAGAACTGGTAAACAAGAGGCGTGCTTGTAGTAATAGTAGTCGGCATATCTGAGGCTGAAAACCCGGCGTAGTTCATTAACTTCCATTTCTGTAATTAATTATATATTAATATATTTTATAATTATAATCAGTGTTAAATATAAACTTGTAAATATATCTATTACCATATATCTATATATTTAAATTTTAACATATTCAAAATTAAAATTTAAAATATAATGAATGATTATTTTGATAATGATATTAAAAATTAGATGTTACACTAAATATTAATTTGTTTTCAGATATATCCTTATATGATTAAATAATTAGTATAATAATTAAATAATTAAATAAACTAAATAAATTGATTCGATGTACATATAAACAAGAATTATATTAACATATATATATTAACCTTGTGAGCATTCATGAATCCACCTTCATTTAATTGAGATTGTCCGTAATCATTGTTAGCTAAGTCTACTTCAAAACTTCCTCTTACTATGTAACACATGATAAGTATGATAATATTTGACATTCAAACAGATTAGTAATAATATTAAATATTATTTGTATAATAATATTAATTATATACTTATTTATATTTAATAATGAATGATAAAATCGATATAATTATGAACATAAATTATACTAATAACCCTAAAATGTATTATTGTTACAATTTAAATAACTAAAATAATTAATTATTTTGTAATAAATATATATATATATATATATATATATTTAATTATATTATTTGAAATTAAACTATATAAATAATTAAATGAGTATATAATAGTTAATAATATAATATTTAAATTCAAAAATATAGAAGTATGTTTTATAAATATATAATCTATAATAAATATAGAAGTATGTGTTTAAAAATTGTTGTATAAAGTAAAATATAGTTAACATTGATCATTTCTATAATACAATAATATACATAATTATATAATATATTGTATATTATATGAAATTTGCATAATATATATATATATATATATTAGATAAGATGTATACAATTATATAATTTAAATATTAAATTAAAATTTTCATGAATAGATTTTTACACATTACATTAATATGAAGGAATATGTTTGTATATATTTACAAAAATAATTAATTCGTTATTCTACGAGGGTCATAGTAATTATGAGATTATAGTAAAATAATAGTATGTACATACTATTACATATATACACATGTTAAAATGTAAGCTTAATATGTAATGTGTAAATTAATAACATATTTATTTAATTTATATATGTTTTAAATAAAATGATATAAATTATAAAATCGAGCTACTAACATTTACAGTTGGCTTTATTACGTTTGTCACATTTAAGTTTCTTATGATTCCAATGCAAGTCGCCGGGGCAAGGCATATTGTCATACTTGACACCGTCCAAACAGGTCAAGAATACATCGCAGTCGATACAAGAAGCGTAATCTCCATCAGATACACCGTCGCATGAAGTCAAACAATCATAATTCATATATGGTATGTCGCCTGTATGACATATTGCAGCATATTAATAATATTGTTGGAAATTAGTTCCTTTATTTCATTTATATATACATTATTATTTTACTAGTTATTATATAATTAAACTCGATATTATTTCATTTTTATAATTAAACTCGATATTATTTCTTTTTTATAATTTAAATAAAAATACTATTTTTGTTTATATAAATACCTAATTACATGGTATTGGATGGTATCAATAATGTGTCATGATAGACAGAAGATACACATGTTAATTGGTAACATAATAGTAATACGTCGTGTTATCTAATATCATTCACATTATAAATACAACGATTAAACTAAATGTATTTGCATATATGTATATTATTAATGAACAACCTATATTATGTATAATAAACCTGGGCATTCTGGAGATAAAAGATCTTGAATATCAATTGACAATACTGTTGTATGATATTTTATATTATTATAATGATATCGTGTATAATAATATATTAATAATTGAAAACTAACCAAACATTATACATGCTGCGATGCAAATAACTTTGAACAAATTGGAAGCCATGTTGGAACTGAATAAAGTACGATTACTTTGGGCTTATATACTACAACTCTTATACTCTACGTTCATTCATTGGTTGTTATAAACACGTGATATAATGTATACAATTATAGGTAAATATAAATGACATATCACAACATTATATACATATATGTATACACACACACACATATATATATATAGAGTATACACCTATTATATCGAGAGTCACGTTTATAAGAAAATCAGTTATAACGACAATAGTATAATACATGTGTTATAATGTGCGTAACATATATGTAAAATCGCATGTGTGGCTACATATGCTTGATAAATCAAATCTAAAAACTATAAACAAATTCAGTTTACTAATTACTTAATTATTCACAACAAATATATATTACACGTATTCTTTTATTTTGTTTAATTTAACAAATATATAATTAAACACATACATATCAATTTAATTAACATACATAATATAGATAGGTTATTGAGTGCTAAATATACACAAAATGACATGAAACTATATTTTGATAAGTAATAATAAATGATTAATAAGAATGATGATTATAACACATTAACATGCAAAATACAGGTTTAGTTAAGAATTAATTGTAATAATAGATGATTCTACTATAATCGAGTTGCATCTGAATGACTCGAATTTCTTGTAAGGGGCGACTATGTTTTGGACATTTATACAGAAATATCCCCCCCTTTTTAAGAAAGGAAAACCAGATGATATAAATAAATATAGACCGATTGCCTTATTATCTCAATTTTCAATGATTTTAGAGAAAATAATTTCTAATAGATTTCTATATTTTATTGACGAATATAATTTATTATATGCCAAACAATATGGTTTTATTAGAAATTCTACAACTTCGCACGCACTCTATGATCACTATAATTATATTGAATCAAACTTAGAAATAAATAATAAATTAGCCTCATTATTTTTAGATCTAAAAAAAGCATTCGATCTTGTATATCATAAGATTCTATTAAACAAATTAAAATATTATGGTTTCAGGGGCAGTACTAATCGTTTAATTGAAAACTATCTACAAGATCGAATATTATCAACTAGATAACGAACTTTCTGGAATAAGTATCATCAATGTTGGGGTACCTCAGGGATCCATTTTGGGCCCCTTACTATTTATTTTATATATAAATCATATTCATATAGCCTTACATAATTTAAATATAAATTTTAATCTTATACTTTTTGCTGACGATACATCGGTTAGCATTAATGAACCAAGTAATAAGATTATATGCAAAATTTAGTTATTTTAAATTTTCATGAATGGTTCACTAATAATATATTAATATTAAATATTGATAAAACAAAAGTGCTACCTTATAAAGATGCAAATATTATTAATAGTATATCAATTAATTCAACTGAAATATGCTTAGTATCAATTATACTTTTATTGGAGTTATTTTAGATAATAATTAAATTTCAAAGAACACATAAGAAAAATACAATTGAAATTATCACATGTTATATATATATATATTAAGAAAGCTGAGCTATTTACCAATATATATTTTAAAGCTGCTTTACAATTCTTTGTTTTTGCCTCATATCATGTATTGTTTAGAAATTTGGGGAAATAATTTTAATAATAACCTTCAATGTATTTCAACTCTACAAAAAAAAGCTGTTCGAATTGTAAATAAAAATATCTTTAAAGTTGTCAATAATATATTTATTTTGACTAATACTAACAATTTATTTTTATGTTCTAATATATTAAAATTTAAAGATTTAATAACTTATAAAAATATGTTATTCATGCACAATGTACATTTAAAGAAATGCCCAAGCAGAATATCATTATTATTTCCAATATATAATAATCTATACAAAAATACTTTTCATAATTTCAAATTACCTTATATAAAATCAAGCCGTCATCATAAATTATTATCATTTAAAGGCCCTAAATCTTGGAATAAATTATGTCTAAATAAATTATTATTCACAACAATTTATATAAAAAACTTTAAAAAAATATTAAAAAAACATCTTTTATAAAAATATGAAAATCAATTAAACAATTGATTATCTAATTTTATTTTTGTTTACTGGTATTATTTATTAAACCTTCATCTTGCTTGTTTTAGTTTTTATTTTTTTTCATTTATATTGTTTAGCTATTCTATTCCTTTTATAGTTCGGCATTCAGAATTCAACTCGTTTCTATGATTTTTTTTTATATATCTTTATATCTTTTATTTTTACACTTGACTTATTGATACATATTTTTTATTCTTTACATAATTTATTTTTAACTTGGCTTATTGATACATCTTTTTTATTCTTTAACTAATTTATTTTTAACTTGACTTATTTTTTAATTCTTTACATCTTATTTATTTATATTTACATTTGTTTACTCATGAGAATCTAACTTATCTAGAATATGATGATTGGGGAAGTTCTCGCAAAAACAAATACATTTGTTTATTAACTTCTCCATTATTTCATGCTTTACAACATGAAATAATAAATCTGATTTATTTATTTATTTATTTATTTATATATATATATATATATATATATATATATATATATATATATATATATATATATATATATATATATATATATATATATATATATATATATATATATATTACTAGACATATCACATATCGTAGTAATCGAAAAAATATATTACAAGTATTCCACTAAAGACAAAGCTACACAAACAATTATAATAAAATATACTCATCATATTTATAAGAAAATAAAAATAACAAATATAGATATATGAATAATAATAATATGGGTATAATTTAAAAACGAGAAGTAATTAATAAAGTTCGTTTTATGTCGTCACGGAAATCTAATATTGATTTACATAACATACGAGTGAAGCAATCTAAAGATACTCTATTGCCGAAATAATTCAGTTGAGAATTCTTATTTGTAAATATTATTAGCCCCAATTTATAGAATCATAATTATAATATATTTCAGAATCTTAATTTATATATATATCATTATTATTTAATAATAACATATATTTTAATTTGGTATAGTATGTTTTTATGTTTAGATACAGGGTTTCTCTCGAGAGAGATCTATTAATTAATATTATTTGTAGATAATAGTACCTATATAACTACAGTTAATGATTATATAAAATACTTTCAATTTGTCATATCCATTATGCTGATAAACGTATTCTCCCATACCATGTTTACTTATTGAGGTCTACTAACCAATTTCGCAGCTATAAACTAATATATGTTTATGTTATCTTAATTTATTTAATTATTATTGAATTTAATTATTTTTAAATATTTACATACATTTGTTTTGTTTAATAAATATCATTTAATTATTATTATTTTATTATTTATATATATATATATATATATATATCTTATCATTTACATTATTTGTTATTATATTAATATAACAATACGTATTATATTAATATATTAATATAATGGACTATTCGATAACTTCACAAGTTTATTCAAAATGATTTTATCGATCAATATATTATATTTATTAATTAATATTATTTATTATTACTACATACAATAGTAAAATAACATATTCAATCAATCAATCAATATATATATATTTATATTATTAAATTTATTTGTTATTATCATAAATTATATAAATAAATTATTATTTAAATATATATATATATATATATATATATTATCTAGTTTCCTTAGCCCAGTAAATATCAACTATAATTGTAATTAATATATGGTAAGTTAGATGTGTCGTTCATGTTTGTACTCTTTATTTTCAGTAAAGTATTAATGAAAAATAATAACAAAATGTTAATGTTTTGTATTATACGAGACCTATTCTTAATTATGTACAACATTTATATTGTACAAGTCTACGACTTATTAAAGGACACATGTGTATCCGCTATGTATACTGTAGATTCGTATTGTGTATATATATATACAGTCAATGATGAATATTAATATCTTATAGATTCATTGAATAAGTATTATATATCGAGGCTTTCATTAGATAATTAATTATTTTTATTTTGAAATGTATCCATACTTATGTATTAACATAACATAAATCAACAGCTCGGACGCAAAGGGTTGAAGCGTATTATAAAATACAAACTTAGTGCATATAAGTCATTATACTTTAGATATATATATATATATATATATATATATATATATATATATATATACATTGATTTATGTATTTACTGTTTGTTATTGCCATAATACTAGTAGGCGTATTATATATAATAATAATAAGATACAGTACGCTTCTAATACATTAGAGATGTGGGTAAACACGTATTTCTGACATTCATTGACATTAAGTACATATACCTGTATAGAATAGAATATAATATAATAGTTGTTTACTGAGTGAAGTATAATTCATATAATTATTTATATATATATATATATATATATAGAAAGTTGTACTTATTTAATAATGGAATTATTTATCAATACTTTATATTCACAAATAATGAATAAACATAATTTATCACATATATATACTTTTTATGAATTAGACTGCATAATACAAATAATTTATAATATTATATAACGTATAACATTACAAATATTATAATTAATTATATTATATAATATAATATAGTAGAATAGCAATGTGAAATCATCCAGGCAATAAAGTAAAATAAATAAAGTAATTAAAATCAATTGGTTACATAATCGAGTATATATAAATCAATATTTATATCATAGAATGCACCTATATTGTATTATAAAACTAAAATTTATAATTCCTTAAGGGGATGTCACACACCTTGTTTTAGTGAAAATAATGTTGTATTTCACATTTTTTTATTTCATAATACTATTCTATGGTTTTATTTTTAATATCTGTAAACACATTATTTATGAAAACAGTCTAGAAATAACACAACAAGTGGTATATTTATTATATATGATATATAAATTATTCATATATATTTAAATGCTGTTTTCTCATAATAATTATTTCACGCTAGGTATGTGTATATAAATGCAAGTATTACAAAAACTATTATATGTATTCTACTAATGTGTATTGTATTATATAAATAACATATATATGAATACTAATAGAGAACACATTTTCTAAATTTGTATGTGTATAATTGCAAAAAATAAAGATTTCTATATATTCGGTAAATTAAAAAATAAAAATGTGTGCATATAATATATATATGTTATATAATATATATTATAAAAATTACGTTATTTAATAGCATGTGTATACATTTAATGAATAGAATATAAAATATAGCTCAATTCAATGAATATAATTATGCGCGCCTAGTATTGTGTAGACACATTATTTGCTATCTCTATACATATAGAGGAGGGGGTCGTGTGACATCCCCTTAAGTATAAAACGATAAAAATAAAAATGATCAAAACGCAAAAAATATAAATTTAAAAAAACCAAAATAACTTATTTGGGTTTTTAACTTGTTTTCTTATTTTAAACATTTTAACTAATTATATTTACAAAAAATTAATTGTTTATAAATCTAATTATAATTAAATCGTTATAGAATAAAATATACAATGAATATTTGTATTAATAATATGGTAATCAATCAAGGATTGTGTATTATATGTATAGGTATATTGACGAACGTATGAACTAGTTTTCACATATTTATTAAAAATAAACTTTACTGTTCCTTATCTATTATTAATAAAATGATATAAAGTATGCCGTAAATCAGTATTAACAATATATTATGGTAACTTATATTGCAATCTATATGATGTCATTGGTATAAGGACATACTCATATAAGTAGCACTACATGAATATTCATTTTTTTAAACTTATATTCTATTTGTAATACATTAAAAATGGATTCCCTATACTCAAAATTGTGATCTAAAGTCTAATGATATTATTGAGCTATGTATTATACATATCTCTTACATGATGTTTTAACTTATATTTATATACTAGTATTAATTATTTAAAAAAAATAATTGCTTATAAATTCATCTCTATCAAATTATTTATCAAACTTTTTATCAATTCATTTATTTTTCATTTTTCAATATTACATTTAATATTGAAAGTTGTGTATAATATATCAATGACCTACATTATGGAATAATTTAAAGAAAAGTATTATCAAAGTAATATCAATATATTATTAACTATTTAAAAAAAAGTAATATGTGTAAAGTACACAGTATAACTTTATCCATTTTATTTTATATTTTTACTTTTGTTAATTATAATTTAATATCTTGAAAATTTATAAAGTATATTTCAGACTTATATTTTTAATTTGAAGTTTAATATTATTTACATTTTTGTATTTATTATTTTACTATAATTACATTTACTTTACTTTTAAATTCAAATGATGAATTAGTAGATAAACTATATTTTAAATATCCAATGTTCATGATAGTTACTAATTTGTAGATATTCATCTTTATATTATAATTTATTAATGTTACATTTATTATTGTTTGAATAATTTTGTATATTATATTGATTTCAATGTATACATTTCAACTATAAAGTACACTATTTCGTATTCGTATACGTTGCACGGTTATTTAATGAGATATTTGCATATTCACTTATCAACAAATTGTTCAACACAACTAAATATATTAGTCTCTGTCCATGAAGATTATCACGTGCTTGACTATCTATGCTTGTGGGTAACTCATATTAAAACCGTCGTGACCTTTAGAGTATTCTATATTGTATTATACCATATTATGTACAATATTATATGCGAATTATAGATACCTATCCTATTTGCTATTACTCATATTAATAATCATCACTGATAATACTTTATAAAGATTTCTAGACTAATTTGTTGTATATATATCGATACATCACATTTATAAAATCACCAGACCATATCGCGTGCATTTTGATTATGTAACCGATTGATTTTAATTACTTATGTATTTGACTTTATTGCTTGGATGATTATACATTGATATTCTACTATATTCTATTATATAATATAATTCATTATAATATTTGTAATTTTATACGTTACATAATATTATAAATTATTTATATTATGTATTCTATTACATAAAAAGTATATATATATATATATATGATCAATTATGTTTTTTCATGAAATGTGAATATAAAGTATTGATAAATGTTCCATTATTAAATAAGTACAACTTTTTATATATATATATATATATATAAATATTTAATAATGGAACATTTATCAATACTTTATATTTATATAATGTACATTACGCATCTAATACAACATTAGTGTTTTATATATTTATATAATAAAATGTATGTCTTTTTAATTTGTTTCTTTTTTCAATATAATCTTTTCAAAAGTAAAATATCAAAATGAAATTATATAATATATGGGTACATTATTATAATTTTGAAAATTGTCCATATTTAATTCCATTTTATTTAAGCAATCTTATATAATACAAACTTAGTGACTTCTTCAGTCTATATATATATATATAGGATAGATAGATAGATAGATAGATAGATTAAAAGTTTATTGAATTACTGGTTATAGTATACCTATATAAAGAAAGTTATAATTATATATAAACATATAATTATATAACATATAAACAAAATATATAAATGTAATAATAGTAATATAAAACGACACGATACAAAAAAACAAGAAATAAACTGAGAAGTAAAATAAAAATAAAACATTGGATTATACGAGCCGTTGAATCAATATATAGTATCTGACAGTGCAAGTTGTCAAACAGGAAAGGTAACAAAACCGAAGGTCTCTGGTTGGCAAGGCCCATATGGGATGGATCAATTCCCAAGGGTGGATGAGTCCCTAGTAAGTAATTTGGTTGACGTCTCCTGGCGTTAAGCTACCGTAAACTGCTGACAGCAAGCATAATATCAGATACTATATATTGGTACAATTAATACGGAATAACAATAACAATATTGATACATTTGGTGTGAATTAATTTTTCACGGAAAAGTGTTACGGTTTTACAAGATGTAATTGTAAAGGGTAACGCGTTCCAAGAAGAGCAAACTCTATTTCCAAAATAATTCATATGGGCGTTTGTTCTACACTTTTTCTTTCGTATCTTCACTTTAGGCCCTCTGCAATTGTTGCTATATAGATCAAATATATAAGTTGCATCCACATCGACAAGTCCGTTCTGTATCTTATATGTCAGGGTAAGATCAGCCTATAACCTGCGATGAAATAAAGTTTTAATATTGAGAAAAATAATTCTATCTTCATAAGACCGTTTAGTAAGGTTACATCTATAAAAAAGTATTTTAGTGAAATAGATTTGAATATTTTCTATATTGTTAGAATTGCATATGAAATTGTCTGGATTCCAGACAGATGAATCCGATTCCACAATAGGGCGAACGTATGATATATAGGCTTTAAGCAAGTAAATATAATCATTGGTGATGAAACATCTAAATAATCTATTAATAATTAAGTGTGCTTTAGTACATATAGTATTAATATGAGTATTATAACTCATATTATCATTAAATGTTATGCCTAAATCCTTGAATGAGGTGTGTATAGGCAGTTCAAAATCATTAATGAAATATGAATGAACAGGGTTTTTATTACCAATTCGCATGACAACACATTTAGTAGGAGCAATTTCTAGTTCCCATCTCTTCATCAAATCACTAAGTTCATCAAGAGCACATTGTAAAGGTAAACACCTTTCTGTGGGCTTAAAAGAATATAAAAGCTTAGCATCATCTGCAAAGAGAGAAGCATATATGGGTGGTTTTATAATATTTGGTAAATCATTAATATAAATTAAGAATAACAACGGACCTATAACGGACCCTTGAGGAACACCAGATATAAATGGTGAGAAGTTAGAGAAACTATCATTAATTTTAACACGTTGTTTTCTATCGAGTAAATAAGATTTTAACCATGTATAAAGATTACCACTAACGCCATAATAAGATAATTTATGCAAAAGTTTAGAATGTGATACTTTGTCAAAAGCCTTAGCTAAATCAATATATGCAATATCCGATATTAGGAATGCATCTCTAGCTTCATACATTTTTAATAGGATATCTATATTTTGTAATGTTAGGTAAAGGAGTATGTTTATTACATATAAATAAAAGCTTATTAATAAATATAGTAAGCATATCAGAACCATTAATGGATGAATTTAGCAGATTATTCCAATTAATTGATAGAAGATCATTTTTAATATTATAATAATCTGATTTAAGGTAATTTGGAATTGGTAATATAGGAGAACTAGATATTAATACCACGAGGCTAAACTAATATATATATATATTGATGTATTGAACTATTTAATATATTTCATAAAGTGCATTACACTTCTAATACATTAGTGATGTGGATGCGCACGTACTTCTGACATTCATTGACATTAAGTACATACACCTGTATAGAATAGAATATTATATAATAGTTTTTATTGAGTGAAGTCAATTTTTTTCATTTTATATATAAAAAGTTGTACTTATTTAATAATAGAATAATTTATAAATATTTTTTTTTCACAATTCATGAATACAAATAATCTATCATTTATATACTTTTTATGTAATAGAATGCATAATATATTCATAATGCAAATAATTTATAATATTATATAAAATAGAATATCAATATGGCAATAAAGCATTAGTTTTACTTTATAATTCTTTTTTTAATTCCCACTTATATTACTGTGCCCATATTTGGGCAAATACTTATAGTTCTAACTTTCTAAAAATTAATATGTTACAAAAAGAGCTTTAAGATATATATGTAATAATGAATTGATGTACAGCACATTTTATTTGAAATATAATAATTTAAAGTTTGATGATATTGTTAAATTGAATACTGTTAAATTCATATTCAAGGCCATTAAAATTATTCTCTACACTTGAATTTACAGAATTTATTTAAAATAAAGTCTTACAACAATCTCTTATTCCATAGAATAAAATAAGGACGTAAAGAAAATATTTTTGTATATCCAATATGGGACCACAGTTTTGGAATAATTTAAAAAAAGTTTTAAGAATAAAAAATAATTTAAAACCATTTATTACAAATTATAAAAAAGTTTTGATAAATTTATATAATAACATTTAATTTTAATAGTGCATTTTACTATTGACACTTTAAAAAATTATACTTTTTTATTTTATCGCTTTTTTTTAATATTTTATAGATTATATACATTATTTTTATATTTTAGGAAGAGGAAGTGAATTTAATTATTTTAATTTTATTTTTAACTTTATTTATAATTAACTAATGATACGAATTTGACTAATGATAACTAACTTGTGATAACGAATTAATGATAATTATACTAATGATATTTTACTAAAGATAATAAACTAATAATAATGATTAGTAATAATTGACTAATGATATATATTGATTAATGATATTAATGATTATTATGTATGACTATTGATTTTTCACTTTATATTTTATTTATATTATATTTTATTATTTATTTTATAGTTTTGTTTTATACTATATCTTTTATATTGATGTTATTATCATTTTTAATTTTATTTATGCTATTACCCTTTTAACTTATATTTGATTTTTAATTATTTTATGAAATGATGATTTATATTATAAGAAGTTTTTTAATATTATTATTTTATCGTTGATGTTTTTTTTTAATAAATTTGTTTACTTTTAATTATTTAAGAAAATCAAATAAAAACAAAATGTATTAATACAATTTAGATTTGTGGATATATATATATATATATATATATATATATATATACAGTCAATTATAAATATTAATATCGTAGAAATTGTCTAAATAATATTATATATCGAAGCTTTCATTAGATGATTAATTATTTTTATTTTGATATTTGTCAATACTTAAGTATTAAAGCATATTATAGAATACAAACTTAGTGCATTTATGTCGTTGTAATTTATATATATATATATATATATATATACATTAATTTATGTATTTCACTGTGTGTTATTTCCATAATACTAGTAGGCGTATTTTAAATAATAATAATAAGATACATTACACTTGTAATACAACATTATTGATGTGGATGCGCACGTACTTATGACATTCATTGACATTAAGTACATACAACTGTATAGAATAGAATATTATATAATAGTTGTTTACTGAGTGAAGTATAATTAATATTTGTATTTATATATATATATATATATAGAAAGTTGTACTTATTTAATAATGTAATTATAATTATATATATCTATATATTTATCAATACTTTATATTCACAAATAATGAATAAAAATAATTTATCATATAAATATATATATATGTGTATACTTTTTATGTATTTTATGTATACTTTATATGTATATACTAGTAGTAATTCATTATTTATTAAAAAAATAATTGCTTATAAATTAATATCTATCAAATTATTTATCAAACTTTTTATCAATTCATTTATTTTTCAATATTAACAAGATGAATCCGATTCCACAATAGGGCGAACGTATGATATATAGGCTTTAAGCAAGTAAATATAATCATTGGTGATGAAACATCTAAATAATCTATTAATAATTAAGTGTGCTTTAGTACATATAGTATTAATATGAGTATTATAACTCATATTATCATTAAATGTTATGCCTAAATCCTTGAATGAGGTGTGTATAGGCAGTTCAAAATCATTAATGAAATATGAATGAACAGGGTTTTTATTACCAATTCGCATGACAACACATTTAGTAGGAGCAATTTCTAGTTCCCATCTCTTCATCAAATCACTAAGTTCATCAAGAGCACATTGTAAAGGTAAACACCTTTCTGTGGGCTTAAAAGAATATAAAAGCTTAGCATCATCTGCAAAGAGAGAAGCATATATGGGTGGTTTTATAATATTTGGTAAATCATTAATATAAATTAAGAATAACAACGGACCTATAACGGACCCTTGAGGAACACCAGATATAAATGGTGAGAAGTTAGAGAAACTATCATTAATTTTAACACGTTGTTTTCTATCGAGTAAATAAGATTTTAACCATGTATAAAGATTACCACTAACGCCATAATAAGATAATTTATGCAAAAGTTTAGAATGTGATACTTTGTCAAAAGCCTTAGCTAAATCAATATATGCAATATCCGATATTAGGAATGCATCTCTAGCTTCATACATTTTTTTATAAAAAGATATTAGTCGCAATTCAGTTGACTTTCAAGCTAAAAATCCGTATTGACATTTAGTAATATAATTATTTGAACGTAAATAGAAAGTTAAATTATTAGAAAGAATTTTTTCAAAAAGAATGAGCGTGCTAGGTAGAATGATAATGGGCCGATAATTTGCTGGTTTAGTAGCGTCACCTTTTTTGAATATTGGAATAATATGTGATATTTTCCAAATATCCGGACAAATCCCTGAATCTAGAATATTTGTAAAAATTATCGATAATGGATGACATAATTCAAACGATAATTTCTTTAATAATCCTTTCGGTATACCGTCTGGTTAATTATTGAATTTACTAGGTAGTAAACATAGACATTTACGTAATACCTCAGGAGTAGTAGGATAAGAGGATAGTGATGATGATATGTGAGATGATATGGATAATATGGGTATATTAATACTATAACTTTTATTAAATACAGAACTATATTGATGCGATAAACAAGACGCCTTGTCAAAATCAGATGATGATATTGAATTGTCAATTTCATTATAAAGAGGTGATATAAAATTAGATGAGTGTAATTTCTTATTAATGAATTTATAAAAAGTGGATTTATTATAATAATATTGGAGATAAAACCTTAGATTCCAGATCAATATTATATTTCTTAATTTGTATATCAACATCAAGCTGGGCTAATCGCCAATTCATTATCAACGACTCTTTTCATCACAAATAATATTGTGAAGATGTCGACATTTATTTAATAATTTTTTAATATTAATAGGATATCTATATTTTGTAATGTTAGGTAAAGGAGTATGTTTATTACATATAAATAAAAGCTTATTAATAAATATAGTAAGCATATCAGAACCATTAATGGATGAATTTAGCAGATTATTCCAATTAATTGATAGAAGATCATTTTTAATATTATAATAATCTGATTTAAGGTAATTTGGAATTGGTAATATAGGAGAACTAGATATTAATACCACGAGGCTAAACTAATATATATATATATTGATGTATTGAACTATTTAATATATTTCATAAAGTGCATTACACTTCTAATACATTAGTGATGTGGATGCGCACGTACTTCTGACATTCATTGACATTAAGTACATACACCTGTATAGAATAGAATATTATATAATAGTTTTTATTGAGTGAAGTAAATTTTTTTCATTTTATATATAAAAAGTTGTACTTATTTAATAATAGAATAATTTATAAATATTTTTTTTTCACAATTCATGAATACAAATAATCTATCATTTATATACTTTTTATGTAATAGAATGCATAATATATTCATAATGCAAATAATTTATAATATTATATAAAATAGAATATCAATATGGCAATAAAGCATTAGTTTTACTTTATAATTCTTTTTTTAATTCCCACTTATATTACTGTGCCCATATTTGGGCAAATACTTATAGTTCTAACTTTCTAAAAATTAATATGTTACAAAAAGAGCTTTAAGATATATATGTAATAATGAATTGATGTACAGCACATTTTATTTGAAATATAATAATTTAAAGTTTGATGATATTGTTAAATTGAATACTGTTAAATTCATATTCAAGGCCATTAAAATTATTCTCTACACTTGAATTTACAGAATTTATTTAAAATAAAGTCTTACAACAATCTCTTATTCCATAGAATAAAATAAGGACGTAAAGAAAATATTTTTGTATATCCAATATGGGACCACAGTTTTGGAATAATTTAAAAAAAGTTTTAAGAATAAAAAATAATTTAAAACCATTTATTACAAATTATAAAAAAGTTTTGATAAATTTATATAATAACATTTAATTTTAATAGTGCATTTTACTATTGACACTTTAAAAAATTATACTTTTTTATTTTATCGCTTTTTTTTAATATTTTATAGATTATATACATTATTTTTATATTTTAGGAAGAGGAAGTGAATTTAATTATTTTAATTTTATTTTTAACTTTATTTATAATTAACTAATGATACGAATTTGACTAATGATAACTAACTTGTGATAACGAATTAATGATAATTATACTAATGATATTTTACTAAAGATAATAAACTAATAATAATGATTAGTAATAATTGACTAATGATATATATTGATTAATGATATTAATGATTATTATGTATGACTATTGATTTTTCACTTTATATTTTATTTATATTATATTTTATTATTTATTTTATAGTTTTGTTTTATACTATATATTTTATATTGATGTTATTATCATTTTTAATTTTATTTATGCTATTACCCTTTTAACTTATATTTGATTTTTAATTATTTTATGAAATGATGATTTATATTATAAGAAGTTTTTTAATATTATTATTTTATCGTTGATGTTTTTTTTTAATAAATTTGTTTACTTTTAATTATTTAAGAAAATCAAATAAAAACAAAATGTATTAATACAATTTAGATTTGTGGATATATATATATATATATATATATATATATACAGTCAATTATAAATATTAATATCGTAGAAATTGTCTAAATAATATTATATATCGAAGCTTTCATTAGATGATTAATTATTTTTATTTTGATATTTGTCAATACTTAAGTATTAAAGCATATTATAGAATACAAACTTAGTGCATTTATGTCGTTGTAATTTATATATATATATATATATATATATACATTAATTTATGTATTTCACTGTGTGTTATTTCCATAATACTAGTAGGCGTATTTTAAATAATAATAATAAGATACATTACACTTGTAATACAACATTATTGATGTGGATGCGCACGTACTTATGACATTCATTGACATTAAGTACATACAACTGTATAGAATAGAATATTATATAATAGTTGTTTACTGAGTGAAGTATAATTAATATTTGTATTTATATATATATATATATATAGAAAGTTGTACTTATTTAATAATGTAATTATAATTATATATATCTATATATTTATCAATACTTTATATTCACAAATAATGAATAAAAATAATTTATCATATAAATATATATATATGTGTATACTTTTTATGTATTTTATGTATACTTTATATGTATATACTAGTAGTAATTCATTATTTATTAAAAAAATAATTGCTTATAAATTCATATCTATCAAATTATTTATCAAACTTTTTATCAATTCATTTATTTTTCAATATTATATTTAATATTGAAAGTTGTGTATAATATATCAATGATCTACATTATGGAATAATTTAAATAACATTATTATAAAAGTAATATCAATATATTGTTAACTATTTAAAAAAAAGTAATATATGTAAAGTACACAGTATAACTTTATCCATTTTATTTTATATTTTTACTTTTGTTAATTATAATTTAATATCTTAACAATTTATAACATATATTTCACACACATATTTTTAATTTGAAGTTTAATATTATTTACATTTTTGTATTTATTATTTTACTATAATTAGATTTATTTTACTTTTAAATTCAAATGATGAATTAGTATATAAACTATATTTTAAATATTCAATGTTAATGATAGTTACTAATTTGTAGATATACATCTTTATATTATAATCTATTAAAGTTACATTTATTATTGTTTGAATAATTGTGTATATTATATTGATTTCAATGTAACATTTCAACTATAAAGTACACAATTTCGTATTCGTATACGTTGCACGCATATTTACTAAGATATTTACATATTCACTTATTAACAAATTGTTCAACACAACTAAATATATTAGTCTCTGTCCATGCAGATTATCACGAGCTTGACTATCTATGCTTGTGGGTAACTCATATTAAAACCGTCGTGACCTTGACAGTATTCTATATTGTATTATATCATATTATGTATCATAGTATATGCGAATGATAGATACCTATCCTATTTGCTATTACTTATATTAATACAATCCTCACTGATAATACTTTTATAAAGATTTCTAGACTAATTTGTTGTATATATATCGATACATCACATTTATAAAATCACCAGACCATATCGCGTGCATTTTGATTATGTAACCGATTGATTTTAATTACTTATTTATTTGACTTTATTGCCTGGATGATTATACATTGATATTCTACTATATTCTATTATATAATATAATTCATTATAATATTTGTAATTTTATACTTTACATAATATTATAAATTATTTATATTATGTATTCTATTACATAAAAAGTATATATATATGATCAATTATGTTTTTTCATGAAATGTGAATATAAAGTATTGATAAATGTTCCATTATTAAATAAGTACAACTTTTTATATATATATATATATATATATATATATATATTTATATATATATATATACATTGATTTATACAATTATTACACTGTTTGTATTGCCATAACACTAGTAGGCATATTTTAAATAATAATAATAAGATACATTATGCATCTAATACAACATTAGTGATGTGGATGCGCACGTACTTCTGACATTCATTGACATTAAGTACATATACCTGTATAGAATAGAATATTATATAATAGTTTTTTACTGAGTGAAGTGTATTTATTATTTTTCTTTATATATATTTATATATAAAGAATTATTTGCAATTATTTATCAATATTTTATATTCACAAATCATGAATAAACATAATAATATATATATATATATATACTTTTTATATAATATACTGCTTAATACAAATAATTTATAATATTATGTAAGTTATAACATTAAAAATATTATAATTAATTATATTATATAATAGAATATAGTAGAATATTAATTTTAACAAAATAAAATATCAACCATGTTTGTAAACTTGTGTAAAGAAAATAAAGTGAAATAGTGAAATAAAGTGTAATCATCTATGGTTTTTATAATAAATGTATATTTTTATAAAAAAAATAACAAAGTATTATCATAAGAAAATAAGTTAAATTTATAATTTGTAATTACATTATTTATAATTAATTTTATGAATAATTTAATATAATTTAATTAGTAATTAATGTATTAATTTGTATTATTTTATTAATTAATAATACAAGTTAAAGTATTTTAAGTATCTAAATATTAAAATTTTTAGATTTAGTTTCATTGGTGGTATTAATATGTTGTATGTGTATTATAACGGATATGATTTTTATGAAAATCAGAATTGTTCACACGCCGCGCGTTGATTGGTTATAGGTTGTCCGTACTAAGACATCTAGAGTGTCCGTATTAGGGACTTATATGACCTATATATATGATTATAACTTAATGAATATTTGATAACAAATATAATAATTATATATATAATTATAGAATGCTTTATTTTTTAATAATATAGTGTTACATTTTATATCGATACATTTTATATTCTTGAGAATGATTAATATTGTTATTTAACAAACAACTTGTATTACAAATGTTTAATATCTTATTTATAAATGTGTCAAATTTCTGTGATTATAATTGAGTATTTATATCAATTGATCATCAGAAGGTTTTAACGGATTACATTTCCAATCAATGTTATCAACACCATTTAGAGATACCAATGGTCGTAGTTCATAATCTCTAATCATATTATTAATGACACAATTATAACCAGATATTAAATCTGATTTAATTGCATGATAATATAAGTGCCCTCTTTTTTCAAATAACTTATCAATAAAATCACGAATACAAATGTATTTATATAGTATCTACTAATTATATATACACAGTATCTACTAATTTTGATCTCGATAATCTTACACAATTTAAAAATTCTAATTTTGAGAAGGAATTAGTGAAATATATAATCATTATAATTACGGAAACATACATTTGTAATTGAAGTTAAATTTATATCAAGTAATAAGAATAAAGATTTTATATATTAATTATTACAATTTTGTACATCTATATATTTAATAGTATACTATGCCTATAGGCCTACATGAACGTTTATTATTTAATTGAGGATATGTAGTATTTTTATTATCTGTTTTATTAATTGTATTCGTAATAATATTAAGCTTAGGCTCAATAGATTTTTTTTAAAGCATCAGCGAATGATGTATTATTTATATTAGTATTAGTATATGTATTATTAACGATTTCCTTAATTTCATCTAATTTTGAAGAAATACTTGAAAGAGTTATTGGGGTCATTTGTGATGGAGGTGTGACATTAATAATAGAAAAAGTAGGTTTACATGAATCACATACATAAAGAATATTACCAGAATTAAGTATTTATACTGCATAGGCTATTGGTTTATTGCCATTATTCATTGCATTTTTAATAATACCAACAGAATGCACAGGGGAAATTAACCTTTTAGAAATTTATTTCTCTTTCTAATTTTGTTTTTCCTGATATTATATTTGATAATCTTTTAATTACACCTTCATCTAAAATTAAATTACATGGCATATGTTTTTCATGTAATTTATCGCAGTCTGATCATGTATAATATATATATGTAAATCAGCTAATTATCATTTACATAATATAAATATCATTCGTAAATATTTATCAATAATATCAACTATTCAACTTATTGAAATGTTGGTTCTATCGAGATTAGATTATAGGAATATTATATTAATTGGAGTTCCAATATATATATTAAAAAATATTAAACAAGTTAATTGTGGATGTATAAAAATTATTTTTAATATCCCATATTCTAGTAGATTTTAGACAAGTTATTATTTACAAAAATTAAGATAGCTAGGCATAATTGATTATATATTTTTATGTTTAATTAAAAGAAATTAAAAGTAATTATTTCTAGAGTACCTTCCTATTTATCAACGCTATTATCAGAGAAAATAACTGAATATTTGAGTCACTATCCCATGCAACTCGAAGAGGCTCGTTGTCGATTACAAATCACTAAGAGGTCCTTCAAGCTTTATGCGGCCTCAATAAATATGAACATTTCATAAATATTTTATAATTTTATATATTTATATAATAAAATGTATGTCTTTTTAATTTGTTTCTTTTTTCAATATAATCTTTCCAAAAGTAAAATATCAAAATGAAATTATATAATATATGGGTACATTATTGTAATTTTGAAAATTGTCCATATTTAATTCCATTTCATTTAAGCAATCTTATATAATACAAACTTTGTGAATTCTTTAGTCTATATATATATATATATATATATATATATATATATATATATATATATATATATATATATATTTAGTCTGGGGTCGATGGCTCAGTGGGACAACCAAAAGCTAGTAAGACAGAGGTCCCGGGTTCGACTCCAGGCAGTTCTTGAATTTCTCTTGTGTTTATAAAGAACTTAATAAACAATAAATCAAAACACAAGAAAAAAAATGTTACTATTTGTATTGTATTGTCCGGGG
This sequence comes from Osedax fenrisi, assembly GCA_964019155.1. Lineage (NCBI taxonomy): Eukaryota > Metazoa > Annelida > Polychaeta > Sabellida > Siboglinidae > Osedax > Osedax fenrisi. The sequence continues at coordinate 121,178,364 of OZ025239.1, read as the reverse complement.
CCTCTCACAGTTATTTATAACATGTAAAAGTCTATGACTTCTTGAGGGGTCCATTTGTATCCGCTATTTGTATTGTATTCAATATATATAAGAGATTTCAATAAATAAATATTATTATTATTATTATTATTATTATTATTATTATTATATATTGATGTATTGAACTATTTAATATATTTCATAAGATACATTATGCATCTAATACAACATTAGTGGTGTGGATGCGCACGTACTTCTGACATTCATTGACATTAAGTACATCCACCTATATAGAATAGAATATTATATAAATGTTATTTATTGAGTGAAGTCAATTTTTTATATATATAAAGTTGTACTTATTTAATAATAGAATAATTTATAAATATTTTTTTTTCACAATTCATGAATACAAATAATCGATCATTTATTTCTTTTTATGTAATAGAATGCATAATATATTCATAATGCAAATAATTTATAATATTATATAAAATATAAAATTACAAATATTATAATTTATTATATTATATAGAATATCATTGTGAAATAATGTAAAATAATCCAGGCAATGAAGCCAAATAAAAGCAACTTAAATCAATTGATAATTCGAAGTGAATGCGATACGGTCTGGTGATTTTATAAATGTGATGTATCGAGTTATCGATTTATTAAACGCAGTAGTCTAGAAATCTTTATAATAGTATTATCATAGTATTATCTACATGATTAATAGCATATAGGATAGGTAAACTATATATCTATAATGCGCATATAATATGATACGTAATACACAAAGATACAATAATCTCAAGGTCATGATGGTTTAAATACGATTTAGCGAATATCCCAGATAGCCAGACACGGGATAATCCTCCAGGACAGTGTAGAAGTTATTTAGTTGTGTAGAACAATTTTATAATAAGCTAAAATGTATATATATATATATCAGAATATACGCGTGTAAGAATGTTATATGAAATATATCTATTTAATATAGATTGCCTAATAGTTGAACATAAGAAATTAAAATCAATATAATATACACACTTATACAAACATTAATAAATGTAGCTTTAATAAATTAAAATATAAAGATATATCTACAATATAGTAACTAACATAAACATTACAATACTAAAATAAACTGATTCATTATTTAAGTTAAAAGTAAAATAAATGTAATTATAGTAAGACTAATTTATAGATTAATATTTATAATTTAAAATTTATATAATATTTTACTTTACATTAAAAATATGAATCATATAAAATATGATATTAAATATTAAATTACAATAATACAATTTAAAAGCAAACGTGAAAATAAAATTGATAACTAATACTTAGTAAAGCGTTAATAATATATTTATATTTGATTCATTTATAATAATATTATGTACATTATTACATATTTTGTTATGTGTTATGATATACTAACACATACAATTACTTAATATTACATATAATTTAAGGTTTGATAAATATATTAATGAACCTGAATTTATAAGAAATTATTTTATTTTAAATAATGAAGTAATATTATGATGTATATATATATATATAATCATATATGATATTTACATATATAATATAAGATATATATTATCATATATGATGATTGCTTGATTAACATATTATCAATATATATATATATATATTCATAGTATATTTTATTGTAGGGCGATGGAATAATATATAATTAATTTATAAACATTAAGATGTAATTTATTTAAAACTATTAACTATGTCAGTAAGTTTAAGTGTATCATCTATGATTATTCTAATAAATGTATATATGTATCACAAATAACATACAGTAGTATACTCAGAAAATAGAATTTATTTATTAGTAATATTAGTAAATCAGTATATTAGATATATCAATTTATACTGCATTATATTTTATTTCTACTCAATAAACCATATTCAATATAATTCAATTCAATATCAGCACTATTTTGAATAATTAAAAAATAAAAAATACTTATTTAGACTATTTATATAATTATGAATATGTTATTCGTTAACATTCTTGTTGTAGGATTTATGGTTATTGAGATACCGAGAGTGTCCGTATTAGTGCACTATCAGTATTCGGTTAATTTACCATATCTTAATTAATTTATAATTTTCTATTTTTAATATTTATTAAGGTATATTAAGATAATAATAATAATTAGTAATCTGTATTTCTTTAATTATTACACCAATATATAAAATTAATTATTTTTCGAACTAGTGTATAATTTGGCATTTAGTGTTGGTGTATGAATGATATTTATATTGATAGTGTATATTGTTTTTTTTTATTATGAAAGGAATTAGTTCATTGTAATTCAATAATAAAATAAGGAATATAATAAAAAGGTGGTGTAATAATTCTTATATTAATGATGAGGATAATAATGTATCTTAGATAAGTAATTACTTAAGTTAACTTAACAATTTATATTATTAAGAACGTTAACATTATTTACTATATACTAATTTTCTTATGTAATTGATTTATGATAAGAGTATTATTTAAAAGAGTACTATAAATTAATGTTGATCATTATATTTAAATAATGAAACGTTAAAAAGCGTATTCCTGGTGTCCTAATAAACTTTACTTTATTTATAATGTGTCTTATTCGTGGTTATTATGTAATAAATTAACTTATTAATTGTATACGATATGAATCCAATATATATACTATAATGAAATTATAAATATAAAATTTAAAAAAAATAATAAATACACTTTTAATATTATGTTTTTACTCTCTATATAACATTTTTCTGTAATATTTTATTAAATTAAAAAAATAAATATATAAAAAGCATATATATTTATAAATACTATATATTATTTATTTGTATTTTTGTACATAATTCTGATATATATATATATATATATATTTCTATAATATTATTGAATAAAACATACATAGAAATATGCATTCGGTTATTTATCTATATTGTATACCATATAGGCATAAAAGTATACTACAGGCATACATAATATAAACTAAAAATTAACCTTATTGATTATATTTTATGATGATATAATATATAATGAAACACTTAATAATACTGTTCTTACATATTGTTTTATTAGAATAATAGTAATATAAATATGTGTAACTTTATAAAAATAATATGCATGTATTATATGACAAATTATAACAAAATCAATAGTAAAAATACAGAATAATAATTATATATAAATCCGTATATACACAAATCGATATATAAATATATATATATATATATATATATATATATATATATACATTATATGTTCGAATAATAATATGTATTAAACTAATAATATCAGTACGTTATGTTCATATTCTAACATGTCCACTGAATTTTCATTTTACTAGCACGGGAAAGAGGATCAGTTCCAAAATATAGATCACCATTCATTACAAATGAAAACTTTTTACTCTCGATATTTGTAAAAATTTTAGGATAACTATCGGAAGAGTCAATAGATGTACCATTGTATGTATCACTTATAGAGATGAAGTTATTTCTTACAAAAAATAATAAAAGTTTATTTATACACTTACATTATTCTCTAAAGTATAATCTAATAATAATTTTAAAAGAAATTATTATAATAAAATGTGTTTATTTAGTCTTTTGCGGAATATGGAAATTTAACGATCACTTCTTATACCAGAGGTAGCTTGTTCCACATCGAAGCAGCAGAAATACCGAATAGACTCATTGTGATGTATTCTCTTCAACATAAACCCTCTTTAAGTTTCATTAGAATATCCAGTTATTTTATCTGATAGTAGTATTTCAGAATCTTAATTTATATATATCATTATTATTTAATAATAACATATATTTTAATTTGGTATAGTATGTTTTTATGTTTAGATACAGGGATTCTCTCGAGAGAGATCTATTAATTAATATTATTTGTAGATAATAGTACCTATATAACTACAGTTAATGATTATATAAAATACTTTCAATTTGTCATATCCATTATGCTGATAAACGTATTCTCCCATACCATGTTTACTTATTGAGGTCTACTAACCAATTTCGCAGCTATAAACTAATATATGGTTATGTTATCTTAATTTATTTAATTATTATTGAATTTAATTATTTTTAAATATTTACATACATTTGTTTTGTTTAATAAATATCATTTAATTATTATTATTTTATTATTTATATATATATATATATATATATATCTTATCATTTACATTATTTGTTATTATATTAATATAACAATACGTATTATATTAATATGGACTATTCGATAACTTCACAAGTTTATTCAAAATGATTTTATCGATCAATATATTATATTTATTAATTAATATTATTTATTATTACTACATACAATAGTAAAATAACATATTCAATCAATCAATCAATATATATATATTTATATTATTAAATTTATTTGTTATTATCATAAATTATATAAATAAATAATTATTTAAATATATATATATATATATATTATCTAGTTTCCTTAGCCCAGTAAATATCAACTATAATAGTAATTAATATATGGTAAGTTAGATGTGTCGTTCATGTTTGTACTCTTTATTTTCAGTAAAGTATTAATGAAAAATAATAACAAAATGTTAATGTTTTGTATTATACGAGACCTATTCTTAATTATGTACAACATTTATATTGTACAAGTCTACGACTTATTAAAGGACACATGTGTATCCGCTATGTATACTGTAGATTCGTATTGTGTATATATATATATATATATACAGTCAATGATGAATATTAATATCTTATAGATTCATTGAATAAGTATTATATATCGAGGCTTTCATTAGATAATTAATTATTTTTATTTTGAAATGTATCCATACTTATGTATTAACATAACATAAATCAACAGCTCGGACGCAAAGGATTGAAGCGTATTATAAAATACAAACTTAGTGCATATAAGTCATTATACTTTAGATATATATATATATATATATATATATATATATATATATTTTAGACAAGTTATTATTTACAAAAATTAAGATAGCTAGGCATAATTGATTATATATTTTTATGTTTAATTAAAAGAAATTAAAAGTAATTATTTCTAGAGTACCTTCCTATTTATCAACGCTATTATCAGAGAAAATAACTGAATATTTGAGTCACTATCCCATGCAACTCGAAGAGGCTCGTTGTCGATTACAAATCACTAAGAGGTCCTTCAAGCTTTTTGCGGCCTCGGTATAGAACAAGCTACATATGTCGATACGAAGTGCTCCATCTATCTCAATATACCGCAAAAGGCTGAAAAAACTTATCTTATTATAATTTTTTTTTGTTAACATTATTTGATTACACTTTATAGAATTGTTGCTACTATTATTATTATTATTATTATTATTATTAGTATTATATTATATATATATATATATATAATTGGTAATCAACAAAATTCTCTAAAACTGTATATTTCATTATTTAATAGTAATTACAATATTGGTAGTTGGTAATTAATTGCATAATATATAAAAAATCCTTCTAAATTATGTAATTTTATTTATATAATAGTGGCCTGAAGCATGGACGACTTCTTTAATTATACCAATTCCAAAGAAAGGCGATCTCAAAAAATGTTCAAACTATCGTACTATAAGTCTGATCAGTCACACGAGCACAATTTTATTACGGATCATACTGAATCGCTTAACACCACAAGCAGAAGATATTCTGGCTGATGAACAAGCAGGTTTTAGAAAGGATCGCAGTACAACAGAACAAATTTTGAATTGCAGAATATTAATGGAAAAACATATGGATCATCAACGACAAGTCTACCACAATTTCATCGATTTCAAGAAAGCCTTCGATAGAGTATGGCATGATGGTTTGTGGAATGTGATGTCTGAATTTGGGATAGGCAACGACTTGGTAAAAATCATAAAGTCACTCTACGAATCAGCAAAAAGCGCAGTACTATTGAACAACCAGATAGGAACTAAGTTCGATACGACAGTAGTAGTTAGACAAGGCTGCTTACTATCGCCAGTTCTATTCAATATATTTCTAGAAAAAATAATGCAAGACTCTCTAGTAGATCAATCGTCAAGTATAGCAATAGGAGGAAGAAAAATCAACAACTTAAGATTCGCTGATGATATAGATCTCATCGCTGGTTCAGAAAGTGAGTTGCAATCCCTCACAGATTCTCTAGAAAAAGCTTCGACATCATACGGTATGGAAATTAACCATGAAAAAAGTAAAATTCTTGTAAATGGAGATCATTCAACACCACCTGTGATCACTATGTACGGCAAACAACTTGAAAATGTTCAACATTTCAAATATCTGGGAGCAATGCTAACCGACACCGGAAATTCAAAGAAAGAAATCCAAATAAGACTAGCGACAGCAGTTACAGCCCTTGTGAAATTGGAGAAGATCTGGCGTAGTGGAGAAATTGATTTCAAACTTAAATACAGACTCTACATCTCTCTAGTTATTTCAACATTGTTGTACGGATGCGAAAGCTGGACCTTACTAGAAGAATCTAAAAAGAAGATACGTAGTTTCGAATCAAAAGCACACAGACGACTTTTAAATATTAGCTATAAACAAAGAAAAACTAATATATTTGTAAGCAATGAAATTAATAAAAAAGTCGGCCCATATGTACCACTTCTGGATATTATCATGAGAAGAAAAATGACCAAATTCGGACATATAACTCGTCACGATTCGTTAGCTAATACTATTCTTCATGGATATGTCGAAGGTGAGAGGAAAAGAGGAAGACCTAAAAGAAATTGGATGAATGATATATTCGAATTTTCCCATCTTTCTCTTAGGCAACTTTTAGATATTGCAAAAGATCGTTCGAAATGGAGAAAGTTGTGCTATTCATTATCATGTGTTCCCCCTACGATGGCGACGTCACGGGACTAAGTAACTAAGTAAGTAATAGTATGATATTTGGTATTTGATTATAAATTTGTTATATTGTAATTGATTACATAATATATATTTAATTCAATTCTCGTATTTATTTTATTGAATACATAGTCATATATATTTATGTGATATAGGTATCTATTATATTATATTATATTATATTTATATTATACCTATATTTATTATATTTGGATAATGTCACCAATATCTAATGACAAATTATTAAAATTGATTACTGAATTAACCAGTAAAGTAGATAACTTATCAAACACAATTAATACAATAACTAAAAACCGATAATACTAATTTAAATAATTTAATACATTCTGAATTTAATCTTAATAAAGAATTAATTCAGAAATTACCTATTAAACAAATAAATAATACATTGGTAAAATTAGACAAAGATATAGAGGATAATAACAACAATATTATCATATTCACTAATTTAAATAAAGAGGATAAAATAGAGTATACTAATAAAGATAATGTTATCAATTTTATAAATTCAAAGCTAAATACAGAATTGGTTGAAGAATTTATTATAGATATACAAGTATATAATAATAAGGATAATTCATCAGAAGAATTAAAATCTAAGAAATATTTTATCAACATAGATAATCAAATGTCTGAGATAAATATACTTAAGAATAAATTGAAGTTAAAAGATACATACATTTTACATTTTTCGGTTTTCGGACTGCAAACTGTGCTTATAAAGCAATCGGCCGTCCATATATATTATTTTAAGTTAATGTTTCTTATTAAATAGGTAGGTTTTCAGTAGTTTCTTGAAGTTGGGAGTTGATGGTGTAGTACGGATGGATGTGGGGAGAGTGTTCCACGAGTATGGGACGGATATTGCCCATGCTCTAGTGTTGGTTGAATGTAATTTGTGTTTAGGAGGAAGTTGAAGTAGAAACGTATTGGTGGAGCGTGTAGTGGTACTAGTTGGCAATTTAAGTTTGAGTAGGGATGCTATGTAGTCAGGAGAGTCATGGTGGATTGCTTTATGAGCCAGTAGTAGAGTTTTATATAGGATTCTATGGCGTACAGGTAGCCAGTGTAGTTTAACTAAGAATGGAGATATATGAGTATGGGAGTATTTTGGTATGTTGAATATACACCTAGCTATAGAATTTTGAAGAATTTGTAGTTTAGTAATATACGACGATGGGGTATTATAAAGGATAAAATTGCAGTAGTCGAATAGAGGTAGGATGTAAGCAGAAGCTATAATAGTAGCAGTGGATATTGATATTGAATGACGAATAAGGCGTAGTGAATGTAGTTGATAGTTTAATAGTTTTGTTATGTGGGACAGTTGTCTGTAAAAATTAAAAGTATTGTCAAATATAACACCAAGATTTTTGACATGGGTTGAGTACATGATGAGCTGTCCATTAATGTTAATTGGAGGGGGAGTTGGTAACGTTTTACTTCGGAGTGGAAGGTGAAGGAATATAGCCTCGGTTTTAATTGGGTTAAAGACGAGGGAGTTTATTGTGAGCCAGTTATGAATGAAAGATACTGATTATTATATAAATAAAAAACTTTCTACCAATATAAATAACTTATTTTATAATATCAGACAATTATTAAAATCTAAACAAATTACTAATACATGGGTATATAATAATAATGTATATATTAGTACAGATAAAACAAATAAAATATATTTTATAAATGATATTCAATTAGAAAACGTTACTTTTTATAAAGATTTAGGAATAATATTTGAAAATAACCTTTTATATAATAAACAGTATTGATTATATTTGTAAAAAAGCTTGAATATTTTCCATATTGTTAGAATTGCATATGAAATTGTCTGGATTCCAGACAGATGAATCCGATTCCACAATAGGGCGAACGTATGATATCTAGGCTTTAAGCAAGTAAATATAATCATTGGTGATGAAACATCTAAATAATCTATTAATAATTAAGTGTGCTTTAGTACATATAGTAATAATTTCTACGATATTAATATTTATAATTGACTGTATATATATATATATATATATATATATCCACAAATCTAAATTGTATTAATACATTTTGTTTTTATTTGATTTTCTTAAATAATTAAAAGTAAACAAATTTATTAAAAAAAAACATCAACGATAAAATAATAATATTAAAAAACTTCTTATAATATAAATCATCATTTCATAAAATAATTAAAAATCAAATATAAGTTAAAAGGGTAATAGCATAAATAAAATTAAAAATGATAATAACATCAATATAAAAGATATAGTATAAAACAAAACTATAAAATAAATAATAAAATATAATATAAATAAAATATAAAGTGAAAAATCAATAGTCATACATAATAATCATTAATATCATTAATCAATATATATAATTAGTCAATTATTACTAATCATTATTATTAGTTTATTATCTTTAGTAAAATATCATTAGTATAATTATCATTAATTCGTTATCACAAGTTAGTTATCATTAGTCAAATTCGTATCATTAGTTAATTATAAATAAAGTTAAAAATAAAATTAAAATAATTAAATTCACTTCCTCTTCCTAAAATATAAAAATAATGTATATAATCTATAAAATATTAAAAAAAAGCGATAAAATAAAAAAGTATAATTTTTTAAAGTGTCAATAGTAAAATGCACTATTAAAATTAAATGTTATTATATAAATTTATCAAAACTTTTTTATAATTTGTAATAAATGGTTTTAAATTATTTTTTATTCTTAAAACTTTTTTTAAATTATTCCAAAACTGTGGTCCCATATTGGATATACAAAAATATTTTCTTTACGTCCTTATTTTATTCTATGGAATAAGAGATTGTTGTAAGACTTTATTTTAAATAAATTCTGTAAATTCAAGTGTAGAGAATAATTTTAATGGCCTTGAATATGAATTTAACAGTATTCAATTTAACAATATCATCAAACTTTAAATTATTATATTTCAAATAAAATGTGCTGTACATCAATTCATTATTACATATATATCTTAAAGCTCTTTTTGTAACATATTAATTTTTAGAAAGTTAGAACTATAAGTATTTGCCCAAATATGGGCACAGTAATATAAGTGGGAATTAAAAAAAGAATTATAAAGTAAAACTAATGCTTTATTGCCATATTGATATTCTATTTTATATAATATTATAAATTATTTGCATTATGAATATATTATGCATTCTATTACATAAAAAGTATATAAATGATAGATTATTTGTATTCATGAATTGTGAAAAAAAAATATTTATAAATTATTCTATTATTAAATAAGTACAACTTTTTATATATAAAATGAAAAAAATTTACTTCACTCAATAAAAACTATTATATAATATTCTATTCTATACAGGTGTATGTACTTAATGTCAATGAATGTCAGAAGTACGTGCGCATCCACATCACTAATGTATTAGAAGTGTAATGCACTTTATGAAATATATTAAATAGTTCAATACATCAATATATATATATATTAGTTTAGCCTCGTGGTATTAATATCTAGTTCTCCTATATTACCAATTCCAAATTACCTTAAATCAGATTATTATAATATTAAAAATGATCTTCTATCAATTAATTGGAATAATCTGCTAAATTCATCCATTAATGGTTCTGATATGCTTACTATATTTATTAATAAGCTTTTATTTATATGTAATAAACATACTCCTTTACCTAACATTACAAAATATAGATATCCTATTAATATTAAAAAATTATTAAATAAATGTCGACATCTTCACAATATTATTTGTGATGAAAAGAGTCGTTGATAATGAATTGGCGATTAGCCCAGCTTGATGTTGATATACAAATTAAGAAATATAATATTGATCTGGAATCTAAGGTTTTATCTCCAATATTATTATAATAAATCCACTTTTTATAAATTCATTAATAAGAAATTACACTCATCTAATTTTATATCACCTCTTTATAATGAAATTGACAATTCAATATCATCATCTGATTTTGACAAGGCGTCTTGTTTATCGCATCAATATAGTTCTGTATTTAATAAAAGTTATAGTATTAATATACCCATATTATCCATATCATCTCACATATCATCATCACTATCCTCTTATCCTACTACTCCTGAGGTATTACGTAAATGTCTATGTTTACTACCTAGTAAATTCAATAATTAACCAGACGGTATACCGAAAGGATTATTAAAGAAATTATCGTTTGAATTATGTCATCCATTATCGATAATTTTTACAAATATTCTAGATTCAGGGATTTGTCCGGATATTTGGAAAATATCACATATTATTCCAATATTCAAAAAAGGTGACGCTACTAAACCAGCAAATTATCGGCCCATTATCATTCTACCTAGCACGCTCATTCTTTTTGAAAAAATTCTTTCTAATAATTTAACTTTCTATTTACGTTCAAATAATTATATTACTAAATGTCAATACGGATTTTTAGCTTGAAAGTCAACTGAATTGCGACTAATATCTTTTTATAAAAAAATGTATGAAGCTAGAGATGCATTCCTAATATCGGATATTGCATATATTGATTTAGCTAAGGCTTTTGACAAAGTATCACATTCTAAACTTTTGCATAAATTATCTTATTATGGCGTTAGTGGTAATCTTTATACATGGTTAAAATCTTATTTACTCGATAGAAAACAACGTGTTAAAATTAATGATAGTTTCTCTAACTTCTCACCATTTATATCTGGTGTTCCTCAAGGGTCCGTTATAGGTCCGTTGTTATTCTTAATTTATATTAATGATTTACCAAATATTATAAAACCACCCATATATGCTTCTCTCTTTGCAGATGATGCTAAGCTTTTATATTCTTTTAAGCCCACAGAAAGGTGTTTACCTTTACAATGTGCTCTTGATGAACTTAGTGATTTGATGAAGAGATGGGAACTAGAAATTGCTCCTACTAAATGTGTTGTCATGCGAATTGGTAATAAAAACCCTGTTCATTCATATTTCATTAATGATTTTGAACTGCCTATACACACCTCATTCAAGGATTTAGGCATAACATTTAATGATAATATGAGTTATAATACTCATATTAATACTATATGTACTAAAGCACACTTAATTATTAATAGATTATTTAGATGTTTCATCACCAATGATTATATTTACTTGCTTAAAGCCTATATATCATACGTTCGCCCTATTGTGGAATCGGATTCATCTGTCTGGAATCCAGACAATTTCATATGCAATTCTAACAATATAGAAAATATTCAAATCTATTTCACTAAAATACTTTTTTATAGATGTAACCTTACTAAACGGTCTTATGAAGATAGAATTATTTTTCTCAATATTAAAACTTTATTTCATCGCAGGTTATAGGCTGATCTTACCCTGACATATAAGATACAGAACGGACTTGTCGATGTGGATGCAACTTATATATTTGATCTATATAGCAACAATTGCAGAGGGCCTAAAGTGAAGATACGAAAGAAAAAGTGTAGAACAAACGCCCATATGAATTATTTTGGAAATATAGTTTGCTCTTCTTGGAACGCGTTACCCTTTACAATTACATCTTGTAAAACCGTAACACTTTTCCGTGAAAAATTAATACACACCAAATGTATCAATATTGTTATTGTTATTCCGTATTAATTGTACCAATATATAGTATCTGATATTATGCTTGCTGTCAGCAGTTTACGGTAGCTTAACGCCAGGAGACGTCAACCAAATTACTTACTAGGGACTCATCCACCCTTGGGAATTGATCCATCCCATATGGGCCTTGCCAACCAGAGACCTTCGGTTTTGTTACCTTTCCTGTTTGACAACTTGCACTGTCAGATACTATATATTGATTCAACGGCTCGTATAATCCAATGTATAATCCCGTATAATCCAATGTTTTATTTTTATTTTACTTCTCAGTTTATTTCTTGTTTTTTTGTATCGTGTCGTTTTATATTACTATTATTACATTTATATATTTTGTTTATATGTTATATAATTATATGTTTATATATAATTATAACTTTCTTTATATAGGTATACTATAACCAGTAATTCAATACACTTTTAATCTATCTATCTATCTATCTATCTATCCTATATATATATAGACTGAAGAAGTCACTAAGTTTGTATTATATAAGATTGCTTAAATAAAATGGAATTAAATATGGACAATTTTCAAAATTATAATAATGTACCCATATATTATATAATTTCATTTTGATATTTTACTTTTGAAAAGATTATATTGAAAAAAGAAACAAATTAAAAAGACATACATTTTATTATATAAATATATAAAATTATAAAATATTTATGAAATGTTCATATATATATTGTTATTGTTATTGTTATGTTATTACAGTGGAGTCCTGTAATCCCATAAAGGAACTATTAATGGTTAAGTATATCTTCCAGAATTAATTACATATGTTATGTTTAATTAAACACGTAATTATTTCTGGAGTAACTTTATATTTATCAACGGATTATTTAGATTATTTACTAATTAAATATAAATTATAATAATTAAATGAATTTATAAAATAATTAGTATTACCTTCATTTAAATCTCCAGTATCTAGTAGAGAAACTTCCATAATTTAATCCGAGGCATCTAATTTATATCTATAAACTATCTTCTTACGTCATCTATGAGGACATAATTGGTAAAAAAAGAGGCATATTTGTAGTAATATTATTCAGCATATTTAAGGCTATAGCTACATCTATTATAATAGATGGCGTAGTCCATTTCTTCAAGCCCCCATTAAGTAAATATGGTACGTGAGAAAGATGTTTGCGGCAGAATGTCTATATCATATTGAAAGTATTTTATCTAATCATTACTGCAGTTATATTGCAGGTAATATTATCTACAAATCATGTTAATCAATACATAGATAAACTATAACATAAACATATATTATCCCATGTTAAAAGATATACTTGAATTAAGATCATGAAATATATTCTAATTATAATATCTTAATTTAATTATTTTAATTAATATTTAATTAGAAAATGATCTATAACATTATTTAACATTTATATTTATTTTTTATTTTAAATTAAATTATGGCTCTATTTTTTATTATATTTATATATATATATAAAAATAATAAAAGTTTATTTATATACTTACATTATTCTCTAAAGTATAATCTAATAATAATGTTAAAAGAAATTATTATAATAAAATGTGTTTATTTAGTCTTTTGCGCAATATTGAAATTTAACGATCACTTCTTATACCAGAGGTAGCTTGTTCCACATCGAAGCAGAAGAAATACAGAATAGACTCATTGTGATGTATTCTCTTCAACATAAACCCTCTTTAAGTTTCATTAGAATATCCAGATCTTTTATCTGATAGTAGCATTGATAAATATAAAGTTACTGCAGAAATATTTACGATTTTATTTACACATACAACTCTGGACGACACTTAAGGGGTAGGTGCGCGTTCATCTAAACAATGTTATTTTAGCTCTATCTAAAAACGAAATATAAATTACTAATGGAGATAATTACATAATGTGTGTTGTATTAAACATATACTTTCCTCCATTATAGAGGATATTTCTTTATGTAAATGTAGTTAATTTAAAATGGTATACAAAAATAGTCTCAATTAGTTAAATATTTATTTTTTATTTTTGTCATTAAAATTCAAGTTTATCATCATGTATTTAATTAATATAAAATATAATAATAAATTCGACAGGATATATATAGATGTATATGTTATACATTTACCATAAAAATGTCCGATAAAAATAAATAAAATCAAAAAGTAGTAAGCATTTACATGTGGTTACTAAGTGAAAAAGTAGAAACTTGAGAAAATGATATATACAATTTTTTTAACAAATAATCATAAATATTATAATATATATATATAAATGACAAGTAACATATAATATTATATAAACAACACTGAAACATTAATAATAGTACCAATATAGAGTAGTACTCAAATATATATTATAATGAAATATACAAATAAATGTATGTATAGAATAGAAAAATATAAATTTATTTTTATAGTAATAGTTTAATAATAGTTATAAAGTATTATAAAAAATAAATTATGAATTATATAAAATAAGAAATAATATTTCTAAATTTTCTATTTTGAAGCGTCTTTTTTCAACCAATGATATATTGTTATATATATATACGTGCTTTGTTTATTAATTATATTGATTGTATCTATAATATATGCTTAATAGAAACATATACATTTATTTGGTAAAATATGTTAATACGATATCGAAATATACAATTAAATGTGACGAGTATTTACAAAAAATCCTGTTAATTTCAAATAATTATTTTAACGATTACGCTTATAAATTCACTTAATATTAATATAAATATTCAACAATTATTACAGAAATTTTACAAATTTACAAATAAGATATTAAATATGGAAAATATGTAATAACATTTTTTTGTCAAATAAAAATATTAATCATATATTAATTCGCGCCTCCACACTTAACCATGTTAATTTGTGAAAATAATAATTATTCGAAAATATATTAGAATATGGAATATTAAATATAATTTTATATTTTAATTTATATTTTAATTATTAAAGATTTTGTTAAATTGTTCAACAACCGTGGCCCTGAACTAGATAAACAAAAAAGTTGTCATTGGGTTATAATTCTAATTATATGAAGGAGAAGAGTATCATAAGCCTTAACCTTGAATAGATTCTGTAAGTTTGATGGCATCGAATGATTTTATATTTTAATTTATATTATAATTATTAAAGATTTTGTTAAATTGTTCAACAACCGTGACGCTAGAACTAGATAAACAAAAAAGTTTTCGTTGGGTTATAATTCTAATTATATGAAGGAGAAGAGTATCATAAGCCTTAACCTTGAATAGATTATGTAAGTTTGATGGCATCGAATGATTTCTTGCACTATTTTACAGTATTTAATTTAACACTATCAATAAACTTTAAAGAATTATGTTGTTTATAAAATTTGAAGTTTATAAAAAAGTTGTTTGTCAAAACAGATTTTGTTTATTTTATTTTTAAAAGATGAAACAGATATAGATTTTATTATATCATTATTTAATGAATTCCATATATTAACTGATCTATTATTAATTAAATTTGTAATTGTAATATCATAATTATGTATTACATTTCATTTTTTACAATTACCTCTAGTTCTACAATTATTCAAAATGTTAAGAATATCAGATATATTTATATCTGTATAATTATTTGAAATTTTAAAAATTGTGGTTAGATCTATTTTTAATCTTCTAAGTTCAAGTGATTCTAATTTAAAATATACCAATATCTCTATATATGATTTATAATTAATATTTGATGAATTTGTATATCCTACGCATCTTGTAATTAATCTTCTAGTAAATAATCGTTGCACTCTTTCAATTTGGTCTATGAGACTACGAAATTTACTAACCTTTGAAAAAGGTGACAACATTATGGATGCATATTCTAAAATTGGTCTGCAATACATTTTATATGCATTTAATAATGCTCTAGGGGATTTTGTAGTAATGCATCTAAAAATTGAATTCAAAGAAAAATAAGCTTTTTTACAAATATAATCAATACTGTTTATTATATAAAAGGTTATTTTCAAATATTATTCCTAAATCTTTATAAAAAGTAACGTTTTCTAATTGAATATCATTTATAAAATATATTTTATTTGTTTTATCTGTACTAATATATACATTATTATTATATACCCATGTATTAGTAATTTGTTTAGATTTTAATAATTGTCTGATATTATAAAATAAGTTATTTATATTGGTAGAAAGTTTTTTATTTATATAATAATCAGTATCTTTCATTCATAACTGGCTCACAATAAACTCCCTCGTCTTTAACCCAATTAAAACCGAGGCTATATTCCTTCACCTTCCACTCCGAAGTAAAACGTTACCAACTCCCCCTCCAATTAACATTAATGGACAGCTCATCATGTACTCAACCCATGTCAAATATCTTGGTGTTATATTTGACAATACTTTTAATTTTTACAGACAACTGTCCCACATAACAAAACTATTAAACTATCAACTACATTCACTACGCCTTATTCGTCATTCAATATCAATATCCACTGCTACTATTATAGCTTCTGCTTACATCCTACCTCTATTCGACTACTGCAATTTTATCCTTTATAATACCCCCTCATCGTATATTACTAAACTACAAATTCTTCAAAATTCTATAGCTAGGTGTATATTCAACATACCAAAATACTCCCATACTCATATATCTCCATTCTTAGTTAAACTACACTGGCTACCTGTACGCCATATAATCCTATATAAAACTCTACTACTGGCTCATAAAGCAATCCACCATGACTCTCCTGACTACCTAGCATCCCTACTCAAACTTAAATTACCAACTAGTACCACTACACGCTCCACCAATACGTTTCTACTTCAACTTCCTCCTAAACACAAATTACATTCAACCAACACTAGAGCATGGGCAATATCCGTCCCATACTCGTGGAACACTCTCCCCACATCCATCCGTACTACACCATCAACACCCAACTTCAAGAAACTACTGAAAACCTACCTATTTAATAAGAAACATTAACTTAAAATAATATATATGGACGGCCGATTGCTTTATAAGCACAGTTTGCAGTCCGAAAACCGAAAAATGTAAAATGTATGTATCTTTTAACTTCAATTTATTCTTAAGTATATTTATCTCAGACATTTGATTATCTATGTTGATAAAATATTTCTTAGATTTTAATTCTTCTGATGAATTATCCTTATTATTATATACTTGTATATCTATAATAGATTCTTCAACCAATTCTGTATTTAGCTTTGAATTTATAAAATTGATAACATTATCTTTATTAGTATACTCTATTTTATCCTCTTTATTTAAATTAGTGAATATGTTAATATTGTTGTTATTATCCTCTATATCTTTATCTAATTTTACCAATGTATTATTTATTTGTTTAATAGGTAATTTCTGAATTAATTCTTTATTAAGATTAAATTCAGAATGTATTAAATTATTTAAATTAGTATTATCGGTTTTTAGTTATTGTATTAATTGTGTTTGATAAGTAACTATGTTTGATAAGTTATCTACTTTACTGGTTAATTCAGTAATCAATTTTAATAATTTGTCATTAGATATTGGTGACATTATCCAAATATAATAAATATAGGTATAATATAAATATAATATAATATAATATAATAGATACCTATATCACATAAATATATATGACTATGTATTCAATAAAATAAATACGAGAATTGAATTAAATATATATTATGTAATCAATTACAATATAACAAATTTATAATCAAATACCAAATATCATACTATTATATAAATAAAATTACATAATTTAGAAGGATTTTTTATATATTATACAATTAATTACCAACTACCAATATTGTAATTACTATTAAATAATGAAATATACAGTTTTAGAGAATTTTGTTGATTACCAATTATATATATATATATATAATATAATACTAATAATAATAATAATAATAATAATAATAGTAGCAACAATTCTATAAAGTGTAATCAAATAATGTTAACAAAAAAAAATTATAATAAGATAAGTTTTTTCAGTCTTTTGCGGTATATTGAGATAGATGGAGCACTTCGTATCGACATATGTAGCTTGTTCTATACCGAGGCCGCAAAAAGCTTGAAGGACCTCTTAGTGATTTGTAATCGACAACGAGCCTCTTCGAGTTGCATGGGATAGTGACTCAAATATTCAGTTATTTTCTCTGATAATAGCGTTGATAAATAGGAAGGTACTCTAGAAATAATTACTTTTAATTTCTTTTAATTAAACATAAAAATATATAATCAATTATGCCTAGCTATCTTAATTTTTGTAAATAATAACTTGTCTAAAATATATATATATATATATATATATATATATCTAAAGTATAATGACTTATATGCACTAAGTTTGTATTTTATAATACGCTTCAATCCTTTGCGTCCGAGCTGTTGATTTATGTTATGTTAATACATAAGTATGGATACATTTCAAAATAAAAATAATTAATTATCTAATGAAAGCCTCGATATATAATACTTATTCAATGAATCTATAAGATATTAATATTCATCATTGACTGTATATATATATATATATATATACACAATACGAATCTACAGTATACATAGCGGATACACATGTGTCCTTTAATAAGTCGTAGACTTAGCTACATAGCTTGTTCTATACCGAGGCCGCAAAAAGCTTGAAGGACCTCTTAGTGATTTGTAATCGACAACGAGCCTCTTCGAGTTGCATGGGATAGTGACTCAAATATTCAGTTATTTTCTCTGATAATAGCGTTGATAAATAGGAAGGTACTCTAGAAATAATTACTTTTAATTTCTTTTAATTAAACATAAAAATATATAATCAATTATGCCTAGCTATCTTAATTTTTGTAAATAATAACTTGTCTAAAATCTACTAGAATATGGGATATTAAAAATAATTTTTATACATCCACAATTAACTTGTTTAATATTTTTTAATATATATATTGGAACTCCAATTAATATAATATTCCTATAATCTAATCTCGATAGAACCAACATTTCAATAAGTTGAATAGTTGATATTATTGATAAATATTTACGAATGATATTTATATTATGTAAATGATAATTAGCTGATTTACATATATATATATATATATATATATATATATATATATATATTATACATGATCAGACTGCGATAAATTACATGAAAAACATATTCCATGTAATTTAATTTTAGATGAAGGTGTAATTAAAAGATTATCAAATATAATATCAGGAAAAACAAAATTAGAAAGAGAAATAAATTTCTAAAAGGTTAATTTCCCCTGTGCATTCTGTTGGTATTATTAAAAATGCAATGAATAATGGCAATAAACCAATAGCCTATGCAGTATAAATACTTAATTCTGGTAATATTCTTTATGTATGTGATTCATGTAAACCTACTTTTTCTATTATTAATGTCACACCTCCATCACAAATGACCCCAATAACTCTTTCAAGTATTTCTTCAAAATTAGATGAAATTAAGGAAATCGTTAATAATACATATACTAATACTAATATAAATAATACATCATTCGCTGATGCTTTAAAAAAAATCTATTGAGCCTAAGCTTAATATTATTACGAATACAATTAATAAAACAGATAATAAAAATACTACATATCCTCAATTAAATAATAAACGTTCATGTAGGCCTATAGGCATAGTATACTATTAAATATATAGATGTACAAAATTGTAATAATTAATATATAAAATCTTTATTCTTATTACTTGATATAAATTTAACTTCAATTACAAATGTATGTTTCCGTAATTATAATGATTATATATTTCACTAATTCCTTCTCAAAATTAGTTATTAAACATTTGTAATACAAGTTGTTTGTTAAATAACAATATTAATCATTCTCAAGAATATAAAATGTATCGATATAAAATGTAACACTATATTATTAAAAAATAAAGCATTCTATAATTATATATATAATTATTATATTTGTTATCAAATATTCATTAAGTTATAATCATATATATATAGGTCATATAAGTCCCTAATACGGACACTCTAGATGTCTTAGTACGGACAACCTATAACCAATCAACGCGCGGCGTGTGAACAATTCTGATTTTCATAAAAATCATATCCGTTATAATACATATAAAATATATTAATACCACCAATGAAATTAAATCTAAAAATGTTATTATTTAGATACTTAAAATACTTAATAATAAAATAATACAAATTAATACATTAGGTATACCTAATTACTAATTAAATTATATTAAATTATTCATGAAATTAATTATAAATAATGTAATTACCAATTTTGTTTTACCAATTGTAAATTAAACTTATTTTCTTATGATAATACTTTGTTATTTTTGTTATAAAGATATACATTTATTAGAAAAACCATAGATGATTACACTTTATTTCACTATTTCACTTTATTTTCTTTACACAAGTTTACAGACATGGTTGATATTTTATATAACATTGATATTCTACTATATTCTATTATATAATATAATTAATTATAATATTTGTAATGCTATAACTTATATAATATTATACATTATTTGTATTAAATAGTATATTATATAAAAATTATATATATATATATATATATATATTTATATATCTTATCATGTTTATTCATGATTTGTGAATATCAAATATTGATAAATAATTGCAAATAATTCTTTATATATAAATATATATTAAGAAAAATAATAAATATACTTCACTCAATAAAAACTATTATATAATATTCTATTCTATACAGGTTTATGTACTTTATGTCAATGAATGTCAGAAGTATGTGCGCACCCACATCACTAATGTTGTATTAGATGCGTAATGTACATTATATAAATATAAAGTATTGATAAATGTTCCATTATTAAATATTTATATATATATATATATATATATAAAAAGTTGTACTTATTTAATAATGGAACATTTATCAATACTTTATATTCACATTTCATGAAAAAACATAATTGATCATATATATATATATATATACTTTTTATGTAATAGAATACATAATATAAATAATTTATAATATTATGTAACGTATAAAATTACAAATATTATAATGAATTATATTATATAATAGAATATAGTAGAATATCAATGTATAATCATCCAAGCAATAAAGTCAAATACATAAGTAATTAAAATCAATCGGTTACATAATCAAAATGCACGCGATATGGTCTGGTGATTTTATAAATGTGATGTATCGATATATATACAACAAATTAGTCTAGAAATCTTTATAAAGTATTATCAGTGATGATTGTATTAATATGAGTAATAGCAAATAGGATAGGTATCTATAATTCGCATATAATATTGTACATAATATGGTATAATACAATATAGAATACTCTAAAGGTCACGACGGTTTTAATATGAGTTACCCACAAGCATAGATAGTCAAGCACGTGATAATCTTCATGGACAGAGACTAATATATTTAGTTGTGTTGAACAATTTGTTGATAAGTGAATATGTAAATATCTCATTAAATAACCGTGCAACGTATACGAATACGAAATAGTGTACTTTATAGTTGAAATGTATACATTGAAATCAATATAATATACAAAATTATTCAAACAATAATAAATGTAACATTAATAAATTATAATATAAAGATGAATATCTACAAATTAGTAACTATCATGAACATTGGATATTTAAAATATAGTTTATCTACTAATTCATCATTTGAATTTAAAAGTAAAGTAAATGTAATTATAGTAAAATAATAAATACAAAAATGTAAATAATATTAAACTTCAAATTAAAAATATAAGTCTGAAATATACTTTATAAATTTTCAAGATATTAAATTATAATTAACAAAAGTAAAAATATAAAATAAAATGGATAAAGTTATACTGTGTACTTTACACATATTACTTTTTTTTAAATAGTTAATAATATATTGATATTACTTTGATAATACTTTTCTTTAAATTATTCCATAATGTAGGTCATTGATATATTATACACAACTTTCAATATTAAATGTAATATTGAAAAATGAAAAATAAATGAATTGATAAAAAGTTTGATAAATAATTTGATAGAGATGAATTTATAAGCAATTATTTTTTTAAATAATTAATACTAGTATATAAATATAAGTTAAAACATCATGTAAGAGATATGTATAATACATAGCTCAATAATATCATTAGACTTTAGATCACAATTTTGAGTATAGGGAATCCATTTTTAATGTATTACAAATAGAATATAAGTTTAAAAAAATGAATATTCATGTAGTGCTACTTATATGAGTATGTCCTTATACCAATGACATCATATAGATTGCAATATAAGTTACCATAATATATTGTTAATACTGATTTACGGCATACTTTATATCATTTTATTAATAATAGATAAGGAACAGTAAAGTTTATTTTTAATAAATATGTGAAAACTAGTTCATACGTTCGTCAATATACCTATACATATAATACACAATCCTTGATTGATTACCATATTATTAATACAAATATTCATTGTATATTTTATTCTATAACGATTTAATTATAATTAGATTTATAAACAATTAATTTTTTGTAAATATAATTAGTTAAAATGTTTAAAATAAGAAAACAAGTTAAAAACCCAAATAAGTTATTTTGGTTTTTTTAAATTTATATTTTTTGCGTTTTGATCATTTTTATTTTTATCGTTTTATACTTAAGGGGATGTCACACGACCCCCTCCTCTATATGTATAGAGATAGCAAATAATGTGTCTACACAAAACTAGGCGCGCATAATTATATTCATTGAATTGAGCTATATTTTATATTCTATTCATTAAATGTATACACATGCTATTAAATAACGTAATTTTTATAATATATATTATATAACATATATATATTATATGCACACATTTTAATTTTTTAATTTACCGAATATATAGAAATCTTTATTTTTTGCAATTATACACATACAAATTTAGAAAATGTGTTCTCTATTAGTATTCATATATATGTTATTTATATAATACAATACACATTAGTAGAATACATATAATAGTTTTTGTGATACTTGCATTTATATACACATACCTAGCGTGAAATAATTATTATGAGAAAACAGCATTTAAATATATATGAATAATTTATATATCATATATAATAAATATACCACTTGTTGTGTTATTTCTAGACTGTTTTCATAAATAATGTGTTTACAGATATTAAAAATAAAACCATAGAATAGTATTATGAAATAAAAAAATGTGAAATACAACATTATTTTCACTAAAACAAGGTGTGTGACATCCCCTTAAGGAATTATAAATTTTAGTTTTATAATACAATATAGGTGCATTCTATGATATAAATATTGATTTATATATACTCGATTATGTAACCAATTGATTTTAATTACTTTATTTATTTTACTTTATTGCCTGGATGATTTCACATTGCTATTCTACTATATTATATTATATAATATAATTAATTATAATATTTGTAATGTTATACGTTATATAATATTATAAATTATTTGTATTATGCAGTCTAATTCATAAAAAGTATATATATGTGATAAATTATGTTTATTCATTATTTGTGAATATAAAGTATTGATAAATAATTCCATTATTAAATAAGTACAACTTTCTATATATATATATATAAATAATTATATGAATTATACTTCACTCAGTAAACAACTATTATATTATATTCTATTCTATACAGGTATATGTACTTAATGTCAATGAATGTCAGAAATACGTGTTTACCCACATCTCTAATGTATTAGAAGCGTACTGTATCTTATTATTATTATATATAATACGCCTACTAGTATTATGGCAATAACAAACAGTAAATACATAAATCAATGTATATATATATATATATATATATATATATATATATCTAAAGTATAATGACTTATATGCACTAAGTTTGTATTTTATAATACGCTTCAACCCTTTGCGTCCGAGCTGTTGATTTATGTTATGTTAATACATAAGTATGGATACATTTCAAAATAAAAATAATTAATTATCTAATGAAAGCCTCGATATATAATACTTATTCAATGAATCTATAAGATATTAATATTCATCATTGACTGTATATATATATATATACACAATACGAATCTACAGTATACATAGCGGATACACATGTGTCCTTTAATAAGTCGTAGACTTGTACAATATAAATGTTGTACATAATTAAGAATAGGTCTCGTATAATACAAAACATTAACATTTTGTTATTATTTTTCATTAATACTTTACTGAAAATAAAGAGTACAAACATGAACGACACATCTAACTTACCATATATTAATTACTATTATAGTTGATATTTACTGGGCTAAGGAAACTAGATAATATATATATATATATATATTTAAATAATAATTTATTTATATAATTTATGATAATAACAAATAAATTTAATAATATAAATATATATATATTGATTGATTGATTGAATATGTTATTTTACTATTGTATGTAGTAATAATAAATAATATTAATTAATAAATATAATATATTGATCGATAAAATCATTTTGAATAAACTTGTGAAGTTATCGAATAGTCCATATTAATATAATACGTATTGTTATATTAATATAATAACAAATAATGTAAATGATAAGATATATATATATATATATAAATAATAAAATAATAATAATTAAATGATATTTATTAAACAAAACAAATGTATGTAAATATTTAAAAATAAATAAATTCAATAATAATTAAATAAATTAAGATAACATAAGCATATATTAGTTTATAGCTGCGAAATTGGTTAGTAGACCTCAATAAGTAAACATGGTATGGGAGAATACGTTTATCAGCATAATGGATATGACAAATTGAAAGTATTTTATATAATCATTAACTGTAGTTATATAGGTACTATTATCTACAAATAATATTAATTAATAGATCTCTCTCGAGAGAAACCCTGTATCTAAACATAAAAACATACTATACCAAATTAAAATATATGTTATTATTAAATAATAATGATATATATATAAATTAAGATTCTGAAATATATTATAATTATGATTCTATAAATTGGGGCTAATAATATTTACAAATAAGAATTCTCAACTGAATTATTTCGGCAATAGAGTATCTTTAGATTGCTTCACTCGTATGTTATGTAAATCAATATTAGATTTCCGTGACGACATAAAACGAACTTTATTAATTACTTCTCGTTTTTAAATTATACCCATATTATTATTATTCATATATCTATATTTGTTATTTTTATTTTCTTATAAATATGATGAGTATATTTTATTATAATTGTTTGTGTAGCTTTGTCTTTAGTGGAATACTTGTAATATATTTTTTCGATTACTACGATATGTGATATGTCTAGTAATATATATATATATATATATATATATATATATATATATATATATATATATATATATATATATATATATATATATATAAATAAATAAATAAATAAATCAGATTTATTATTTCATGTTGTAAAGCATGAAATAATGGAGAAGTTAATAAACAAATGTATTTGTTTTTGCGAGAACTTCCCCAATCTTCATATTCTAGATAAGTTAGATTCTCATGAGTAAACAAATGTAAATATAAATAAATAAGATGTAAAGAATTAAAATATGTATCAATAAGTCAAGTTAAAAATAAATTAGTTAAAGAATAAAAAAGATGTATCAATAAGCCAAGTTAAAAATAAATTATGTAAAGAATAAAAAATATGTATCAATAAGTCAAGTGTAAAAATAAAAGATATAAAGATATATAAAAAAAAATCATAGAAACGAGTTGAATTCTGAATGCCGAACTATAAAAGGAATAGAATAGCTAAACAATATAAATGAAAAAAAATAAAAACTAAAACAAGCAAGATGAAGGTTTAATAAATAATACCAGTAAACAAAAATAAAATTAGATAATCAATTGTTTAATTGATTTTCATATTTTTATAAAAGATGTTTTTTTAATATTTTTTTAAAGTTTTTTATATAAATTGTTGTGAATAATAATTTATTTAGACATAATTTATTCCAAGATTTAGGGCCTTTAAATGATAATAATTTATGATGACGGCTTGATTTTATATAAGGTAATTTGAAATTATGAAAAGTATTTTTGTATAGATTATTATATATTGGAAATAATAATGATATTCTGCTTGGGCATTTCTTTAAATGTACATTGTGCATGAATAACATATTTTTATAAGTTATTAAATCTTTAAATTTTAATATATTAGAACATAAAAATAAATTGTTAGTATTAGTCAAAATAAATATATTATTGACAACTTTAAAGATATTTTTATTTACAATTCGAACAGCTTTTTTTTGTAGAGTTGAAATACATTGAAGGTTATTATTAAAATTATTTCCCCAAATTTCTAAACAATACATGATATGAGGCAAAAACAAAGAATTGTAAAGCAGCTTTAAAATATATATTGGTAAATAGCTCAGCTTTCTTAATATATATATATATAACATGTGATAATTTCAATTGTATTTTTCTTATGTGTTCTTTGAAATTTAATTATTATCTAAAATAACTCCAATAAAAGTATAATTGATACTAAGCATATTTCAGTTGAATTAATTGATATACTATTAATAATATTTGCATCTTTATAAGGTAGCACTTTTGTTTTATCAATATTTAATATTAATATATTATTAGTGAACCATTCATGAAAATTTAAAATAACTAAATTTTGCATATAATCTTATTACTTGGTTCATTAATGCTAACCGATGTATCGTCAGCAAAAAGTATAAGATTAAAATTTATATTTAAATTATGTAAGGCTATATGAATATGATTTATATATAAAATAAATAGTAAGGGGCCCAAAATGGATCCCTGAGGTACCCCAACATTGATGATACTTATTCCAGAAAGTTCGTTATCTAGTTGATAATATTCGATCTTGTAGATAGTTTTCAATTAAACGATTAGTACTGCCCCTGAAACCATAATATTTTAATTTGTTTAATAGAATCTTATGATATACAAGATCGAATGCTTTTTTTAGATCTAAAAATAATGAGGCTAATTTATTATTTATTTCTAAGTTTGATTCAATATAATTATAGTGATCATAGAGTGCGTGCGAAGTTGTAGAATTTCTAATAAAACCATATTGTTTGGCATATAATAAATTATATTCGTCAATAAAATATAGAAATCTATTAGAAATTATTTTCTCTAAAATCATTGAAAATTGAGATAATAAGGCAATCGGTCTATATTTATTTATATCATCTGGTTTTCCTTTCTTAAAAAGGGGGGGATATTTCTGTATAAATGTCCAAAACATAGTCGCCCCTTACAAGAAATTCGAGTCATTCAGATGCAACTCGATTATAGTAGAATCATCTATTATTACAATTAATTCTTAACTAAACCTGTATTTTGCATGTTAATGTGTTATAATCATCATTCTTATTAATCATTTATTATTACTTATCAAAATATAGTTTCATGTCATTTTGTGTATATTTAGCACTCAATAACCTATCTATATTATGTATGTTAATTAAATTGATATGTATGTGTTTAATTATATATTTGTTAAATTAAACAAAATAAAAGAATACGTGTAATATATATTTGTTGTGAATAATTAAGTAATTAGTAAACTGAATTTGTTTATAGTTTTTAGATTTGATTTATCAAGCATATGTAGCCACACATGCGATTTTACATATATGTTACGCACATTATAACACATGTATTATACTATTGTCGTTATAACTGATTTTCTTATAAACGTGACTCTCGATATAATAGGTGTATACTCTATATATATATATGTGTGTGTGTGTATACATATATGTATATAATGTTGTGATATGTCATTTATATTTACCTATAATTGTATACATTATATCACGTGTTTATAACAACCAATGAATGAACGTAGAGTATAAGAGTTGTAGTATATAAGCCCAAAGTAATCGTACTTTATTCAGTTCCAACATGGCTTCCAATTTGTTCAAAGTTATTTGCATCGCAGCATGTATAATGTTTGGTTAGTTTTCAATTATTAATATATTATTATACACGATATCATTATAATAATATAAAATATCATACAACAGTATTGTCAATTGATATTCAAGATCTTTTATCTCCAGAATGCCCAGGTTTATTATACATAATATAGGTTGTTCATTAATAATATACATATATGCAAATACATTTAGTTTAATCGTTGTATTTATAATGTGAATGATATTAGATAACACGACGTATTACTATTATGTTACCAATTAACATGTGTATCTTCTGTCTATCATGACACATTATTGATACCATCCAATACCATGTAATTAGGTATTTATATAAACAAAAATAGTATTTTTATTTAAATTATAAAAAAGAAATAATATCGAGTTTAATTATAAAAATGAAATAATATCGAGTTTAATTATATAATAACTAGTAAAATAATAATGTATATATAAATGAAATAAAGGAACTAATTTCCAACAATATTATTAATATGCTGCAATATGTCATACAGGCGACATACCATATATGAAT
This sequence comes from Osedax fenrisi, assembly GCA_964019155.1. Classification (NCBI taxonomy): domain Eukaryota; kingdom Metazoa; phylum Annelida; class Polychaeta; order Sabellida; family Siboglinidae; genus Osedax; species Osedax fenrisi. The sequence goes on along the minus strand of OZ025239.1, from coordinate 121,149,242 downwards.
TATGATTGTTTGACTTCATGCGACGGTGTATCTGATGGAGATTACGCTTCTTGTATCGACTGCGATGTATTCTTGACCTGTTTGGACGGTGTCAAGTATGACAATATGCCTTGCCCCGGCGACTTGCATTGGAATCATAAGAAACTTAAATGTGACAAACGTAATAAAGCCAACTGTAAATGTTAGTAGCTCGATTTTATAATTTATATCATTTTATTTAAAACATATATAAATTAAATAAATATGTTATTAATTTACACATTACATATTAAGCTTACATTTTAACATGTGTATATATGTAATAGTATGTACATACTATTATTTTACTATAATCTCATAATTACTATGACCCTCGTAGAATAACGAATTAATTATTTTTGTAAATATATACAAACATATTCCTTCATATTAATGTAATGTGTAAAAATCTATTCATGAAAATTTTAATTTAATATTTAAATTATATAATTGTATACATCTTATCTAATATATATATATATATATATATTATGCAAATTTCATATAATATACAATATATTATATAATTATGTATATTATTGTATTATAGAAATGATCAATGTTAACTATATTTTACTTTATACAACAATTTTTAAACACATACTTCTATATTTATTATAGATTATATATTTATAAAACATACTTCTATATTTTTGAATTTAAATATTATATTATTAACTATTATATACTCATTTAATTATTTATATAGTTTAATTTCAAATAATATAATTAAATATATATATATATATATATATATATATTTATTACAAAATAATTAATTATTTTAGTTATTTAAATTGTAACAATAATACATTTTAGGGTTATTAGTATAATTTATGTTCATAATTATATCGATTTTATCATTCATTATTAAATATAAATAAGTATATAATTAATATTATTATACAAATAATATTTAATATTATTACTAATCTGTTTGAATGTCAAATATTATCATACTTATCATGTGTTACATAGTAAGAGGAAGTTTTGAAGTAGACTTAGCTAACAATGATTACGGACAATCTCAATTAAATGAAGGTGGATTCATGAATGCTCACAAGGTTAATATATATATGTTAATATAATTCTTGTTTATATGTACATCGAATCAATTTATTTAGTTTATTTAATTATTTAATTATTATACTAATTATTTAATCATATAAGGATATATCTGAAAACAAATTAATATTTAGTGTAACATCTAATTTTTAATATCATTATCAAAATAATCATTCATTATATTTTAAATTTTAATTTTGAATATGTTAAAATTTAAATATATAGATATATGGTAATAGATATATTTACAAGTTTATATTTAACACTGATTATAATTATAAAATATATTAATATATAATTAATTACAGAAATGGAAGTTAATGAACTACGCCGGGTTTTCAGCCTCAGATATGCCGACTACTATTACTACAAGCACGCCTCTTGTTTACCAGTTCTCTCCTCCTAGATGTCTTAAGAAGATAGTTTATAGTTTTGAATCAGATGCCTCAGATTCAACTATGAGCATTGCTGTACTCGATACTCCAGATTTAAATAATGGTAATAATAACTGTTTTATAGAGTAATTTATTAATTTAATTATTATCATTTGAAAACAAAATACTATTAATAAGTTACCTATAGATTTAATTATATTATTTAATAATTATATTATTTACATTGTAGGTCCTTTTGGAATATCTTATATGTTTTCTTCTAAATTTTTTGGACCCCGTACAGCATTATATTATAATGGTGGTTTTGTACACATTGAACCAATGGTATTGCATAAAATATGCGGAATGGTTAGTACTTATATTTATATGCAAATACATTATTAGTAACTATATAATTGTATTTCAGGTAAGAAATAACTTCATCTCTATAAGTGATACATACAATGGTACATCTATTGACTCTTCCGATAGTTATCCTAAAATTTTTACAAATATCGAGAGTAAAAAGTTTTCATTTGTAATGAATGGTGATCTATATTTTGGAACTGATCCTCTTTCCCGTGCTAGTAAAATGAAAATTCAGTGGACATGTTAGAATATGAACATAACGTACTGATATTATTAGTTTAATACATATTATTATTCGAACATATAATGTATATATATATATATATATATATATATTTATATATCGATTTGTGTATATACGGATTTATATATAATTATTATTCTGTATTTTTACTATTGATTTTGTTATAATTTTTCATATAATACATGCATATTATTTGTATAAAGTTACACATATTTATATTACTATTATTCTAATAAAACAATATGTAAGAACAGTATTATTAAGTGTTTCATTATATATTATATCATCATAAAATATAACCAATAAGGTTAATTTTTAGTTTATATTATTTATGCCTATAGTATACTTTTATGCCTATATGGTATACAATATAGATAAATAACCGAATGCATATTTCTATGTATGTTTTATTCAATAATATTATAGAAATATATATATATATATATATATCAGAATTATGTACAAAAATACAAATAAATAATATATAGTATTTATAAATATATATGCTTTTTATATATTTATTTTTTTAATTTAATAAAATATTACAGAAAAATGTTATATAGAGAGTAAAAACATAATATTAAAAGTGTATTTATTATTTTTTTTAAATTTTATATTTATAATTTCATTATAGTATATATATTGGATTCATATCGTATACAATAAGTTAATTTATTACATAATAACCACGAATAAGACACATTATAAATAAAGTAAAGTTTATTAGGACACCAGGAATACGCTTTTTAACGTTTCATTATTTAAATATAATGATCAACATTAATTTATAGTACTCTTTTAAATAATACTCTTATCATAAATCAATTACATAAGAAAATTAGTATATAGTAAATAATGTTAACGTTCTTAATAATATAAATTGTTAAGTTAACTTAAGTAATTACTTATCTAAGATACATTATTATCCTCATCATTAATATAAGAATTATTACACCACCTTTTTATTATATTCCTTATTTTATTATTGAATTACAATGAACTAATTCCTTTCATAATAAAAAAAAACAATATACACTATCAATATAAATATCATTCATACACCAACACTAAATGCCAAATTATACACTAGTTCGAAAAATAATTAATTTTATATATTGGTGTAATAATTAAAGAAATACAGATTACTAATTATTATTATTATCTTAATATACCTTAATAAATATTAAAAATAGAAAATTATAAATTAATTAAGATATGGTAAATTAACCGAATACTGATAGTGCACTAATACGGACACTCTCGGTATCTCAATAACCATAAATCCTACAACAAGAATGTTAACGAATAACATATTCATAATTATATAAATAGTCTAAATAAGTATTTTTTATTTTTTAATTATTCAAAATAGTGCTGATATTGAATTGAATTATATTGAATATGGTTTATTGAGTAGAAATAAAATATAATGCAGTATAAATTGATATATCTAATATACTGATTTACTAATATTACTAATAAATAAATTCTATTTTCTGAGTATACTACTGTATGTTATTTGTGATACATATATACATTTATTAGAATAATCATAGATGATACACTTAAACTTACAGACATAGTTAATAGTTTTAAATAAATTACATCTTAATGTTTATAAATTAATTATATATTATTCCATCGCCCTAAAATAAAATATACTATGAATATATATATATATATTGATAATATGTTAATCAAGCAATCATCATATATGATAATATATATCTTATATTATATATGTAAATATCATATATGATTATATATATATATATATATATACATCATAATATTACTTCATTATTTAAAATAAAATAATTTCTTATAAATTCAGGTTCATTAATATATTTATCAAACCTTAAATTATATGTAATATTAAGTAATTGTATGTGTTAGTATATCATAACACATAACAAAATATGTAATAATGTACATAATATTATTATAAATGAATCAAATATAAATATATTATTAACGCTTTACTAATTATTAGTTATCAATTTTATTTTCACGTTTGCTTTTAAATTGTATTATTGTAATTTAATATTTAATATCATATTTTATATGATTCATATTTTTAATGTAAAGTAAAATATTATATAAATTTTAAATTATAAATATTAATCTATAAATTAGTCTTACTATAATTACATTTATTTTACTTTTAACTTAAATAATGAATCAGTTTATTTTAGTATTGTAATGTTTATGTTAGTTACTATATTGTAGATATATCTTTATATTTTAATTTATTAAAGCTACATTTATTAATGTTTGTATAAGTGTGTATATTATATTGATTTTAATTTCTTATGTTCAACTATTAGGCAATCTATATTAAATAGATATATTTCATATAACATACTTACAAGCGTATATTCTGATATATATATATATATACATTTTAGCTTATTATAAAATTGTTCTACACAACTAAATAACTTCTACACTGTCCTGGAGGATTATCCCGTGTCTGGCTATCTGGGATATTCGCTAAATCGTATTTAAACCATCATGACCTTGAGATTATTGTATCTTTGTGTATTACGTATCATATTATATGCGCATTATAGATATATAGTTTACCTATCCTATATGCTATTAATCATGTAGATAATACTATGATAATACTATTATAAAGATTTCTAGACTACTGCGTTTAATAAATCGATAACTCGATACATCACATTTATAAAATCACCAGACCGTATCGCATTCACTTCGAATTATCAATTGATTTAAGTTGCTTTTATTTGGCTTCATTGCCTGGATTATTTTACATTATTTCACAATGATATTCTATATAATATAATAAATTATAATATTTGTAATTTTATATTTTATATAATATTATAAATTATTTGCATTATGAATATATTATGCATTCTATTACATAAAAAGAAATAAATGATCGATTATTTGTATTCATGAATTGTGAAAAAAAAATATTTATAAATTATTCTATTATTAAATAAGTACAACTTTATATATATAAAAAATTGACTTCACTCAATAAATAACATTTATATAATATTCTATTCTATATAGGTGGATGTACTTAATGTCAATGAATGTCAGAAGTACGTGCGCATCCACACCACTAATGTTGTATTAGATGCATAATGTATCTTATGAAATATATTAAATAGTTCAATACATCAATATATAATAATAATAATAATAATAATAATAATATTTATTTATTGAAATCTCTTATATATATTGAATACAATACAAATAGCGGATACAAATGGACCCCTCAAGAAGTCATAGACTTGTACATGTTATAAATAACTGTGAGAGGCCCCGGACAATACAATACAAATAGTAACATTTTTTTTCTTGTGTTTTGATTTATTGTTTATTAAGTTCTTTATAAACACAAGAGAAATTCAAGAACTGCCTGGAGTCGAACCCGGGACCTCTGTCTTACTAGCTTTTGGTTGTCCCACTGAGCCATCGACCCCAGACTAAATATATATATATATATATATATATATATATATATATATATATATATATATATATAGACTAAAGAATTCACAAAGTTTGTATTATATAAGATTGCTTAAATGAAATGGAATTAAATATGGACAATTTTCAAAATTACAATAATGTACCCATATATTATATAATTTCATTTTGATATTTTACTTTTGGAAAGATTATATTGAAAAAAGAAACAAATTAAAAAGACATACATTTTATTATATAAATATATAAAATTATAAAATATTTATGAAATGTTCATATATATATATATTGTTATTGTTATTGTTATGTTATTGCAGTGTAGTCCTGTAATCCCATAAAGGAACTATTAATGGTTAAGTGTATCTTCCAGAATTAATTACATTTGTTATGTTTAATTAAACACGTACTTATTTCTGGAGTAACTTCATATTTATCAACGGATTATTTAGATTATTTACTAATTAAATATAAATTATAATAATTAAATGAATTTATAAAATAATTAGCATTACCTTCATTTAAATCTCCAGTATCGAGTAGAGAAACTTCCATAGTTTAATCCGAGGCATCTAATTTATATCTATAAACTATCTTCTTACGTCATCTAGGAGGAAATAATTGGTAAAAAAGAGGCATATTTGTAGTAATATTATTCAGCATATCTAATGGCATATATAAGGCTTTAGCTACATCTATTATAATAGAGGGCGTAGTCCATTTCTTCAAGACTTCAATAAGTAAATATGTTATCGGCAGAATGTCTATATAATTTTGAAAGTATTTTATCTAATCATTACTGCAGTTATATTGCAGGTAATATTATCTAAAAATCATGTTAATCAATACAATAAACTCTAACATAAAAATATATTATCCCATGTTAAAAGATATACTTGAATTAAGATCATGAAATATATTCTAATTATAATATCTTAATTTAATTATTTTAATTAATATTTATTAGAAAATAAATTAAAAAATTAGAAAATGATCTATAACATTATTTAACATTTATATTTATTTTTTATTTTAAATTAAATTATGGCTCTATTTTTTATTATATTTATATATATATATAAAAATAATAAAAGTTTAGTTATACACTTACATTATTCTCTAAAGTATAATCTAATAATAATTTTAAAAGAAATTATTATAATAAAATGTGTTTATTTAGTCATTTGCGGAATATGGAAATTTAACGATCACTTCTTATACCAGAGGTAGCTTGTTCCACATCGAAGCAGCAGAAATACCGAATAGACTCATTGTGATGTATTCTCTTCAACATAAACCCTCTTTAAGTTTCATTAGAACATCCAGTTCTTTTATCTGATAGTAGCATTGATAAATATAAAGTTACTGCAGAAATATTTACGATTTTATTTACACATACAACTCTGGACGACACTTAAGGGGTAGGTGCGCGTTCATCTAAACAATGTTATTTTAGCTCTATCTAAAAACGAAATATAAATTACTAATGGAGATAATTACATAATGTGTGTTGTATTCAACAGATACTTTCATCCATTATATAGGATATTTCTTATGTAAATGTAGTTAATTTAAAATGGTGTACAAAAATAGTCTCAATTAGTTAAATATTTATTTGTGTCATTAATATGCAAGTTTATCATCATTTATTTAATTAATATAAAATACAATAATAAATCCGACAGGATTTATATAAGTGTATATGTAATACATTTACCATAAAAATGTCAGATACAAATAAATAAAATCAAAAAGTAGTAAGCATTTACATGTGGTTACTAAGTGAAAAAGTAGAAACTTGAGAAAATGATATATACAATTTTTTTTAACAAATAATCATAAATATTATAATATATATATATAAATGACAAGTAACATATAATATTATATAAACAACACTGAAACAATAATAATAGTACTAATATATAGTAGTACTCAAATATATATTATAATGAGATATACAAATAAATTTAAGTATAGAAGTTATAAAATAGAAACATATAAATTTATTTTTATAGTATTAGTTTAATAATAGTTATAAAGTATTATAAAAAATAAATAATGAATTATATAAAAATAAATACAAACATATAACGTATTGACTAAACATAACTAATCATATATAATAAGAAAGAATATTTCTAAATTTTCTATTTGGAAGCGTCTTTTTTTTTCAACCAATGATATATTGTTATATATACGTGATTTGTTTATTAATTATATTGATTGTATCTATAATCTATGCTTAATAGAAACATATAAATTTATTTGGAAAAATATTTGTATACAATATCGAAATATACAATTAAATGTGACGAGTATTTACAAAAAATCCAGTCAATTTCAAATAATTATTATAACGATTACTCTTATAAATTCACTTAATATTGATATAAATACTCAACAATTATTACAGAAATTTTACAAATTTACAAATAAGATATTAAATATGGAAAATATGTAATAACATTTTTTTATCAAATAAAAATATTAATCATATTTTAACTCGCACCTCCATACTTAACCATGTTAATTTGTGAAAATAATAATTATTCGAAAATATATTAGAATATGGAATATTAAATATAATTTTATATTTTAATTAATAAAGATTTTGTTAATTGTTCAACAACCGTGGCCCTGTACTAGATAAACAAAAAAGTTTTCGTTGGGTTCTAATTCTAATTATATGAAAGAGAAGAATATAATAAGCATTAACCTTGAATAGATTCTGTAAGTTTGATGGCAACGAATGATTTCTTGCTCTATTTTTCAGTATTTAATTTAACACTATCAGTAAACTTTAAAGAATTATGTTGTTTATAAAATTTTCTGTAAATGTTATCACCTTATATATACTTTATAGTGCTCTTTTATGTAAAATATTAATTTTATTGAGTTTGGTAATAAAAGTATTACCCCAAATATGAGAGCAGTAATTTAAATGAGAATAAAAAAAATGCATTATACAGTAAGACTAATGATATAATATTTAAGTTGAATTTAACTTTGTTTAAAATAGCAATAGCTCTTGATAATTTTGAACATAAATAATCTATTTGGCTGTTCCAGTCTATACAATGTATACTATTTATATTAATTATTATATTATCTATATATAGATATTAATTATAATTAATTAATTTATAATATTATATTATAAATTCTAAATATTAAAATAAATAATTATATATAATATATATAAATATGTATTATTATATTAATATAATATATTTCATTAGAAATAAATGTTTCAGTTAATCCATTGATTCATATAAATTACGATTTTTTAATTAATTAATAGATTTATATATATATATATTTATATTATTACTAATTGCTTACTTATAATACTTATCTACATATATTTGTATATTAATATGTAATACTTATACCTACTTATAAATACTATATTATAATTGTTAACATATACAATCATTTTACAAATATATATATATATATATATATATATATATATATATATATATATATATATGTGTGCGTGTGTGTTATGAAGGGAAGTCTGCAGATATAGATTATAATATATCGATTAATGTAATATACATGTAGGATAGATGTCGAATTTCGAATTGAATTAAATTCAAGTCGGTCATTACGTAATAACAATATATCTACATGCATAAATTGTTTTAGGCTTCACTATTGGTTGATTGCATAACATGTGTACATTTCTATTTTGTAATTAAATGTTTTATTATTGATCTCTGATACATATTTAACCATTTAGAATTAACTAAGTGATATTTTACTGATTCATGGTCATATCATTTTAAACGATGTAAAACTCTTAACGAAGATCTAATGATTCTGTCTAAGGATTAGGTCGAAGTAAAAATAAAACACGGTTTTTCACATTATTGAAAGGAACAATTGTGATAGAATCAATGATGACAGAAGGAAAAACTAATGATGTTCTAGATATATTTAGAAGTTAAGTTTTATTCATATTCAACATTAAGCTATTTTGTAAAAAAAATTTTTAACCATATTAATACAATAAATTAGAGCTACATTATCAGATGAATTGGCTATTACTGGAAGCCTAATATACAATTAAATATCATCAGCAAAAATTTGATATTTTACATTTATGGTTTAGGCGGTCTATAAATGACCTTAATGGATATAGATTTATGTTTTGGGTAAACGATATAGTTATGCAGTCGGAGTAGGAGAAGTTATGGGATATGGATATACATAGTAAAGGTAGAGAAGCTGTAACAAGGAAGCCAACCCCACCACCACGACCTGATAATCTTGGCGATAAAAATTGCGTATAACCAAAACTGTGAAATAAGGAAATATGTCTGAATCATCTTGAGAGATCCATGTTTCCGTTAATGCAATAATACTAAAATTATGATTTTTAAGGAATAGTAATAAGAGGGAGGTATTGGAACGAAGAGAACACATATTGAATAGGGCAATGTGTTCATATGTGTTCAGTGTTAATAGATTGTGTGAACTCTATAGAGAATTGCTCCCATTTAGCTAATTCATCCGAATATGGTGACAACGGTTCATATTTCCATTCAATCGTTGAATCATTACATGGTCTGAGTTCATAACGAGATGTACGATAATATAATATACATTTATGACCCGTGACCATACCAGATTTACATACATGAAAGAGTACTCTACCATTCGTGCATTATTAATGCAGTAGGTACCTATCAGATAATTATGGTTTAAAGAATAGTTTAGAGAAATGACTGTCTTTTAGTTTATTTCGAGATGATATTATATCGTCATAAATAAAAGGAGATGATAGTATAAGAAAAGCAAGGTTATATTTAAAAGAAATAGTAGTAATAGTGTTAGGGTCAAGGTAAAGTTTAGAAATAATAGATTTTTGAAAAGGCAGATTCCGTCGAGAAGTATCAAGATTCTCAATAACAAGTGAATGAGTAATAAGGACAGTGAACTTGTAGATGGAGAAGAATTAGTGAGTAGTGATATATAGGTGTTTTAGTTGCAGTAATATGGTAGGGTTTAGAAATATATGAGGTATTAGAAATAGATGAGTTATGAGATTCATGATTAGAAGAAGTTACAAGAGTATCAGATGTAATCTAAATAGAATGGTTTTATTCTTCAGAAAATCAATATTGAAAGTACAATTTATTATATAATTTATTCACAGGTAATTAATTTTTTTTTAATTTAGTTGAATATATGTCATGATAAATATATTAGTATATATAATATATATGTATATATATATATATATATATAAATACAAATAAAACTATATGTATACATACGTTTATACATATTTCACGTAGTGGTTATGGGCGTCATGATAAGGAAACAAAAATAAAATAAATATAGTACGATACAAATGAAAGAAAATGGAGGGTATTTATATATATATATATATATATATATATATATATATATATATATATTTTGTTTCCATTCCTTTTGCTGACATGTATATATCTCGAAAAGTTCAGTGAACTTCTATATCTACTTGGGTATACTTTCATTTATTATGAGGATCCATTCAGATTAGTATTACTATTATATAAATATATAGGTTGTCATATCATAATTGTTATTCATAACCTATAAATATATGTATGTGTATTTAACATATATTTTGTAGTACGTATATATAAGTATATATAATATAATACATATATAATATATATATATATATATATATATATATATATATAATATTAATAATAATAATAATAATAGTAGCAACAATTCTCTAAAGTGTAATCAAATAATGTTAACAAAAAAAAATTATAATGAGATAAGTTTTTTCAGTCTTTTGCGGAATATTGAGATAGGTGGAGCACTTCGTATCGACATATGTAGCTTGTTCTATACCGAGGCCTCTTATTGAAGGACATCTAAGTGATTTGTAATCGACAACGAGCCTCTTCGAGTTGCATGGGATAGTGCCTCGAATATTCAGTTATTTTCTCTGATAATAGCGTTGATAAATAGGAAGGTACTCTAGAAATAATTACTTTTAATTACTTTTAATTAAACATAAAAATATATAATCAATTCTGCCTAGCTATCTTAATTTTTGTAAATAATAACTTGTCTAAAATCTACTAGAATATGGGATATTAAAAATAATTTTTATACATCCACAATTAACTTGTTTAATATTTTTTAATATATATATATATTGGAACTCCAATTAAGATAATATTCCTATAATATAATCTCGATAGAACCAACATTTCAATAAGTTGAATAGTTGATATTATTGATGAATATTTACGAATGATATTTATATTATGTAAATGATAATTAGCTGATTTACATATATATATATATATATATATATATATATATATATTATACATGATCAGACTGCGATAAATTATATGAAAAACATATTCCAATGAATTTAATTTTAGATGAAGGTGTAATTAAAAGATTATCAAATATAATATCAGGAAAAAATTAAAAATGCAATGAATAATTGCAATAAACTACCAGCCTATACAGTATCAATACTTAATTCTGGTAATATTATTTATGTATGTGATTCATGTAAACCTACTTTTTCTATTAGTAATGTCACACCTCAATCCCTGTAACCCCAATCACTCTTTCAAGTATTTCTTCAAAATTAGATGAAATTAAGGAAATCGTTAATAATACATATTCTAATACTAATATAAATAATACATCATTCGCTGATGCTTTAAAAAAATCTATTGAGCCTACGCTTAATATTATTACGAATAAAATTAATAAAACAGATAATAACAATACTAAATATCCTCAATTAGATAATAAACGTTCATGTACTATTGAACATATAGATGTAAAAAATTGTAATAATGAATATATAAAATCTTTATTAGTATTACTTGATATAAATTTAACTTCAATTACAAATGTATATTTCCTTAATTATAATGATTATATATATTTCACTAATTCCTTCTCAAAATTAGAATTTTTAAATTGTGTAAGATTATTGAGATCAAAATTAGTAGATACTGTGTATACATAAATTTATATTCGTGATTATATGGATAAGTTAGTTGAAAAAAGAGGGCACTTATATTATCATGCAATTAAATCAGATTTAATATACTGGTTATAAATGTGTCATCAATAATATGATTAGAGATTATGAACTACGCCCATTGGTATCTCTAAATGGTGTTGATAACATTGATTGGAAATGTAATCCATTAAAACCTTCTGATGATCAATTGATATAAATACTCAATTATAATTACAGACATTTTACACATTTATAAATAAGATATTAAACATGGAAAATATGTAATACAATTTTTTTGTTAAATAAAAATAGTAATCATTCTATTGAATATAAGATGTATCGATATAAAATATAACAATATATTATTAACAAATAAATCATTCTATAATTATATATATAATTATTTTATTTGATATCAAATATTCATTAAGTTATAATCATATATATAGGTCATATAAGTCCCTAATACGGACATTCTAGATGTCTTAATACGGACACCCTATAACCAATCAACGCGCGGCGTGTGAACAATTCTGATTTTTATAAAAATCATATCCGTTATAATACACATACAACATATTAATACCACCAATGAAACTAAATCTAAAAATTTTAATATTTAGATACTTAAAATACTTAAACTTGTATTATTAATTAATAAAATAATACAAATTAATACATTAATTACTAATTAAATTATATTAAATTATTCATAAAATTAATTATAAATAATGTAATTACCAATTATAAATTTAACTTATTTTCTTATGATAATACTTTGTTATTTTTTTTATAAAAATATACATTTATTATAAAAACCATAGATGATTACACTTTATTTCACTATTTCACTTTATTTTCTTTACACAAGTTTACAAACATGGTTGATATTTTATTTTGTTAACATTAATATTCTACTATATTCTATTATATAATATAATTAATTATAATATTTTTAATGTTATAACTTACATAATATTATAAATTATTTGTATTAAGCAGTATATTATATAAAAAGTATATATATATATATATATATATTATTATGTTTATTCATGATTTGTGAATATAAAATATTGATAAATAATTGCAAATAATTCTTTATATATAAATATATATAAAGAAAAATAATAAATACACTTCACTCAGTAAAAAACTATTATATAATATTCTATTCTATACAGGTATATGTACTTAATGTCAATGAATGTCAGAAGTACGTGCGCATCCACATCACTAATGTTGTATTAGATGCATAATGTATCTTATTATTATTATTTAAAATATGCCTACTAGTGTTATGGCAATAAAAACAGTGTAATAATTGTATAAATCAATGTATATATATATATATATATATATATATATATATATATATATATATATAAAAAGTTGTACTTATTTAATAATGGAACATTTATCAATACTTTATATTCACATTTCATGAAAAAACATAATTGATCATATATATATACTTTTTATGTAATAGAATACATAATATAAATAATTTATAATATTATGTAAAGTATAAAATTACAAATATTATAATGAATTATATTATATAATAGAATATAGTAGAATATCAATGTATAATCATCCAGGCAATAAAGTCAAATAAATAAGTAATTAAAATCAATCGGTTACATAATCAAAATGCACGCGATATGGTCTGGTGATTTTATAAATGTGATGTATCGATATATATACAACAAATTAGTCTAGAAATCTTTATAAAAGTATTATCAGTGAGGATTGTATTAATATAAGTAATAGCAAATAGGATAGGTATCTATCATTCGCATATACTATGATACATAATATGATATAATACAATATAGAATACTGTCAAGGTCACGACGGTTTTAATATGAGTTACCCACAAGCATAGATAGTCAAGCACGTGATAATCTGCATGGACAGAGACTAATATATTTAGTTGTGTTGAACAATTTGTTAATAAGTGAATATGTAAATATCTTAGTAAATATGCGTGCAACGTATACGAATACGAAATTGTGTACTTTATAGTTGAAATGTTACATTGAAATCAATATAATATACACAATTATTCAAACAATAATAAATGTAACTTTAATAGATTATAATATAAAGATGTATATCTACAAATTAGTAACTATCATTAACATTGAATATTTAAAATATAGTTTATATACTAATTCATCATTTGAATTTAAAAGTAAAATAAATCTAATTATAGTAAAATAATAAATACAAAAATGTAAATAATATTAAACTTCAAATTAAAAATATGTGTATGAAATATATGTTATAAATTGTTAAGATATTAAATTATAATTAACAAAAGTAAAAATATAAAATAAAATGGATAAAGTTATACTGTGTACTTTACATATATTACTTTTTTTTAAATAGTTAACAATATATTGATATTACTTTGATAATAATGTTATTTAAATTATTCCATAATGTAGATCATTGATATATTATACACAACTTTCAATATTAAATATAATATTGAAAAATAAATGAATTGATAAAAAGTTTGATAAATAATTTGATAGATATGAATTTATAAGCAATTGTTTTTTTAATAAATAATGAATTACTACTAGTATATACATATAAAGTATACATAAAATACATAAAAAGTATACACATATATATATTTATATGATAAATTATTTTTATTTAAATTATTCCATAATGTAGATCATTGATATATTATACACAACTTTCAATATTAAATATAATATTGAAAAATAAATGAATTGATAAAAAGTTTGATAAATAATTTGATAGATATGAATTTATAAGCAATTATTTTTTTAATAAATAATGAATTACTACTAGTATATACATATAAAGTATACATAAAATACATAAAAAGTATACACATATATATATATTTATATGATAAATTATTTTTATTCATTATTTGTGAATATAAAGTATTGATAAATATATAGATATATATAATTATAATTACATTATTAAATAAGTACAACTTTCTATATATATATATATATATATATATATAAATAAAAATATTAATTATACTTCACTCAGTAAACAACTATTATATAATATTATATTCTATACAGTTGTATGTACTTAATGTCAATGAATGTCATAAGTACGTGCGCATCCACATCAATAATGTTGTATTACAAGTGTACTGTATCTTATTATTATTATTTAAAATACGCCTACTAGTATTATGGAAATAACACACAGTGAAATACATAAATTAATGTATATATATATCTAAATTACAACGACATAAATGCACTAAGTTTGTATTCTATAATATGCTTTAATACTTAAGTATTGACAAATATCAAAATAAAAATAATTAATCATCTAATGAAAGCTTCGATATATAATATTATTTAGACAATTTCTACGATATTAATATTTATAATTGACTGTATATATATATATATATATCCACAAATCTAAATTGTATTAATACATTTTGTTTTTATTTGATTTTCTTAAATAATTAAAAGTAAACAAATTTATTAAAAAAAAACATCAACGATAAAATAATAATATTAAAAAACTTCTTATAATATAAATCATCATTTCATAAAATAATTAAAAATCAAATATAAGTTAAAAGGGTAATAGCATAAATAAAATTAAAAATGATAATAATATCAATATAAAAGATATAGTATAAAACATGAATTGAGCTATATTTTATATTCTATTCATTAAATGTATACACATGCTATTAAATAACGTAATTTTTATAATATATATTATATAACATATATATATATATATGCACACATTTTAATTTTTTAATTTACCGAATATATAGAAATCTTTATTTTTTGCAATTATACACATACAAATTTAGAAAATGTGTTCTCTATTAGTATTCATATATATGTTATTTATATAATACAATACACATTAGTAGAATACATATAATAGTTTTTGTGATACTTGCATTTATATACACATACCTAGCGTGAAATAATTATTATGAGAAAACAGCATTTAAATATATATGAATAATTTATATATCATATATAATAAATATACCACTTGTTGTGTTATTTCTAGACTGTTTTCATAAATAATGTGTTTACAGATATTAAAAATAAAACCATAGAATAGTATTATGAAATAAAAAAATGTGAAATACAACATTATTTTCACTAAAACAAGGTGTGTGACATCCCCTTAAGGAATTATAAATTTTAGTTTTATAATACAATATAGGTGCATTCTATGATATAAATATTGATTTATATATACTCGATTATGTAACCAATTGATTTTAATTACTTTATTTATTTTACTTTATTGCCTGGATGATTTCACATTGCTATTCTACTATATTATATTATATAATATAATTAATTATAATATTTGTAATGTTATACGTTATATAATATTATAAATTATTTGTATTATGCAGTCTAATACATAAAAAGTATATATATGTGATAAATTATGTTTATTCATTATTTGTGAATATAAAGTATTGATAAATAATTCCATTATTAAATAAGTACAACTTTCTATATATATATATATATAAATAATTATATGAATTATACTTCACTCAGTAAACAACTATTATATTATATTCTATTCTATACAGGTATATGTACTTAATGTCAATGAATGTCAGAAATACGTGTTTACCCACATCTCTAATGTATTAGAAGCGTACTGTATCTTATTATTATTATATATAATACGCCTACTAGTATTATGGCAATAACAAATAGTAAATACATAAATCAATGTATATATATATATATATATATATATATATATATATATCTAAAGTATAATGACTTATATGCACTAAGTTTGTATTTTATAATACGCTTCAACCCTTTGCGTCCGAGCTGTTGATTTATGTTATGTTAATACATAAGTATGGATACATTTCAAAATAAAAATAATTAATTATCTAATGAAAGCCTCGATATATAATACTTATTCAATGAATCTATAAGATATTAATATTCATCATTGACTGTATATATATATATATACACAATACGAATCTACAGTATACATAGCGGATACACATGTGTCCTTTAATAAGTCGTAGACTTGTACAATATAAATGTTGTACATAATTAAGAATAGGTCTCGTATAATACAAAACATTAACATTTTGTTATTATTTTTCATTAATACTTTACTGAAAATAAAGAGTACAAACATGAACGACACATCTAACTTACCATATATTAATTACTATTATAGTTGATATTTACTGGGCTAAGGAAACTAGATAATATATATATATATATATTTAAATAATAATTTATTTATATAATTTATGATAATAACAAATAAATTTAATAATATAAATATATATATATATTGATTGATTGATTGAATATGTTATTTTACTATTGTATGTAGTAATAATAAATAATATTAATTAATAAATATAATATATTGATCGATAAAATCATTTTGAATAAACTTGTGAAGTTATCGAATAGTCCATATTAATATAATACGTATTGTTATATTAATATAATAACAAATAATGTAAATGATAAGATATATATATATATATATAAATAATAAAATAATAATAATTAAATGATATTTATTAAACAAAACAAATGTATGTAAATATTTAAAAATAAATAAATTCAATAATAATTAAATAAATTAAGATAACATAAGCATATATTAGTTTATAGCTGCGAAATTGGTTAGTAGACCTCAATAAGTAAACATGGTATGGGAGAATACGTTTATCAGCATAATGGATATGACAAATTGAAAGTATTTTATATAATCATTAACTGTAGTTATATAGGTACTATTATCTACAAATAATATTAATTAATAGATCTCTCTCGAGAGAAACCCTGTATCTAAACATAAAAACATACTATACCAAATTAAAATATATGTTATTATTAAATAATAATGATATATATAAATTAAGATTCTGAAATATATTATAATTATGATTCTATAAATTGGGGCTAATAATATTTACAAATAAGAATTCTCAACTGAATTATTTCGGCAATAGAGTATCTTTAGATTGCTTCACTCGTATGTTATGTAAATCAATATTAGATTTCCGTGACGACATAAAACGAACTTTATTAATTACTTCTCGTTTTTAAATTATACCCATATTATTATTATTCATATATCTATATTTGTTATTTTTATTTTCTTATAAATATGATGAGTATATTTTATTATAATTGTTTGTGTAGCTTTGTCTTTAGTGGAATACTTGTAATATATTTTTTCGATTACTACGATATGTGATATGTCTAGTAATATATATATATATATATATATATATATATATATATATATATATATATATATATATATATATATATATATATATATATATATATAAATAAATAAATAAATAAATAAATCAGATTTATTATTTCATGTTGTAAAGCATGAAATAATGGAGAAGTTAATAAACAAATGTATTTGTTTTTGCGAGAACTTCCCCAATCTTCATATTCTAGATAAGTTAGATTCTCATGAGTAAACAAATGTAAATATAAATAAATAAGATGTAAAGAATTAAAATATGTATCAATAAGTCAAGTTAAAAATAAATTAGTTAAAGAATAAAAAAGATGTATCAATAAGCCAAGTTAAAAATAAATTATGTAAAGAATAAAAAATATGTATCAATAAGTCAAGTGTAAAAATAAAAGATATAAAGATATATAAAAAAAAATCATAGAAACGAGTTGAATTCTGAATGCCGAACTATAAAAGGAATAGAATAGCTAAACAATATAAATGAAAAAAAATAAAAACTAAAACAAGCAAGATGAAGGTTTAATAAATAATACCAGTAAACAAAAATAAAATTAGATAATCAATTGTTTAATTGATTTTCATATTTTTATAAAAGATGTTTTTTTAATATTTTTTTAAAGTTTTTTATATAAATTGTTGTGAATAATAATTTATTTAGACATAATTTATTCCAAGATTTAGGGCCTTTAAATGATAATAATTTATGATGACGGCTTGATTTTATATAAGGTAATTTGAAATTATGAAAAGTATTTTTTTATAGATTGTTATATATTGGAAATAATAATGATATTCTGCTTGGGCATTTCTTTAAATGTACATTGTGCATGAATAACATATTTTTATAAGTTATTAAATCTTTAAATTTTAATATATTAGAACATAAAAATAAATTGTTTATATTAATATATATAAATATTTATATATATATATATATATATATATATATATATATATATATATAATATTAATAATAATAATAATAATAGTAGCAACAATTCTCTAAAGTGTAATCAAATAATGTTAACAAAAAAAAATTATAATGAGATACGTTTTTTCAGTCTTTTGCGGAATATTGAGATAGGTGGAGCACTTCGTATCGACATATGTAGCTTGTTCTATACCGAGGCCTCTTATTGAAGGACATCTTAGTGATTTGTAATCGACAACGAGCCTCTTCGAGTTGCATGGGATAGTGCCTCGAATATTCAGTTATTTTCTCTGATAATAGCGTTGATAAATAGGAAGGTACTCTAGAAATAATTACTTTTAATTACTTTTAATTAAACATAAAAATATATAATCAATTCTGCCTAGCTATCTTAATTTTTGTAAATAATAACTTGTCTAAAATCTACTAGAATATGGGATATTAAAAATAATTTGTATACATCCACAATTAACTTGTTTAATATTTTTTAATATATATATATATTGGAACTCCAATTAAGATAATATTCCTATAATCTAATCTCGATAGAACCAACATTTCAATAAGTTGAATAGTTGATATTATTGATGAATATTTACGAATGATATTTATATTATGTAAATGATAATTAGCTGATTTACATATATATATATATATATATATATATATATATATTATAAATGATCAGACTGCGATAAATTATATGAAAAACATATTCCAAGGAATTTAATTTTAGATGAAGGTGTAATTAAAAGATTATCAAATATAATATCAGGAAAAAATTAAAAATGCAATGAATAATTGCAATAAACTACCAGCCTATACAGTATCAATACTTAATTCTGGTAATATTATTTATGTATGTGATTCATGTATACCTACTTTTTCTATTAGTAATGTCACACCTCAATCCCTGTGACCCCAATCACTCTTTCAAGTATTTCTTCAAAATTAGATGAAATTAAGGAAATCGTTAATAATACATATACTAATACTAATATAAATAATACATCATTCGCTGATGCTTTAAAAAAATCTATTGAGCCTACGCTTAATATTATTACGAATAAAATTAATAAAACAGATAATAATAATACTAAATATCCTCAATTAGATAATAAACGTTCATGTACTATTGAACATATAGATGTACAAAATTGTAATAATGAATATATAAAATCTTTATTAGTATTACTTGATATAAATTTAACTTCAATTACAAATGTATATTTCCTTAATTATAATGATTATATATATTTCACTAATTCCTTCTCAAAATTAGAATTTTTAAATTGTGTAAGATTATTGAGATAAAAATTAGTAGATACTGTGTATACATAAATTTGTATTCGTGATTATATGGATAAGTTAGTTGAAAAAAGAGGGCACTTATATTATCATGCAATTAAATCAGATTTAATATACTGGTTATAAATGTGTCATCAATAATATGATTAGAGATTATGAACTACGCCCATTGGTATCTCTAAATGGTGTTGATAACATTGATTGGAAATGTAATCCATTAAAACCTTCTGATGATCAATTGATATAAATACTCAATTATAATTACAGACATTTTACACATTTATAAATAAGATATTAAACATGGAAAATATGTAATACAATTTTTTTGTTAAATAAAAATAGTAATCATTCTATTGAATATAAGATGTATCGATATAAAATATAACAATATATTATTAACAAATAAATCATTCTATAATTATATATATAATTATTATATTTGATATCAAATATTCATTAAGTTATAATCATATATATAGGTCATATAAGTCCCTAATACGGACATTCTAGATGTCTTAATACGGACACCCTATAACCAATCAACGCGCGGCGTGTGAACAATTCTGATTTTTATAAAAATCATATCCGTTATAATACACATACAACATATTAATACCACCAATGAAACTAAATCTAAAAATTTTAATATTTAGATACTTAAAATACTTTAACTTGTATTATTAATTAATAAAATAATACAAATTAATACATTAATTACTAATTAAATTATATTAAATTATTCATAAAATTAATTATAAATAATGTAATTACCAATTATAAATTTAACTTATTTTCTTATGATAATACTTTGTTATTTTTTTTATAAAAATATACATTTATTAGAAAACCCATAGATGATTACACTTTATTTCACTATTTCACTTTATTTTCTTTACACAAGTTTACAAACATGGTTGATATTTTATTTTGTTAAAATTAATATTCTACTATATTCTATTATATAATATAATTAATTATAATATTTTTAATGTTATAACTTACATAATATTATAAATTATTTGTATTAAGCAGTATATTATATAAAAAGTATATATATATATATATATATATATATATATATATATTATTATGTTTATTCATGATTTGTGAATATAAAATATTGATAAATAATTGCAAATAATTCTTTATATATAAATATATATAAAGAAAAATAATAAATACACTTCACTCAGTAAAAAACTATTATATAATATTCTATTCTATACAGGTATATGTACTTAATGTCAATGAATGTCAGAAGTACGTGCGCATCCACATCACTAATGTTGTATTAGATGCATAATGTATCTTATTATTATTATTTAAAATATGCCTACTAGTGTTATGGCAATAAAAACAGTGTAATAATTGTATAAATCAATGTATATATATATATATATATATATATATAAATATATATATATATATATAAAGTTGTACTTATTTAATAATAGAACATTTATCAATACTTTATATTCACATTTCATGAAAAAATATAATTGATCATATATATATATACTTTTTATGTAATAGAATACATAATATAAATAATTTATAATATTATGTAAAGTATAAAATTACAAATATTATAATGAATTATATTATATAATAGAATATAGTAGAATATCAATGTATAATCATCCAGGCAATAAAGTCAAATAAATAAGTAATTAAAATCAATCGGTTACATAATCGAAATGCACGCGATATGGTCTGGTGATTTTATAAATGTGATGTATCGATATATATACAACAAATTAGTCTAGAAATCTTTATAAAAGTATTATCAGTGAGGATTGTATTAATATAAGTAATAGCAAATAGGATAGGTATCTATCATTCGCATATACTATGATACATAATATGATATAATACAATATAGAATACTGCCAAGGTCACGACGGTTTTAATATGAGTTACCCACAAGCATAGATAGTCAAGCACGTGATAATTTGCATGGACAGAGACTAATATATTTAGTTGTGTTGAACAATTTGTTAATAAGTGAATATGTAAATATCTTAGTAAATATGCGTGCAACGTATACGAATACGAAATTGTGTACTTTATAGTTGAAATGTTACATTGAAATCAATATAATATACACAATTATTCAAACAATAATAAATGTAACTTTAATAGATTATAATATAAAGATGTATATCTACAAATTAGTAACTATCATTAACATTGAATATTTAAAATATAGTTTATATACTAATTCATCATTTGAATTTAAAAGTAAAATAAATCTAATTATAGTAAAATAATAAATACAAAAATGTAAATAATATTAAACTTCAAATTAAAAATATGTGTGTGAAATATATGTTATAAATTGTTAAGATATTAAATTATAATTAACAAAAGTAAAAATATAAAATAAAATGGATAAAGTTATACTGTGTACTTTACATATATTACTTTTTTTTAAATAGTTAACAATATATTGATATTACTTTGATAATAATGTTATTTAAATTATTCCATAATGTAGATCATTGATATATTATACACAACTTTCAATATTAAATATAATATTGAAAAATAAATGAATTGATAAAAAGTTTGATAAATAATTTGATAGATATGAATTTATAAGCAATTATTTTTTTAATAAATAATGAATTACTACTAGTATATACATATAAAGTATACATAAAATACATAAAAAGTATACACATATATATATATTTATATGATAAATTATTTTTATTTAAATTATTCCATAATGTAGATCATTGATATATTATACACAACTTTCAATATTAAATATAATATTGAAAAATAAATGAATTGATAAAAAGTTTGATAAATAATTTGATAGATATGAATTTATAAGCAATTATTTTTTTAATAAATAATGAATTACTACTAGTATATACATATAAAGTATACATAAAATACATAAAAAGTATACACATATATATATATTTATATGATAAATTATTTTTATTCATTATTTGTGAATATAAAGTATTGATAAATATATAGATATATATAATTATAATTACATTATTAAATAAGTACAACTTTCTATATATATATATATATATATATATATATATATATATATAAATACAAATATTAATTATACTTCACTCAGTAAACAACAATTATATAATATTCTATTCTATACAGTTGTATGTACTTAATGTCAATGAATGTCATAAGTACGTGCGCATCCACATCAATAATGTTGTATTACAAGTGTAATGTATCTTATTATTATTATTTAAAATACGCCTACTAGTATTATGGAAATAACACACAGTGAAATACATAAATTAATGTATATATATATCTAAATTACAACGACATAAATGCACTAAGTTTGTATTCTATAATATGCTTTAATACTTAAGTATTGACAAATATCAAAATAAAAATAATTAATCATCTAATGAAAGCTTCGATATATAATATTATTTTGACAATTTCTACGATATTAATATTTATAATTGACTGTATATATATATATATATATATATATATCCACAAATCTAAATTGTATTAATACATTTTGTTTTTATTTGATTTTCTTAAATAATTAAAAGTAAACAAATTTATTAAAAAAAAACATCAACGATAAAATAATAATATTAAAAAACTTCTTATAATATAAATCATCATTTCATAAAATAATTAAAAATCAAATATAAGTTAAAAGGGTAATAGCATAAATAAAATTAAAAATGATAATAACATCAATATAAAAGATATAGTATAAAACAAAACTATAAAATAAATAATAAAATATAATATAAATAAAATATAAAGTGAAAAATCAATAGTCATACATAATAATCATTAATATCATTAATCAATATATATCATTAGTCAATTATTACTAATCATTATTATTAGTTTATTATCTTTAGTAAAATATCATTAGTATAATTATCATTAATTCGTTATCACAAGTTAGTTATCATTAGTCAAATTCGTATCATTAGTTAATTATAAATAAAGTTAAAAATAAAATTAAAATAATTAAATTCACTTCCTCTTCCTAAAATATAAAAATAATGTATATAATCTATAAAATATTAAAAAAAAACGATAAAATAAAAAAGTATAATTTTTTAAAGTGTCAATAGTAAAATGCACTATTAAAATTAAATGTTATTATATAAATTTATCAAAACTTTTTTATAATTTGTAATAAATGGTTTTAAATTATTTTTTATTCTTAAAACTTTTTTTAAATTATTCCAAAACTGTGGTCCCATATTGGATATACAAAAATATTTTCTTTACGTCCTTATTTTATTCTATGGAATAAGAGATTGTTGTAAGACTTTATTTTAAATAAATTCTGTAAATTCAAGTGTAGAGAATAATTGTAATGGCCTTGAATATGAATTTAACAGTATTCAATTTAACAATATCATCAAACTTTAAATTATTATATTTCAAATAAAATGTGCTGTACATCAATTCATTATTACATATATATCTTAAAGCTCTTTTTGTAACATATTAATTTTTAGAAAGTTAGAACTATAAGTATTTGCCAAAATATGGGCACAGTAATATAAGTGGGAATTAAAAAAAGAATTATAAAGTAAAACTAATGCTTTATTGCCATATTGATATTCTATTTTATATAATATTATAAATTATTTGCATTATGAATATATTATGCATTCTATTACATAAAAAGTATATAAATGATAGATTATTTGTATTCATGAATTGTGAAAAAAAAATATTTATAAATTATTCTATTATTAAATAAGTACAACTTTTTATATATAAAATGAAAAAAATTGACTTCACTCAATAAAAACTATTATATAATATTCTATTCAATACAGGTGTATGTACTTAATGTCAATGAATGTCAGAAGTACGTGCGCATCCACATCACTAATGTATTAGAAGTGTAATGCACTTTATGAAATATATTAAATAGTTCAATACATCAATATATATATATATTAGTTTAGCCTCGTGGTATTAATATCTAGTTCTCCTATATTACCAATTCCAAATTACCTTAAATCAGATTATTATAATATTAAAAATGATCTTCTATCAATTAATTGGAATAATCTGCTAAATTCATCCATTAATGGTTCTGATATGCTTACTATATTTATTAATAAGATTTTATTTATATGTAATAAACATACTCCTTTACCTAACATTACAAAATATAGATATCCTATTAATATTAAAAAATTATTAAATAAATGTCGACATCTTCACAATATTATTTGTGATGAAAAGAGTCGTTGATAATGAATTGGCGATTAGCCCAGCTTGATGTTGATATACAAATTAAGAAATATAATATTGATCTGGAATCTAAGGTTTTATCTTCCAATATTATTATAATAAATCCACTTTTTATAAATTCATTAATAAGAAATTACACTCATCTAATTTTATATCACCTCTTTATAATGAAATTGACAATTCAATATCATCATCTGATTTTGACAAGGCGTCTTGTTTATCGCATCAATATAGTTCTGTATTTAATAAAAGTTATAGTATTAATATACCCATATTATCCATATCATCTCACATATCATCATCACTATCCTCTTATCCTACTACTCCTGAGGTATTACGTAAATGTCTATGTTTACTACCTAGTAAATTCAATAATTAACCAGACGGTATACCGAAAGGATTATTAAAGAAATTATCGTTTGAATTATGTCATCCATTATCGATAATTTTTACAAATATTCTAGATTCAGGGATTTGTCCGGATATTTGGAAAATATCACATATTATTCCAATATTCAAAAAAGGTGACGCTACTAAACCAGCAAATTATCGGCCCATTATCATTCTACCTAGCACGCTCATTCTTTTTGAAAAAATTCTTTCTAATAATTTAACTTTCTATTTACGTTCAAATAATTATATTACTAAATGTCAATACGGATTTTTAGCTTGAAAGTCAACTGAATTGCGACTAATATCTTTTTATAAAAAAATGTATGAAGCTAGAGATGCATTCCTAATATCGGATATTGCATATATTGATTTAGCTAAGGCTTTTGACAAAGTATCACATTCTAAACTTTTGCATAAATTATCTTATTATGGCGTTAGTGGTAATCTTTATACATGGTTAAAATCTTATTTACTCGATAGAAAACAACGTGTTAAAATTAATGATAGTTTCTCTAACTTCTCACCATTTATATCTGGTGTTCCTCAAGGGTCCGTTATAGGTCCGTTGTTATTCTTAATTTATATTAATGATTTACCAAATATTATAAAACCACCCATATATGCTTCTCTCTTTGCAGATGATGCTAAGCTTTTATATTCTTTTAAGCCCACAGAAAGGTGTTTACCTTTACAATGTGCTCTTGATGAACTTAGTGATTGGATGAAGAGATGGGAACTAGAAATTGCTCCTACTAAATGTGTTGTCATGCGAATTGGTAATAAAAACCCTGTTCATTCATATTTCATTAATGATTTTGAACTGCCTATACACACCTCATTCAAGGATTTAGGCATAACATTTAATGATAATATGAGTTATAATACTCATATTAATACTATATGTACTAAAGCACACTTAATTATTAATAGATTATTTAGATGTTTCATCACCAATGATTATATTTACTTGCTTAAAGCCTATATATCATACGTTCGCCCTATTGTGGAATCGGATTCATCTGTCTGGAATCCAGACAATTTCATATGCAATTCTAACAATATAGAAAATATTCAAATCTATTTCACTAAAATACTTTTTTATAGATGTAACCTTACTAAACGGTCTTATGAAGATAGAATTATTTTTCTCAATATTAAAACTTTATTTCATCGCAGGTTATAGGCTGATCTTACCCTGACATATAAGATACAGAACGGACTTGTCGATGTGGATGTAACTGATATATTTGATCTATATAGCAACAATTGCAGAGGGCCTAAAGTGAAGATACGAAAGAAAAAGTGTAGAACAAACGCCCATATGAATTATTTTGGAAATAGAGTTTGCTCTTCTTGGAACGCGTTACCCTTTACAATTACATCTTGTAAAACCGTAACACTTTTCCGTGAAAAATTAATTCACACCAAATGTATCAATATTGTTATTGTTATTCCGTATTAATTGTACCAATATATAGTATCTGATATTATGCTTGCTGTCAGCAGTTTACGGTAGCTTAACGCCAGGAGACGTCAACCAAATTACTTACTAGGGACTCATCCACCCTTGGGAATTGATCCATCCCATATGGGCCTTGCCAACCAGAGACCTTCGGTTTTGTTACCTTTCCTGTTTGACAACTTGCACTGTCAGATACTATATATTGATTCAACGGCTCGTATAATCCAATGTTTTATTTTTATTTTACTTCTCAGTTTATTTCTTGTTTTTTTGTATCGTGTCGTTTTATATAACTATTATTACATTTATATATTTTGTTTATATGTTATATAATTATATGTTTATATATAATTATAACTTTCTTTATATAGGTATACTATAACCAGTAATTCAATAAACTTTTAATCTATCTATCTATCTATCTATCTATCTATCCTATATATATATATATATAGACTGAAGAAGTCACTAAGTTTGTATTATATAAGATTGCTTAAATAAAATGGAATTAAATATGGACAATTTTCAAAATTATAATAATGTACCCATATATTATATAATTTCATTTTGATATTTTACTTTTGAAAAGATTATATTGAAAAAAGAAACAAATTAAAAAGACATACATTTTATTATATAAATATATAAAATTATAAAATATTTATGAAATGTTCATATATATATTGTTATTGTTATTGTTATGTTATTACAGTGGAGTCCTGTAATCACATAAATGAACTATTAATGGTTAAGTATATCTTCCAGAATTAATTACATATGTTATGTTTAATTAAACACGTAATTATTTCTGGAGTAACTTCATATTTATCAACGGATTATTTAGATTATTTACTAATTAAATATAAATTATAATAATTAAATGAATTTATAAAATAATTAGTATTACCTTCATTTAAATCTCCAGTATCTAGTAGAGAAACTTCCATAGTTTAGTCCGAGGCATCTAATTTATATCTATAAACTATCTTCTTACGTCATCTAGGAGGACATAATTGGTAAAAAAAGAGGCATATTTGTAGTAATATTATTCAGCATATTTAAGGCTATAGCTACATCTATTATAATAGATGGCGTAGTCCATTTCTTCAAGCCCCCAATAAGTAAATATGGTACGTGAGAAAGATGTTTGCGGCAGAATGTCTATATCATATTGAAAGTATTTTATCTAATCATTACTGCAGTTATATTGCAGGTAATATTATCTACAATCATGTTAATCAATACATAGATAAACTATAACATAAACATATATTATCCCATGTTAAAAGATATACTTGAATTAAGATCATGAAATATATTCTAATTATAATATCTTAATTTAATTATTTTAATTAATATTTTATTAGTAAATAATCTATAACATTATTTAACATTTATATTTATTTTTTATTTTAAATTAAATTATGGCTCTATTTTTTATTATATTTATATATATATATAAAAATAATAAAAGTTTATTTATATACTTACATTATTCTCTAAAGTATAATCTAATAATAATGTTAAAAGAAATTATTATAATAAAATGTGTTTATTTAGTCGTTTGCGCAATATTGAAATTTAACGATCACTTCTTATACCAGAGGTAGCTTGTTCCACATCGAAGCAGCAGAAATACCGAATAGACTCATTGTGATGTATTCTCTTCAACATAAACCCTCTTTAAGTTTCATTAGAATATCCAGTTCTTTTATCTGATAGTAGCATTGATAAATATAAAGTTACTGCAGAAATATTTACGATTTTATTTACACATACAACTCTGGACGACACTTAAGGGGTAGGTGCGCGTTCATCTAAACAATGTTATTTTAGCTCTATCTAAAAACGAAATATAAATTACTAATGGAGATAATTACATAATGTGTGTTGTATTAAACATATACTTTCCTCCATTATAGAGGATATTTCTTTATGTAAATGTAGTTAATTTAAAATGGTATACAAAAATAGTCTCAATTAGTTAAATATTTATTTTTGATTTTTGTCATTAAAATGCAAGTTTATCATCATGTATTTAATTAATATAAAATATAATAATAAATTCGACAGGATATATATAGATGTATATGTTATACATTTACCATAAAAATGTCCGATAAAAATAAATAAAATCAAAAAGTAGTAAGCATTTACATGTGGTTACTAAGTGATAAAGTAGAAACTTGAGAAAATGATATATACAATTTTTTTAACAAATAATCATAAATATTATAATATATATATATAAATGACAAGTAATATATAATATTATATAAACAACACTGAAACAATAATAATAGTACTAATATATAGTAGTACTCAAATATATATTATAATGAGATATACAAATAAATTTAAGTATAGAAGTTATAAAATAGAAACATATAAATTTATTTGTATAGTATTAGTTTAATAATAGTTATAAAGTATTATAAAAAATAAATAATGAATTATATAAAAATAAATACAAACATATAACGTATTGACTAAACATAACTAATCATATATAATAAGAAAGAGTATTTCTAAATTTTCTATTTGGAAGCGTCTTTTTTTTTCAACCAATGATATATTGTTATATATATACGTGATTTGTTTATTAATTATATTGATTGTATCTATAATCTATGCTTAATAGAAACATATAAATTTATTTGGAAAAATATTTGTATACAATATCGAAATATACAATTAAATGTGACGAGTATTTACAAAAAATCCAGTCAATTTAAAATAATTATTATAACGATTACTCTTATAAATTCACTTAATATTGATATAAATACTCAACAATTATTACAGAAATTTTACAAATTTACAAATAAGATATTAAATATGGAAAATATGTAATAACATTTTTTTATCAAATAAAAATATTAATCATATTTTAACTCGCACCTCCATACACTGTTAAAAATAAAAGGTTGAATCAAGGAAATAAAATGGTTGAATGCTCTATTTACCTATTCAACCTTTGTAAAAGGTTGAGTCAACAATATACTCTCCATTCAACCTTTTAATAAAAAGGTTGAACGAACATAATTATGATTCAACCTTATATTTTATAAATTAATCTACTATAGTATATATATATATAGCATGTATATATTTGTAGCTGAATATTATTTACTTCTATATATTTATATCTGAAAATATATTTTAATATATTTTATATCTATATATAGATAGTCATTTGAATACATTTATATATTTAAATATTGAAAACATATATGTAGTCTACCTAATTACTATTATTATTCATTCTATTATTATTCATCCTAATACCGTTTCTATAACTGATAACCAATCGATATATGGAATAAGAGTAGTATAATACCTATACCAAAGAAGGGATATCTGAGCTATACAAACAACCCAGCAAACGTAATGGCATAATAATAGCATCAAATGTTTACATTGTGCTATTATGCTGCTATTATGCTGCTATTAAATGTATATTATGATGATATTAATTTGTCATGCTATTTTTCTGCTGTTATACTGCTATTTAAAGTCTATTATGTTAATATTATGCTGCTATTAATTGTAAAAGTATATTATGCTGCTATTATGCTGCTATTCTAATAACAGCAGCATAATAGCAGCATAATATACTTTTAAAATTAATAGCAGCATAATATTAGCATAATAGACTTTAAATAGCAGTATAACAGCAGAAAAATAGCATGACAAATTAATATCATCATAATATACATTTAATAGCAGCATAATAGCAGCATAATAGCACAATGTAAACATTTGAGGCTATTACATATGCTGTTATGCTGATATTATGCGGTTATTACTGTTTGCTGGGAACTACGTGGCATTACTTTAACAGCTACTAGGTTTACTTAGGTTTACTTTAACAGCTACTTACCTACCTTTTTATCGATTTCTCCAAAGCTTTCGATTCCATACATCGAGGAAATATGATAGAGATACATAATGCATATACGCACCATATATGGTATACCAGATGAGATTATAATAACATACAAACTAACTAAATCTATTGTGAGAACTGATGATGGAGATACTGAATTTATAAAAATATATTGGAGTTTTTCAATGTGATACACTAGCCCCTTTTCTGTTCATAAATTGTCTTGACTATGTTTTGAATACATTTTAGAAAGTTACCGAAATATTGATATTTGTTTACCCTCATTGAGAGAAGGAGCAAAGGATAACCAGAAATACAAATTATAAATGTTGACTATGCGGATGAACTAGTTATATTAACTTATAAAACCATCGAATTAATAATACTTCCCAGCAAACAGTAATAGCTTCATAATAGCAACATAATAGTATATATAATAGCCTCAAATGTACACATTGTGCTATTATGCTTATATTAATTTGTCATGTTATTATGCTACTTTTATACTAGAATAGCAACATAATAACAGCACAATATACTTTATAATTAATTGCAGCATAATAGCATAACAAATTAATAGCAGCATAATAGACATTTAATGGCAACATAGGCAACCTAATAGCAGCATAAGGGCACAATGTAAACATTTGAGGCTATTAGATATGCTATTATGTTACTATTATGAGGCTATTACAGTTTGCTGGACATAAAATGTAACATAATGTAAAATAAATTGGTCTATAAATACTGGAAAGATGGAATTCATCAGTATAAATCAAGGAAAAAATTAAGTTATCAAAAACCTAAACGGTAATAATATTAAAGAAGTTTCTGATTTTAAGTATCTTGGAAGCTACATTCAGTCAACAGAAAAATATATCAATATCAGATTAGTTAACATCTGAGAAGTCTTAAATGAGATAAAATCATATTTAGATCAAGACTACATGATAAAATGAAAAGAAACTTTTTAAGATTAAGTGTGAGTAGATTATGTTAGCTGGATTCTAACAAAAGAGATTGAAAAATACTTAAAATAATACAAGAAAGTACACTCGAATGCTACGTGCTATTTTTCTGGGCACTGTTGGAAAAAAGGACGATCTCGCAGGACCAACTTATGGATGGTACACTATGTGATGTATACGATATAAAAAAGTCGATGAAATATAGAGATGGTTAGAGGAAGATAGTCTAAAACTGCCGGACAAGTTCTACATGTAGGGTAAGGTATATCACTAATAATCTCAAGTATTATATATATATATATCTTTTATAGTGTATTTTAATAATATATGCAATTATTTATATTATATTAATTTGATTACAAATTAATGTTCATAGATATTAAATGATAATATTATTTATATATATATATATATATATATATATATTAATTTAATATTTCATATATATTTACGATATTTTAGTTGTAATCTATGATACAACATAATACATTATCATTCATCATTATAAATCATTACATACATAATCAATTATGTATTCCTTATAAATTATAATTTATAATGAAAACGTTTAAAATGTTGGTATAATTTTACAAGCTATTGTATATTGTTAAATATTTTAAATCAAAGATTATTATTATATTATTGTTTACCTTTATCTTTATCTTTGACCTTTATGAAAATATTCAGAAATAAATACAAGGTAAATAATCTAAACTTTTAAATAACCGTATATTAAATATAAGATTTGTACATTTATCATTCTATATAGTTTATATTTATATATTAAATAACATGAATACAATAGTTAATGTTACATAATTAGTGATACAGTAATACTCTATTTATATATTATTCGACAATGTGCGATATTCATGGGCGATAATTATTTAATATTACATATATATTAATTTAAATATGATTATTAAATGTTTATATACAATGTATTAGAATATAAATAGAGTATTGTATTCGTAACTTTCCATATTAACATCGGTTAATCTGATATATGGTACATGACTATTTATATACAAGGCAATTTCAAATTGTCAATTTGTATACATTTTCTAAAGTAAGCTTAGCAGCTAAAAGCAGCTTAACTTAAGCTGCTTAGCTTTATTTAAAAATCGCAAAGCTTTTTAAATTATAAACTGATGCATAATACAATTTATATTTTAGTTTTTACAAATGTGTATTTAAATTAAAATTATTGTCAAAATATGTCACAAATTTAATCACTGTATGCATATTTTTCTCATTCAATGCATACTCTTTTTAATTTAATTTAATAATTAAATTAAATAAATTTAATTGATAAATCGTTAATATTTGTTGCATATTTTTGATCATAAATTGTATATTAATAACAATTTAAAAAAACATAAATATGAATTGCATTATATAATTTAATAAGCTTTACAATTATATCAATTTTATAATAATAACACCAATGAAATATATAATGCTTATGTTTAAACATGCTCCGCACATGCAACTGATTTATATATCACAGATTTATAAGTAATACTTATTAAGTATTAATAAATAATATATTAATATATGTAATTACATAATATTTGTTAACGACTTCATTATTTAACCAGACTATATTATATATATAATATATAATATAGTATCATATTATTTATATGTATGACTTAATATATAATTGTACAAATAATATGAAAGTTTAAATTATACATTACTATGATATTGATTAGTAATATTATCATTAATATTTATATACAAATTAGGTATATATAAATATGCTATAATGTATTATTACATTACTAGTTTAAATATGATATAATATTTATGTCTAAACATGCTCCTCACATACAGCTGATTTGTATATCCCAGATTTATAAGTATTAATAAAATAATATTACATAATATTAGTTTACGACTTCATTATTTAACCGTTATATATAATATATAGTATCATATTATTTATATGTAGTACTTATAAATATATAATCATAATAATATGAAAGTTTAAATTATGAATTACTATGCCATTGATTAGTGATATTATTATTAATATTTATATTAAAATTAGTATATAAATATGATATAATGTATTATTATAGTATTACTGTAATCTTAATTTCATTTAATGTAAAACTGAAATACAAATTTCTATGTAAAAAAATAAAACATTCCATTCACAAAATATACGATTTGAACTCTATTGCTAACTGATAGGAATATTTTTGTTGTATTCATTATTATAAGATATTCAAATGATACCAACTAATACAGCACTGGTACATCGTCTGACTACACAAGTCTGACATGGTATCCTGCCTAGTATCCAACATAAAATTGAAGAGTGTAATCCGAATATGTCTTGACCCGAACAAAGATCTGCCCTGACTATGCAAAGAATGCGCTGGATGAAATAACCTCTCAGCTATATCTTAACCAGGTTTTTTTTAAACGCTAATTGTATTGGTCAATTCACCTAGAACATATACTTATAAAAACTAACATGTTATAATTATTTTAATATATGTTAACAATAATATGCTATATTGCCAATTAAAGCATAATATGCATGAAAATAGATTATCCATATTAATATAATATGGTATAAATAAATATGAACTCTATTCATAACATTTTGAAATAATACTTATTTATACCAAAATAATTTGTTTTAATCAAAAAACGAAATATAAAATGAACTGTGATGGCATAGTAGTATCCCAAATGTAAATTCTAGGATATTTTAAATTTAAAAAATATTTTATTCAATTTTTATTTTATATTATATATAGTTAAATAATTGATAATTATTTCGTAACTTTTGGATTCTATTTAAGTTATAATCAAACATTTAGAATTACAAAGGATAATAAAAATCGTAATATGTAGATAGGTTTAGTAATTTGAAATATAAATGACGTATAAAAATCAAAATAAATGAGGCTGTGAATTGTTCGTTTTAATATAATAAATTTAATGTGAATCCAAGTATATAAATGTTATTCTATATTATATAATGTACATATACATTCACTTAACATAATATTAATAAGAATAACATAATATATGTACATAATGTTATTAATTAATCAAATTACTAAGTATGATAAAACTTGAAAATATCGTAATTTGTATGACTTAAATATATAGGTGTATATTTAACTGCCCGATATGCGTATTGCTTGCGATATATATTTCAATTAAAATTAGTAACTATGAGCTATATTTAGATGGGAGTGACATATCATATATAATATTGTAAATTACTAGAGATAAAGATGTATATCATATTTACTGCTGGAAATATAATTTGATAAAATTATATAGAATGATCAATTATATTTGTAAATAGTAATAATATACATGCTTATATTAAATATAATATATAATCACTGAATAATGATATGGGATTATAATAATGAAATATTATTTATAGAATATAATAATAAAACTTAATATTAAAATTAATTAATGTGTTAAAAATATTAAAATCCTTTGATGTGTTTATAAATTAATTATAATTCTATTTACATAATTATAATTTTTTTATATATTTATATATATAGTAATATATAGTGTATATTATAAACTCATGTGTATTATAAATTTTATATAATTAAACATTTTATATAAATATTATAATATAACTTTATATTGTAATCATTTATTATTTAATATAAGAATTTTTACTATAATATTGTATATATGCAAACATTACTTATAACAGAGTTGTACAGTTTTGTACAAAGTATTCTTCTCAAAGTAATTATCCATATCCATATGACATTATTTAAAGTAGATTAAATCTTTAGTTATATGTGAACTATACAATAAATTAGTGCATAAGCAATGCCATAAGACATTTAATCACAATTTATGGTAAGTAAGCTATATAATTTAAAGTAAACTTTGATATTTTCCAAGAACACAACAATTTTAAAATAGCACTTTTAAACTCATATTATGAATAAACTATACATTTTTGTAATTTTTTAACTCGACACGTATTATTAATTAAATAATATTAAATCTATTTTCATGCATATTATGCTTTAAATGAAAAATGTACTTGTATCTGTATTATATTCTAAAAAACCTATAATAATTATAAGATTTTCAAATGATACCAACTAATATAGCAATGGTACATCGTCTGACTACACAAGTCTGACATGGTATCCTGCCTAGTATCCAACATAAAATTGAAGAGTGTAATCCGAATATGCCTTGACCTGAACAAATCTCAAGAGTAAAGAAAGCGCTGAACGAAATAACCTACCAGCTACATCTTAACACGGTTTTTTTTAAACGCTACTAATTCGAAACATATATATATATATAACATATACTTATATTTACTTTTATATTTAATAACATGTAATAATTGTTTTAATAAGGATTACAATAAACAATAACATACCATTTTCTAACTTTTTTAGAACATTGGTCTATATTTAATTCCCAATATCGGCTTATAATTATATCACACCAGAACTGCCCTATATTTATGTTCGGTAATGATGATCAAATATTTAGTCACCATATATATACTTATAGCATTTAAAACATACATATCATATTTGTTTGTTATATATTAATAAGAAACACTTAGTTTTCATCATATAAATACTAATTTAAGGGGATTAGCGGGCGTTGAAATATGATTAATATTTTATTAAAAAAAAAAATTGTATTACATATTATCCAATGTCGGTATCTTATTTTATCACATTATAAAAATTGCAACTTATTTTTAGCTAATTCTATTCATAAACAGTGTATATAGATCATATGAATTACAAAAATTACGAAGTTAAAAATTTCTGTTTTGAATTCATTGATTATAGATTAAATAGCATTAAAATAAATTAAAAAAAATCATGTGTCTATATAACTAGATATCATTGAAATTATCAGATCACGTGGTATGGCTGATTATTCAGCTGGTAAATTTTGATTGTATGTGTTTATAAAATTATGTATATATATTTTATATTATTTTATATTATTCTTCCTCACTGTTGTGTATATGTTTTTGATTAATTATTTTTTTAATTCTAACCTATTTTATGTGTATATAATATTTTGTTGGTGGATAACCTATTGTATGTGTATATAAACTTTATGTATATATTATATTTGTATTTTATATTATTCTTGTTGTACTTCTTCACTGTTGTATATGTATATTCTGTGATTTTGAAAAAAAAAACTTTAATTAAAACTCTAATTATCTCAAGTTTTTACTTTTTCACTTTTAAGCATATTTAAAAGCCTAAAACTCCTTTGATAACGAACATTTTATCTTAAATTTTTACCATCTATGTATAACATATATATTTATAATTATTGTGTATAATTATCATGTACAATTATAAATTCTTATTCTAACTTTATATTATGAAAAAATATTATAAAATACTGTTTATTCAACAACAAAATATTTAACTATTTTAAATTATTATATTTAAATAATGTTAATTTATTATATTTAAAAAGCTACAATATAAATATAAAGTACAATTATATCTATTAAATAAAAAAAAATTATTTAATTATCTTAAGTAGTTATTTATAGGTTGAGTTCTAGCTAGAGCTATAATGAATGATGATTGACATTGCAATTGCGAACCCGCGCTAATCCCCTTAAAGCATATTATTTAACATTTTAAAAGTGTATAGTTTGATACAAATTTACATTATAAACAACACATACACTGTTAAAAAATAGGGTACTGAGATTTGCAATTTACCCAAAATAGGATACCTGACTGTTAAATGCACATTTATTAGCGTACATCTATATTAAATATTAATGTACGTGACTATTCAAATTACATATCATGCAATTCAATTACGTTATATATCATATAATTGCATTAAGGTATACACGCTAATATTCTTTAGGGTACAGTTTAATTATTGTTAGGATATTGATCGTATTTATTCAAATTGTACCCTAATTAGGGTACGGCTATGGAGACACTACTTACACCCTAAAAAAGGCACTCGATGTACCCTAATTTTTAACATTGTAGTTCCTAAAAGTAACCCGGTATAGGTGGTACTGGGATATTTTGTATACAAATTCAAATTACACGATTTTGCATTAGTGTTAAATATATTTTCTTAGAAAAATCTTTGATATGGTTATAAAATCTGGACCGATATCTGGATGTATTTTTTTGTGTGGTCATGGCTTAATCCTTAAGCTACCTAGGTAGCTAGGTTAGCTAACTATATTCAATAGTTTATTTGGTAGATACTTATTTACTAATATATTCAATATATAATCATTAATTTATGTTTACAGAAGTTGTTCACAATGTTTCAAAAGAACACAGTAATGCGGTTATTGAAGACATTATTGGACAATATCTAATATATCAAGAGAGAAAATTAATATATAAAACCAATTTTGTTTTTAAATGACTTATGCTATTGTTTGTTTTACAAGTTATTTTAAAAACATGATTTCTTTCACTTTTGTTTACAGGGTTGTATATAAAATGCCATCATTGATAAATGCCCAACTAATGTTATTATGTATATACTATTTATTTAATATTTTATTGTAATAAAACATATAACACATCATTTATATTTTATGTATACTATATGTTATCTATGAACATCTATTTTAGTTAATATGTATACAATTAATAGTTTTGTTAATTACATTAATAATATTTATCTTGCATATAAATTTCTACAATATAATTAAAATGTATAAATATATTATTACAAGCAAATTATATAAAGTACATATGTAATAAAATGTATTAAAAAATGAAATAAATATATAAAAATAGCTTAAAATAGTGTAAGCTAGGTTTGAATTTTATTGATTATAGAGGTTGAATTGGTTAAAATATAAAAGGTGTAATGTGATTAATTATAGAGGTTGATCTGGTTTAATTATCAAAGGTTGAATGGGAGAAATTATAAAAGGTTGAATGATATTAGTTATAAAAGGTTGATCTGGTTTAATTATCAAAGGTTGAATGTTATTAGTTATAAAAGGTTGATCTGGTTTAATTATAAAAAGGTTGAATGGGAGAAATTATAAAAGGTTTAATGTGATTAATTATAAAAGGTTGAATGTTATTAGTTATAAAAGGTTTATCTGGTTTAATTATAAAAGGTTGAATGGAAGAAATTATAAAAGGTTGAATGTGATTAGTTATAAAGGTTGAATTGGAGTAATTATAAAAGGTTGAATGTTATTAGTTATAAAAGGTTGAATGACGCCTAAAAATTAGGTATAAATATATGGCTTCATTCAACCTTTTAAAGGTTGTCCAGACGAACATCAATTCAACCTTTTTATAGGCTTCATTCAACCTTTTTTTCTAACAGTGTACTTAACCATGTTAATTTGTGAAAATAATAATTATTCGAAAATATATTAGAATATGGAATATTAAATATAATTTTATATTTTAATTAATAAAGATTTTGTTAATTGTTCAACAACCGTGGCCCTGTACTAGATAAACAAAAAAGTTTTCGTTGGGTTCTAATTCTAATTATATGAAAGAGAAGAATATCATAAGCATTAACCTTGAATAGATTCTGTAAGTTTGATGGCAACGAATGATTTCTTGCTCTATTTTTCAGTATTTAATTTAACACTATCAGTAAACTTTAAAGAATTATGTTGTTTATAAAATTTTCTGTAAATTTTATCACCATTATATATACTTTATAGTGCTCTTTTATGTAAAATATTAATTTTATTGAGTTTGGTAATAAAAGTATTACCCCAAATATGAGAGCAGTAATTTAAATGAGAATAAAAAAAATGCATTATACAGTAAGACTAATGATATAATATTTAAGTTGAATTTAACTTTGTTTAAAATAGCAATAGCTCTTGATAATTTTGAACATAAATAATCTATTTGGCTGTTCCAGTCTATACAGTGTATACTATTTATATTAATTATTATATTATCTATATATAGATATTAATTATAATTAATTAATTTATAATATTATATTATAAATTCTAAATATTAAAATAAATAATTATATATAATATATATAAATATGTATTATTATATTAATATAATATATTTCATTAGAAATAAATGTTTCAGTTAATCCATTGATGGTTATAAATTACGATTTTTTAATTAATTAATAGATTTATATATATATATATATTTATATTATTACTAATTCCTTACTTATAATACTTATCTACATATATTTGTATATTAATATGTAATACTTATACCTACTTATAAATACTATATTATAATTGTTAACATATACAATCATTTTACAAATATATATATATATATATATATATATATATATATATATATATATATATATGTGTGTGCGTGTGTGTTATGAAGGGAAGTCTGCAGATATAGATTATAATATATCGATTAATGTAATATACATGTAGGATAGATGTCGAATTTCGAATTGAATTAAATTCAAGTCGGTCATTACGTAATAACAATATATCTACATGCATAAATTGTTTTAGGCTTCACTATTGGTTGATTGCATAACATGTGTACATTTCTATTTTGTAATTAAATGTTTTATTATTGATCTCTGATACATATTTAACCATTTAGAATTAACTAAGTGATATTTCACTGATTCATGGTCATATCATTTTAAACGATGTAAAACTCTTAACGAAGATCTAATGATTCTGTCTAAGGATTAGGTCGAAGTAAAAATAAAACACGGTTTTTCACATTATTGAAAGGAACAATTGTGATAGAATCAATGATGACAGAAGGAAAAACTAATGATGTTCTAGATATATTTAGAAGTTAAGTTTTATTCATATTCAACATTAAGCTATTTTGTAAAAAAAATTTTTAACCATATTAATACAATAAATTAGAGCTACATTATCAGATGAATCGGCTATTACTGGAAGCCTAATATACAATTAAATATCATCAGCAAAAATTTGATATTTTACATTTATGGTTTAGGCGGTCTATAAATGACCTTAATGGATATAGATTTATGTTTTGGGTAAACGATATAGTTATGCAGTCGGAGTAGGAGAAGTTATGGGATATGGATATACATAGTAAAGGTAGAGAAGCTGTAACAAGGAAGCCAACCCCACCACCACGACCTGATAATCGTGGCGATAAAAATTGCGTATAACCACAACTGTGAAATAAGGAAATATGTCTGAATCATCTTGAGAGATCCATGTTTCCGTTAATGCAATAATACTAAAATTATGATTTTTAAGGAATAGTAATAAGAGGGAGGTATTGGAACGAAGAGAACACATATTGAATAGGGCAATGTGTTCATATGTGTTCAGTGTTAATAGATTGTGTGAACTCTATAGAGAATTGCTCCCATTTAGCTAATTCATCCGAAGATGGTGACAACGGTTCATATTTCCATTCAATCGTTGAATCATTACATGGTCTGAGTTCATAACGAGATGTACGATAATATAATATACATTTATGACCCGTGACCATACCAGATTTACATACATGAAAGAGTACTCTACCATTCG
Source organism: Osedax fenrisi (assembly GCA_964019155.1). Taxonomy (NCBI): domain Eukaryota; kingdom Metazoa; phylum Annelida; class Polychaeta; order Sabellida; family Siboglinidae; genus Osedax; species Osedax fenrisi. The sequence goes on along the minus strand of OZ025239.1, from coordinate 121,106,707 downwards.
TGCATTATTAATGCAGTAGGTACCTATCAGATAATTATGGTTTAAAGAATAGTTTAGAGAAATGACTGTCTTTTAGTTTATTTCGAGATGATATTATATCGTCATAAATAAAAGGAGATGATAGTATAAGAAAAGCAAGGTTATATTTAAAAGAAATAGTAGTAATAGTGTTAGGGTCAAGGTAAAGTTTAGAAATAATAGATTTTTGAAAAGGCAGATTCCGTTGAGAAGTATCAAGATTCTCAATAACAAGTGAATGAGTAATAAGAACAGTGAACTTGTAGATGGAGAAGAATTAGTGAGTAGTGATATATAGGTGTTTTAGTTGCAGTAATATGGTAGGGTTTAGAAATATATGAGGTATTAGAAATAGATGAGTTATGAGATTCATGATTAGAAGAAGTTACAAGAGTATCAGATGTAATCTAAATAGAATGGTTTTATTCTTCAGAAAATCAATATTGAAAGTAAAATTTATTATATAATTTATTCACAGGTAATTAATTTTTTTTTAATTTAGTTGAATATATGTCATGATAAATATATTAGTATATATAATATATATGTATATATATATATATATATATAAATACAAATAAAACTATATGTATACATACGTTTATACATATTTCACGTAGTGGTTATGGGCGTCATGATAAGGAAACAAAAATAAAATAAATATAGTACGATACAAATGAAAGAAAATGGAGGGTATTTATATATATATATATATATATATATATATATATATATATATATATATATATTTTGTTTCCATTCCTTTTGCTGACATGTATATATCTCGAAAAGTTCAGTGAACTTCTATATCTACTTGGGTATACTTTCATTTATTATGAGGATCCATTCAGATTAGTATTACTATTATATAAATATATAGGTTGTCATATCATAATTGTTATTCATAACCTATAAATATATGTATGTGTATTTAACATATATTTTGTAGTACGTATATATAAGTATATATAATATAATACATATATAATATATATATATATATATATATATATATATATAATATAATACTAATAATAATAATAATAATAATAATAGTAGCAACAATTCTATAAAGTGTAATCAAATAATGTTAACAAAAAAAAATTATAATAAGATAAGTTTTTTCAGTCTTTTGCGGTATATTGAGATAGATGGAGCACTTCGTATCGACATATGTAGCTTATTCTATACCGAGGCCGCAAAAAGCTTGAAGGACCTCTTAGTGATTTGTAATCGACAACGAGCCTCTTCGAGTTGCATGGGATAGTGCCTCGAATATTCAGTTATTTTCTCTGATAATAGCGTTGATAAATAGGAAGGTACTCTAGAAATAATTACTTTTAATTACTTTTAATTAAACATAAAAATATATAATCAATTCTGCCTAGCTATCTTAATTTTTGTAAATAATAACTTGTCTAAAATCAACTAGAATATGGGATATTAAAAATAATTTGTATACATCCACAATTAACTTGTTTAATATTTTTTAATATATATATATATTGGAACTCCAATTAAGATAATATTCCTATAATCTAATCTCGATAGAACCAACATTTCAATAAGTTGAATAGTTGATATTATTGATGAATATTTACGAATGATATTTATATTATGTAAATGATAATTAGCTGATTTACATATATATATATATATATATATATTATACATGATCAGACTGCGATAAATTATATGAAAAACATATTCCAAGGAATTTAATTTTAGATGAAGGTGTAATTAAAAGATTATCAAATATAATATCAGGAAAAAATTAAAAATGCAATGAATAATTGCAATAAACTACCAGCCTATACAGTATCAATACTTAATTCTGGTAATATTATTTATGTATGTGATTCATGTAAACCTACTTTTTCTATTAGTAATGTCACACCTCAATCCCTGTGACCCCAATCACTCTTTCAAGTATTTCTTCAAAATTAGATGAAATTAAGGAAATCGTTAATAATACATATACTAATACTAATATAAATAATACATCATTCGCTGATGCTTTAAAAAAATCTATTGAGCCTACGCTTAATATTATTACGAATAAAATTAATAAAACAGATAATAACAATACTAAATATCCTCAATTAGATAATAAACGTTCATGTACTATTGAACATATAGATGTAAAAAATTGTAATAATGAATATATAAAATCTTTATTAGTATTACTTGATATAAATTTAACTTCAATTACAAATGTATATTTCCTTAATTATAATGATTATATATATTTCACTAATTCCTTCTCAAAATTAGAATTTTTAAATTGTGTAAGATTATTGAGATCAAAATTAGTAGATACTGTGTATACATAAATTTATATTCGTGATTATATGGATAAGTTAGTTGAAAAAAGAGGGCACTTATATTATCATGCAATTAAATCAGATTTAATATACTGGTTATAAATGTGTCATCAATAATATGATTAGAGATTATGAACTACGCCCATTGGTATCTCTAAATGGTGTTGATAACATTGATTGGAAATGTAATCCATTAAAACCTTCTGATGATCAATTGATATAAATACTCAATTATAATTACAGTCATTTTACACATTTATAAATAAGATATTAAACATGGAAAATATGTAATACAATTTTTTTGTTAAATAAAAATAGTAATCATTCTATTGAATATAAGATGTATCGATATAAAATATAACAATATATTATTAACAAATAAATCATTCTATAATTATATATATAATTATTTTATTTGATATCAAATATTCATTAAGTTATAATCATATATATAGGTCATATAAGTCCCTAATACGGACATTCTAGATGTCTTAATACGGACACCCTATAACCAATCAACGCGCGGCGTGTGAACAATTCTGATTTTTATAAAAATCATATCCGTTATAATACACATACAACATATTAATACCACCAATGAAACTAAATCTAAAAATTTTAATATTTAGATACTTAAAATACTTTAACTTGTATTATTAATTAATAAAATAATACAAATTAATACATTAATTACTAATTAAATTATATTAAATTATTCATAAAATTAATTATAAATAATGTAATTACCAATTATAAATTTAACTTATTTTCTTATGATAATACTTTGTTATTTTTTTTATAAAAATATACATTTATTATAAAAACCATAGATGATTACACTTTATTTCACTATTTCACTTTATTTTCTTTACAAAAGTTTACAAACATGGTTGATATTTTATTTTGTTAACATTAATATTCTACTATATTCTATTATATAATATAATTAATTATAATATTTTTAATGTTATAACTTACATAATATTATAAATTATTTGTATTAAGCAGTATATTATATAAAAAGTATATATATATATATATATATATATATATATATATATATATTATTATGTTTATTCATGATTTGTGAATATAAAATATTGATAAATAATTGCAAATAATTCTTTATATATAAATATATATAAAGAAAAATAATAAATACACTTCACTCAGTAAAAAACTATTATATAATATTCTATTCTATACAGGTATATGTACTTAATGTCAATGAATGTCAGAAGTACGTGCGCATCCACATCACTAATGTTGTATTAGATGCATAATGTATCTTATTATTATTATTTAAAATATGCCTACTAGTGTTATGGCAATAAAAACAGTGTAATAATTGTATAAATCAATGTATATATATATATATATATATATATATATATATATATATATATATATATATATAAAAAGTTGTACTTATTTAATAATGGAACATTTATCAATACTTTATATTCACATTTCATGAAAAAACATAATTGATCATATATATATACTTTTTATGTAATAGAATACATAATATAAATAATTTATAATATTATGTAAAGTATAAAATTACAAATATTATAATGAATTATATTATATAATAGAATATAGTAGAATATCAATGTATAATCATCCAGGCAATAAAGTCAAATAAATAAGTAATTAAAATCAATCGGTTACATAATCATTACTTATAATATACACATACGTCTTATTTGTATAACTTATAAATAGCAAAGCAGATTTAAAAATTAGTTAAAATTATGAAGTTATGACATTTTTAATAAAGTAATTTTTAAAACGTGAATATCTCTGAATAAAAAAAAAACGGTTACCATCTATGTTTGAACTACTTTCGATTATAGAAATACTTATTCAAATGACATGAAATTTTCACAGTATATAAGTATTATGTTACTCTTCAGATATAACTATATAAATCTAATACATTATTCAATTATATATAATATTTTTTATTTATTATTGAAATTTCTTGCATATTTTTTTCTTCTAGAAATAGGTATTATGTTAGTCCATTTTTAATATAATTTTAATAATCTAATTATCATACGCTATAGTTATATTTGTAGATACATATTAGTTATATAATATATAAAAAAAAATTAGTTGATATTTTGAAGTATTCATAAATTGAATCTATTTTTAGTATTACATGATTTTCCTATCTCCACCATGTTAAACGCAGGGTGTTGCGCGGCCCCTTAAATAAATTCTGTAAATTCAAGTGTAGAGAATAATTGTAATGGCCTTGAATATGAATTTAACAGTATTCAATTTAACAATATCATCAAACTTTAAATTATTATATTTCAAATAAAATGTGTTGTACATCAATTCATTATTACATATATATCTTAAAGCTCTTTTTGTAACATATTAATTTTTAGAAAGTTAGAACTATAAGTATTTCCCCAAATATGGGCACAGTAATATAAGTGGGAATTAAAAAAAGAATTATAAAGTAAAACTAATGCTTTATTGCCATATTGATATTCTATTTTATATAATATTATAAATTATTTGCATTATGAATATATTATGCATTCTATTACATAAAAAGTATATAAATGATAGATTATTTGTATTCATGAATTGTGAAAAAAAAATATTTATAAATTATTCTATTATTAAATAAGTACAACTTTTTATATATAAAATGAAAAAAATTGACTTCACTCAATAAAAACTATTATATAATATTCTATTCTATACAGGTGTATGTACTTAATGTCAATGAATGTCAGAAGTAGGTGCGCATCCACATCACTAATGTATTAGAAGTGTAATGCACTTTATGAAATATATTAAATAGTTCAATACATAAATATATATATTAGTTTAGCCTCGTGGTATTAATATCTAGTTCTCCTATATTACCAATTCCAAATTACCTTAAATCAGATTATTATAATATTAAAAATGATCTTCTATCAATTAATTGGAATAATCTGCTAAATTCATCCATTAATGGTTCTGATATGCTTACTATATTTATTAATAAGCTTTTATTTATATGTAATAAACATACTCCTTTACCTAACATTACAAAATATAGATATCCTATTAATATTAAAAAAATATTAAATAAATGTCGACATCTTCACAATATTATTTGTGATGAAAAGAGTCGTTGATAATGAATTAGCGATTAGCCCAGATTGATGTTGATATACAAATTAAGAAATATAATATTGATCTGGAATCTAAGGTTTTATCTTCCAATATTATTATAATAAATCCACTTTTTATAAATTCATTAATAAGAAATTACACTCATCTAATTTTATATCACCTCTTTATAATGAAATTGACAATTCAATATCATCATCTGCTTTTGACAAGGCGTCTTGTTTATCGCATCAATATAGTTCTGTATTTAATAAAAGTTATAGTATTAATATACCCATATTATCCATATCATCTCACATATCATCATCATTATCCTCTTATCCTACTACTCCTGAGGTATTACGTAAATGTCTATGTTTACTACCTAGTAAATTCAATAATTAACCAGACAGTATACCGAAAGGATTATTAAAGAAATTATCGTTTGAATTATGTCATCCATTATCGATAATTTTTACAAATATTCTAGATTCAGGGATTTGTCCGGATATTTGGAAAATATCACATATTATTCCAATATTCAAAAAAGGTGACGCTACTAAACCAGCAAATTATCGGCCCATTATCATTCTACCTAGCACGCTCATTCTTTTTGAAAAAATTCTTTCTAATAATTTAACTTTCTATTTACGTTCAAATAATTATATTACTAAATGTCAATACGGATTTTTAGCTTGAAAGTCAACTGAATTGCGACTAATATCTTTTTATAAAAAAATGTATGAAGCTAGAGATGCATTCCTAATATCGGATATTGCATATATTGATTTAGCTAAGGCTTTTGACAAAGTATCACATTCTAAACTTTTGCATAAATTATCTTATTATGGCGTTAGTGGTAATCTTTATACATGGTTAAAATATTATTTACTCGATAGAAAACAACGTGTTTAAATTAATGATAGTTTCTCTAACTTCTCACCATTTATATCTGGTGTTCCTCAAGGGTCCGTTATAGGTCCGTTGTTATTCTTAATTTATATTAATGATTTACCAAATATTATAAAACCACCCATATATGCTTCTCTCTTTGCAGATGATGCTAAGCTTTTATATTCTTTTAAGCCCACAGAAAGGTGTTTACCTTTACAATGTGCTCTTGATGAACTTAGTGATTGGATGAAGAGATGGGAACTAGAAATTGCTCCTACTACATGTGTTGTCATGCGAATTGGTAATAAAAACCCTGTTCATTCATATTTCATTAATGATTTTGAACTGCCTATACACACCTCATTCAAGGATTTAGGCATAACATTTAATGATAATATGAGTTATAATACTCATATTAATACTATATGTACTAAAGCACACTTAATTATTAATAGATTATTTAGATGTTTCATCACCAATGATTATATTTACTTGCTTAAAGCCTATATATCATACGTTCGCCCTATTGTGGAATCGGATTCATCTATCTGGAATCCAGACAATTTCATATGCAATTCTAACAATATAGAAAATATTCAAATCTATTTCACTAAAATACTTTTTTATAGATGTAACCTTACTAAACGGTCTTATGAAGATAGCATTATTTTTCTCAATATTAAAACTTTATTTCATCGCAGGTTATAGGCGGATCTTACCCTGAAATATAAGATACAGAACGGACTTGTCGATGTGGATGCAACTGATATATTTGATCTATATAGCAACAATTGCAGAGGGCCTAAAGTGAAGATACGAAAGAAAAAGTGTAGAACAAACGCCCATATGAATTATTTTGGAAATAGAGTTTGCTCTTCTTGGAACGCGTTACCCTTTACAATTACATCTTGTAAAACCGTAACACTTTTCCGTGAAAAATTAATTCACACCAAATGTATCAATATTGTTATTGTTATTCCGTATTAATTGTACCAATATATAGTATCTGATATTATGCTTGCTGTCAGCAGTTTACGGTAGCTTAACGCCAGGAGACGTCAACCAAATTACTTACTAGGGACTCATCCACCCTTGGGAATTGATCCATCCCATATGGGCCTTGCCAACCAGAGACCTTCGGTTTTGTTACCTTTCCTGTTTGACAACTTGCACTGTCAGATACTATATATTGATTCAACGGCTCGTATAATCCAATGTTTTATTTTTAATTTACTTCTCAGTTTATTTCTTGTTTTTTTGTATCGTGTCGTTTTATATTACTATTATTACATTTATATATTTTGTTTATATGTTATATAATTATATGTTTATATATAATTATAACTTTCTTTATATAGGTATACTATAACCAGTAATTCAATAAACTTTTAATCTATCTATCTATCTATCTATCTATCCTATATATATATATATATATATAGACTGAAGAAGTCACTAAGTTTGTATTATATAAGATTGCTTAAATAAAATGGAATTAAATATGGACAATTTTCAAAATTATAATAATGTACCCATATATTATATAATTTCATTTTGATATTTTACTTTTGAAAAGATTATATTGAAAAAAGAAACAAATTAAAAAGACATACATTTTATTATATAAATATATAAAACACTAATGTTGTATTAGATGCGTAATGTACATTATATAAATATAAAGTATTGATAAATGTTCCATTATTAAATATTTATATATATATATATATATATATAAAAAGTTGTACTTATTTAATAATGGAACATTTATCAATACTTTATATTCACATTTCATGAAAAAACATAATTGATCATATATATATATATATACTTTTTATGTAATAGAATACATAATATAAATAATTTATAATATTATGTAACGTATAAAATTACAAATATTATAATGAATTATATTATATAATAGAATATAGTAGAATATCAATGTATAATCATCCAAGCAATAAAGTCAAATACATAAGTAATTAAAATCAATCGGTTACATAATCAAAATGCACGCGATATGGTCTGGTGATTTTATAAATGTGATGTATCGATATATATACAACAAATTAGTCTAGAAATCTTTATAAAGTATTATCAGTGATGATTGTATTAATATGAGTAATAGCAAATAGGATAGGTATCTATAATTCGCATATAATATTGTACATAATATGGTATAATACAATATAGAATACTCTAAAGGTCACGACGGTTTTAATATGAGTTACCCACAAGCATAGATAGTCAAGCACGTGATAATCTTCATGGACAGAGACTAATATATTTAGTTGTGTTGAACAATTTGTTGATAAGTGAATATGTAAATATCTCATTAAATAACCGTGCAACGTATACGAATACGAAATAGTGTACTTTATAGTTGAAATGTTACATTGAAATCAATATAATATACACAATTATTCAAACAATAATAAATGTAACTTTAATAGATTATAATATAAAGATGTATATCTACAAATTAGTAACTATCATTAACATTGAATATTTAAAATATAGTTTATATACTAATTCATCATTTGAATTTAAAAGTAAAATAAATCTAATTATAGTAAAATAATAAATACAAAAATGTAAATAATATTAAACTTCAAATTAAAAATATGTGTGTGAAATATACTTTATAAATTTTCAAGATATTAAATTATAATTAACAAAAGTAAAAATATAAAATAAAATGGATAAAGTTATACTGTGTACTTTACACATATTACTTTTTTTTAAATAGTTAATAATATATTGATATTACTTTGATAATACTTTTCTTTAAATTATTCCATAATGTAGGTCATTGATATATTATACACAACTTTCAATATTAAATGTAATATTGAAAAATGAAAAATAAATGAATTGATAAAAAGTTTGATAAATAATTTGATAGAGATGAATTTATAAGCAATTATTTTTTTTAAATAATTAATACTAGTATATAAATATAAGTTAAAACATCATGTAAGAGATATGTATAATACATAGCTCAATAATATCATTAGACTTTAGATCACAATTTTGAGTATAGGGTATCCATTTTTAATGTATTACAAATAGAATATAAGTTTAAAAAAATGAATATTCATGTAGTGCTACTTATATGAGTATGTCCTTATACCAATGACATCATATAGATTGCAATATAAGTTACCATAATATATTGTTAATACTGATTTACGGCATACTTTATATCATTTTATTAATAATAGATAAGGAACAGTAAAGTTTATTTTTAATAAATATGTGAAAACTAGTTCATACGTTCGTCAATATACCTATACATATAATACACAATCCTTGATTGATTACCATATTATTAATACAAATATTCATTGTATATTTTATTCTATAACGATTTAATTATAATTAGATTTATAAACAATTAATTTTTTGTAAATATAATTAGTTAAAATGTTTAAAATAAGAAAACAAGTTAAAAACCCAAATAAGTTATTTTGGTTTTTTTAAATTTATATTTTTTGCGTTTTGATCATTTTTATTTTTATCGTTTTATACTTAAGGGGATGTCACACGACCCCCTCCTCTATATGTATAGAGATAGCAAATAATGTGTCTACACAAAACTAGGCGCGCATAATTATATTCATTGAATTGAGCTATATTTTATATTCTATTCATTAAATGTATACACATGCTATTAAATAACGTAATTTTTATAATATATATTATATAACATATATATATTATATGCACACATTTTAATTTTTTAATTTACCGAATATATAGAAATCTTTATTTTTTGCAATTATACACATACAAATTTAGAAAATGTGTTCTCTATTAGTATTCATATATATGTTATTTATATAATACAATACACATTAGTAGAATACATATAATAGTTTTTGTGATACTTGCATTTATATACACATACCTAGCGTGAAATAATTATTATGAGAAAACAGCATTTAAATATATATGAATAATTTATATATCATATATAATAAATATACCACTTGTTGTGTTATTTCTAGACTGTTTTCATAAATAATGTGTTTACAGATATTAAAAATAAAACCATAGAATAGTATTATGAAATAAAAAAATGTGAAATACAACATTATTTTCACTGAAACAAGGTGTGTGACATCCCCTTAAGGAATTATAAATTTTAGTTTTATAATACAATATAGGTGCATTCTATGATATAAATATTGATTTATATATACTCGATTATTTAACCAATTGATTTTAATTACTTTATTTATTTTACTTTATTGCCTGGATGATTTCACATTGCTATTCTACTATATTATATTATATAATATAATTAATTATAATATTTGTAATGTTATACGTTATATAATATTATAAATTATTTGTATTATGCAGTCTAATTCATAAAAAGTATATATATGTGATAAATTATGTTTATTCATTATTTGTGAATATAAAGTATTGATAAATAATTCCATTATTAAATAAGTACAACTTTCTATATATATATATAAATAATTATATGAATTATACTTCACTCAGTAAACAACTATTATATTATATTCTATTCTATACAGGTATATGTACTTAATGTCAATGAATGTCAGAAATACGTGTTTACCCACATCTCTAATGTATTAGAAGTGTACTGTATGTATCTAATGAAAGCCTCGATATATAATACTTATTCAATGAATCTATAAGATATTAATATTCATCATTGACTGTATATATATATATATATACACAATACGAATCTACAGTATACATAGCGGATACACATGTGTCCTTTAATAAGTCGTAGACTTGTACAATATAAATGTTGTACATAATTAAGAATAGGTCTCGTATAATACAAAACATTAACATTTTGTTATTATTTTTCATTAATACTTTACTGAAAATAAAGAGTACAAACATGAACGACACATCTAACTTACCATATATTAATTACTATTATAGTTGATATTTACTGGGCTAAGGAAACTAGATAATATATATATATATATATATATATATTTAAATAATAATTTATTTATATAATTTATGATAATAACAAATAAATTTAATAATATAAATATATATATATTGATTGATTGATTGAATATGTTATTTTACTATTGTATGTAGTAATAATAAATAATATTAATTAATAAATATAATATATTGATCGATAAAATCATTTTGAATAAACTTGTGAAGTTATCGAATAGTCCATATTAATATAATACGTATTGTTATATTAATATAATAACAAATAATGTAAATGATAAGATATATATATATATATATATAAATAATAAAATAATAATAATTAAATGATATTTATTAAACAAAACAAATGTATGTAAATATTTAAAAATAATTAAATTCAATAATAATTAAATAAATTAAGATAACATAAACATATATTAGTTTATAGCTGCGAAATTGGTTAGTAGACCTCAATAAGTAAACATGGTATGGGAGAATACGTTTATCAGCATAATGGATATGACAAATTGAAAGTATTTTATATAATCATTAACTGTAGTTATATAGGTACTATTATCTACAAATAATATTAATTAATAGATCTCTCTCGAGAGAAACCCTGTATCTAAACATAAAAACATACTATACCAAATTAAAATATATGTTATTATTAAATAATAATGATATATATAAATTAAGATTCTGAAATATATTATAATTATGATTCTATAAATTGGGGCTAATAATATTTACAAATAAGAATTCTCAACTGAATTATTTCGGCAATAGAGTATCTTTAGATTGCTTCACTCGTATGTTATGTAAATCAATATTAGATTTCCGTGACGACATAAAACGAACTTTATTAATTACTTCTCGTTTTTAAATTATACCCATATTATTATTATTCATATATCTATATTTGTTATTTTTATTTTCTTATAAATATGATGAGTATATTTTATTATAATTGTTTGTGTAGCTTTGTCTTTAGTGGAATACTTGTAATATATTTTTTCGATTACTACGATATGTGATATGTCTAGTAATATATATATATAAATAAATAAATAAATAAATAAATCAGATTTATTATTTCATGTTGTAAAGCATGAAATAATGGAGAAGTTAATAAACAAATGTATTTGTTTTTGCGAGAACTTCCCCAATCTTCATATTCTAGATAAGTTAGATTCTCATGAGTAAACAAATGTAAATATAAATAAATAAGATGTAAAGAATTAAAATATGTATCAATAAGTCAAGTTAAAAATAAATTAGTTAAAGAATAAAAAAGATGTATCAATAAGCCAAGTTAAAAATAAATTATGTAAAGAATAAAAAATATGTATCAATAAGTCAAGTGTAAAAATAAAAGATATAAAGATATATAAAAAAAAATCATAGAAACGAGTTGAATTCTGAATGCCGAACTATAAAAGGAATAGAATAGCTAAACAATATAAATGAAAAAAAATAAAAACTAAAACAAGCAAGATGAAGGTTTAATAAATAATACCAGTAAACAAAAATAAAATTAGATAATCAATTGTTTAATTGATTTTCATATTTTTATAAAAGATGTTTTTTTAATATTTTTTTAAAGTTTTTTATATAAATTGTTGTGAATAATAATTTATTTAGACATAATTTATTCCAAGATTTAGGGCCTTTAAATGATAATAATTTATGATGACGGCTTGATTTTATATAAGGTAATTTGAAATTATGAAAAGTATTTTTGTATAGATTGTTATATATTGGAAATAATAATGATATTCTGCTTGGGCATTTCTTTAAATGTACATTGTGCATGAATAACATATTTTTATAAGTTATTAAATCTTTAAATTTTAATATATTAGAACATAAAAATAAATTGTTAGTATTAGTCAAAATAAATATATTATTGACAACTTTAAAGATATTTTTATTTACAATTCGAACAGCTTTTTTTTGTAGAGTTGAAATACATTGAAGGTTATTATTAAAATTATTTCCCCAAATTTCTAAACAATACATGATATGAGGCAAAAACAAAGAATTGTAAAGCAGCTTTAAAATATATATTGGTAAATAGCTCAGCTTTCTTAATATATATATATATATAACATGTGATAATTTCAATTGTATTTTTCTTATGTGTTCTTTGAAATTTAATTATTATCTAAAATAACTCCAATAAAAGTATAATTGATACTAAGCATATTTCAGTTGAATTAATTGATATACTATTAATAATATTTGCATCTTTATAAGGTAGCACTTTTGTTTTATCAATATTTAATATTAATATATTATTAGTGAACCATTCATGAAAATTTAAAATAACTAAATTTTGCATATAATCTTATTACTTGGTTCATTAATGCTAACCGATGTATCGTCAGCAAAAAGTATAAGATTAAAATTTATATTTAAATTATGTAAGGCTATATGAATATGATTTATATATAAAATAAATAGTAAGGGGCCCAAAATGGATCCCTGAGGTACCCCAACATTGATGATACTTATTCCAGAAAGTTCGTTATCTAGTTGATAATATTCGATCTTGTAGATAGTTTTCAATTAAACGATTAGTACTGCCCCTGAAACCATAATATTTTAATTTGTTTAATAGAATCTTATGATATACAAGATCGAATGCTTTTTTTAGATCTAAAAATAATGAGGCTAATTTATTATTTATTTCTAAGTTTGATTCAATACAATTATAGTGATCATAGAGTGCGTGCGAAGTTGTAGAATTTCTAATAAAACCATATTGTTTGGCATATAATAAATTATATTCGTCAATAAAATATAGAAATCTATTAGAAATTATTTTCTCTAAAATCTTTGAAAATTGAGATAATAAGGCAATCGGTCTATATTTATTTATATCATCTGGTTTTCCTTTCTTAAAAAGGGGGGGATATTTCTGTATAAATGTCCAAAACATAGTCGTCCCTTACAAGAAAGTCGAGTCATTCAGATGCAACTCGATTATAGTAGAATCATCTATTATTACAATTAATTATTAACTAAACCTGTATTTTGCATGTTAATGTGTTATAATCATCATTCTTATTAATCATTTATTATTACTTATCAAAGTATAGTTTCATGTCATTTTGTGTATATTTAGCACTCAATAACCTATCTATATTATGTATGTTAATTAAATTGATATGTATGTGTTTAATTATATATTTGTTAAATTAAACAAAATAAAAGAATACGTGTAATATATATTTGTTGTGAATAATTAAGTAATTAGTAAACTGAATTTGTTTATAGTTTTTAGATTTGATTTAACAAGCATATGTAGCCACACATGCGATTTTACATATATGTTACGCACATTATAACACATGTATTATACTATTGTCGTTATAACTGATTTTCTTATAAACGTGACTCTCGATATAATAGGTGTATACTCTATATATATATGTGTGTGTGTGTATACATATATGTATATAATGTTGTGATATGTCATTTATATTTACCTATAATTGTATACATTATATCACGTGTTTATAACAACCAATGAATGAACGTAGAGTATAAGAGTTGTAGTATATAAGCTCAAAGTAATCGTACTTTATTCAGTTCCAACATGGCTTCCAATTTGTTCAAAGTTATTTGCATCGCAGCATGTATAATGTTTGGTTAGTTTTCAATTATTAATATATTATTATACACGATATCATTATAATAATATAAAATATCATACAACAGTATTGTCAATTGATATTCAAGATCTTTTATCTCCAGAATGCCCAGGTTTATTATACATAATATTGTTTTTTTCATTACAATTATTGATTAATATTAATAATTGTATTTTATATTTTAATACAATTATATAACAAGATGTAATAATTTTACGTCACCAATTAACATGTCTTTCTTCTGTCCATTATGACACATTATTAATACCATATGGGTGTAATTATGCATTTTTATAAACAACAATAATAGTTTATTTTAAAATTATGAAAATGAAATAATTAGAATATCGAATTTAATTATATTTTTAATAAATAGTAGGATAAACCTACAGGATAAAACCTACATTAATAAAGTATGTATAATTAAAATAACTGTATTTATTGCATACAGATGATATACCATCTATGAACAATGATTGTTTGTCATCATGCGATGGTGTAGCTAATGGAGATTACCCTTCTTGTATCGACTGCGATGTATATCTGACATGTTCCAACGGCATCAAGTACGACAACAGGCCTTGCCCCGCTAGCTTACATTGGGATCACGTGAACAAGAGATGCGACTACCCATCTACAGCTAACTGTAAATGTTAGTAGCTATATACGATTATAATTAGTAACAATGTATTTGAAACACACATATATATGGAATAAGTATATTATTAATTTAAATATTAAATGTATTGCTTATATTTTAATATATGTACATATGTAATATTATGTACGTACTATTACACTTTATTATAATATCAGAAAGAATATGACCTCACTATATAATGTATTAGTTGATATTAATGATATATACAACATATAAACATATTCATTGAACTGTATTATAACAGTATTATAACTGTATATAATTCGAACAAATGTACATACGAAACATTTAATTTAATATTAAAATTATATAATTTATATACATTATATATATAATATATATATATATATATATATATATATATATATATATATGTATATATATTATACACATTTCATATTATATATATAATATATGATATATTTATGTATAATTATTAAATTATAGAAATTATCATCGTTAACTAATTTTATAATATTTACAACCATTTTTAAATACATACTTAGTTACATATTCATTAGATATAGTTTGTATATATTATCCACCATATTTATTAATTTTAATATTACATTATACATATTTTAAACAATTACATTAGTATTGAGGAGTATAAATATATATATATATATATATATATGTCATTATATATGGAATATTATGTTATTATCATATTATTTACTCATTTAATTATATATACAACTTAATAAAATATCAAAAATATTATCAAATATATTTTTTTATATATAATAAATTATTTTATTTAATTTAATTTATATCGTAATAATAATAATTCTTTTATACTTATTTGTATGATTTATGTTCATAATTATATCGAATTAATCATTCATTATTAAATATAAATAATTATATAATTAATAATATTATACAAATAATATTTAATATAATTAATAATCTGTATGAATGTCAAAGATTATGATATTTATCACGTGGTACATAGTAGGAGGAAGTTTTTAAGTGGATTTAGCTAACAATGATTACGGACAATCTCAATTATATGAAGGTGGATTCATGAATGTTCACAAGGTTATTATATATTTATAATTTAATTATTATTTATATTGTTATCATATAAATTTAATTTAGTTAATTTAATTAGTATAATAATTAGTTAACCAATTAAGGAGATATATGATAATATATTTATAGTTACTTTTACATCTAATTTTTAATAAAACTCTGAAATTAATAATCTTTTATATTTATAAATTAAATTTATTATATTTTTTAATTTTAATTTGTTTATGTGTTAAAATTAAAAAATATATATATATATATATATATATATATTATAGATATATATTGTATTTATATTTACAAGTTTATATATAACTTTGATTATAATTATATTAATTATATTAATATATACTGAATTACAGAAATGGAAGTTAATGAACTACGCCGGGTTTTCAGCATCAGATATGCCGACTACTATTACTACAAGCACGCCTCTTGTTTACCAGTTCTCTCCTCCTAGATGTCTTAAGAAGATAGTTTATAGTTTTGAATCAGATGCCCCAGATTCAAGTATGACCATTGCTGTACTAGATTCTCCAGATTTAAATAATGGTAATAATAACTGTTTTATAGAGTAATTTATTAATTTAATTATTATAATTTGAAAACAAAATACTATTAATAAGTTACCTATAGATTTAATTATGTATTCACTAATTATATAATTTATATTGTAGGTGCTATAGGAGTATCTTATATGTTTACTTATAAATTTAATGGACACTATATTACAGCATTATTTTATAATAATATTTATTTACATCATGAACCAATGGCAATGCATACAATATGCGGAATGGTTAGTACTTATATTTATATACAAATACATTATTAGTAACTATATAATGTTATTTCAGGTAAGAAATAACTTCATCTCTATAAGTGATACATCCACTCGTACATCTATTGAGTCTTCCGATAGTTATCCTAAAATTTTAAAAAATATCGAGAGTAAAAAGTTTTCATTTGTAATGAATGGTGATCTATTATATGGAAATGATCCTCTTTCCCGTGCTAGTAAAATGAAAATACAATGGACTTGTTAGAATATGAATATAACGTACTAATATTATTAGTTTAATACATATTCTCATTCGAATATATAATGTATATATATATATATATATATCGATTTATGTATATACGGATTTATATATAATTATGATTCTGTATTTTGACGACTGCTTTTGTTATAATTAGGCATATAATTTGACATATTGTTATTATAAAGTAACACACATTTATATTACTATTATTCTAATAAACCAATATGTAAGAACAGTATTATTCAGTGTTACATTATATATTATATCATCATAAAATATAATCAATAAGGTTAATTTTTAGTTAATATTATGTTGCCTATAGTATGGTATACAATATAGATAAATAACCGAATACATATTTCTATGTAATTGTTATTCAATAATATTATAGATATATTTATATAAATATCATAATTATTTAACAAAAAATAAAATCTAATAATAAATAATATAAAAATAAATAATATATAGTATTTATATATATATATCAATATATGTTTTTTTTTATATTTATTGTTTTTAATTTAATGTAAATTTGTATTTATAGATAGATGTTTTAAATAGAGTACAAACATAATATTATAAGTGTATTTATTTTAAAAATAAATTTTATATTTATATTTCCATTATATAATATATATTGGATTCAAATCGTATACACTAAGTTAATTTATTAAATAATAACTACGAATAAAACACATTATAAATAAAGTAAAGTGTATTAGGATACAAGGAATACGAGTTATAAAGTTGAATTATCTAAATATAATGATAAACATTAATGTTTAGTACTCTTTTAAATAATACACTTAACATACTGAAATTACATAAGAAAATTAGTATTCAAATATTATATATTAAGTAATTTTAACGTACTTAATAATATAAATTGTTAAGTTACTTATCTTATCTAAGATACATTATTATCCTCATCATTAATATAAGAATTATTACACTAACATTTGATCATCTTCCTTATTATATTATTGAATTACAATGAAATAATACTTATCTTATCTAAGATACATTATTATCCTCATCATTAATATAAGAATTATTACACTAACATTTGATCATCTTCCTTATTATATTATTGAATTACAATAAAATAATTCCTTTCATAATACAAAAGATAATATACATTATCAATATAAATATCATTCATATACAAACACTAAATGCCAAATTATACACTAGTTCGAAAAATAATTAATTTTATATATTGGTATAATAATTAAAGAAATATAGATTACTAATTATTATTATTATCTTAATATACCATAATAAATATTAAAAATAGAAAATTATAGATTAATTAAGATATGGTAAATTAACCGAATACGGATAATGCCCGAATACGGATACTCTCGTTAGCTCAGAAACCATAAATCATATATAAAAATGTTTAATGAATAACATATTCATAATTATATAAATAGTCTAAATAAGTATTTTTGAAGTGATTTTTTTATAAAGTTTTTAAATTTATGAACAATAATGTATCTATATTATTATTATTATTATTATCAGATTTAGGCAATGCCAGGGTAATTATAGAAGCAGTGTTGCTTATGGAGACAATTACCCCTTTATTAACATGATAAGTTTCATTATAGATAAGAATAATAAATAAATAATAATGTTATAATAATATGACTTCCTGTTTACATATATATGATAAAAACAATTAAAATGAAACTTATCATATAACTAAATGTAATCATCATGTAATAATATAAATAAATGATAAAATAATAAAATTAAAAACGAAAAAATACATCAAGAATGAAATAAAATAAAATAAAATAAAACATAGAGAACCTAAATAGGAGAAAGCCAATATTTAAATATAAAAGAAACTAAAATAAATAAGAGAAAAAAGAAACAAATATATTAGATAAATAGGTAAAATGATATAATAAAAATGAAACATATAATACTGAATAAACATTTTTAAATAATTTTTTGTTAATACTGATATGTTATAATTAATAATATTAATTTATATTTATATTTTTGTAATTTTATATTATGTCAGAAAGTAATAAATGTAAAAATAATAAAACTAATTTTATTTAAGTCGGAAAAAATAAAATTTGAAATTATTTAAATCAATCGGATAAAAGATATAATTTAATTTTTTATTTTTAATTAAATACATTTTTTTTAATACTGATAATTTATAATTAATAATATATGTTTTTATAATTTTATATTATGTCATAAAGTAATAAAAGTAAACATAATAAAGCTAATTTTATTTAAGTCAGAAAAAATAAAATTTGAAATTATTTTAATCAATCTTTAATATAAGAGATAATTTTAATTTTTTTTTGAATTTATTTAAATGTTGAATTTTTTTTTAAAGAATTACATAGTTAATTCCATAAATAGGGACCAATAATTATAAGGCAATGTGAACATATATTTAATTTTGATGAAGGAATATTAAAGTTATTATATAACACTATATTATATTAAATATAAATAATTAAATCTATATGGTAACATATTAATAGTATTTTGTTTTCAAATCATAATAATTAAATTAATAAATTACTCTATAAAACTGTTATTATTACCATCATTTAAATCTGGAGAATCTAGTACAGCAATGGTCATAGTTGAATCTGGGGCATCTGATTCAAAACTATAAACTATCTTCTTAATACATCTAGGAGGAGAGAACTGGTAAACAAGAGGCGTGCTTGTAGTAATAGTAGTCGGCATATCTGAGGCTGAAAACCCGGCGTAGTTCATTAACTTCCATTTCTGTAATTAATTATATATTAATATATGTTATAATTATAATCAGAGTTATATATAAATATCTCCATATATCTATATATTTTAATGTTAACATATTACAAATTATAAATTAAAAATATAATAAATTAAAATTATAAATGTAAAAGATTATTTTGATAATTATATTAAAAATTAGATGTTAAACTAAATATTAATCTGTTATCAGCTATCTCCTTAATTGATTAACTAATTATTATAATAATTAAATAATTTAAATAAACTAAATTAAATTGATTCAATATACATATAAATAAGAATTATATTATACATATATATTCACCTTAAGTAGAATATGAGTTAAATATAAATATCACCATATATCTATATATTATAATTTTAACATATTAAAAATTAAAAATTAAAAATATAATAAATTAAATTTATAAATGTAAATAATTATTAATTTCGTATATTAAAAATTGGATGTAAAAACAATATAAATATATTATCATCTATAAGGGAGATGTCTCCTTAATTTGTTAACTAATTATTATAATAATATTAAATTCCAAAATAAATAATAAAATAATTTACATAAACCAAATTAAATTTATGATATAAAAATATAAATAATAATTATATTATAAATATAAAATAACCTTATGAGCATTCATGAATCCACCGTCATTTAATTGAGATTGTCCGTAATCATTGTTAGCTAAATCCACTTCAAAACTTCCTCTTACTATGTAACACATAATAAATATGATAATATTTGATATTCAAACAGATTAGTTATAATATCAAATATTATTTGTACAATATTATTAATTATATAATTATTTATATTTAATAATGAATGAAACATATGTTATGATATCATATGATTATGAACATAAATCATAAAAATACCTTATACCTCATAAAAAAAGATCTTAGGATTAATTTAAAATGTACAGTTACTATACGATGGTCTGATGCTACACTTTCAAAGAGCAAAAAGATCTGAAGTTTTTGCTACTATTTTTCAATTTTTTATTTATCATTATGTAATCAAGCTGAATTTATTTCCGTTTGATAACTTGTGTGTCCATAGTTGACCCTTCCTTTTTTGATAAATTGTGTTTATACATAATAAATTATTTTCTAAAATATAATCTTTGAGCTTAATAATAATTCCATTTCTATAAGATTCATCGTGCAGTTCGAACTTGAAACCATTTTGAATACCTAGTTGAACATTAAAATCGCCGGGTATGATAAAACTGTGTGTTTTGAAATTTGTCTTGTGATAGAGGTTAGATTTTAATAGAAATTTTCAATTTCAGTTGGATAACATACACTTTTTGGACTATAATATACTATGATATATGTTTGTGGATAACCATTAAAGTTTACTATAATTATTCTTTTGGATACTAGGTACCTAGTATTTTGGATACATGATACCTATATCGACATTTGCTAATGCATTATATGAAAGCTTCTTTAGAAGTATTCTAATTCTACCGGTAGCTGCATTTACGTTATTTTTCCATGCTGAACAAGTTATCAGACGACTATCACCTAGTGAACTTTCTTTGTAACTACCCCTTCATGGATAAGCCTATGTTCTTATGGGCAGATTATATCGTGATTTTTTGCTATTGCAGATGCTATAAGTTCTGAAATTTTACTTTCCTTTTTTATAGTTCGTACATTGAAAGTAGTAATACGGATATCCCTCTTCGCCTTCATGAGTGAATTATTTTTTATTGAATTTGAATTAGACTTTGACTCAGTAGTTAATTTTTCGACTGCAATTTGAGTAGGTATTGTATGACGCGCTCCTTGTTCCTAATGGCTATTCCCCTACCAGCACCCGGGGAGAATATGGATTGGAATTATCATCACCACATCACCACCTCAATTCGATTCATCGCGTATCGCTTCGGATATAGATGAAGAAATGTGGCCCGTATACCAACGGAAACTGAGTTCTCCATATTATATCCACAAACCGATATATCTACAATATAGTAACTAACATGAACATTAAAATAATAAAATACTGTTAATAAACTGATTCATTATTTAAATTTAAAAGTAAAATAAATGTAATTATAGTAAGACTAAAATGTATATAATATTGTACTTTATATTACAAATATGAATCTTATAAAATATGATATTAAATATTAAATTACAATTGTAACATTTTAAAAGCAAACGTGAAAATAAAATGTATAACGTTAAACTTAGTAATTTATAACTAATACTTTTTAAAGCGTTAAGAATATATTTATATTTGATACATTTATAATAATATTCTGTAAATTATTAAATATTTTAGTTATGTGTTAAGATATACTAACACATACAATTACTTAATATTACATGTTTGATAAATATATTGATGAATCTAAATTTATAAGAAATTATTTTATTTTAAATAATGAAGTAATCTTAGATGTATACATAAGTTAAACCATGATGTATATACATATATATACCTCAATAATAGCATTAGACTTAAATATATTTAAATTGAAATACCAATTATCACAATTTTGAGTATAGTGTATATTAAAATAGAACGTAAGCATTTGTTTTTCAAAATTGATATACATTTAATATTACATGTATTAGTATTTCCCCATACTAAGGAAATAGTATAGATGAAAATGGACGTAACCATAATATATTTTAAATAATGATTTACGGTATACTTATATCAGTTCATTAATACTATCACGCATAACATATTATCACGTACCAGCATATCATACTGTCACGTTCCATCATAAGTTACTATCACGTTCCAGCATAAGGTACTATCACGTTTCAGCATAACGTACTATCATGTTCCAGCATAAGGTACTATCACATTCCAGCATATTCTGCTATTAAATTATGCTGCTATTAAAATATGTAGATATTCTAAAGAGATGAACTGCTGTAACAACATGCTGATTATTATTGGAGACTGTATACAATAAGATTTAATGTTGACAATTCAAACCAGATTACATATTGCACATGGAAAATATTATTACATTATATTTAAGTTTTACTTATGCATATTAATTATTCAAAATACTTTTATAGGAATGATATACTTAATTTGTGGTTGCTCTACATAAGTATTCGAACTGATACTGGATACTGGATACCAATGAAGTAGATGGATTATATGAAATATTGATAATTTGAATATAGCTATTAACAAATGTGTTTGTTATAGCAAATATATTATTAATATATGTTTTATTTCTTATATGATAATGTTATATATTGTTTGCGTTATTATAACCAACAGCTTTTATTATTTTCTTACATACTATCTTACATAATTAGATAATTATACTATTGATTTAAATAAATAATAAAAATATCATTAATCTATCGTGTATATTACTAATATATTATATCAATGTTAATATTAATTTGTTTTCATTTTTTATGATATTATTAATTTATATTTTATGATGATATAATATATAATGAAACACTGAATAATACCGTTCTTACATATGTTTATTAGAATAATAGTAATATAAATGTGTGTAACTTTATAATAATAATATGCATGTATTATATGACAAAATATAACAAAATTAATAGTCAAAATACAGAATAATAATAATAAATAAATCCGTATATACATAAATCGATATATATATATATACATTATATATTCGAAAAAGAATATATTAAACTAATAATATTAGTACGTTATATTCATATTCTAACAAGTCCATTGTATTTTCATTTTACTAGCACGGGAAAGAGGATCAATTCCAAATAATAGATCACCATTCATTACAAATGAAAACTTTTTACTCTCGATATTTGTAAAAATTTAGGATAACTATCAGAAGAGTCAAAAGATGTACCATGGTACAATGCATTGTATGTATCACTTATAGAGATGATAATTATTGTATATTTTATTATTTGTTCATACTTTTTATTTTTGAATTATTACATAATATATATTTAATTGAATTATTGCACACTATATATTTGATTTAATTTAATCCTAAAATTTTAAGAATTATTCATTGCATATATAATTTTATATTTATGCAATGATATATATATATATATATACTTGTGTTTATATACAATATATATAATATTCATATATAAATATATAATAATAAACATACATAGTATACATATCTATATATATTTTATATATAGTATATACTTATACCAAAGATTTTCCAAAGGAAAGATATTGCACTTGTGTATATTTGTGTAACCTAATAATTCGATATGGCCATCTAGCGGTATTAGTCTGATTATAAGAATTTTCTATATTTATTATAATTGTAAATAATAAATTATATACAATATACATGTATATTGTATTATAATATGTATTGACATGATTTTAAAATGATAATATAATTATATTACTATAATACACTGATTAGTTATATTTAATATAAACAAATAAAATAACTGATAAATATATTGTTATAAATCATAATATTAAAAGAAAACACGTATTGTATTGTTATGAATTTAAACGTATGTATATAATTATAAAACAAGAACTTAAACTAATTAGTAATTATGTAATTTAATGTAAAAAATAAATATATAATATAAATATATATTATTTATAAATTATAATATTAAAAAAAACTACATGTATTGTATTATAATTTGTATTATTTTGTAATGATTTTAAATGTATGTATATAATTAGAAAACAAGAAATTTAAATACAAATATCACATGATTTAACATTTCATATACTATTTCGCCATCTAGTGTTAATGTTGTTTTTTCATTTTAAATTTAAATTTTGAGGTACTAGAGATAGATAGGGAGTGCAATATCTTGACTTCACAATATCGTTGCTTATACTAAATCATAATGCCGCCTAAAATAAAAAAATGAATTACATGAAGAAGTAATTATAAAACTAAATATTATAATAGAAAATCAAAATAAAATAATATTAAATTTAACAAATATTAACTTAGAAAATAATAAAATTATAACTAATCTAAATCTAACAATATCTAACAATCTAATAGAAATGAAAAACCAAATACAGTTGAATCAAATATCCATGATAGATAATATAAATTCCCTAGAAGAGAATACTAATAATACTATTATTAAATACTCTGATATTGTCAAATCAAATTTACCATCATCCTCTTCTACCACTACTCCTCCTAAGTCTACCGCTACTCCTCCTAATTCTGAAGAATTGTCAGTAATTATAAAAAATATTACTAAATCTAGTTTAAATATTGATTATATAAACGACATATTTAATGAATTCAACATAGATAGATCAACTGTTACGGATGTTAATTTTAAAAACAGTATAATTGTTATATATTTTAGCTCATTATATTAAAAGAACTTGTTTTTAAATTTAAAATTTAAAGATACATCATACAGTGAACTTTTAAAAATGCAATCGCTACTCACTGAGACTAGAAAACTATGCTTACTTTATTATCATGCTATTAAGTCGGGTTCTATCACGTCTCATAAATCGGTTTTCAATAATCGAACCATGAGTTACGAGCTGAGGACAATAGTTAACGATAATATAGATTGGAAGTATGCCAACTACTCTCCTACATCCGTAGAATTATCCTCATGGAAGGAGTCCTTTGCTAAGTTTACTAAAACTATGTATAAGGCTGAATCTAGCAAAACTTGACCATCCACTACAGTAGATATCTATAGATCAAACAATCCAGAACTACATGCAGTCCTAATAAATGCTAGATCTATCAGAAAAAAAACAGAAAAACTAATGGAACTCGTAGTAAATAACAACATTGATATTACAACTATAACATAAACTAGGCTTAACTCGAATACAACTGATGCACCAATTTTATATTCATTAAACACACCACCTTTTAACCTTATTAGTTTTCCACGCGCTGCACATGCAGGTGGGCTAGGATTATTGTATCATTCTAACCTAAACATTATAAAAACAACAATACCGAACATCGACTCTAGTGAGATAGTATTTATACACTTAAAAAATAGTGAACACATTTCTCTTAAAATAATACTAATCTATAGGCCTCCGAACAATGATATACAAACCTTCATTTTAATAACATTATTATACCAAACATTACAACAAATACAATAATACTTGGCGATTTTAATATACACATAAATAAAAAAACATGTATTTTCAAAAAAATTCTTGAACTAAACAATCTTCACCAACACATTAAATTTCCAACTCATATTCATGGAAATATACTTGATCTACTAATAACACCTGAACAAAATAATATTGTAAATACTATAATTCAATCAGACATATTTTCTGTTCACTATATAGTTATGGCATATGCCATAAAATTCAAGATAAACATTGCAAAACCTGAACAAAAAATAAAAAAATTAACATACCGAGCTATTTCAAAGATCAACTATATCCAACTATGTAAAGATATAGATTACCATATCCTAAACAATGAATCTGATGTATTAATTGTAGATATACGTATGGCTGGAATTAGTCACTGCCTAAATATACATGCTCCACTAAAACACAAATTAATCATAGAACGTCCTAAAAACTTATGTTATTATACCATAAGTTTTTATAATGCAAAACTCGCTAAAAGCAAACAAAGTTTACGGAAGATTGAAAGAATATATAGAAAAACCTAAACAATGCTAAATAATTCCATATTTACCAAACAAACAAAGATTCATAACGAAAACTTGAAATCTGCTCGATCAAAATTCTATATAAGCATAATCAATGATGCAGGCCATGATATGAAAAAACTTTATAAAATATCAAATAAATTATTAGGACGAACTATTAAGAAAAAAAACCAGAAAAATCACCCTATGATAATGCCCGTGATTTTAGTATATTTTTTATAGAAAAAGTTGATAAAATTATACAATCCCTTACAAATAACGCAAGTAATCAAATTATGACACTCTCCATGAAAAAAATAACATTAAGTGACTTTCAATGTCCACCGATTGATACAGTAATTACATTGTTAAAGAAAACAAATAAAACATGTAAACTAGATAATATACCGTTAGAAGTCTTCAAAGGAATTATCATGTCAATTGCACCATATGTCCTATCGTTTATTCAAGAATCAATTCAACAAAACTCCATTCCAAAGTCACTTAAAAAATCAATGATAACCCCATTGTTAAAAAATAATTCACTAGAAGTTGAATCTCTTATAAATTATCGCCCAGTTTATCTATTAACAATATGTCATAAAATCTTCGAAAAAATATTATGCATTCAACTAAATGAATATATTACCAATCAAAACATATTAAACGAGATGCAAAGTGCCTATACAAAATCCAAAAGCACTTAAACCGCCCTAACATTAATTGTCAACGATCTCTTACAAAGCAAGACAAATAAAGCTCATCTAGTATTACTAGATCTATCACCAGCATTTGATACGTTAGACCATATTATACTAATAAATCGTCTATACGATATTGGTATTAGATCCAACGCATTAGAATTAATCAAGTCCTATATAACACAACGTACATCAACAGTGAATATTAATGAATATTTTTCAACATAAAGATCTTTAAAATACGGAATTCCCCAAGGCTTTGTAATGGGGCCTATACTATTTAATGTGTACATAATTCCCATTTTTAAAATCATTGACAATTATAAACTAATAAAGTACCATTCATATGCCGACGACTTACAATTATATATTGAATCTTCATCTGAAAATGACTGTACATCAGTACAACTATTAAATGTATGGATTAACGAGATCACTGAATGGTTTAATAGTAATTCATTAAAAATAAATCCAGAAAAAACAAAAATTACATATATTAACCTAAAGAGAAATTCAAAAGAAAATAATCCCCAATTAATTACGATAAATAATATCCAATACAAACTATCAGATAAGGAAAAAAATCTCGGAGTTTTAATTGATAAGAATCTTAATATATATTAACATATGTTAACATATGTTAAGTTTTATAAACGCAAAAGTCAAATCAGCCAACTATCAATTGCATAATATTAGAATTATCATAAAAACAATAACTTTTAATACATATAAATTGCTAATTCAAAGCCTAGTTATATCTATATTGGACTATTGTAACATACTATTGATTAATTTACCTGCTTATCAGTTAATGCCATTAAATAAAATAATTCGATCATCAATACGTGTATTATTTAAATTACCACCAAGATCAATAGACGACACAATCAGTATAACTGAACTAATGCGACAACAACATCTACTACCAATTAATTTCCGTATTATATTTAAACTACTAGTAACTACACATCTTGAATATCATCACAGGACACCGACGTACCTCGCAAAATTGATCAAACCATATTCAAGTCTGAGAGTGCAGAGATCACATAATCTACATCAAATTCAAAGCAACACAGAAAAAGAATCGGAACACAACAGCAGAGCATTTAGTATAGCGACACCTATCGAGTGGAACAGGCTCGATATTAATTTACGATCTTGTGAATCAACATCATCATTTAAAACATTATTAAAAACTCATTTATTTATAATTGTATATGAGTTATAATGTAATTTTTATTATTTAATATATTACGAGAATATATTACCTTGTTTTTATATTATATTACCATGTTATCACAAACACTTTTGTTAACCTTTATTTAAAAAGTGTATATACCCAAATAAATAATAATAATAATAATAATAATAATAATAATATAATAAGTTGCCAAAGTCTGAGTACATTTCTTCACACATTTTTTTAAGTAGAAAATTTCTCCTAGAACTCGATTTAATGAAATTCATGGTTTTTATCACTGCTTTTAAAATTTGTTGATAAATATTCTGGAATAACTCATGAAGCTAACGTTTGTCTAAGAATTAACAGTGTATGCTGACTACTTTTGGTGATGTATCTTTGATAAGTTTAATTAATCCTGAGTTTATGCCTAGCATACTTGGTACTTTGTTAGTAAGTAGTACTTACTAAGTACCTACTCACTGAAATTAATTTAATTCATTCTGAATCGTTAGAAATATAAAATTAATTTAATATACTAAATACATCCACTATTTAGTTGTCGTTGTTATTGGTTCACAAAAGAGGAACTCTTCTTTTATAGATTTTTTTTACTATATAACGAACTAATATGCATCAATATATGTAATTATAATTACTATAAAGACACATCTGATATGTATCTATTTAACTGTGGAGTTCATCAAAGTTACGTAGAGTTTATTTTAATTGTATATATATATATATATATATATATATATATATTTATTTATACATTATTTATGTATTATTATAATACCTACCATATTTTATTATACTAATAAATAAATTCTATTTTCTGAGTATACTACTGTATGTTATTTGTGATACATATATACATTTATTAGAATAATCATAGATGATACACTTAAACTTACTGACATAGTTAATAGTTTTAAATAAATTACATCTTAATGTTTATAAATTAATTATATATTATTCCATCGCCCTAAAATCAATATACTATGAATATATACTATGAATATATATATTGATAATATGTTAATCAAGCAATCATCATATATGATAATATATGTATTATATTTATAGGTATACATATTGATGACAGTTGGAACTAGTTTTCTCATATTACATTTATTAAAAATAAACTGTATTGTTTATTTCTTATATATTATTACTGATATAAGTATGCCGTAAATCATTATTAAAAATATATTATGGTTACGTTCATTGCCATCTATACTATTTCCTTAGTATGGGGAAATACTAATACATGTAATATTAAATGTATATCAATTTTGAAAAACAAATACTTACGCTCTATTTTTAAAATACACTATACTCAAAATTGTGATAATTGGTATTTCAATTTAAATATATTTAAGACTAATGATATTATTAAGGTATATATATATATATATATATATATATATAAGGTATATATATACATCATGGTTTAACTTATATATACATCCTAAGATTACTTCATTATTTAAAATAAAATAATTTCTTATAAATTCAGGTTCATTAATATATTTATCAAACCTTAAATTATATGTAATATTAAGTAATTGTATGTGTTAGTATATCATAACACATAAAAAAAATATGTAAAGAATATATGTATAGAACATTATTATAAATGAATCAAATATAAATATATTCTTAACGCTTTACTAAGTATTAGTTATAAAGTACTCAGTTTAACATTATCAATTTTATTTTCACGTTTGCTTTTCAAATGTTACTATTGTAATTTAATATTTAATATCATATTTTATAAGATTCATATTTTTAATTTAAAGTACAATATTAAATAAATTTTAGTCTAACTATAATTACATTTATTTTACTTTTAAATTTAAATAATGAATCAGTTTATTATATTATTTTAATGTTCATGTTAATTACTATATTGTAGATATATCTTTATATTCTAATTTATTAAAGCTACATTTATTTATATTTGTATAAGTGTGTATATTATATTGATTTTAATTTCTTATGTACAACTATTAGGCACTCAATATTAAATATATATATTTCATATAACATACTTACACGCGTATATTCTGATATATATATATATATATATATATATATATTGTGCTAGAGTGCTATAATATCGACATGCACGTAATATCGACACTCTATAGATCTCCTAAAATATAATTCCAATCATAAAATAATTAATATATACAATTATAGTTAATCAATATAATTATAATTCATATGATTATAATTTTTTTTTTATATATATTTTTTTAATTATAAACAAAAAACTGATTTTTTTTCGAACAACTAAATTTATGACATTTTTGAAGTAGAATATCGATTCATAATCATTAATAAATGTAGATATTTTAAATATTTAAAATAAATCTTATAGATCTAATTATATTTTACAATGAGCCGAAAATTCATAATAGTTACAAAGTTATAAACTTGTACCTAAGCAACATACATTTTCATACATTTTCACCCTAATTTCACATCTTATAAAATATAATTTTCAACATCAATACAATTAATACATAGTATTCTAATAACCGGACCTAAACTATGGAATAATCTAACTAATAATATCAAAAATATAAAAAATAAAAATATACTCGTTGAATCAATACATTATTATTACGTATTTAAAATATAATATATTAACGCCCATTTAAATATGATAGTGGATAGTGAATATTAAATAATATATGGTATATAGAAATATATATATATATATATATATATATATATATATATAAGGTATCGATAGTATGTGAACAGGTATTAGGAACAGTTCAAATAATATCGATACCCCTGTTATCTCAGAGTTAAACAAACACAATTAAATTTAAAAATAGCTATTATATGTATATAACTACTTAATAGTTGGAAATAAAATTTGGAAATATTTAATTGAGTAATAATAAAGTTATGGTGATTTATTGTTAGGGTGTCGGTATTCGAGTACTCTCCCATATAGTAAACAAATAACGTATAGAAATTAAAACTTAATAAAGAAGAATTAAATAAATCAATAGATTTAACTATCAATTAACTATATAAATTGAGAGCGTTTAAACATAATTGTATATACCTCTAATGAATGAGAATAATGAATACTATAACTATTATTCATTATTTATGAATTTTAGAATTGTAAATACACTTTGATAAAATATAATGTTTCTAAATGTAACATTATATAAACCATCATTATTTTCTCAACAGAAACATAGATGACTGAACTCAATTGTGCAAATTTACAATTTGTATATAACATCATGATTTTATATAATATAAAACAATACTATTAAAAGGGATAGTAAAGTAGAAATGTATATAATGTATACACTACATTATACATTAATATGTCGTTAACTTTAAATATAGAATATAACCTAGAATTAATATATTTAAAATTTAAAATTAAAATATTAAAAATTAAAATATTAAAACTGATAATACTTTGTATAATCTTAAAATTAACAATACGTATTAATTAATTATAAAATCAAAATATAGTATGGACTATACGGTATATATATATTATTTATTTATTTATTTTTAAATTTCCTAAATTCATCAAAAAACTTGATTCGAAATGTAAGAAATTATATAAAAATAAACATAAACCAAATATTAAAGCTAAATGGAGACTATATCAAATAAAGTTATCTGAAACCATATCGGATTACATCTACAACATTGAAGCTAGAGCACTATCTAACAATAACCTTACATCATTTTATTCTTATGTTAATAGACAAATATCTACGCGTAGCAATATGCCTCCTCTAATGTCAAATAATAATACATTGTTAACCCTAGATCGAGATAAAGCTGAATGCTTATCTAAACAGTTTAAATCTGTATTTACTAAGGAAAGCTATACATTTATTAGTAATTCATCTATAGTTTCTAATAATGTATTTAACACCTTCCCTATAAGCCCCGAGACTGTAAGAAAATATCTATGCCTCATGCCCAATAAGTATAGTATACCACCAGACGGACTACCAAAGGGTATCCTAAAATCTTTATCATATGAGCTATGTATTCCTCTTTCCTTAATATTCAATCATTCACTAACTAACCAATACTGCCCAAATATGTGGAAACAGAGTATAATTACTCCCATATTTAAAAAAGGTGATACATCCTTACCATCGAACTATAGACCTATAAGTATTCTACCCTCCACATTAATTCTTTTTGAAAAGATTCTTTGTAGATACTTGGTTCACTTTCTCAGAGAAAACGGCTACATATCACAATGCCAATATGGATTTCTATCGGGAAAATCAACCACTCAGCAGTTGATCCAATACTATAGGAATCTAGCCCGAGTCATGGACAACAACTATACTTTGCATACTACATACATCGACTTCGCAAAGGCATTCGACACAGTATCACATGCTAAGCTATTATCTAAGATTGAAGCTCTAGGAATAACTAGTAATGTACTACACTGGATAAAATCATATCTTCATAATAGACACCAGTGTGTTAATGTTGGTATGAATGTATCTGATAATATTATGGCAACATCAGGGGTTCCGCAAGGTTCTTGTCTAGGACTAATTTTATTTATAATCTACATAAATGACATTCCCAATATATTCTCACCTCAGATCATATGTACCCTTTTTGCTGACGATGCCAAACTTTCTCTTATCCATAAATATGAATTTGAAATGGACTATATGCATAATGCACTAACCAAATTAAATGATTGGTCAAAATTATCAGGTCTTAATTTAGCAATCCATAAATGCTCAATAATGTCTAGTAAGGGAAATGAAATATCCTCATACTCGATTAACGGTGTTCAATTAAACTATTCTAATACGTACACCGATATAGGTGTAATTATCAACCATAATCTATCTTTTAATTATCATATTGATAATATTATCCGTAAAGCATACAGAATGATTAATATAATCTTTCGAGTATTTAGATGTAACAAACATGTACCATTGACACTAGCATATATGAGTTATGTAAGAGCTGTCCTTGAATACGCATCCAGTCTCTGGAACCCATCCATTCCTTTCAGAACAAATGGTAATTCCACCAAACTCGAATTGGTTCAGAGACTATTTACTCGTAAGCTTTTCTTTAGGTGCAAGTTCATTAGAATACCCTGATAGATTACTATTTTTAAAGCTAAAATCACTTTCTTCCCGTAGGCATGTTGCTGATATGGTGCTGACTTACAAAATAGTCAATGGTCTCGTTGATGTGGATGTAGATGATTTCTTGTGGACCTACACGAATCATCTTAGAGGGCCTTCGGTGAAAATTAAAAGAGATATCTCCAAGAATAACCGATCTCACAACTTCTTCAGCAATCGGGTCTCGGCTACATCGAACAATCTGCCTGCTCATCTAACCGTAATGAAGTCTCTTCCATTATTTAAATCGGGTGTTTCTGCGATACTGTCTGGTAGTTGATGAACATGTTCATCCTACCTTGTACATTTATTTATATATTTTTATTTATTACCTTATTTACTGTTTGTCTTCGTGTGTTATGTTAGGTCAGTGGGGTTGTGACGGGTGTCGGGGAGTAAGGATGCCAGCGTGGAATATACTGGTCAAATTTTCCTCCCCACGGCATAGGAAATGATTCACCCTTTCCTAAAAGCTGAGATCTGTCGCGGCCTTGTTGGCATATCATTAGCATATACGAGCTAAGAAATGGCATATGTAAATCAATAATGTTAACACTTTTATTTTATTTCGTACTATTATTTTTATCTCCTGTTTTATGTCATATTGAATATCTATTTTCTATATTCAATAAATTATATTATTATTATTATTATATATTTTATTGACTTAAAAATCACATGGTGATTATAGGCGTCGTTAGATAATAAAAAACAAAAACAAAAATAAATAGAAAACGAATTACAATGATTTAAAAATCCACGGTGTATAGCCTTATGTATAATAAACAATAGCTTATGTATACAAATATATCTAAACTTAAGCCAGCCTAATGATCTCATTACATCAGATACAGAAACTATTGAGACAACGTTTAGTTTATATAATAAACGTATAACACGACGTTGAATACGATAAAGTCTATACATAAGGTTAACAGGTAAATTACATTATAATGAACAGCAATATATAAGTCTACTGAATACTAGCGAGTGAATTAAACATTTATTCGTGGCGAAGGTAAGCTTATAACGAGATTTTTTAATATTATTTAGACAATAATTGGTATTGCGAATAATGTTATTAATATGTGGACAGTAGACTAGGTGAGGGGTTATAGTGAAACCGAAGTTAGTTATAGATTCAGAAGTTGTAAGAGATAGTAAAAAAGGATGAGTTATTGATAATGGAGAACTGGGTCTCGAAAATATGATAGTGTCAGTTTTAGTCATATTTAAGGAGAGAGAGTTATTCAGAGAGAACCATTCAGTGAGATCAGTAATACAATTAAACATATACATTTGAATCAGGTCAGAAGCACTAGAAATAGGAAATGACGTATATATCTATAGATATTCGGCATAAAGATAATAGTGTATATTGGTATATTTGTGAAAAATTGATTTAATAGGAATAATATAAATAATTAACAATATAGGACCAATAATAAAGCCTTGTGGAATACCATGTATGTTAACATAAGGAGGAGACAACGAATAGTTAATCTTCACCGAAAATGTTCTAGATAAAACAAAAGTCATAAACAAATTGTGGACTGTATCGTATATACAAATTTCATTATGATAATTATTAAATATATAATATGAATGATACATTATGATGGATATTAAAATATTTTTTTATTATTTTAAAAAAGCCCAAAATAACCCAAAATAAGGATTTTGAAAATCCTAAAATACGCTATTTTAGACTTTGGGCCATATTAACGAGTTATTAATACTTAACTACCCAAGAAACAAAATTGTAAATATCTAACGTTACGGTAACAGTTATTTTACGACAGAAATGAAACTATTATTTTGTGGTGTTTCGGTAATAGTTATTCTGCGAAGTTACATATCGGTAATTTTGCGATAGGGTTACAAACCCTGTTACAATGCGAGGTTACAAATCTGTAATTTTGCGATAGGGTTTGTAACTCTCTTACAATGCGAGGTTACATATCCATATGCTAAGTGGTAAATAATGTAATAATAATTATAATGATAATAATAATGGCCTCCAGCACAGCTGAGCAACGTTAAACACATCTGAACGCAATCAGCGTCGACTGACAATATAATGTCCCAATGTTAAAGTCAGCATGACTACATTTTCACATTATATTCCTTCTGACGGAATATTTTTTCCACAATCTATTAAATACACAATATAATATAAGATTGCATATGGAATAATGATACTAGCATATATCTAAGAGGGCTTCACGGAGATTTATGATAATCACGAATACAGCAGAGACTACTATTGTCATCTCTAAGGCTCCACGTCATTGATTATCATGGACTGATGTAGTCATCTCGAAGGCAACACGTTACTGGATATAATGGACTGCTGTGGATTGAGTGATTTTTAGTAATTATATAGATATGGACTTCGCAGATGATATTGCATTAGTAAGTGAAGGTATCAACGAAGTACGAGATATGCTCACTCAAGTCGAAAAATCAGCAAAATGAGTAGCATGAATACAGGTAAAACGAAATACATGAGTTACAATACTAATCAACAGTTTGAAATCAAAGCTATAGATAGGTCAAATATGAAAAGGGTTGAAGATTTCAAGTACCTAGGGACATGGATAGACAGCAGTGCACACCACAGTTGAATCGATTACGCTTTACGGATGTGAGACTTGGACCCTCACAAAAACACTACTCAAACATCTTGATGGCACATACACTCGAATTCTACGAATTATATTAAACGTACATTGGTATCAGAAAGTTACTAACGAAGTACTGTATGGGGCTATAGAAAAAATATCCATAAAGATAAGACGTCGATTCTTAAAGTTTGCTGGACATCGCCTACGTAGAGATAATGAAGTTGTTTCAGACTTAGTTCTTTGGGAACCTACTCATAGAACTAGAAGACGGGGAAGGCCACCAGAAAGCTACATCAGGAATCTCGAGCGCGAAACTGGTATGCCGGCGAACGAGATGAAAGTAGCTATTATGAACCGTGATGTTTGGAGAACTTTTACTGTCCGGGAAACAACAATCCCGAAATAAACATATAACAATAAATATATAGTTGATATAGTATAAATATTTGCTAACGTAGTTGTTATCTCGAAGGTGAAAGTATATGGACTGCTTTGGTTCATCTTGAAGACGTCACATCAATGATAATTACGGGCTACCGTTTCATCTAAATGGATATATAATATATATATATATAAATAAGGTTATAATTAAACTTATATATTTAATATAAAGTAATAGGTTTGTGTATAGTTGTTGATACATATATTAGCTCTCATTATAATCTGATTGCTTTAGAATAAGAGTAGCTTTTAAGATAATAACATAACAACAATATATATATAAATGAATCATAACTGATGAACATATGACCACTTCTTTAATTACTAAATGATACTGATATGCTAGCTTATACGATGAAGATATATTTTATGTATTATAACAATATAACTTAATACGCTTTGACAGTGCATAGTAGTAGTTAATTTCAAAATACGGGTTCCGTTTCTAACAACCAATAACCACTTATATATTTACATATACACTGTAAAAAATTAGGGTACAAGAGTAGTAAAAATTAGGGTGTAAACCATGTCTGTATAGCCGTACCCTAATTAGGGTCCATCATGCTATAAATGAATACTTGTACCCTAAAAAGATTGATGTGTACCCTATCAAATTTAAGTCTTCTGTACCCTAAATGTACCCTAATTTATTAACGATGTTGTACCCTAAATTATTATTGATGTCGTACCCTAATTTATTAACTATGATGTACCCTAAATTATTATTGATGCCGTACCCTAATTTATTAATGATGTTGTAACCTAAATTATTATTGATGCCGTACCCTAATTTATTATTGATGCCGTACCCTAAATTATTATTGATGCCGTACCCTAAATTATTATTGATGCCGTACCCTAAATTATTATTGATTCCGTACCCTAAATTATTATTGATGCCGTACCCTAAATTATTATTGATGCCGTACCCTAATTTATTATTGATGCCGTACCCTAATTTATTAACGATTTTGTACCCTAAATTATTATTGATGCCGTACCCTAATTTATTAACGATTTTGTACCCTAAATTATTATTGATGCCGTACCCTAATTTATTATTGATGCTGTACCCTAACTTATTATTGATGCCGTACCCTAAATTATTAATAGGCTAGAATGATAACAAACACATCATGGAAAGACAATATTACCAACATACAAAGTACATGGAATGCCAAAGATCAATTGGGTAATTAAACAAAGAAAATTGCAACTAGCAGGACACTGCATAAGGTACACAACTTAATTTTATGGAAGACAAAGAACCGTATGCTATACAAAATACGAAACAGGGAGACAACCCACAACATCTATATACATCATAAAGAAACATTGGGTCTGTTAAGAAGACAAATTACAAACACTGATGACGGACTGAGAAAAATGGAAAATAATAACATGATATGGTCGCGTGAGAACTCTGTAATTAGGTATTAATAAATAAATAATTAATCTTAAATTATATTTATTGTAGAAATCATTTCCCCCAGGTCCTCCACATTCGTCTTTTCAGATACCTATAGAAAAACAATAATTAATAAATATTGAAGTGAATGTGTATTATACAATAACTAAAAATTAAACTGTCTATATTAACATCATCAAGTCACTTTGTCCTCCTATTGACCCTTTGTTGCATTTCCTTTAGCACATCTCCTCATCTAGGACCTGATAGGATTTGAAATGTTCTTTGCATATAGCTGATGTAAATATAATAATAATTAATAAATATTTAATTGAAGCTTTATTTATACACTCTTTTTTTTTAAAATGTCTATTAGTAATAAATATATAGATATTGTGTAGGGATAGGTCAGGATGGTATTTGTAAATGATAAGTCTTTTTTAATTTTTGGAAAAGTTTATTTCATGTTTTAATGATGTTATAATATTGCTTTATTGTTTATGAGTATATATTGTATATATAATAATTGTAATATAAATATTTATATATATATATATGCATATATGCATCCATATGAATAACTATATTTAATACATATCTAATTAAAATTTCTTTGACAAATTAAAGTATGTTCTCATAGGAACAACCTTTTTTTACAAAATATAATACTAATCACTGTGAAATATATATATATATATATATATATATATATTATATTGAATATTATATCAACTATTAATGACTAATAGTGTTTATTGTTAACTCATGTTTTATATAAACAGGTCAACCATAATAATTATTATATTTGTAATATTAATTTATATAATAAATATACATTAAATAATAATACCTATCAATTATATAAAAACTCACCATTGTTGCATATTCCTCCTCAGATTGCAGTGAGTTCTCTATCTCTAGTAAATACCCAGTTGACGCAACTGCAACAGACACTATATATAATAGCCTCGTCTGTATTATTCTTTACCTTGTTCTGAGAATATATTGAATATAAATTAAATGATATATATTATATTAATAGATATATATTAAATAATTCAAACACATTATTTTTCCTGTTGAATTATTCTCTTTTATATAATTATTGTAACTAGTTATTACAAATAAATTTATATAGGATACTCACATTTTAATTATTTATTTATTTATATATATATATATATATATATATATATAT
Organism: Osedax fenrisi; assembly: GCA_964019155.1. Classification (NCBI taxonomy): domain Eukaryota; kingdom Metazoa; phylum Annelida; class Polychaeta; order Sabellida; family Siboglinidae; genus Osedax; species Osedax fenrisi. The sequence goes on along the minus strand of OZ025239.1, from coordinate 121,066,875 downwards.
ATATATATATATATATATATATATATATATATATATAGTATACTAGAGTATATAATAATAGTATAAATATATATCTTATAAGATCTTATATTATATATAAGAAACTTTATACAGTTAATATCATATATGATAATACTATATAAAATATAGAATTGTAATTAGAAAAATCCACTATATTATATTAATTACTGCAGTTATATATATAATAGAGTATATTATACTTTTGAATTATCATACAAAAAATCATAAAATAACTATAATATTAAATCTATAGTTATTAAGTAATTATTAAGTAACCTAATCTTTATTTTCATTGTAAATTAATTTGTCAATAATTCGCAAACTTCCATCATAAAATATAAGATTCCCGCATCTATTTTAGGAAATATTAAATTATATATTTAATTATACATTTTATATCTATATTTGATTAAGGATTAAATGATATTGATAATATGTGTACAACAGTTAACATTATTTATATGTATACCTATTATTAATATTATTTAAATTTAATTACATTGTGAGCTAAAAATAAAATAAATAATTGACCTATATGGATATATAGTATACTATCCATGGACTAATAAAATATAATTGCATATTTATTTTATATAGATATTTAACTAATGTTATTAATTAGATAACTAAATTACCTGTTTGATCAGTTTGCCTAGTAGCGCTACATCAATATATTCGTTTATATATTTTTGTATATACGTTATATGCTTTATCATACCCATCAACTCACTATTCCTCTCCGGCAGTTTTTATAATATTTTAAATGAAATTTGAAATTCTGCAAATAATTCATCAGTTTCCTGCATATTAATATATAGCATATAGTTATCATGACTTTATAATATATATATATGTAATAAAGTGAATGTTCTAATACAGTTTATTAATCAAAGTAAAGACCTGTTGAACATAATAATAATATAAAATAATAATAATTATTATAATAATAATAGTACCTACCCGATGAGATGCAGACCGAAGAATGAGGCAATCTCACCGAGTGGAATTTATTCTATAGAAAAATAACGAAATATACTTTACAGACGATAAAAATATAAAATATCAGAAAAATAAACATTTACATGGCTATGGCTATGTAATTAACACAGAGCGAGACACCGAAATATAGTTTAAATTAAAGTAACATTTAAATTAAATTAAAGTTGTTATGTAGATATATCGATTTCTGTTACGTAATGCTAAATGCATTTAAATGTATATTACATTAATCGATATATCTACAACTTTGACTTTATAACATATATATATAATTATATAATTATATTCTAACAATTTAATTATATATTATAAATAATATATAAATATATTATAAAATTATATATTATATAAACTTTTATATTATTGTATATATGATATAATTTGTATATATATATATATATATATATATAATATAAGTATAAATACCTTATGTATATTGTAATGTGTTAAAAAATAGATGCTTATCATGTTGAGTGTAGATGGACATAGAATATGTTAATAAATAAAATGGAATTATGTATATATATATATATATATATATATATATATATATACATATACTCGAATAATTATAAGTATTTGTATATAAAATATAGTAAATATGTATATGTATACATATTTCCCTATGGGGAATCTATATAGTTTCTCAAAACTATAGTTTAATTGCAATTAGAAGCAATAAATGCTATGTCTATAATAATAAAACACAACAATAAGTAGACTGTTATATTAAGGATATTATGAAGGATACTATTATGAATTATATTTCTTATACATTTTATTTTCAATCAAATATAAACTTAATTTTAAAATGTTATGGTATAACTTATTTATTTCCATATTGTATACCATATAATTCATAAAGTTATACCATTATATTTAATAGCTAATGGTATGTAATACCTATAACTACATATTACGAATATTATACCATATAATTCGTAATCTTATACCATTTAAATTAAGCTATATGGTATAACTAAAAAAAACAAATGTTATACTATACAATTTGTGATCTTATACCATTTAACGTAATTGTATGGTATAACTCGTATTTCCACATGTTATACCATATAATTCATAATGTTATACCCTTATTTGTAACAGTGTATAGGGTATCAACTATAGTTGAGACTTATAACCACCACCCCGCGCGTTTATTATATTAGGATACATTTGAGTAATGTTATATTTTTGAACATGGTGTACTCTAACAAATAGATATTATGTACCCTAAAAATGTATAGTGCTGTACCCTAACGATTTTGTATATATTGTACCCTAATTAGGGTACATCACTATCATTTTTCATTTTTTGATACAGTGTACCCTAATTAATAGCATTGATGTACCCTAAAAAAGCGTTGCATCGTACCCTAATGCATTTGTTCATGGTGTACCCTAATTAGGGTACATCACTCATAATATTCGATTTTGCGATTACCGTATCCTATAAGAATGAGTTGTTGTACCCTAATTTTTTACAGTGTACATGTCTATAAAGAAACATACATCAAGCTTGCCATTAAAATATGAAAACTAAATACAAAATATTTACCTACAATATTAGTAATTTATAAGATTAAATTACAATATAATGTCCCAATATAAAAGTTGGCATGACTACATTTTCTCATTGCATTCCTTCAGGCGTAATATTTATTCAATGATCTATTAAATCAAATTACACACTATAATATAATATTGCATATGGAATAATGCTACTAGCATGCATGATGGAAATGCTGGAAGGTACGTTGATCAGTCGGCATCTAATGAGGCTTCAAATAGATTCTATGGTCATTACGAATGAGTCACATACTGCTATTGTTATCTCTAAGGCACCATGTCATTGATTATTATGGAATGCTGCTGTCATCGTTAAGGCGACACAGCACTAAATATCATGGCCTGCTGTTGATGAATTAAGTTTATATTTAATCAAATATATAATTGAAAGTATACAAATTTGCTAACATTATATCATCTCAAGTGAAAGGTCATGAACTGATGTTGTCATATCTAAGTTACCCCGTCATTGATTAGCACATACTGCTGTTGGTGTATTGATTTTTTATTTAATAAAATATATAATTGAAAGTATAAATATTTTCTAACGTTATTGTTATCTCGAAATAGAAAGGTTACGTAAATATAGTGTCATCTCTAAGCTGGTATCATAGAAGACGGACACATCTTCTGGGTTAATAGCAAAGGTGTTACGTCACTGAATATCATGGACTGCTGTTGAATGATTTATTATTTTAAGCAAATATATCTATATACGACTATAGTCGAAATATATAGTATAAATAGTCATAAGTATAAAGTAGTAATATTTTCTAACTATTTGTTATCTCGAAGGCGAAAGTATATGGAATGCTCTTGTTCATCTTGAAGGTGTCATGTCAATGATAATCAAGGATTGCTGCTGAAATATAGATGGATGTATAATATATAAATAAGATTATAAGTAAACTTATATATTTAATATAAATTAATAAGTAACTCTATAAATAGGTAAAATAAAAACTTTAATTAGAGTTTAGAGTTTTTGATATATATTTATATGTATAGCTCTGGTTATTATCTGTTTGAATTAACGTGAGAGTAGCTTTGAAAGTAATAAAATAAAAACAATATATATATATATATATATACATATTAATGATATAACCGATGAAAATATGACCACTTTTGTAATTACTAAATGACACTGTAACCGTTGATTTCAAAATGCGGGTTTTATTTCTAACAACCTATATTCACATATGTTTATAAACAGAACATAAGTCAAGCTATCAAATAAAATAAGATAGATAAATACAAAATGTTAACTACATTATTTTATTATTGAATAAGTAATTTATAGGATAATATAATCTCTACCAATAGACTGGTTCTAGCCATAAACATAGTCATACCCATATCTTCCACACTTTGAAATCATAGGATACATTGCTAGAATAAATATAATATATTTAATATAAACAATGTCATAAGAATATGCATTGTGTAATATGAATTTACTGACTGTAAAACATAAATATATAGTTGGTAATATAAATGTAAATACTACGTCATATGAATATATCATAAAAGTGAGTATACCTATATAATATAAGAGAATAAAAATAGGATTTTAGCACAAATATGTATGATAAAATATATAAACATATTTAATATTAAATATTGTACTTCAAATTATCAATAAATTACAATATATATATATATATATATATATATATATATATATATATACCTATAGATAGTCTATTAGATACTTATATATTTACTATAATAATATAGGTATAATACTATATTATATAATTTAATAGTGTATTACATATGGATACCCATGATCTCGTACGAAGTGATCATGATTTCATCAATATTGGTGATCTTGCGCAATGTTAATTTATATACTTATTTATAAATAGTAGAATATTGGACACAAAATCATCACACCAAATTAAAACACTCCAAACGTGATCATTGATTACCTTACATATTATATAGTATATAATATAGGTTAATTAATATTAATATTTAAAAATAGAATCGGGTGAGTGCTCTAAATAACAAAAGTTACGGTTTTAAATAGATCGCGAAATTTGGTATACATTTTATATTTTCATAATTATTATACTTTCAAAGTAACTTTGATTGTGTAAATATATATATATATATATATATATATATATATATATATATTTATAAATATAGTAGGTATAATCATTATACTAATCATAGTATACTATAATGAATAAAATATAATACAAATTAACAGAATATATATTTCTACTATTAAATATATTTAATATAATATAATATAGTATTATTATAATAATTATATCATATAATATATGTAAAATAATAATATTTATCAACATATAAAATGTATACGTAATTTAGTGATCTATTTAGAATCATCTCTTTCATTATTTAAAGCTCTTACGCGATTCTAATTTTAAATATATACTTCTACAACTCTGACAACACAAGTTATACATGTATAACGTAATTAAGTTTATTATAAATAATTACATTATGTAATACATATGCATAAATAAATCAAAATATTGACTATAATATAGCTATAGACTATAGTATAGTACTAGTTGACTATTATAAATAAATTTAATTTAATATTATTATAATGATTATCGATATTGTTAAAAGGGATATAGGAGAAGCAAGCCACCGATATATTTAAGAGTTCAAGTTGGGCGGTCTTACTAATATATAAGAGCCGTCCATCGATGTCAATATATGTCACTCGTGTAAATATGTTACGCTTGATTTCACACGCTAAAATATTCCATACGAGTAACATACGTACGGCGTATGCTGCTTATGTGTATTATCATATTAACACAAATACACAAATATATATTATATATATATATATATATATATATTATAATATGTATAATAATATAATCCATCGATATGTTATCTGTTATAGTAACTGTACAATTAAATATTTGTTAATAAATTTGAATTTGAATTAAATTTGAATTTATACTATTTGAAATTAAACGGTACTATAACAGTTACTATAACGAATAACATATCTATGGATTATATTATTATACATATGTAATATATTGGTTATACTTGAAATTAAACGGACATTCTAAATCTATATCGATATCATGTGTACGTAATATATTTGAATTATAATTGAATAATTTCTAATATAAATTAAAATTTAATTCAAATTCAAATTTATTAACAAATATTTAATTGTACAGTTACTATAACGGAAAACATATCGATGGATTAAATTATTATACATATAATTATAATATATATATATATATATAATATATATTTGTGTATTTGTGTTAATATGATAATACACATAACCAGCGTATGACGTACGCCGTACGTATGTTACTCGTATGGAATATTTTAGCGTGTGAAATCAAGCGTATAGTATATTAGTGGGACCGCCCAACTTGAACTCTTAAATATATCGGCGGCCTGCTTCTCCAGTCACCGTTGAAAATTGTCAACCTCGGGTTTCAACATTAAACCGAACGTTTTAATAATTATTATTATAATTATTATAATAATAATTATGATAAAATAAAGTTAATAAATTATTTAGTAAATACAATTAAAATAATTAATATTTTATGAAGGATATTAAATATCGTATTATAATTTATAATACGATTGTTATAATGTAACATTATAACATTATTAAATGTTATAATAATTATAATAATTTATAATAACTTATTATTAAATAATACGATATTTAAAAATATTAATATTAATATTAAATTTTAATATCCTTCATTAAAATAATAATTATTTTAATTGTATTTACTAAATAATTTAGTTATAAATATAATCTATATATTATATATATATATTCTATGAGTTATTTAATTATGATAATACACTTTATTTTATCATAATTATTATTAAAATGTTCGGTTTCATGTTGAAACTTTTAATAATTATAAATAAATTTATTTTTTAAATAACTAAAATACTAAACTAATATATAGTTACAACGGTATATATATACAATATATTAATATATAATATAATATTATGTCTACTTACTATTTTAATGAGCCACTTTATTGTATTAGAAAATGAATTCAATGGTATAGGAAAACTTTAAATTACAATTTAAATTTTAAATTATATAATAATATATATTTGATAATCTTTGTATATTACAGAATACAGTATACAAACAGAATTATTTAAATGCATAGATCTGTATTTTGCATTGTAAACTATAAATCTATGGTGAAACACATCTTATGCTATCTATGTATATATATCCAAAGATTTATAGTTTATAGTTTAAAAATATAAGTATACTAGCCGTACCCGACTGTTTTTATAAAATGTATGTAGTTTATTATCAGGATATTACCATAATGCTGTTATGAGACTATTATGAGTCTGCTTTTATATAATTTATGAAGAATAACTCGTGTAATCTGATAACCATATAATTCGTTACAACTAATTATATTTTATAATATTATATATATATATATATATATATAATATAGACTTATAATATGATCTGTAACCATATATAAATAAGGGTTACGAGTCTAATAGTGATTGTAACAAATGGTTACACCGCCTATTTGACTTCTAATAGGATCTGTGACTATATATAAACAAGGGTTACATGTCTAATAGGACTCGTAACCATCAATGGTTACGCGAATTCCACTTTTGGTTTATTGGGTAATGTATTATATAATTGAATAGTTTATTTTATAATATATACTTTATTATCAATTTTATAAAATAAAAATAGTAATACTGTATTAATAATACATAATCATGAATATTATATATATATATATATATATGTATATCAAATATGTGGGATATGTGGGGAACTGTATACTTGTTAGTAATATATGTACTGTTAGTAATATATATAAAATATAATTATTATAAAAAAAAAGTAATTAGAATTATTAATAAAGATATATTTATAATCAGAAATGGAACTTTTATTTTATCTAGGACAAATTCTCTATTTATTAATTCTAATATAATAAAGTTACGAGATCTTATTATCTATAAGAATATATTGTTTATGCATAATATATTTATAGGTAATTGTCCAAAACTATGAATTACATTTTTGTAATGAGATATAATAAATATAGCTATTCAACTTTTAATTATACTCTACAATATATAAAACATACACAAACAAAATGGAATGAAATTATGAAAAATCCATGTGTTTCAATTGCATTGATGCTTACAAAAAATTGTAAACACATTTTAAAAAAATACCTCTTAAAACAGTATTCATAGATATTATTCATATAGATTTTGTAATAGGTTTATTCTTCTTCTTTTTATTCATTTATTTTAATATATTTATTTACACATTGTTTATTTGTTTATAGAAAGTATTTTCCCCTAGGGTATTAATTTTTTTTTTTTAATTATAATTTTTATTTTTATTATATATAATCTTCATGTTTTAATTTCATTTATATAAGTTATAAATTCTTTTCAGTATTACAATTTTTAATACATTTATTCTTCTTCTTTTTATTCATTTATTTTAATATATTTATTACACATTGTTTATTTGTTTATAGAAAGTATTTCCCCCTACAGTAATAACTTTTTAAATAAATCTCTAATTTACATTTTTATTATATATAATCTTCGTGTTTTATTTCGTTTATATAAGGTATTGTTCTTTTCAGTATTATAATTTATAAATATATATATAAATAATCATTAATTCAATTATTAATTTAAATAAACAAAATTAAAATCAAAATCAAAATAATAAAATAAAAAATATTATTTTTATTTTATATTAGGTATGCAGGTGCAACTCCATGTTTTTATTTTTAACAATTTATATATATTTATCTCATACTTTCTCACTTTTTAAAGTAATTTTAATTATTTTAATTCTTAATTATATGTATATTTTATTTATTTTATGAGAATCTAGACAGTCCAAAAATATGATGATTGGGGAAATGCTAGTAAATCATTAACATTAATTTGTTTATTAATTCCCCCATCATTCCTTGCCTGTGTGAGAGTAATGATAAATCTGATTTATTTATTTATTATATATATACATGCTATTTTTGTGTATAATCTATTACAATAATAGAAATGAATAAATTATGTATTTATTATATTAAACAAAATAAAATTCCCAGTTATCAGTAATTTCCTCATAATAGCAATATAATAGCATAACTGATATCCTCACATATTTACATAGTTCTATTATGCTGCTAATATGTTGCTATTAAAAGTCTATTATGTTCCTATTAATTCCTAATTTTATTATGCTGTTATTATGATGCCATAAAAAAAAGTATATTATGCTATTAAAATGAGAACTATCTTTGTTATATTTGTGTATAAATAAATCATCTATCTATTTATCTATATATTATTATGCTGCTATTCATTTTAAAAGTAAACTATGCTGCTATTATGTTGCTATTATTAGAATAAATAAATAGGATTATAAATTATTAATCATTAATTTATTATAGTATTTAGGACTTTTACAAAAATTGTGTTTTGGAATTGCGTAGTTTTCATTAATGGTAAAATAAACTTTATTTGTCTTTATTACAAATTAAAAATGTTTCTAGATTAATGTTATAGTTATTATGTAAGAGTTTATATTAAAATAAGATTATTCTAAAAGTTATAAGTTCATTCAATTAAAAAATATAATTATATTTAAACATATTATTAGTGTGTGATAAACGAATCAAACGTAATTGAGTCTGGTCTAATATATTTTTTATTGATTATTCGAATAGTTGTTTTTGTATTACTACTAATTTTTGTAATCTATCTTCGTAAACATTATCTTATATTTCTATTCCATATGGCATATTTGATAAAAATAGTGAATCATATAATATAATTAAATGTAGAATGTTAAGAAATGTTAACCTCCGAAAAATATATACAATGTTATATAATGTATTACATACATTTATAATTTGAAACGAATATGTTAAATTACTATCCAATATAATAAATAAAAACATATATCTATTTACTATTTCTATGTTCGCATTATTTAAATTTATATTATTTCTTAATTTTTTTATTAAAATAAGGAAGCATTTTAGTTTTTTTAATATTCAATTTAAATTTATGTATATTAAACCAATAAGATATTCTATCTAAATATAATTTAATATTACTACTCAATTCATTATTTGTATTTGCAAATATGAAAATTGATGTATTGAATATAGATTTAAATATATATGATCATCGTCACTAAATATATTTGATATGTAATTAATATAAACATTAATGATTTAATTATTAAACAATCTGACTATATTTTATTTTTGTGTATATTTATAGATGAAAATATCAACTGGAAAAAACAGATACATAATATTAAATAAAAACTTAGTCGATGTATCTCTTTAATAAATAGATTAAAATCTAAATTGAATCACTAATGAATCACTTATGAATATATATATATTACTCTTTATTCCATAATAATGTATACTATTGCTCACTACTATGGGGTAATATGTATACGAGTAATATCCAATATATGACTATATTACAGAATAGATGTCTAAGGGCAATTTATCAAATACATAATATAACAAATATTGATAATATTTATATACATAAACATGTTCTCAAATTTAAAGATATTATTGATTTAAATATTTATAAATACATGTATAAAGCTTGGTATAATCATAACATACATCCATAAATTATTAAGTTATTTAAAAAAAAAAGTCAATATAAGATAAATATGTCAAAAAATATCATTGATAACTATTAAAGTTATTACTATGGTAAATATTAATTTATTTATTTATTTTATATATATTTATGTTTAACAAATGATGAAAATTCAGTAATTGGAATATTTTAATATATATTATTTTTACAATATTTATATGTTTTAACAATTTGTATATGTTATAAAATGTATTGTTGATTATTATTATTCTTATTATTATTTGATTACAATTATATTACGAGTTAACTACTATTATTTCTTATCTATATTTTATTTATACTATTATTATTTTTCATTACTATTTATTATTATTATTAATTGCTATTATTCTATTATGATATATATATATTTTATTTATTTATTTATTATTTTAGAAAGGGGAAGGATTTCATATTGTTGTGTTTTGATTGTAACGTGCGGTGGTATATAATATGCCGAGTAGTAAGTATACTGGTATGATTGTGGGGGAATAATCTCAAGGTATTAATGGAATTGGCACATCCAAACTGAAAGTTGGTAGCCTTATACCATTAATTAGTTGTGGTCGACTTATCAACTATATGTTTTTTTCTCCTCTTTATTTATACATATATCATTTTATTTGTATTTGTATGTATTATTATAAATTATTTTTACTTATATATAATACTCATATATTTAAATTTATTCCTATTATAACAATTTTAATATTTAAAATTTTGCTTTATATTTTACTTTAAATTTCTAATTTTAATTTACTCTATTTTTACTTTAACATGTTTGATTTTTTCCATTTCTTTTGCTGACTGGTAGATATCTCGATACGTTCAGTGAACTTATATTTCTACATGGATTCAATATCATTTATTATGAGGAACCAATCTATTTATTATTATTATTATTGATAAAAATAATAAAAAATAGTAGACTTAATACTGTTCCCTGGTGAACACCAAAAAGTATATTTCTAACAGATTATACAGTATTATTTGAGTTTTAACTCTTTTATCTAATAACTAATTTAAAAAAAATACATTTATATGTCCACTAAAACTAAAATATTCTAATTTATTTAATAATATGTCGTGGTCTATAACATCGAATGCTTTTTTTAAGTCTAAAAATAGCGTAGCCTTTTTTTTTATTTATACTATGTTTAGTAAATAAAAAATGGTGTATATTAAAATGTTTTCGATTTGTCTACAAATCCATATTGGTTATTATTAATTATTATATTTTTATATATAAAGTACATCAATCTATTATAAATTATTTTAATAACGAATATATCTAAATACGAACGGTTATCTATGTTTTATCATTTTCATTAAATACTGGTTTAACAATATCAATTTTCATATTATCAGGAAATTGAGCATTATTCAAGCACAAATTAAATAAATATTCTAATGGTTTAGCGATAGAATATAAAAAAAATATTAGTAATAGTTTATTGCTATTTCAAAGCACATAATGCATATATATAATTATGATTTTGTTTCCAACATCCTATAAATATGCACTAATTACACCCCTACTTAGGAATTAGGCCTTGACTATCATAGTCTCAACAATTATCGCCCAATATCAAACCTGTTGATATTTTACAAAACTGTGGAAATAATCCTAACGAAACAACTAACTTCTTATTTAATATCACAAACAATCCCTCACTTATCCCAAAGCGCATATCTTCATTCCAAAAAACATAAACCGCATTAACGATATCCAGCGATATTCTCACTATTCTTAATATAAATGGTATAATACTCGCACTACTTGACCTCTCCTCTAGTGACCACTCGATGCTCATAAACCTTACATCAATAGGTATTACTGGTACTATACACAAATGGTTATCCTCAACTAACTAACCGAACTTCCTCAGTTTTAGTTCACACAACCCATGCATCTCTCCGTCTTGTAACATGTGGTGTTCCCCAAGGGTAGGTCATTGGACCAATACTATTTAACATTTACATAATTCCTCTTATCCACCTTATCTCGAATTCTCCAGTTAGCTTCCATACATATGCGGACGACATCCAATGTATGTAAAATGTACAGAAAATAAAGGTTTTTCACCTGACATCCTCTCCTCTACTATTACTACCATTCATAACTTTCTTACAATAATTCCATAGTATTTAATCCAATTATAGGCTCTATTCCTTCACCTTCCACTCAGAGAATTAACACTTTACCAACTCCCCATCCATTCAACATTAATGGAAAGCTCATCATGTACTCAAGGCATATCACAAATATTAGTATATGTTATATTTGACAATACTTTTAATTGTTATAGACAACTGTCCCACATAACAAAACTATTAAACTATCAACTACATCCACTACGCCTTATTCGTTATTCAATATCAATATCCACCTCTACTATTATAGCTTATGCCTACATCATACCTATATTCGACTATTGAAATTGTATCCTTTACAATACCCACATCATATATTACTAATTCAAAATTATATAGCTAGGTGTATATTCATCATACAAAAATACTCCCATACTTATATATCCCCATTTCTTGCTAAACTTCACTGGCTACCTGTACGCCATAAAATTATCTATAAAACTATACCACTGGCTCATAAAGCAATCCACCATGACTCTCCTGACTACCTAGTATCCCTACTTAAACTTAAATTACCAACTAGTACCACTAAACGCTCCACCAATACGTTACTACTTCAACTTCCTCCTAAACATAACTTACATTCAACTAACACTCGCGACTGGAAAATATCCGTCCCATACTCCTTGAACACTCTCCCTAAATCCATCCGTACTACACCATCAACTCCATACTTCAATAAACTACTTAAAACCCATTTATTTAATCTGAAACATTAAGATTCAATATATATGGACGGCCGATTGCTTTATAAGCACAGTTCGTAGTCCGAAAACCAACAAATTTAAATGTATGTATGATAAAAAAGTAAATACATTATTAGCAGTTATACAATATTATAGTTATATACTTATAATGAATTATGAAATATTAAAAAAATATATATATATTATTAGTAATATTTACCCATACGGTTAGGTGTCGATGCTTATAGTGTGCGTCCCCAGGTTGCAGATAGGGGAATGACCTCTACAGGGATTAGCTGCGAATTAAAATAAATATACACAAAACGACACACACGTTGCCTTGCAGGAGCCCATTGGATTGGGAAAGGCTAAGGGTAAAACCTTAAGAGAAACCGGGAACGAGATATTATCTTAGGTAGTCACTAATCATTCTATTTAGTAGTCGGCGCCTTTCACCTAGAATCTCCTTGAGCAAAGGTTAAATGTCTCAAAAACAAACACATGAATACCAATAAAAGAATGGTCCTCAGTCCCGGGCAAATAGAGGGTGCGAATAATATCCAGGTTAGGACGGCTACATGGAACACTAGATCACTAATTGATAATGATACTAATGACTTATAAATAAACGAAATTGAACGAATGGAAATTGATATAATTCGCATTACTGAAACCCAGTAGACAACAGATATACCTACGATATGGGAGCAAAATGAACACAGCATTATTCACTCACCACGACAAGACGGCATACACAGGCAAGGTGTCGCTTTAATACTGAATAAAAAACTAAGTGAGCACATAATTAACTATGAGTGTATATCAATCAGATTATTGAAGGTTACCATAGAGATTAGATCAGATAGAATAACATACTTTGTTGTGTACGCTCCAGACTCTAGCTACGAAGATACATATGTAGAAGAATTTTTCGGAACATTACAATATGAGATTAACATCCTTCCACCAAGCGAACATATTGTACTACTTGGTGATTTTAACGCATCAGTAGGAAGCCACATACAAGACATCTGGCCAGAAGTAGTTGGGAGTTATGGTACCGGCCCCAGAGCGTTTAGTGGTACTAGTTGGTAATTTAAGTTTAAGTAGGGATACTAGGTAGTCAGGAGAGTCATGGTGGATTGCTTTATGAGCCAGTGGTATAGTTTTATAGATAATGTTATGGCGTACAGGTAGCCAGTGAAGTTTAGCAAGAAATGGGGATATATAAGTATGGGAGTATTTTTGTATGATGAATATACACCTAGCTATATAATTTTGAATTAGTAATATATGATGTGGGTATTGTAAAGGATACAATTTCAATAGTCGAATATAGGTATGATGTAGGCATAAGCTATAATAGTAGAGGTGGATATTGATATTGAATAACGAATAAGGCGTAGTGGATGTAGTTGATAGTTTAATAGTTTTGTTATGGGGGACAGTTGTCTATAACAATTAAAAGTATTGTCAAATATAACATATACTAATATTTGTGATATGCCTTGAGTACATGATGAGCTTTCCATTAATGTTGAATGGATGGGGAGTTGGTAAAGTGTTAATTCTCTGAGTGGAAGGTGAAGGAATAGAGCCTATAATTGGATTAAATACTATGGAATTATTGTAAGAAAGTTATGAATGGTAGTAATAGTAGAGGAGAGGATGTCAGGTGAAAAACCTTTATTTTCTGTACATTTTACATACATTGGATGTCGTCCGCATATGTATGGAAGCTAACTGGAGAATTCGAGATAAGGTGGATAAGAGGAATTATGTAAATGTTAAATAGTATTGGTCCAATGACCTACCCTTGGGGAACACCACATGTTACAAGACGGAGAGATGCATGGGTTGTGTGAACTAAAACTGAGGAAGTTCGGTTAGTTAGTTGAGGATAACCATTTGTGTATAGTACCAGTAATACCTATTGATGTAAGGTTTATGAGCATCGAGTGGTCACTAGAGGAGAGGTCAAGTAGTGCGAGTATTATACCATTTATATTAAGAATAGTGAGAATATCGCTGGATATCGTTAATGCGGTTTATGTTTTTTGGAATGAAGATATGCGCTTTGGGATAAGTGAGGGATTGTTTGTGATATTAAATAAGAAGTTAGTTGTTTCGTTAGGATTATTTCCACAGTTTTGTAAAATATCAACAGGTTTGATATTGGGCGATAATTGTTGAGACTATGATAGTCAAGGCCTAATTCCTAAGTAGGGGTGTAATTAGTGCATATTTATAGGATGTTGGAAACAAAATCATAATTATATATATGCATTATGTGCTTTGAAATAGCAATAAACTATTACTAATATTTTTTTTATATTCTATCGCTAAACCATTAGAATATTTATTTAATTTGTGCTTGAATAATGCTCAATTTCCTGATAATATGAAAATTGATATTGTTAAACCAGTATTTAATGAAAATGATAAAACATAGATAACCGTTCGTATTTAGATATATTCGTTATTAAAATAATTTATAATAGATTGATGTACTTTATATATAAAAATATAATAATTAATAATAACCAATATGGATTTGTAGACAAATCGAAAACATTTTAATATACACCATTTTTTATTTACTAAACATAGTATAAATAAAAAAAAAGGCTACGCTATTTTTAGACTTAAAAAAAGCATTCGATGTTATAGACCACGACATATTATTAAATAAATTAGAATATTTTAGTTTTAGTGGACATATAAATGTATTTTTTTTAAATTAGTTATTAGATAAAAGAGTTAAAACTCAAATAATACTGTATAATCTGTTAGAAATATACTTTTTGGTGTTCACCAGGGAACAGTATTAAGTCTACTATTTTTTATTATTTTTATCAATAATAATAATAATAAATAGATTGGTTCCTCATAATAAATGATATTGAATCCATGTAGAAATATAAGTTCACTGAACGTATCGAGATATCTACCAGTCAGCAAAAGAAATGGAAAAAATCAAACATGTTAAAGTAAAAATAGAGTAAATTAAAATTAGAAATTTAAAGTAAAATATAAAGCAAAATTTTAAATATTAAAATTGTTATAATAGGAATAAATTTAAATATATGAGTATTATATATAAGTAAAAATAATTTATAATAATACATACAAATACAAATAAAATGATATATGTATAAATAAAGAGGAGAAAAAAACATATAGTTGATAAGTCGACCACAACTAATTAATGGTATAAGGCTACCAACTTTCAGTTTGGATGTGCCAATTCCATTAATACCTTGAGATTATTCCCCCACAATCATACCAGTATACTTACTACTCGGCATATTATATACCACCGCACGTTACAATCAAAACACAACAATATGAAATCCTTCCCCTTTCTAAAATAATAAATAAATAAATAAAATATATATATATCATAATAGAATAATAGCAATTAATAATAATAATAAATAGTAATGAAAAATAATAATAGTATAAATAAAATATAGATAAGAAATAATAGTAGTTAACTCGTAATATAATTGTAATCAAATAATAATAAGAATAATAATAATCAACAATACATTTTATAACATATACAAATTGTTAAAACATATAAATATTGTAAAAATAATATATATTAAAATATTCCAATTACTGAATTTTCATCATTTGTTAAACATAAATATATATAAAATAAATAAATAAATTAATATTTACCATAGTAATAACTTTAATAGTTATCAATGATATTTTTTGACATATTTATCTTATATTGACTTTTTTTTTTAAATAACTTAATAATTTATGGATGTATGTTATGATTATACCAAGCTTTATACATGTATTTATAAATATTTAAATCAATAATATCTTTAAATTTGAGAACATGTTTATGTATATAAATATTATCAATATTTGTTATATTATGTATTTGATAAATTGCCCTTAGACATCTATTCTGTAATTGTTATATGATATGCGCGCCTCTAGCGAGAAAGAGGAGAAAGAGGAAGTAAACAAAGTCGAAGGTAGAAGCCATACGAGATGCACCAAGACCGACTAATACAACACAACTTCGTGCCTACTTGGGCATGTTGAACTATTACGGAAAATTTCTAAAGAATATGTCTAACTTACTAGGCCCAATACACATATTGTTAAAGAAAAATAAACGATGGCACTGGTCTGACGAATGCGAAAAATCATTTATAGAATCAAAGAAGAGATTAATGTCGGCCGATCTACTAGTTCACTTTGATGCAAGTAAGGAGATCATAATTACATGTGACGCATCACAATATGGAATTGGTGCAGTGATGTCTCATATAATGGAAGATGCGACGGAACGACCAATAGCGTTTATTTCCAGAACTTTAGCGCCAGCAGAAAAGAATTATTCACAAATTGAGAAGGAAGCACTGGGGGTAATATTTGCAGTGAAGAAATTTCATAAATATTTGTTTGGAAGGAAATTCATTATTGCAAATGATCATAGACCTCTATTGACATTATTCAATAGTAATAAAGGTATACCACAAATGGTATCTGGAAGGATACAACGGTGGGCACTAACATTATCCGCATATGATTATACATTCAAATATTTGCCGGGAACTAAGATACCACATGCAGATGCACTCAGTAGACTACCATCACATAGGGCTACAGAAGAATTTCAACCACTACCTGAAATAATATTTACCATAGAGACAATAGAGGACAAATTAATCGACTGTAAGTTATTGGAAAAGGCAGTAATAGAAGATACCATGTTAAAACAAGTTAAAAGATACATCAGAGATGGATGGCCAGAAGAGAATACTCTGAGAAATGAGGGTATTGGATATTATAGAAGGAGAACTGAACTTCATACTCATAATGAATTAATATTATGGGGGTCAAGAGTTATAATACCACGGTCATGGCAGAGAAAAGTATTGAAATTATTACACGAAGGACATCCAGGAATGACACGTATGAAGGGTTTAGCAAGAAGTTATTTCTGGTGGCCCTTAATGGATATGGATATAGAATCAATTGTTCGGGAATGTCCCGGGTGTCAAAATAGTAGAAATTTGACTGAATGCAAATACAGTTCGTGGCCAGATCCCCAACAACCTTGGAAAAGAATTCATATGGATTTCGCTGGCCCTTTTTTGGGTCATATGTATTTAATAGTAGTCGATGCATATACTAAATGGCTAGACGTAATAGTAATGGGGCACGTTACATCTTGTAAAATAATAGAAAAATTACAAGAAATATTCGCGACACATGGTTTACCACAGATCATCGTTACTGATAATGGTACAAATTTTGCAAGCTCCGAAATGTCACAATACATGAAGAATAATGGTATTAGACATCTATTTTCACCGCCATATCATCCAGCATCTAATGGAATAGCGGAAAGAGCGGTACAGACATTTAAGAAAGCTATGGGAAGAACAGAAGGAGAAGGATCAATTCACGAGAAAATACAGAGATTCTTATTAAATTACAGAATTACACCACATACACTAACAGGGAAGGCACCATGTGAATTACTGATGGGCAGAAGAATTAGATCAAAATTAGATCTCTTACTTCCCATGGACAAAGAAGGCGAGTACAAACAAGAAAAGAGGAACCTGTATAACCCAGGGGATGCTGTATTCGCAAAAGACTTTAGGAATAACCAGAATTGGCTAGAAGGTAGAATTGAAGAAATACATAATTCTATAGCATGGGTTAGACTACCAGATGGAAGAAGTATTAGACGTAATATAAACCATCTACGAACGAGAGGTAGCCAAAGTATATTGAGGAAACCACCAGAAATAGAGGAAGACGTTCGTTCAGAACCTGGCATAAGACAAGAACCTATTATAACACCAGGAAACGCTATAGAATCTGAAATACCACTGTCGAATTCGTTCCATTCAGAAGTATCAAGAGAACAAACAGAATCACAGAATGTTGAAGATTCTCCGACGATTGATGTCCCACCAGTGAGGAGATCATCACGGGAGACTCGTCGACCCAAACGTTTCGACGAGTAGGTGATCCTGATTTATCAGGATAGACATCAGCATCGACTGATGTCGAGGAAGGAAGAAGAGACGTGTTATATGATATGCGCGCCTCTAGCGAGAAAGAGGAGAAAGAGGAAGTAAACAATAACAAATAATTAAGAATATAAAATGTTAGTTATATTTATATAGTATAGATAATTAGATATATATATATGTATTGTAGTATATAACAGTAATATAGTCATATATTGGATATTACTCGTATACATATTACCCCATAGTAGTGAGCAATAGTATACATTAATATGGAATAAAGAGTAATATATATATATTCATAAGTGATTCTCTATTCAATTTAGATTTTAATCTATTTATTAAAGAGATACATCGACTAAGTTTTTATTTAATATTATGTATCTGTTTTTTCCAGTTGATATTTTCATCTATAAATATACACAAAAATAAAATATAGTCAGATTGTTTAATAATTAAATCATTAATGTTTATATTAATTACATATCAAATATATTTAGTGACGATGATCATATATATTTAAATCTATATTCAATACATCAATTTTCATATTTGCAAATACAAATAATGAATTGAGTAGTAATATTAAATTATATTTAGATAGAATATCTTATTGGTTTAATATACATAAATTTAAATTGAATATTAAAAAAACTAAAATGCTTCCTTATTTTAATAAAAAAATTAAGAAATAATATAAATTTAAATAATGCGAACATAGAAATAGTAAATAGATATATGTTTTTATTTATTATATTGGATAGTAATTTAACATATTCGTTTCAAATTATAAATGTATGTAATACATTATATAACATTGTATATATTTTTCGGAGGTTAACATTTCTTAACATTCTACATTTAATTATATTATATGATTCACTATTTTTATCAAATATGCCATATTGAATAGAAATATAAGATAATGTTTACGAAGATAGATTACAAAAATTAGTAGTAATACAAAAACAACTATTCGAATAATCAATAAAAAATATATTAGACCAGACTCAATTACGTTTGATTCGTTTATCACACACTAATAATATGTTTAAATATAATTATATTTTTTAATTGAATGAACTTATAACTTTTAGAATAATCTTATTTTAATATAAACTCTTACATAATAACTATAACATTAATCTAGAAACATTTTTAATTTGTAATAAAGACAAATAAAGTTTATTTTACCATTAATGAAAACTACGCAATTCCAAAACACAATTTTTGTAAAAGTCCTAAATACTATAATAAATTAATGATTAATAATTTATAATCCTATTTATTTATTCTAATAATAGCAACATAATAGCAGCATAGTTTACTTTTAAAATGAATAGCAGCATAATAATATATAGATAAATAGATAGATGATTTATTTATACACAAATATAACAAAGATAGTTCTCATTTTAATAGCATAATATACTTTTTTTTATGGCATCATAATAACAGCATAATAAAATTAGGAATTAATAGGAACATAATAGACTTTTAATAGCAACATATTAGCAGCATAATAGCACTATGTAAATATGTGAGGATATCAGTTATGCTATTATATTGCTATTATGAGGAAATTACTGATAACTGGGAATTTTATTTTGTTTAATATAATAAATACATAATTTATTCATTTCTATTATTGTAATAGATTATACACAAAAATAGCATGTATATATATAATAAATAAATAAATCAGATTTATCATTACTCTCACACAGGCAAGGAATGATGGGGGAATTAATAAACAAATTAATGTTAATGATTTACTAGCATTTCCCCAATCATCATATTTTTGGACTGTCTAGATTCTCATAAAATAAATAAAATATACATATAATTAAGAATTAAAATAATTAAAATTACTTTAAAAAGTGAGAAAGTATGAGATAAATATATATAAATTGTTAAAAATAAAAACATGGAGTTGCACCTGCATACCTAATATAAAATAAAAATAATATTTTTTATTTTATTATTTTGATTTTGATTTTAATTTTGTTTATTTAAATTAATAATTGAATTAATGATTATTTATATATATATTTATAAATTATAATACTGAAAAGAACAATACCTTATATAAACGAAATAAAACACGAAGATTATATATAATAAAAATGTAAATTAGAGATTTATTTAAAAAGTTATTACTGTAGGGGGAAATACTTTCTATAAACAAATAAACAATGTGTAATACATATATTAAAATAAATGAATACATCCAAAGAAATCCAATCTAATTACATCCAAAGAAATTTATTAAATAATTGTTTCTATTTTTATATATTTTAATATCGAAGAATTTATATATGGTAAATTTTTGTTTTTTTTCAATATTTAACTTAAGTTAATTTATATAAAACCATTCTTTTAATTTATCCATGTAATATTGTAAATTGTATATTAAAAATGTATAATTTTCAGAAAATATAGTTATATATATATAATACTATTATTGTACGCATAGTGTAATACATATATATATATATATATATATATATATATATATATATATATATATATATATATTTATATATATATTTTTATATATATATATATACACTTTTTTATTATTATCATATATATTTACTATATATGTCCTATATATTGTCTATTAATAAAATATCACAATACCATTGCATAGTAAAATTGTATTGCTTTGTGTTATATCAATATATACATATATAAATATACATTAATATTGATCGTTTTTATTAACGAGCCTATGTGTAAATCTCGCGCCACACAAGGGTACACGTATAAACACGCACGTATGTGTAACGTATGTGTAACGTATGTGTAACGTATGTGTAACGTATTATTGTCAACATCATTATGCTTATGTATTCATGCAATATATCGCGATATCATAAAGTGTATAGGTGTGAGTAACTGAGGTACACGTATGTATACTATATATATATATATATATATATATATATATATATATATATATAGATTATAGTAAACTCGCTATATAGGCTAATGACCAGCCACACTTTTGCATTTTTCATTCATCAAGTATTTCATCCAACTCTTAATGTATGTATCATACACACATCCATACACGTACATAGTACATATATATAGATGGTATGACGTCACTAGTTGAATCAGCGCCCACTTCTGATTGGTCGGTTGCTACATATAAATTGTGCCCGTCGTTACCGTTATTCATACGGTATATTTCTACACTACTCTCAAGTACAGGTCTAACTGTTTTACCGGAGTGGGCATCGGGTACTTGCATTACACATAGTTACAGGTCACGTGTTTATAGGACACGTGTATAGGACATATGTACATGTAACATATGTTAAACATATGTATAGGGCATGCGGTTTACACGTCATAGTCATTCTATGGTACACTGCATATTTTGCCTGCTACTATTATATGTTAAGTATGTCCGTTGTTTGAGTATGTCCTTTGTTTACGTTTACCACAATATTAAAGTTAATATGTAATGCATATATAGAGTACTCGTGAATATACAGAAATATAATTTAAATAGATATATTCAATTATGACGATATATCTTAAATATAACGGAATTCACTATTTATGTGACTATGTATAAAAAACCTCTACCAATAGTGATATATATATAATAATAATAAAGATTATGTATACACTTAAAATAACAGTAGCAACAATTCTCTAATATGTATATATATATATATATATATATATATAACTATATTTTCTGAAAATTATACATTTTTAATATACAATTTACAATATTACATGGATAAATTAAAAGAATGGTTTTATATAAATTAACTTAAGTTAAATATTGAAAAAAAACAAAAATTTACCATATATAAATTCTTCGATATTAAAATATATAAAAATAGAAACAATTATTTAATAAATTTCTTTGGATGTAATTAGATTCCCAAATGATCTACAAAAAACACATCAATTATTTATCGATCAACTATCAAAAATTATATATACTATACAAAAATATCTTTTGTAGGTACAAAAAAGCATTTGAAATATTGTTTATAATATTTCGTGTGTGTGTGAAAGAGTAGCTGATGTTTGTGTGTCAACATGGGTATACCTAATAAACCCATATCCTTGAAATTCACACCATATATCCTCATTATTTTCAATTACTGTTGGCTACTCTGGTTATATTTTAATAATTTAATATCTCTGATTTTTAAGAGTATAAACTATTCTAATGAATTACTAAATAATTAAATTTTATTTATAATTTTATCTTTTGTACATATATTTTTGTATATATTTTATATACATATATATTTCTTTTATGAACTTTAAATCTTAACATTATATTGTATTTTATTTATTGTGATTTTACTTGTACTATAATTTTCTCTTCATAATTGTCCTTTAGAAAATTATAATATGTAAACCACTATATAAGTATAGCGCTACTTCGTTTACCATGGTCATACCTAAATTCTGATATTATTATTATATAATATATATATATATATATATTGATTATAATTGATTTATATTTATGTTGATTTTTAATTAAATATTTAATATATCACAATTATAAAAATATTCAACAATATCAAATCACCAATATTCTATAAATACAAACATACGTATATATAAATATTATACATATATATATATATATATATACATATATATATTTTATAAACATTATATTATATAAAATGGCCCGTGTACATGTGTATATAAAAAGGCATGTTTGTACACATCAGTATAGCTAAACAACAAATAGGTCTTATTTTCATAATAAATCGATTATTTAATATAAACTTAGACAAAAATGATTAATTGGTCTCTATCTCTCTAAACTATTATTCGGATATGAATGACTCATTCAGCCGGCGTTTGTATATGTATTCATTACTATAGATACTGGGGTGTGTACACGTATCTGCCGATTAATAACGCCCGCAAATGTAGCCTGCAAAGCTTTACCGTCATTTATTATGCCGGTGTCATATCTAAATATAACAATGGAGTTATAACACGCGTGTATCATACTAATATAGGTCCCCTACTTAGTCTAGTTTAGAATGGATAAATTATAATTATCATTTAAATATAATACCCGCATTATTTGTTATACTATAATGCAGAAGATGATTTTAAAACGTTAGTTAATTTATATAATATTTATATTCATACTAATTTATTTAATGTTATAAATTAATTAATATTAATACGATATCGTATAATATATATATATATATATATATATATATATAACTCAGAAGGTGTAGCTAACTACTGGGTAGAACAAAAAGCAAAGCTTATCTAGTTTTACCCGGTTAATTTTTCGAGAATGGAAAAGAATAATACAGATATATGATAAAAATAATAGGCAATTTGATAACCTTATACAAAACTAAATAAGAATTAAAAATATGTAACCACATTTAAAAAATATAATTTAAATAAAAGTATGAGTGATTCAACAAAATAACAATAATTTCATACCAATATATTATTTTCATATATATATATATACACATACAAATGGAATTCCCTCCCTGTCTCTATTAGATAAATCCATTCACACCCGTCCTTTATTACACACCTCAAAGCTTACATATCATCGATGTAATATATTTACTTATTTAATCATACAATATTACTATTTTTATAAATTATATTATTTTATCGTTTTTTTTATTTATTTATCTAATTTATTTATCTATTTATTGTTTTCATTCTATATTGTTATATAGTTCTACGAGGGACGGCCACACCTATGATAAGTGTTAATGAACCTTATCATCATCATACACATACCATCGATAAGCAATTGAATGTAGTGTATGGCACTATCCGCTACGGGCGCTGCAGTCGAAACCCACTATCTGGCCAACTACTTTTTATTTATAATAATATTTATTTATACACATATAATATTAGACATATATAATATGACTAATATCTAATCAAAATCACTGATATCATTTTTTTAATATATCTATAAAAGTGTCATTCACGTATCTATCTTTTACATGCATTGCGTGCGTCAATTGCGTATCCTCTTTCTTTATATCGATGACACATACACATACTCATATATACATATACATACATATACACATATACACACGTACACATACACACCCATACAAATTCATATATATATATATATATATATATATATATATATATATACATGTATATACATGCATACATATATAAATACACATAAACATACACATACATATATACACGCATATATACATACATAAACACGTACATATACACACATATGTATAGGAAATTAAATATGTCACTATTATAACTAAATGAGTTATATGAAATTCATACAAATAAATAGATATTGATGAATAAATATTAACAAAAATAATTAAAAGTAATTAAAAGTAAAATATAATATATTCTAAAGAGAGTAAAAGCCATATGGAATATTTCTATATAGTAAAGCTCAATTCTTTCAAAAGTATACATTATAAAGAAAGTAATAAAATAAATAAATAATAAAACATTTCCATTCCCGAGTAACTAATTCATCATGTTTAAAATAAATTAAAGCAAATTAAATATAATGAATATAATTGAGTATAAAGTAACTTAAAATATTTAAAAAATATATATAGTTGGAAAATATATAAAAAATATATGTAAGATATAATATAAAATAAAGAACAAATAAGTTATATTCAGCATGTAATACATCGAAATATAATTGTATTTTAATCTTCTAGTAAACGTATTTATATTATTGAATAATTTAAATTTGTTTTTTAGAAGATTCCATAAAAAAGGACCATTGTAAGTTATGCAGAATTTGTTTATATGTAGACGGAAAGAAGGAATAACATTTAAAAATGTTTATTTGACTATATATACATTGTTTAATAGAGAACATATTTTTAATAATTATTAGTGTAAAATTATTAATAATTCTAAACATAAATTTTAGAGTATTTAATTTTATAATATCATTAAATTTCAAGATATTCAGTATTTAATAATATTTATCTGTATTACATATATTACAAATATTGAAAATATCTCTGATGGATATATTTTGTATAATAATTAATATATTTAGATTATATATATATATATATATATATATATATATATATATATATATATATATATATATATATATATATATATATATATATAATATACCATATATGGTATACAGTATACAATAATTTAGATAAGGTATACAAAATGTATTATAAATTAGTTTTAATGATTTTATAGTAAGCGAATATTTTAATTTATGTATAATTGATATAACTTTATAAAGCTTATTCGCTATATTATCTTTATCTTTTTTTCCAATTTAATTTCTCATCTATAGTGATTATTATCCTATAAATATATAATACTGTATTCTATTAATTATATTACCATTTATATGTAAAACAAAACTATTTATATATTTGTTATCATTAAACTTATCATGTATTAAAATATAAAATGATTTATCTATGTTAATAGTTAGTTTATTTTCTGATAACCATATATTTAATTTATTAAGTTCATTATTCATGGTTAACTTAAAAGTATTAGCATATTTATCTTTACAAATATACATTAGTATTGTCAGCGAATTAAATATGAATAGAATAATTAAAAACAATATGTAAATTATTTAAAAATATATTAAAAAGTAAAGAATCTAAAACAGAACCTTTAGGAACACCTATATAAATATTTCTAAAATCAGACTTAGTATCATTATAAATAACACATTGCATTCTATTTTCAAGATAACTTGTAAAAAATCTTTTGCAACACCTCTAAAACCATAATTTTCATTTGTGTTATCAGTCATTTATGATCTATAGTATCAAAGGCTTTTTATAGATCGATTAATAAAATAGCTGATAACAATTTACTTTCCAAATTATTAGTAATATTTTCCATAAGATAATTGAAAGCATCATGTGTACTATAATTTTGCCTAAATCCAAATTGATATTCATTAATCTTAGAAAATGTATTCATGAATTCATTCATTCGATTTTTAATTATATTTTCAAATATTTTGGAAAATTGAGATAATAGAGAAATTGGTCTTTAGTTACCTGGTAAAGTGTTGTATATTTTAAGTATATTTGGGAAAGTACCTTGCGAAATCGAAATATTAAAAAGTTGTTACAATATATATTTTATGTCATATATAATATGTTTTATTAAGTTGAGGGATTATATCAATTTCAAATAAGTCTCTAGAGGTTTTCATAGCGCAATTTTTTACAACATTAACAGTGTCAGAAATTGAAATAGGGTAAAGATAAAAAGTAACTGAATTTATTAGATCTGACGGAAATATATATTTATTATTTTAGGAATTTTATCAGATAACGATTTATCTAAAGTACAAAAATAATTATTTAACATAGTCACGGTTTAAATCATCTTCTTTGGTAATATTATTGAAGGGACAATTAATTTTATTTTTTGAATTTGGATTCAACTACAATTCTACTACTACTACTACTACTACTACTACTACTACTACTACTACTACTACTACTACTACTACTACTACTACTACTACTACTACTACTACTACTATTACTACTACTACTACTACTACTACTACTACTACTACTACTACTACTACTACTACTACTACTACTACTACTACTACTACTACTACTACTACTACTACTACTACTACTACTACTACTACTACTACTACTACTACTACTACTACTACTACTACTACTACTACTACTACTACTACTACTACTATCAATCAATCAATCAATACGATTTATTTATACACTCAAAGTTAGCATGAAAATGCTCTGGCAAGTGTTAAACGAGAGAAACGAAAAAATATAAACATCATAAACAAAAACAATTTAAATTAATCAGCGCATGGCTAGAATATATTTTTTAACATTACGTTTAAAAGCATCATGATTAGAAATCATACGGATACTTAGAGGAAGTTGATTCCAGTTTAACGGAGCAGAATAAACAAAAGCTCCATTTAGAGTACGCGATAGTCGACATCTGTCAGAGGATAGCAAATATCTATCATCGGTAGAACGGAGGGTTCGAGTCGATAATTTAGGTTTTAACATCTCATTGATGTATTGTGGTTTAGCGGTTAGTAACGACTTATGTACTATACAAAGTAGTCTGTATAATGTTCTTTGTTTCATAGATAGCATTTTGATGGACTTCATCTTCAACGTTATGATAGAGTGATCGGTACGTGGTTGTTTAAAAATCAAACGTACAGATGATCGAATGATTCGTGTGAGAGGACGAATTCGGCACTCGGGTAAACCTTGAAGGATAGAGCAGCAGTAGTCAATGGGTGACATTGCTAATGAATTAACAAGTATTCGGCAGAGGTCATTGTTGATATATTTACGAATATTACGTATCATATGTAGCTGGTAATTCGAACGTTGACATATGTTGTTGATTTGCTTCTTAAAGGTTAAGTCATCATCTATTGTAAAACCAAGATATCGTATAGAACTACTTGGTTCTACTATAATACCATTCACAGATATCACCGGGAAATCGTAGTATGTTTCCGGAATGTTGATTAGCTCAGATTTAGAAGCGTTAAGCAGCAGCATATTATTCAATAGCCATGCACGTATTTCGCTAGCACATAGTGAGAGATCATTTCTGTTGGAAGTATAATGACGAGACAGAGATGTGTATAAAAGTATATCATCGGCGTAAAGATGATAATGAATTGATGAGTAGGATTTAATTATATTAGTGAGAGGCGCAATATAAATTAAGAATAGAAGTGGGCCTAGAACTGAGCCTTGGGGAACACCCGTAGTTATAAGTTTAGTTATAGAGATGGAAGAGCCGGTTTTCACAGCAAAGGTACGATATTTAAAGAATGATATTAGCCAAGAAAGTGCTATTCCATCAACACCTATGTCACGTAATCTATTAGTTAGAATGTCATGGTCAAGGGTATCAAACGCTGCTGATAGATCTAATAACAAAAGTTGAATAGGAGATTCAGTGTCAAGTGAGTTAAGTATATTGCTGATGACATGATTTAAACACGTTTCAGTGCTATGGTTAGGTCTATAGGCACTTTGAAAAGGGTCAGTGATATTATTAATTTCAAGATAGTATATTAATTGCTTAAAAACTACCTTTTCTAGAATTTTAGATATAGTAGAGAGTTGAGAAATTGGACGGTAGTTACATAGAGAGTTTTTATCAAGATTATTTTTCTTGAGAATAGGTGATATTAGTGCATGTTTAAAGTCAATGGGGACAGTGCCATAACTTAAAGAATTTTTAAATATAGTAGTAAGATATATAGAAAGTGCGGGTGCAATTTTTTTCATAAGAGATAGTGGAATGGAGTCAAGGGGAGAGGAAGATTTAGATGATAGAATGAGTAATTCAATATAGTCAGTAGATGGTGGAGTAAAGGAAGATAATAAAAAGGAAATAGATGGTGGTGTATAAGGTAAAGTGGGTAGTGCAATACAAATAATATTGTAAATAGTCTGTCTGATTATTTCAATCTTATTTGTGAAAAAAGAAGAAAATTGATTGCATAGATCAGAAGAAATAATATCAGGAAGAATTTTCTCTTTAGTTTTTCCCATAAGGCTGTCGCTCACATTATACAGTAACTTAGCTATATTTCCACAGTTTACTATTTTATTGTGGTAATATGATATTTTGGCCATTTTAATAGATTCTTTGAAGGTAGTTGAGGCTTCAATTAGTGCAATTTTATTGTTTTCCGTTTGGTTTTTGGAAAAACATCTCTCGGCTTTACGCAAGTGTTTTTTGGCTCTTATGTTTTCGGAATTAAACCAATGGTTATTATTAGTGTCAATAATATGTTTAGTTTTTTGTGGCGAATGTGTACTTAACAGGTGGGAGAGGCAGTTATTTAGATTTAGCATAGTGATGTCATTTCGATCATTGAGAATAAGTACATGAAGGTCACTAAGAAAGTTAGTAATCGAGATGTTAGATATATTACGATAATAAATTGTTTTCTTAATGGGTTTAGTAGGCATTGGGTAGTTTACTGTAAAATACACCGCATAGTGATCAGATAATAGATGTTTAGTATCTAAAATAGAAATTATTAATGACGAGTTAATACAAGAGAAAACGAGATCAAGTGTATTTCCTGAAATATGCGTGAAAGAATTTACATGTTGTTGAAGTGAATGAGATTGCATAAGTGATATAAAGTCTATAGAGAGTTTATTTTATTTGTTTATAGGGATGTTAAAATCACCAAGAAATATTGTATTAGTTAAGGAAGGGAGTGATGAGATAAACTCATTAAGATTATCTAGAAATGTCTGATAGGTAGATGATGGTGGTCGATAAACAAGAAATAATTTAATAGTTAAGCCTCCAGAAATAAGTAATGAGACTAGTATTGTATCACAGTCAATAATATGTACAGGGTTGGAAGATATAAGTTTAATCGTATTTTTAAATAAAATCCCGACACCGCCTCCTATACGATTAATACGAGGTGTATGAATAAGTTGATAGTTTTTTGGTATAATAGAAAGTGTAGGGGTGTCAACTGTTAACCAAGTTTCAGTTAGAGCTATAATATCAGTATCAAGGTCAGAAATATTATCAGAAAGAATGAGATTGTTAGCATTTAGAGATCTAATGTTGATAAGTGACATAGTAAGATTGGAACTTAGTCATTTAGTTTGGGTATTAGATATATTAGTAGTTTTACTAGTAGATGCAAAATACTACTACTACTACTACTACTACTACTACTACTACTACTACTACTACTACTACTACTACTACTACTACTACTACTACTACTAATACTACTACTACTACTACTACTACTACTACTACTACTACTACTACTACTACTACTACTACTACTACTACTACTACTACTACTACTACTACTACTACTACTACTACTACTACTACTACTACTACTACTACTACTACTACTACTACTACTATACATAAATGATACTGCTATTATTAGTATATATTTTAAATCAATCAGTTGACTATTAGCTTATATAAAAAATATATGCGTGTGTGTATACATATATGTATATATATATATATATATATATATATATATGTATTTGTGTATTAAATATATATCTTCTACTACCTATTAATCAGGTAGGTTCGCTTCAGTTGCTTCAGTGATATTGATGTGTGTAATAATATTGATAACGATTACAAACAAACACTTGAACACCTCCGACAAAACACCACATATCGGTTACGCCGAATACAGTCAATTCCTCGAATCCACGGTTCGACATTCCTTATCGCGCATGAACCCCATTATAAGATACATCATATATATTAACGTAGACTCCTTTAGCGAACTGGTAATACGAATCGAAGAATTTGATCGCGGTGATTTCACTAACGGCGGAAGTTCGTTCCAAATAGATCGTCTGCTAGGTCAGTATTGCCCGGTAGTCGACTACTTCAACGGCACCTACCTAGCCAAGTGCCCGGCATTGCGCGGAACCGGCTGTCTAGAACTAGCGATCACTAGGAAGAGCCTCGATTTCGCGTTGTACACGAGCGTAGCGTACCCCAGCGAAGTAGCCGTGTACAAGACGTCGGTTTGCGCGACGGTACCGCCGTCCGAAGATAATGTTCTACGTTCACGACGCGAACAGGTGGTCACGTGGACATCCGACTACGCCCACTCGGCCACTTTGACGCACCACTACGGAGAACCAGTCCACTTGATCACCGACGAGGAGATGTGTCGACTCATCGCCCACCACTACGACCACGTGACAATGATGGGGTCGTCACACATGAGGTATGTAAAGTTATATTTAATAAGGTATGACTAGTTTATTTATAATGCGTACATAACAATGTAAGGTAGTATATATATGAGATTAAAATGACATTGTATCGGTATCAACGTTGGCTTATATAGCCTCTACTGGTCACGCATGACCAGCCAGTATCATATGATGATCTAGGCTCACCGCATCTATAGAATAAATATGTATAACAATGGCAGTGAAAATGTAGTGATTTGCATTATATGAATACATCGTATAATGCACGTGATAATAATTATACAAACTATACAAGGTACGCATTCGACTACATCCTAACGCGCTGTTTCCGATTGGACGACAGCGCTTGGACTTTGAAGAGGAAACACGGCGATACCGTCATCGATAATATCGACTACAAGTATATCGAGCTAGGCAGTCAATTCGAGAGTTTCGTTGCGGCTGAGATGAACAAGTTTACTTATACCACGAAATCGTTGATGATTCTACAGTTCGGAGCGCACGATCTGAGTCACGGCTTTAAATACATGAACGAAACGAAGAAATCTATCGAACAATTCATGGAGTCCGTGGAACGATTGTGTAAACTCGGTATTAAAGTGGGCGTGACTACAACGACCCCGTACCCTGATAGGATACATTATAAAGATAAAGGATTTCGTAATAATTTCGCAATAGCAGCGTTCAACTATTTGCTATGGGAAAAAATATCTATTATGCAGGTATGTGTACATATATATATATATATATATATATATATATATATATATATATATATATATATAAACATTAGCCTATACATATTACCATAGAATATGCTATATAACCTAGTTTACATAGTTCACACAGCTATAGGTGTAATTCAGGAACAAATAGAGATATATATATATATATATATATATATATATATATATATATATATATATATAGGTACATAGGTCCTAAAGGTACATAGCCTACCTACGATGTATTTAGAAGAATAATGTATTATTATATATGGTGGCGATACTAACATAATGATGATGATGCATTTCTATTTATTAAAGTGAATCCAACGATTTAAAAGTAAATATAATGTTAGTAATATTAAATCTGATGCTTTTC
The DNA here is from genome assembly GCA_964019155.1 of Osedax fenrisi. NCBI lineage: Eukaryota > Metazoa > Annelida > Polychaeta > Sabellida > Siboglinidae > Osedax > Osedax fenrisi. The sequence continues at coordinate 121,033,857 of OZ025239.1, read as the reverse complement.
TATTTAAAAAATGCATATAGGATAAGGATAAGGATAATTTATTATTGCAAAAATTTTTTGATTTTTAACAATAAATGGCTAAGCAAAATAGTCAAATTGACTTTCGAGGTATTTGGCCAGAGTAAATAATAATGCAATTAAATATTACACATTCAAACATGTATGTGTATAGAAGGATAATCAAAGGGAATATATAAGTGAAGGAAGCTTCGGGGTTGCCCAAATCCCATATGGGTAGCCCACACCCAGGAGTGTAATACTCAGTGATTTATTTAGCGTTTCAAACAATCAGAAATATAATCCCTATGTTAATCCATCTGAACTATATAATAATAATTAATAAACAATTTACATATTAGTAATTCATAATAATAAATAAATAATCACGGAGCTTAATAAAAGACAACAAATAAAATAAAAATATATAGATGTATATAATAAATATGATGCATTTATAATTTATTAGATACATCACATAATGTATTTACAAGAACAAAATGCATCTGTTGATTTAGATGATAACATTATGTTAATTATGTTATAATTTGATGCATATGTTGTCATTTCTTTTTACAAATCAGTACCTGTTTTAATAATAACAATGTTGGCGCAATAATCTTTATTGATTTAAAAAAAGCATTTGACACAGTTAATCACAGAATATTACTTTTTAAATTAAAAAATATTGGAGTACGAGGCATTGCACTTAACTGGATAATGAGCTATTTAACAAATAGATATCAACAGTGTATATATAATGATGTAATTTCAGATAAACTAAAAGTCATAACGGGTGTACCCCAAGGCACCATCCTAGGACCCATTTTATTTTTAATTTATATTAATGATATTACAAAATCATCTTCTTTATGTAAGTTTACCATGTTCGCAGATGATACTACTTTATATTTTGAAAATACATCAGCCGAATTACTTAATTATATTTGTCAAACTGAATTAAAAAATATTAATAAATGGTTAATATATAATAGGTTATCATTAAATTTAAATAAAACTTGCTTTATGTCTATTAATTCAAGAACTATTATAAATATAAATTTAAATAACAGAAATATTGAAAGAGTTACATTTTATAAATTTTTAGGCGTAATTATAGACGATATATTAAACTGGAAACAACATATCTTGTTTTTAAAATAAAAACTAAAAAAAATCATATGGATTACCAACATTATTTCCAAATTTATAAATAAAAAAGCATTACTTCATATATATAATTCCATATTCTTGCCTCATATAAAGTATTGTAACATATTTTGGGGAAATACATATAAATCTAATGTATCATGCATATATATTCTTCAAAAGCGAATGATAAGAATTATATGTAAAAAACATTTTTTACATCATACTAATGGACTATTTATTGATAATTCTTTATTAAAAATAAATGAAATTACATATATAAGTACATGTGAATTTATGTTTAAAATTTTCAATGATCTTCATCCTGTTATAACAAATGCATTTTTTTCTGTAACTTCATCATCTCACAACACTAGGAGCATAAATAATTTCTCAATTATTAATTTAAAAAAAGAACTATGCAGAAGAACATTAATATACATTGGACCAATTACCTGGAATAAGCTTGATAATATTTTAAAAAATATTTCAAATTATAAATTATTCAGGAAACGTATGTATACACATTTGTTATCTTCTTACTCAGTATACTTATAATCTAAATCTCATTTTTCTAATTTTATATCTTTTATCATGTCTTTTATCTAATATTGTATTATATACTAAGATCCACATTTTATTCTTATTTTAATTTATTGACGTTTATGTAAAAATTAAAAAAAAATTAATACTTTTGAGTGTTTTACTTTACAATATTTTATTTCCCCGACATTAATAATATTATTTTACTGAATTTTTGCATTTTATATTTGAATTTACTTTCATGTTTTCTTTCTTTTTAATTGACGTTTATATAAAAATAATAAAATTAAAAAAAACTGTTAGGTATTTCTTTTTTCTTTAGTATTTTCTTTAGTATTTTTTATTTCCCTCTGACTAATAATATTATTTGACTTTATTTTTAATTACATAAACATTTTGTATTGAATCTTTTTTCTTGTATACTTGATTATACTTCTTTGTTTTATTTCTCTTTATTGACACTTATATAAAAATTAGTAATTAAACTAACATTTCAGTTTGAACAAATATTTTACATTCTTTACATTATTATAAAGTATTACAAAAAAATTCCTAAAACTTATTTACTGAAAAAAAAAAAAAAAAAAAAAAAAAAAAAAAAAAAAATGTTACATACATTTCTTACCACCTTTCTAGATATTCTTTTTGTTATGTTTTATTCAGTTTTATTCAGTTTTACTTCATTTTACTTCATTTTTTCTTCTTTTATACTAATACATCTATATTTTTGTTTAGTGTATTATTTTATAGTACTTATTATTTATTTTAGTTATTTATTTATAAATAATTAAATGATGATTACATAATTTTATGGCAAGTTCAAACAATTTATATTATTTTTCTATTTTATTCATTGTATTGTATCTATGTAAACAGGAAGTCATCTAATATTTTATAATATTTTATTTATTTAGTTTTTTTTTGAACTTGCTTTAAGATTAAGGGTAATTGTCTCGATAAGCTTTAGCTTCTACAAAAACCCTGGTGCAAACCTAAATCTGATAATAATAATAATAATAATTTCTCTGCATGGCTCTCATATAGCTTTGATGCACTTTTTATATTATATTTAACTCATCAGATGCATTTATTTTTCTCAGTGTAGATCAACAAACTAGTACGCAGATAGATTGTCTATAAATATATGTTCGTGATAATAAGATATATTCTCATTTATTATATATAAAGAGTGAAAGCCGCTTACTTCGACAGCCACGTACATCGATAATTCGGCTACATCGACATTTCGAGATATTTTTGTTGGATTTACACCTATTTACATGTAAATTAATCCGCGTACATCGACAATCCACTTATATCGATAATTCGGCATTATCGACATATTTATGAGGTAATATTTGGAATTGAATCCACTTATATCGACAAATTTGATTATAAAACAAATTATTTACAAATTTTAATTTTTATGAAAAGTATTCCCTTTCGAGTAAAAGTATTCATTTATATTCCCCTACAGGGGTATACTACACAATATCGTCAGTATATCTATAAATAACTTGATATTTAATATATTATGTAATTGGTCAATATTTAGATACGCCTACAAATATGTATCATATATAATATAATATGCTATAATATAGTATATGATATTATATAAACATATTGCATATTGTATATATATACTATAATATATTATACACTACTTGTATATCAGTATTAATACTATATTCTATTTATGTTAAATACAATTAATTATAATATTATAGTTTTATAATACTAAAGTACGCGAGAGATACACAATTTGTACTCAGTTGTTGATACATAGTTTTTATCATATACAAATATCAAAACATTAACAAAAGTAAAAAGTAGGAAAGTAACAATGAACTATATAATCCGTAGTCATATATTATTGTGTCAGTAGTGTATAGTATCCTTAATTACTGGCGTCACTATTACGTACTAACACCTATGACTCATTGTGTAGGTATATATTTATATTCAATTTATATCTAAATATCATGTTATCTATTATAAGTAATACTATATAGAGTTATATATCTACTATATAAAAGAAAGTCTATTTAATTATATATATATATATATGTGTTTGTATCTGGTGAGCTAACTCGAGAACCGGGGTACGTCGCGAAAATATGATATACCATATCTTCCTAAATTTACAACAGTATGGTCTTGGTCCGGAAAATTTTTTGAATTTTTTACCGCGTACCCCAGAAAAACCTATAAAATTGACTTTTTGCCATTAAAATGATTTTTTGTCATCTAAAATCTTCGGCGTCGCTTTTTTGAAATATATTTTTTACATTTTTTCGAAGTATTTTTTTGTAATTTTTTTGAATTTTTTTTTGAAATTTGTTGAAATTTGTTTGAAATTTTTGAAATATTTTTGAAATTTTTTGAAATATTTTTGAAATTTTTTGAAATAATTTTAAACATTTTTTTGAAATATTTTTAAACATTTTTGTGGACATTTTTTTGAAATTTTTTTAAAATATATTTTGTAATATTATCTATATTTTTTGTTTTATTTTTAAAAATATTTTAAAAAATTTGAAATATTTTTTTATATTTTTCAACTAATCGTTGTTATATTATTTAAAGATATAATTAAAATATTATAATTATATAATAAAGATATAAATATTATAAGATATAAATATTATACTTTTTAAAATATTTGTAGAACATTTATAGAAAATATTTTTGTAATATTTGGAAATATTTATTATATACTAACAATACAGAATCAGGAATAGCTATAATTAATAAATAATAGATAGGCAACAACAATCAAAAATCAAAAATCGAACAACGCAGGGTGCGGTTTGGGTTTTCTGAATTTGTAAATGCTTACTACTTTTTTAATTTATATCATTTTTATCTGAAATTTTTACTGTAAATGTATAACATATACATCTATATAAATTATGTTTTAATTATATTTATATTTTATATTAATTAAATAAATAATGATTATGTATGATTATGTAATATATTTATAATAAAAAATATTCATCGTTTATAAACTGTTTTATTTCATACTTTTAAATTAATTGTATTTATAAAAAACATAATATATATGTATTAGGATAGTATCTATTGAATAAAAAAAAAATTATGTAATTATCTTTATTAATTTTTTATCAGTAGCGTTTTCGGTGGAGCTATAAATAGCATGGTGTAGATGAACTCCCGCGCGTACCCTTAAGTAATATTTTGTAATATTGGAAATATGTGTTGTATTTTTTTTAATATTTTTTGAAATATTCTTGAAATATTTTTCCACGAATTTTTGAGATATTAAAAACGAATATTTATCTAAATTTGTTTGAATTTTTTTATGAAAAATTTATGTTATTGTACATGAAAAGCAGAATCATATAGCCATAATTAATAAATAATAGATTGGCAAACTATCAAACAACGAGTAAAGCAGAGTTGGATACGGCAAATAATTCCAAATCAGGAATAGTTATAAATTAATAAATGATAGATAGGAAAATAATTTAAAAAAACCGAGCAACTCCGATTTGGAACGGTGTGGGTTTAGGTTTTCAACATATTTTGGAATATTTGAAATATCTGTTTTATTTTTTAAAATATTTTTTCACTAATTTTTTAAATATTAAAAAAAATATGTTTCTACATTTGTTTGTATTTTAGATAAACTTTATTTAATTGTATATACTATAAATGTAGGATCAGGAACAGCTCTAATTAATAAATTGTAAATAGGAAAACAATCAAAAACCGATAAATGTACTGTTTGTATTTGGATTTAGGTTTGAGTTTTCGACATTTTTTTAAAAATTATTTTGTAATATTTTAAATATTTGTTGTATTTTTTAGCAATTATATATTTTAGCATAATCAGGAATAGCTATAATCAATAATAATAAATAGTCAAACAATCAAAAACCTAGCAAAGCCTGGTATACTAGCCTAGGTTACTAATATATTGAAATATTTTTTATATTTAAAAAAATATTTGTTGACACTTTTTTAAAATATATTTTATAATATTTTAAATTATTTTTTCTATTTTTACAAATATTTTATGAATAAATCTTAAAAAGAACAACGCTAGATCTACATCGGATACAGTTAGAATTATTAAATATTAGTTAGAAACAAAATTAAAGATTAGCTATGCGTAATTAGGAATAACTAAAATTAATAATTGATAGGCAAATAATAAAAAACCGAGCAACGTCGGATTGGGTACGGCAATCAATTCCATATCATAAATAGTTATAATTAATCAATTATAGATATGCAAATAAAAAAAAACTAAGCAACGTCGATTTGGAACGGTTTGGGTTTAGGTTTTCAACATATTTTGGAATATTTTAAATATTTTTTCACTAATTTTTTAAATATTAAAATAAATATGTTTCTACATTTGTTTGTATTTTAGATAAACTTTATTTAATTGTATATACTAGAAATGTAGAATCAGGAATATCTCTATAGATATATTCCTTTTATTATAAATTATAATTAATAAATAATAAATAGGCAAACAATCAAAAACCGATAAATGTCGGTTCGGGCTCTGTTTGGGTTTGGGTTTAGATTTGAGTTTTCGACATTTTTTGTAATATTTTAAATATTTGTTGTATTTTTTTGCAATTAAATATTTTATCATAATCATGAATAGCTATAAATTATAGCCTATAATTAATAAAAATAAATAGGCAAACAATCAAAAACTTAGCAACGCCGGTTCGGGTATGGATACTAATATGTTGAAATATTTTTTATATTTAACAAAATATTTGTAGACACTTTTTAAAATATATTTTATAATATTCTAAATTATTTTTTGTATTTTTAAAAAATATTTTACGAATACATCTTAAAAACGAACAACGCTATAGCGTTATATCTATAGATCTACATCTGATGCACTTAGAATTATTAAATATTAGTTAGAAACAAAATTAAATATTAGCTATACATAATTAGGAATAGCTATAATTAATAATTTATAGGAAAATAATCAAAAACCGAGCAACGTCGGGTTAAGAACGGCATGCCAAGCAATTTAAAATCAAGAATAGTTATAATTAATAAATAATAGATATGAAAACAATCAAAAACCTAGAGACGGCGGGTCGGGATGGTTTGGGTTTTAGACATTTTTTAAAAAAATATTTTGTAATATTTTAAATATTTGTTGTATTCTTTAATATATTTTTTGAAATATTTTTCCAATAATTTTTTAAATATTAAAATATTTTTCTACATTTGTTTGTATGTCAGCTAACATTTATTTTATTGTATATAAAAATAGTTAGGACAAAATTAAATACAAATATTTAGCAATGCAGAATTAGGAACAGCTATAATTAATAAATAATAGATAGGAAAATAATAAAAACCGAGCAACGCCGGGTAGGGTACGGCTAGTTGTATTATAGTACAATATGGTACGGGAATACTATAGTATTTATATATAAACTATTATATGATATAAAAATACATTGCATGGATCAACTCTCTGAGTACAAGTCGGTGGTGCAGTGCTTCACCAGATGCAGGTATATGATCTCAATTGTAATTAACAATTCTTAAAATAGATTTTGGTCATAATATCAATAGTATCAAAGGTAATGGCGTAACTTGTTAACATGTCGCATCACGAATTGTTACGTCATTAGTTTCCATTGTGTGTTTTTTATTTTTTCTATATCCTATGTTATATTTAATAAAGTAATTCATTATTATAAAATATGTCTAAATATCATCATATTATCTATTATACATCATTGTATTTCGAATATGTAAACTAATAGTATACTATAGTATGCATATATACATACATGCAATAATTTAAAAGTAAGATATAACTATATAACTATATAAAAAAACTATCAAAAACATAAATAATAAAATAGACAAATATTCTTATAAATATAAAGATCGTGAATCAAATAAGCCGATCCAGGATCGCCGATCAATTATCGCGATCCTACCCATCACTAACTATACTGTATTCTATATAGGTTAAGTATAACCTATACTTTATAGTTAAGTATAATATATACTATATAGTATACTATACTATATATCATATACTCTACTATACTATAATATACTATATACATTTAAATAATACTTTTTAATATATTCTTTGATTGAATTGCGATGGGTGTGTAAATAATTATTTATTAAATATTAATAATATTAATATTATTTAATAAACATGTAATTAAACCTTTTTGTTATTATATTATATGCATATATTATATTATTACATACAATTAATTATCAATAAACTAATGCGTTATACATCATTAGGGCTACGCCCCTATCGCTCATATCGACAATCCGCCTATATCGACAATTTTCGAGCTTACACAACCATGTCGATGTAAGCGGCTTTCACTCTATATATATATATATATATATATATATATATATATATATATATATAATTATAAAATGTGAATGTAATACCTATATAAGGAGAATATTTCATTATATGATTGATCATCATCTTAAACATACATTTATATTAGTATACCGTGGATATTATGGATATACCTGTTGACAATGGTGAGTAGATGTACATGTATAGGCTTGTACGTATAGTGCTAACCTCCATTAGGGGAATGTCCCCAATTACCGACCCCCTCCTAAAACTGACCCCTTCTCGTATCTCAGTAACTATAAGTGATATCAAAAAATAATATATACACGAACTGTTAGTAATTTAATGATAAATATGAATAAGTATTTTTTTTAAACACATATTTAATCCTACAATTGTTATTAGATAAAATGTAATATTTTGTTTTTACTTTTTAAATATTTGAATAATAACTTTTTTTAAATCATTTTAAATACTTTATTAACTAAAAGAAAACTTAATACTGCACATAATATTGTAGATCAATAAAAATGTTATAACTATTATAAAAATAATTAAATTTGAATAACTACTAACCAAAATATCTTAATTATAGCAACCCATATGATTTTCCTAATACCGACCCCCTAAATTACCCTAATACCGACCCCCACGTGATTTATAATATCCAATCAAAATAGATCAGTATTTTACTTTAAAATATGTCATAAGTTGTTTGTGTATCATTGATATCGATTAAGGATTCATGATTCCATTCGATTATATACATACTGATTAATAAGTAAATATTAAATAATAATATACACTATTTTAATATAATTACTATGAAGTTTAAATTAAAATTTAATATTACTATTAAAACATAAATTCAAAAAAAAATAATTGCGTGCATGTTATAATTAATTATATTTATGAATATCTACTATGTTGATTGGATATTATAATACTAAAAGTATGTATACCACGATTATTTTAGGGGGTCGGTAATAGGGGAAGGGGGTCGGTATATTTCTATTGTTTTTAAATAAGTAAATAATAATAATGAAATACAGTATAATGCATTAATAATGCAACTTTATATGTCTATGCATAGACATATAAAGTTAATTTTCGAATATATATAATAAATATATATATTATACATTAGTAAAATATGTATTTAATTATACACGGTATAGCGAAGATAATATTAACTGCTAGATACTGTATTTCATTATTATTATTTACTTATTTAAAAACAATAGAAATATACCGACCGTATATCGGTATATCGGTATACAGTAGTATTTAATATTTAATATATACATGTATATATTAAATATTAAATACTACTGTATACCGATATACTTTATACCTATATTATCTATTATATTCTGGTGATCGTGTTAAACAATATACTACTTTGTAATGTATATATATATATATATATATATATTTTTTATGATAATTATATATTATATCTTATAAGCCACGATTCACTAATTTTATGAATCCGAGAATGTATTCCAGGCTGATATTTAACATGGTGGGGGGGGGGGTGCTTTATATGAAGGCATTGTTTGTATGATATCATATATATATATCATATCATATATATATATATATATATATATATATATATACTATATTCATTCAATTAAAAGTAGTTAACTACAATACAATACAAGTGTACCTATTTGCATGATAATCCAATATTTACTAACACCATTATCAAGTCAATATTGTGACAGTACCTCGCCTAGTGTATGTAGGCTTATTCTCGGACTATATATGTAATGTTTATAAAGTATCGATATCCGTTTATCGTAAAGTATACTTAAGGCTTTATTTCTACTTCACGATTAATATAACACTTTATTTGCATAGAAAATATATATTAACTACATCATATGCACTTACAAATTATATTTGCACTTAAATTAATATACATTTTTTAATATTATTTTTGTATATTATAACTAATTATATAAATAAAAAACTAATATTAACTCATTTTATAATCATAAAATTAATAAAATTAAAAGTATTACTAAAATGTTACGTGGTGATAGATATTCATTCTTTAAATACACGTGTGTACATACCTTTATATTGTGGTATATATTTAGAATATGCATAGTAAATAAAGAATTTAAAAACATATTTATTTACACTATAACTTTCTTATTATTTCATTATACATTATTGTTAACTTAATTGTTTAAACGATGTCTAAATAAAATGTCTTATTCTTCTTCTAGTAAATAGATTCTATATAGATATTTCTATAGATGATAAATATACCAGTATATTTTAAAATGTACACATATATATTTATTTTTAAATAATATATTTTGTTTACAAATTATCTCTTAAATTATTTCAATTATATAATATTATACTATAGTGTACTATATTATTATATAGTATATATATATATATATATATATATATATATTCATTCGTGTTCTGTCTCTCTTATTGAACGGTCGTGTTTTCAATTTTACATTTTACATTTAATTTCTATAAAATCAATTCAAGATAAGTGAACAATAGCTTATTTTATTTTAGAATTATTTATTCAATTCATTACATTCCATATTATATTCTGTTTATATATTATAAATATTTGTTTGTATATATGTATTGATTTTGTTTATACATGATGAATATTTTTCCAGTATGTATATATTAAATTAATTATTAAAGTAATTATTAATATATTATATCTTCATTAGTATAATTATAACTTACATTTATATTATATATTTTTAATAATATACATAAATAAATAGTATTAAAAACTAATTGTACGCTTCACTGATTTATTCTAGTTTAATTTATTTACATTTTTATATTGGTTCATTTTTTTATAGTTACGTATTATAGTTATTTCTTCATTATATTTATATATTATACTATATAGCTTCTTAAATTTATATTATATAATTATATAACTATTGGTATACATATTATCTTTAAATATTGATATTTAAATAATATTAATTATTGATTATTACTATGTCACCAATTTCTAATGATAAACTATATAAATTAATTCAAGATTTATCAGATAAAATTAATAAATTAAATGATAAAGTTGATTATCAGACAAATATAATTTTAAATTTAACAAAGGAAAACAATATATTTAAAGAAACAATTAGTAATAGTCAAATAAAAAATAATAATAGTATTGATATCGATATCGATACAATAACTAATACACTTAAGGATATAGAGAATAATAAACATATTGCTAATAATATAATTTTTACCAATACAAATACAGATTTTAATTTAAAAACTGATTTTAATAATACTAATAGTTTTACGGATTTTATAAATAAAAAATTGGATACAAAGTTATCATATAATAATATTTTAAATATACATAAATTAAATACTAATAACAATAAAAAATCTGGAACTGATGATGTATTAGATGATATAGAGTGTACTAAATATATAATTAAGTCAGATAGTTTAGAGACAAAATTAAAAATATTTAAAAATAAAAATAAACTATTTGACACTAAAATATATATAAGCCAGCAATTAAATTTCAATACACATAACATATTTTATAAAACTAGACAATTGAGAAAAGCAGAAAAAATAAATAAAACCTGGATTTATAAAGATACTGTATATATTAATACAAATAAAGAAGATTTAAAATAAATAATCTCAATCAATAATATTAATCAATTGGATAAATATTAATCAAATTAAATAAAATTAAAATATATTGTCTATATATATATATATATATATATTTTTTTTATTTTTATTATATTTTCTCTTCATTAATATTTTGCATTTATACTTTATATTTAATTTATAAAATTTATATTTGTAAACATAATCTTTAACTAACTTCAGGCTTATTCAGTATTACATTTTTAACAATATTATATAATAAAACATAACATTAATTACATACACAAGTATTAAAAGTTTATACAGTTTTTATAGTTTTATTTATTTTTCAGTCATTTCAGGTTTATTCAGTATTACATTTTTACCAATATTATATAATACCATTTACATTTTATTGAATTTACATACAAGTATTATAATTTAAAAGTATATAGTTTTTATAGTTTTATTATATTTTATTCAATTCAGGTTTATTTTTATACTTTATATTTTATAGTTTCAGGCTTATTCAGTATTGCATTTTTTCATCATTATATATCTTTTAATTTAGTTCTATTTAATTTATTTGTTTAGCTTCCATTGTTTTTTTTTACATATCGTTTTCTTCTCTATTTATATATTAGTTATGCAGTTTAGTTCACCATCAATTAATAAAGTCTTAACTTATAATTACATTCCTGACGAACTAAAATGCGATTCTAATATAATCGAAAATATAAATAAAACTTTTTTACAGTGTAAATATTATGATAATTTATCAAATTTAAATATATGTCGTAAATTATCTATTATTCATTTTAATGCTCGGAGTATTCCTAAAAATTTCGATTCTTTTACTGATTACCTTTTATATTTAAAAATAAACTTTATGATTATTGTAATAACTGAATCATGGCTAACTACATCTAATAAACACTTATTTAATATTCCTAATTATTCATCTGAACATATAGTAAGAAATAATAAGCGTGGAGGTGGAGTTTCCATTTTCATTAATAATAATATTAAATATAAATTAATTGATAATTTATCATTATCTGTCAATGATGCTTATGATATGATTACGATCTCATTTATATACGAACATATTAATTATTTACTATCAGGTATATATAAAGCACCTATATTTAATATAATTGAATTTACTGATATTATATATAATACATTTAATCGTAATCTAAATAAATCATTAATTTTAACAGGCGATTTCAATATAAATATAAATAATCATAATTCCCATACAAGTACTAAATTTTTTATTGATACTCTTTATTCCCTAAATTTAATAGCGACAATCACTAAACCTACCCATATAACTAATCAAACAAATTCTATTATCGATAATATTTACACACATTTTTTATCTTTGCCACTTTTTAATGGCGTTCTCTTGACTGATATCAGTGATCATTTACCGATATTCTGTATTTTTAAAAAAAATATTAATATAAAAACGAAAAACTCTTATAAATATATTAGGGATCATTCAGATCAAAATATTTTAAATTTTAATAATAATCTTACTAATATAAATTGGTCTTTCATTTTAACTCAATCTGATATTCATATATCTTTTAAAAATGTTATCTCTACATTAACTAATTCATATAATATATATTGTTCATTAAAAAAGTTAAAATTAAATCTGGAGTTTTTGATAAACCATGGCTAACCCCTTCCATCCTTAAATGCATAGGTAAAAAGAATAAAATGTATAAAAAATCTTTAAATAATCATTCACTAATAAATGTATATAAAAATTATAAAAATTGCTTAATGAAAATATTAAAATATACAGAGAAAAAATATTATGAAAATAAAATAAAAAATAATAATATTAAAAATACTTGGCGTACATTAAATAAAGTTATAGGAAATAATAAAAAATCAGGAACTATTATTGATAATAAATTAACAGATTTACAAAATGCTAATATGTTCAATTCATATTTTTCAAATATAGGTGTTGAATTAAATAAAAATATACCATACTCTAATCAAAATATATATGAAAATATTACTAGTAATAAGAGTTCAATTTTTATAAAGCCTGTTTCATCAATAGAAATTGAAAATATTGTATATAATTGTGATTCAAAATATAGTACGGATTCCCATGATTTTAACTTTTTTTTAATACGTAACATTATTTTATCCATTAGTAATATTTTATCAATTTTATTTAATAAATGCATTGAAAATGGTGTTTACCCTGATGTACTTAAAACATCTAAAGTTATAATTTTATATAAAAAAGGAAATAAAAATGATTGCTCGAATTATAGGCCAATATCATTGACATCACAATTCTCAAAAATTTTTGAAAAAATTTTAAAAGTAAGAATGTTTTCATTTTTAGATACAAATTCTTTAATAAACAATTCTCAATTTGGATTTCAAAAATCTATATCAACATGTGATGCTTTGATAAATTATATCGATTACTTACATATAAATTACAAATTATTCATATCCACAATATCGATTGATTTAAAAAAGGCTTTCGATACTATTAATCATGAAATTTTATTAAACAAATTATATATATATGGTTTCAGAGGTATCACTATTAAAAAGTCATTATTAAAAAGTTATTTGACAAACAGGTATCAATACGTAAGCTATAATAATACCAATTCTAAAATACTTCCGATTAAATGTGGTGTACCACAAGATTCAGTTTTGGGACCAGTATTATTTTTAATGTACATAAATGATTTACCTAATATAACTAATAAATGCAATTTTACTCTTTTTGCTGACGACACAACTTTAACATTTAAGTCTCATAAGTTAAATGATCTAGAAAAATAAATAAATTCTACTTTAGTTTTAATATGTGACTGGCTTTGTGGTAATAAGCTAGTTCTTAATATTGATAAAAAAAAATTAATTTTATTCCATCGCACAAGAGTTAAACATAAATTGAACATCAAAATAAATAATATAGCCATAAAACAATCAACTAATTTTAAATTCTTAGGCATTTTAATTGACGAAAATCGAAATTGGAAAATGCAAATAAATAATATTAAAAATAAACTTTACTATGGACTTAGTTTACTACATAGATATAAATATAAATTTAATATTAATACTTTAGTTATGCTATATTTTTCTTTTTTTCATAGTCATATTAATTATTGTTCTATTATATGGGGAAGTACTTACCATAGCAATATAAAATGTATTCAAATTTTACAAAATAAATGTATGAGAGCAATATATAAACTTGATAACAAAACCAATATGATTACATTTTTTTAAGACATAACATTCTTAAATTTAAAGATATAATAAATATATCCATTTATAAATATATGTTTAGAATATATAACAATCATTATTTGCATAGTTCAATTTGTAAGTTATTTACCTATAATTGCTCTTTATATACTTTTAGGTTAAATAGAACATTCTTAATACCAAAAATAAGATTTGATCATGATAAATTTAGTATTCGTTACAAAGGCGCATATTTATGGAATTCTTTAAATATAACCACATCATCTTTGACGAATTTGAATACTTTTACAATACATATTAAAAACATGCTTTTAAATAGTTATATTTAATCACTTACACCTTATCTGTATTGTTTGTTATTTTATTTACATGATCATCTTTTCTTCTTTTTAGCTCTTTTAAATTGTTCGTATTGTACATATTTTTATCTCTAGCCTTTGGTCTTTAGTTTTCTTTGATTTTTATAGTTTAACTTATTTATTATTTTAGTATCTTTTTACATTTTTTAATATTTTATTATATATTTTTATTATATTTTATTATTATTTTATTGTTATATACATGATGATTTCTTGGTATTGAGAGATATATTTAATTTTATTGTATTGCTTTTTTATGAGACAGAACACGAATGAACAATATAGAATTGTAAAATATTTATTTATATTTATTCATTTTGTATTTATTCATTTTGTATTAATTCTCTCATAACCAAGAGCAGGTTGGTATCTCGATAAGTTCAATAGAACTTCTATACCATACCTGTGTTTTTGATCTCGGTCATCAACTGAATCTGATATTATATTATATATTATATATATATATATATATAGTATTATATTATAGTCTGATTCCCTCTAATATATATAATAACGATATATTTATTGATAATTATCAACCCAGATTATAATCTGTTTTAATATAAAAAGTTCATCAGGTTTATATTATATAAATACATATATATATATATATAAATATTTAAAAATGAAATTTCTATACAATTTTATATTTATTATACATAAAATATTATATAATACAATAATAAAACAATTAAATCCACTGTATATAATCTATTTGTTGTAGAAAACCTACAAGAATCTTCTCTATTTCGATACGTTCAACTCGATACTTCCGTGGCAGAACTTCGACACACTCTGCGGTTGCCATTACATGTGTAGAATACCGGGGAAAGGAATACAAGGACAAATCGGTATTCAAGTATTTCGTCTTATGATGACTCAATTCTTAACGTAGTAAATGTTCTTACGGGGAAGCGCGACTTTCATATTTATCAAAATAAATTTGTATACAACATTTTTTTATTTAAAATATAGGTATGTTACTTTAAAATTTATCTTTTAAATTATCTTTAAATTATGTTTCCGTGAAATATATCACTTTTAAAATAATAAATTTTAAATTAACAATATAAATAAATGTTAAAACTATAAGGATAATAGTAGTATAATATATCATATATAACACATATAATATATATATTATGTAATGTGTAATCATTGATTCATGTTACTGTATATATATATATATATATATATATATATAATTATTTCACTACACTTACAAATTATGCTAACAGATCTTAGTTGTATATAAGTTAATGTTTTCATCATATATTTTATAAATGTATATATATATATATATATATATATATTGTAAAGTAATGACTTTATTATTGATAATAATTACAATTCGAGTCGATGATTAATGAGTATAATAGTTGTACTCAAAATAACCCACCGACATGTGACAGTTATTACTAATAACTTATTAGTAACTAGCCGGAGAGAGATAATGAGGCGTCGAAGGAAGAATGGACTAAGAACAATAACAGATTAGCTCGAACCCCGAGCCACGGCGGCTACACTAAGATAACAATGGCGACTCGTCAAATAGATAAGAAACTCAGACAGCCATGGGAAAATTCCACGTTGGAACTAAACTCTCGACTAATGATCAAATAGCAAAGTTGCAAAGATCATGAGAGAAAGTCACGTGAGAGAATACACTATATAAGGAACGACTTGTGCGTTTCATAATCAGTATCTCTCGCGTAGCATTCGTACACATACACACGTAGTATTACCACCGTCTCATCCGTATTGACATCGTAGCATACACACTGTTAGAAAAAAAGGTTGAATGAAGACTATAAAAAGGTTGAATTGATGTTCGTCTAGGCAACCTTTAAAAGGTTGAATGAAGCCATATATTTATACCTAATTTTTAGGTGTCATTCAACCTTTTATAACTAATAACATTCAACCTTTTATAATTACTCCAATTCAACCTTTTATAATTAAACCAGATCAACCTTTTATAATTTATTCCATTCAACCTTTTATAATTAAACCAGATCAACCTTTTATAACTAATAACATTCAACCTTTTATAATTAATCACATTCAACCTTTTATAATTTCTCCCATTCAACCTTTTATAATTAAACCAGATCAACCTTTTATAACTAATAACATTCAACCTTTTATAATTTCTCCCATTCAACATTTTATAATTATATCAGATCAACCTCTTTATAATTAATCACATTACACCTTTTATATTTTAACCAATTCAACCTCTATAATCAATAAAATTCAAACCTAGCTTACACTATTTTAATCTATTTTTATATATTTATTTCATTTTTTAATACATTTTATTACATATGTACTTTATATAATTTGCTTGTAATAATATATTTATACATTTTAATTATATTGTAGAAATTTATATGCAAGATAAATATTATTAATGTAATTAACAAAACTATTAATTGTATACATATTAACTAAAATAGATTCTCATAGATAACATATAGTATACATAAAATATAAATGATGGGTTTTATTACAATAATATTAAATAAATAGTATATACATAATAACATTAGTTGGGCATTTATCAATGATGGCATTTTATATACAACCCTATAAACAAAAGTGAAAGAAATCATGTTTTTAGAATAACTTGTAAAACAGACAATATCATAAGTCATTTAAAAACATAATTGGATTTATATATTAATTTTCTCACTTGATATATTAGATATTGTCAAATAATTTCTTCAATAACCGCATTACTGTGTTCTTTTGAAACATTGTGAACAACTTCTGTAAACATTAATTAATGAATATATATTGAATATATTAGTAAATAATTATCTACCAAATAAACTATTGAATATAGTTATGTAGCTCAAGGCTTAAGCCATGACCACACAAAAAAATACATCCAGATATCGGTCCAGATTTTATAACCATATCAAAGATTTTTCTAAGGAAAGATATCTAACACTAACGCAAAATCGTGTAATTTGAATTTGTATACAAAATATCCCAGTACCACCTATATCGGGTTACTTTTAGGAACTACACTGTTAAAAATTAGGGTACAGCGAGTGCCTTTTTTAGGGTGTAAGTAGCGTACCGTAATTAGGGTATAATTTGAATAAATACGATCAATACCCTAAATAATATTAGCTGGTGTACCTTAATGCAATTATATGATATATAACGTAATTGAATTGCATGATATGTAATTTGAATAGTCACGTACATTAATATTTAATATAGCTTTATCCTAATATTATATATAGTGTACCCTAGTGCATTTAACAGTCAGGTACCCGCATATTTAACATATATACCCTAATATATATGTATAT
Source organism: Osedax fenrisi (assembly GCA_964019155.1). Lineage (NCBI taxonomy): Eukaryota > Metazoa > Annelida > Polychaeta > Sabellida > Siboglinidae > Osedax > Osedax fenrisi. The sequence goes on along the minus strand of OZ025239.1, from coordinate 121,015,231 downwards.
TGTACCCTAGTAATTTTAAAAGTCGTGTACCCTATTTTGGGTAACTGGCAAATCTCTGTACCCTATTTTTTAACAGTGTGTGTGTTGTTCTTTGACCATATATTGCCAAACATAAATATAGGGAAGTTCTGGTGTGATATAGTTATATGCAGATATTGGGCATTAAATATAGACCAATGTTCTAAAAAAGTTATAAATATGGTATATTATTGTTTACTGTAATCTCTATTAAAACAATTAGTACATGTTATTTTATATATAAAAGTAAATATAAGTATATGTTATATATATATATATAATATGTTTCGCGTTAGTCGCATTTAAAAAAAACCGTGTTAAGATGTAGCTGGTAGGTTATTTCATCAAGCGATTTCTTTACATAGCATACATTGGCATCTTTATAGCTTTGTTCGGGTCAAGGTATATTCGGATTACACTGATCAATTTTCAGCTGGATAATAGGCAGGATACCAAGTCAGGCGTGTATGTACCAGTGCTGTATTAGTTGGTATCATTTGAATATCTTATAATAATGAATACAACAAAAATATTCCTATCAGTTAGCAATAGAGTTCAAATCGTATATGTTGTGAATGGAATATTTTATTTTTTTTACATAGAAATTTGTATTTCAGTTTTACATTAAATGAAATTAAGATTACAGTAATACTATAATTATATAATATATATAATTATAATTAAATATATTTATTTTGATAATGTAAGCATACATTATAGCATATTTATATATACCTAATTTGTATATAAATATAAATGATAATATTACTTATCAATATCATAGTAATTTATAATTTAAACTTTCATATTATGTGTACGATTATATATTAAGTCATACATATAAATAATATGATACTATATTATATAGTATATATATATAATGGTTAAATAATGAAGTCGTTAACAAATATTATGTAATTACATATATTAATATATTATTTATTAATACTTAATAAGTATTACTTATAAATCTGGGATATATAAATCAGTCGCATGTGCGGAGCATGTTTAAACATAAGCATTATATATTTCATTGGTGTTATTATTATAAAATTGATATCATTGTAAAACTTATTAAATTATATAATGCAATTCATATTTATGTTTTTTTAAATTGTTATCAATATAAAAGTTATGATCAAAAATATGCAACAAATATTAACGATTTAATATGTACATGGTCAAAAGCTTCGCGATTTTAACGCCCACAAAATTGTTTATTCGAATTAGTGAATTTACAATAGCGTATGATTGTTTGTACAAACATTAATATTTTTAGTTTTAGTTATTTTCACTTGTTTGGCTTGGTTTGGTCAGGTTTAGTTTAAATATTGCTAGGTTTTTTTAGCTGCATTATATCCCGAGTGAGCCAATAAAACACACATATATATATATATATATATATATATATATATATATGGCAATGATAAGCCGGTGAATGTATGATAGTCTATACATAGATATGCCCTAATTATAATGGTCAATCATAAGCTATTGTAAAATCACTAATTCGAATAAACAGGTTTGCGGGCGTTCAAATCACGCATCAATCGCGAAGCTTTTGACCATAATCCGATTTATCAATTAAATTAATTTAATTTAATTATTAAATTAAATTAAAAAGAGTATGCATTGAATGAGAAAAATATGCATAGGTGCAGTGTATATCCTACAGTGATTAAATTTGTGACATATTTTGACAATAATTTTAGTTTAAATACACATTTGTAAAAACTAAAATATAAATTGTATTATGCATCATAGTTTATAATTTAAAAAGCTTTGCGATTTTTAAATAAAGCTAAGCTTACTTTAGAAAATGTATACAAATTGGCAATTTGAAATTGCCTTGTATATAAATAGTCATGTACCATATATCAGATTAACCGATGTTAATATGGAAAGTTACGAATACAATACTCTATTTATATTCCAATACATTTTATATACACATTTAATAATCATATTTAAATTAATATATACGTAATATTAAATAATTATCGCCCATGAATATCGCACATTGTCGAATAATATATAAATAGAGTATTATTGTATCACTAATTATGTAACATTGACTATTGTATTCATGTTATTTAATATATAAATATAAACTATATAGAATGATAAATGTACAAATCATATATTTAATATACTGTTATTTAAAAGTTTAGACTATTTACTTTGTATTTATTTCTGAATATTTTCATAAAGGTAAACAATAATATAATAATCTTTGATTTAAAATATTTAACAATATACATTATATAGCTTGTAAAATTATACCAACATTTTAGAACGTTTTCATTTAATAACAAATAGTAACATTCATTATAAATTATAATTTATAAGGAATACATAATTGATTATGTATGTAATGATTTATAATGATGAATGATAATGTATTATGTTGTATCATAGATTACAACTAAAATATCGTAAATATATATGAAATATTAAATTAATATATATAAATAATATGATCATTTAAAATCTATGAACAATAATTTTTAATCAAATTAATATAATATAAATAATTGCATATATTATTAAAATACACTATAAAAGAGTATATATAATACTTGAGACTATTAGTGATATACCTTACCCTACATGTAGAGCTTGTCCGGCAGTTTTAGACTATCTTCCTCTAACCATCTCTATATTTCATAGACTTTTTTATATCGTGTACCATCCATAAGTTGGTCTTGCGAGATCGTCCTTTTTTCCAACAATGCCCAGAAAAATATCACGTAGCATTCGAGTGTAATTTCTTGTATTATTTTAAGTATTTTTCAATCTCTTTTGTTAGATTCCAGCTAACATAATCGACTCACACTTAATCTTAAAAAGTTTCTTTTCATTTTATCATGTAGTCTTGATCTAAATATGATTTTATCTCATTTAAGACTTCTCATGATGTTAACTAATCTGATATTGATATATTTTTCTGTTGACTGAATGTAGCTTCCAAGATACTTAAAATCAGAAACTTCTTTAATATTATTACCGTTTAGGTTTTTGATAACTTAATTTTTTCCTTGATTTATACTGATGAATTCCATATTTCCAGTATTTATAGCCCAATTTCTTTTACATTATGTTACATTTTATGTACAATCCAGCAAACAGTAATAGAATAGTAACATAATAGCATATCTAATAGCCTCAAATGTTTACATTGTGCCCTTATGCTGCTATTAGGTTGCCTGTGTTGACATTGAATGTCTATTATGCTGCTATTAATTTGTTATGCTATTATGCTGCAATTAATTATAAAGTATATTGTGCTGTTATTATGTTGCTATTCTAGTATAAAAGTAGCATAATAGCATGACAAATTAATAGAAGCATAATAGCACAATGTGTACATTTGAGGCTATTATATATACTATTATAATAATAATAATAATAGAAAGGTTTATTGACTCAGAAAACGATGGACGTTTATGTGCGTCAAGTTGAAATAATAAAACAAATAAATAGTTACGCAAATAATAATAAATTTAAAAAGAAGACATTATAATGATACCATATATGTATGTAGTCGACATTTAAAACTCATAAATGATGACATGGTGCGTAATTCATCGGGAAGACTATTCCAGTATTTCGGAGCAGCAACCGTGAAAGCAGCATCTGCATACATAGATGAGACAAGCGGTAGAGAGAGTTTCATCAGCTCACATTTGCGACTCGGACGAGTAGTTGTTCGAATTATGAGTCCCTTCGATAGGTAAACGGAACTCCCATATATATAGCCTTGTGAGTAATGCATAGAAGTCGAAACTTGCATAAATCTCGAAACTGCAACCACCCGAGAGTCGCCATTATGGAATGTATAGATATGGTTAAATCACTACGCTTTAGCTTAAATAATATGCGAACAGCTCTACGTTGTATTGAATCGAATTTTTTCATCAATTTTTGCGGAATATTAATTAAAAGCGAATTACAATATCTAAGTCGACTACAAACTAATGAATGTAATAATGATTTAGTTAAATTAAATGTTAGCTTAGAGCGAGCCTTGCCTATATTATACAGGAAATAATTAGCAGTGCGGACAGCATTATATTGCTATTATGAAGCTATTACTGTTTGCTGGGAAGTATTATTAATTCGTTGGTTTTATAAGTTACTATAACTAGTTCATCCGCATAGTCAACATTAATAATTTGTATTGCTGGTTATCCTTTGCTCATTCTCTCAATGAGGGTAAACAAATATCAATATTTCGGTAACATTCTAAAATGTATTCAAAACATAGTCAAGACAATTTATGAACAGAAAAGGGGCTAGTGTATCACATTGAAAAACTCCAATATATTTTTATAAATTCAGTATCTCCATCATCAGTTCTCACAATAGATTTAGTTAGTTTGTATATTATTATAATCTCATCTGGTATACCATAAATGGTGCGTATATGCATTATGTATCTCTACCATCTTTCCTCGATGTATGGAATCGAAAGCTGTGGAGAAATCGATAAAAAGGTAGTAGATGTTAAAGTAATGCCACGTAGTTCCCAGCAAACAGTAATAACCGCATAATAGCAGCATAACAGCATATGTAATAGCCTCAAATGTTTAAATTGTGCTATTATGCTGCTATTAAATGTATATTATGCTGATATTATTTTGTCATGCTATTTTGCTGCTGTTATACTGCTATTTAAAGTCTATTATGCTAATATTATGCTGCTATTAATATTAAAAGTATATTATGCTGCTATTATGCTGCTGTTATTAGAATAGCAGCATAATAGCAGCATAATATACTTTTAAATTAATAGCAGCATAATATTAGCATTAATATACTTTAAATAGCAGCATAACAGCAGCAAAATAGCATGACAAATTAATAGCAGCATAATAGACATTTAATATCAGCATAATAGCAGCATAATAGCACAATGTAAACATTTGATGCTATTACATATGCTGTTATGCTGCTATTATTATGCCATTACGTTTGCTGGGTTGTTTGTATAGCTCAGATATCCATTCTTTGGTGTAGGTATTATACTACTCTTATTCCATATATCGATTGGTTATCAGTTATAGAAACGTTATTAATGAATAATAATAGTAATTAGGTACATATATGTTTTCAATATTTAAATATATAAATGTATTCAAATGACTATCTATATTTTCAGATATAAATATATAGAAGTAAATAATGTTCAGCTACAAATATATACATGCTATATATAGCATGTAGTATATATATACTATAGTAGATTAATTTATAAAATATAAGGTTGAATCATAATTATGTTCGTTCAACCTTTTTATTAAAAGGTTGAATGGAGAGTATATTGTTGACTCAACCTTTTACAAAGGTTGAATAGGTAAATAGAGCATTCAACCATTTTATTTCCTTGATTCAACCTTTTATTTGTAACAGTGCAGGACGCATCAAGACAAAAGGAAAACTCCGACATCGCTCGTAAACGCCGACAACAAGAACACCATTCGTGAGTTGACCCACAAGAATATTATTATTGTTTAGGATATCATTGTACTAATTATAAATCAAATCAATTTAATACAATTGTTCAATAACACTATTGTCTTTATTTGAAAGACTCTGTCGACGTTGAGAAATATAATACTAAATATATATTAATTCTTTGGACAACCAGATCTAAACATTCTGAATTACATTGAAGCAATCTTCTATCTGCTTCGTATTATAAATCTCTTAACTGACCGTGAACCTTACATTTGGTGAGTACGCCAGTCTATAAAGTTTTGAAAACTTTATACCATTAGTTGTTGATAAGCTTTAAGTCTTATCTACAATAGTGGAATAATAATTTTATAAAATTATTATTAATACTTAGTGTTGAATCAATAATAAGTGGTAGAAGGCGAACAGAGAGTGGTTGTTTGTTTATATATTTCTTGATATAAGTTACTTATATTATTTATATATTGGTGAAGCGTGTATAACTCGCACCCACAACAAACCTTATAGGCTATCGCACAATTAAGACCCAGTAACTAACGATAGATATAAGTCATCTAAAAATATTATATAGCATATTATATAGCGTATATTATATAGCGTTTATTTTATAACATCAATTTATTTACGGTATAATTTAAGTATATTGTAATCATGGCTGAGGCTATAGATGACAATATCTTAGATATATATAGTTCATAGCTAGATGTGGTAGATGGTAGTAATGACGTACTGGTTGATAGGAATAATTGGAAGGAAATAGATATAAATGGAAAATGTTTCGATGATATAGATAGACGGCATAAAGTAAAGGAGGAATAGCGAATTATGAATGATAGGGACATGTTTCAGGGATATGTTTCCAATGTGGGAACATATGATATTTATGACGGAATTATCAGATGTTATAAATATAAAATCGTAATAGAGGCAATAATAATAATAGAAGCAATTAGAACAATAGGTTAAATTATAGAGGAAATAATAGCATTAGAGGAAAAACAACTAATAAATAAGGAAAGAAAACAGTATGATATAGGAAATTAGAAAGTTACAGATAAGGAATAATGAATTGATGAAATACTCAAATACTGATAGGAAAAGAGAAATAGAATGTTTTATTGTAATGAAAAAGGTCACATGAGTAATGAATGTAATCTACTAGCAGATGATAATGGGGGAAATAAATATAGAGAAAATACATATAAAAATAGATGTGATACCAATAGGGAGAGGAAATAGTTATAGAGGGAACAACTATAATAGAGAAAATACTTATAATAGAGGAAACAATTATAATAGAGAGAACAGTCATGATAATAGAGATAATAGTAATATAGGTAGGAATAATTTTAATGGAGGTAATGGATATCATAAAAGTAGAGGAAATATGAGGGATAAATATAGTAACAACAATTAGAAACTAAATATATGCAGCGGTAGCGAGCATATACTCGACAATCAGCTAGCATCCATTCTGGAATCGCATTGTAGTGTGGACGATTTCAGGGATACTAGACCATCTCTGTTATTAATCATAGACAACGTTGACATCCAATGTCTGATTGATACAGGTGCATCATGTTCCCTGATTAGAAAGGATATATATATGCAATTAAGCGATAACGCACGCAATCTACGTATAAGTACTAGATCCTTAGAAATAGAGGGAATAGCGGAACTAAAGTTCTATGAATTTCAAGAGAAAATTAGATTAGTGGTAACCGATGAGATTGCGTAGCAATGTATCGTTGGCAACGATATGTTAGACTACTTTAGTCTTGTGGCCCCACTAATGATAGAAAATTAATGTATAACGGTATTGAATATAAATTAGGAAAAATAGCAGGCGTAGACCATATGAGTTTAAGTATATCCGAGGCATATACGAAATATGAGGAAATTAAAATAATAATGATAGAAATAGTAGCCATAGGCATAGGCATATAAATACATTGAGATATAGATAAGATAGATGAGATTAGTACACTCAAAACTACGGGGAAGACCTAAACCTAGAGGAAGTAGGACGTGAACAAAGGGTAGAGTTTCCGAAATTATGGAAACTCGTAGAATAAGATACGAATACACGATTATAGATGATGCGATCTATAATTACGATAGTGCATCTACGGGAAATGTAGATTATCCGCGACTAGTATTACATCCTCTTCGATATCACCCTCCGATCCTGTTCCACTATCTATTTTTAAACTTTACTCCGATTATCTATGTCCAACTATCTGTAACATTATCTCATATTCCCTAAATTCCGGTACTGTCCCTTCAATTTTTAAACAAGCAATAATCACTCCTATTCTTAAAAAACCTTCACTCGATCGTGATTCACTTCTCAATTATCACCCAATTTCTCAGCTACCTTTGGTGAGTAAAATTTTGGAAAGAGTTGTCTCTCGTCAACTAATCTCCTATTTAACGGCCAATAATCTACATATTCCTCAACAAAGTGGAAGACAATCGCCGAAGACACTCCACAGAAACAGCACTACTAAACGTAATTGATGTAATCACTTCTACCCTTAATTCTAAAAACTGCTGTCAATTAGTAATGCTGGACATATCCAGTGCTTTCGATACGCGTGATCACAAAATTATACTGTCCCGTCTACACCTGCTTGGAGTTAGAGACCTTGCTCTCTCATGGTTTACTTCATATCTATTTGACTGTAGTAGCAGTATACAAATATATAATTCGTTTTCTTACCCTTCTCCTATGAAATATGGTGTTCCCCATGGATCAGTACTCGGTACTTCACTTTTCTCAATTTATTTATACCCATTACCATTCATAATATCTAAATATCCAAATATATATTACCATCTTTATGCAGATGACATACAACTATATATGTTTCTTCCAACTAATTCATCACCAGGTCTCAATAATCAACTATCTAATTGTGCTAATGACATTAAAGAATGGCTTATTTCTAATAATCTTCTCCTTAATACCTCAAAAACTACATTGTTGAATCTTTCTCCATCACCAATTTATCCCTATTCTACGTCCCTCAAAAATGAATACTCGGGCACTGAGTTATATTAGTCCTAAGCTATGGAATTCACTCCCGCCCTATATTAGATCCATAAAATCGCATAAAACATTCATGAAATATATACAACAATTGATCTCAGGTGGGAACCTGAATTACTAATATTGTTTGTCATTATTATTTTATTAATTAATTTCCGTACGGCTTATTCTATTTTATTGTATTATTATTATTATTATTGGTATTTATTGTTTACCTACTTTTATTATTTGTATTCTATTATATACACCTTTGAGAAATCATTTATGATTTATTTAAGTGTCTAAATAAACATTCAATATCAATATCAATATCAATATCAATATATATATATATATATATATATATATATCATCATTATGAGTTATCATTTATAATATATATTATTTATTTAATATCATTATGCATGTAAACTTCTATCATTTACGTAAGTCAAAAACGCTTATATTATTATATAGAATATAAAATATAACTAAATTATAAAAAATGTATATACGTATAGATAATTATCTAAATTATAATTTATTATTATTTTACACACCGAAAGTAATTAAATAATAATAAGGATATATTTGGGATATTGAACACACGAGCTGAATACAATCATCGTATAACTAGGAAATGTATCGGGATGGTCAGGCCTATATATAATTATTCCCATAAAAATCCTGAAGGATGGACACCGTCTCTGGACCCATTTGATGGTCCCTGTATAATGGTTTGTTGACATCTCCTCGCACCTTGAATATCCTATGATTATATAGCAGGTAAGATTATTTACTCAAATAAAGTTTTAAATATTTACTTTATAATTACAAACTAAAACTAAAACGAGAAAAACAATACATTTTAATAAAGAATATGATTACATGTATGCATGTTGAGCATATAAATTAATATTTAGAGAATTAACGTTCTTGATAAATTTTCTTATATAGTTAACAGAAGTAACGGTAAAGTTAAATCATATTAAAGTACACTGTACGATGTACAATGTATAGTGTACACTGTAAAACACTATAAAACGTTTTTTAATTTCTTAATGTCGTATTATTATTTGTATATTTCTATAACATATGTTATCGTTAGTGTTTGTAAAACGTGTGATAAATTTTCAATTATATATATAATTTTCTTAAATAAATTACCAATCAATCAACGTGAGTGAATTCCAATCCGTACGCACTATGTTGCCGAAAGAATTGACCGTTGATTTGTTAATACATTTGTATTTACGTATCTTGATTAGAGGTCCACTATTACTGGAAGACTATGTTGTGCACACCGATGATTCACGATCTATATCCACGAGATCGTTAAGTATCTTGAAAGCCAGAATTAGGTCAGCTCTTAATCTGCGATGGGATAAATTGATTAATTTCAGAAAACACAATATATTATTATACATTAATTTATTTAAGTCACATTTGAAGTAAACGCTTTATAAATCTATGTTTAACTTTGTAAATAAGTTTATGTTGGCCAATAAATACATTGCCTGGATTTCAAATAAATGAATCATATTCAAGTAATTTACGTACATATATGGTATAATATTTTACTTGGTAATACGAATTATTTGTAATGAAACATCTAAATATTATCATCACATTATTATCACATTGGCTTTGCTATATATGTTATTAATATTATCAGATTTTGTTAGGTTTACTCCCGGGTTTTTGTAGAAGCTAAAGCTTATCGAGATAATTACCCTTAATTTTAAACCAAGTCCAAATAAACTATATAAATAAAATATAATAAAATAATATATGAATTCCTGTTTACATAGATACAATGAATACAATAGAAAATAATATAAATTGTTTGAACTTGCCATGACATTATGAAATCATCATTTAAGGGATGACGATAGAGGGTTTTTTGGAGAAAAAATATATTATTTATTAACAATTATATTATATAAAAATTATAAAATGTGATTAATTCCCTTTAAAATGATATATAATGTGATACAAAGGCAAATATAAGTGCCTAAAATATGCTTTATAAACAATAATCGATTAAAAATAATAATATTAAATGTGTATTAATTTATTTACCAATAGTGTAGGTTCCATTCTCTTATCAAAAAATATTTAATTTAGACTATAGTCTATATATATATATATATATATATATATAACTCTAAATGTACACATAGTACTGATATTCCATTTTCAATATTCCAACATCCCAGCATTCAACTTACATCAAAACTTAAGTTGAACTTAAGTTGAACTTAAGTTATGATGTAAGTTGAACTTAAGTTTATCGACTTAAGTTGAACTTAAGTTGTGATGTAAGTTTTTTATATTAATATAAATGTAAGCATTATTATTAATGTACTATAATCAAATTTAGTAGAACATAATATATAAAATAAAAAATTATATAATTAAATATTATTTATTATAACTTATGTTTCATAACTTAAGTTCAACTTAAGTTCTCAACTTAAGTTCAACTTAAGTTAATAACTTAAGTTCAACTTAAGTTATTGATGTAAGTTGAACGTAAGTTTAAATTTAAAATAAAATATTAATATAAATATTAGTATTTTATGATTAATTAGTTATGTTTAATATAGTTATGATATAAAAATATACATTTAAACATATATTTATTCATATTATAAACTTATGTTATATAACTTAAGTTCAACTTAAGTTATGAACTTAAGTTGAACTTAAGTTACGAACTTAAGTTGAACTTAAGTTGTTGATGTAAGTTGAACGTAAGTTTATATATAATATAATAATAATAATATTATAATAATAATAATAATAATAATAATAATAATAATAATAATAATAATAATAATAATAATAATAATAATAATAATAATAATAATAATAATAATAATAATAATAATAATAATAATAATAATAATAATAATAATAATAATAATAATAATAATAATAATAATAATAATAATAATAATAATAATAATAATAATAATAATAATAATAATAATAATAATAATAATAATAATAATAATAATAATAATAATAATAATAATAATAATAATAATAATAATAATAATAATAATAATAATAATAATAATAATAATAATAATAATAATAATAATAATAATAATATAATAAATATTATATTATATACTTATGTTACATGACTTAAGTTCAACTTAAGTTCATAACTTAAGTTCAACTTAAGTTCATAACTTAAGTTCAACTTAAGTTCATAACTTAAGTTCAACTTAAGTTCATAACTTAAGTTCAACTTAAGTTATTGATGTAAGTATTATTATTAAGTTTATATAATTATTTTATTATAGAAAGAATAAAATATTATACTTTTTAATTATTTTGAAATATTTATTTAATTTTTATCTATGCAAATTAATTATAAATTATTATTTTAAATTAATATTTAAGTAAATATACTGTTTTTAATAAATAAAATATTATTTTAAAACCTATAATTATTTAAGTAATCCTATGTATTTTAATATATTATCAAAATCTAATTCAGGAGACTTGTGAACTACAATTTTAATCATAATTATATTGATAATACAAATAGAAATCATGTGAAATAATTGCCCAATATGTAATATATAGCAATTGCATATTGATTAAATATTGTATTCAATATTAAAATGATTATATTATTGAATTTAAGTTTTAAATCTAACTTAAATGAAATTATATAATATATTATAATATATAAGTTAATATTTTGCTATGGTAATACTTATACGCTAATATACTATTATTTATTTTACATATAAACTTACGTTCAACTTACATCAACAACTTAAGTTGAACTTAAGTTTAGAACTTAAGTTGAACTTAAGTTCATAACTTAAGTTGAACTTAAGTTTATTTGTTACCATCGACTTAAGTTGAACTTAAGTTCATAACTTAAGTTCAACTTAAGTTATTGATGTAAGTTGAATGCTGGGATACAACTCTTTCATTTATTATCTCAAATTTATTATCTTCAGAATATATTGTTGTCGTGAAAGTAATTTTTCACCAACACATAAGTTCATTGATATATTGCCAGAATGTAAATGGAGTAATCTAATTAATGGGTATATGATATTATTAATGAACAATAATAATAGAGGATATGTATAGACACATCACATAAAAGTTGAAAAGTTGAATTTCTATATAATGGTAATACTGTTGTATTTCTTCTCATAGGATATTCTACTTGGAATATATTCTGAGACTTAACATTTATATTGATACTCTAGCATCGATAAGGATACACAAAATATCTATGCTTTTTCTGTTTTTGAGATAGTCGTATTATGCTAATAATTTACATACCGTGATTTGTCAGTTAAAGATCATTTATTTATTTATTGTAGCCTGTTTCATATTACATATAGATTAATGAAGTTTTTATAGAAGTATTGGAGAAGGGCATGATTTTATTCATTTATAGAAAAAATTTCCATATATCATTGAATCAATGTTAATGAGGGAAATTATAATGGACCAACAAATAAGAAGTTAATGGACAACACTAATTTTGATTTATGTATGAGAGATATTTAATTAAAGTTGACTAGTATTATTCAATTATTAAACATGTTCTCGCAATTCATAGATATATATAATATGTAAATATGTTGGTAGAATGCTTCTATGTTTTATATATATCTGAGCTCATATGTCCATAATAATTTATTTTCTCAGAGCACATCTTTAATATTTTCCTGATAACCATTTTTACTATAGCGAATGACAAGGAGAGTGCTTTAATCAGGATATTTTGACAACGGAAGATAGGTCAAGGAAACCTAACTATTAATATTCTAGATTATTGCTGTATTAGTCTAAAAAAGGTATATTAAAGATTTTAAATAATAAATGATTATTATATTATTAACTATATACATTATTATATTGAATAATTACATATTCAAATATACAAAATACTATTGAAATAAATTCATTACATTTCTGTTAATTTTCATTATTTTTCATATATTTGTGATTTGTTCACAAAATTACAAAGTTAAATAATAAAAAAACTTGATCCTATCTAAAAATCATTTAATCTAATTATATATTTTAAATCAGTGTGAAAAACTAGCCTATACTTAGTAGAACTTTGTTGATCATAGTTTCGCCGTGTTTCCGCTTCAAAGTCCAAGCGCCGTCGTCCAATCGGAAACAGCGCGTTAGGATGTAGTCGAATGCGTACCTCATGTGAGATGACCCCATCATTGTCACGTGGTCGTAGTGGTGGGCGATATTACCACACAGTAACATAAATCAGACTTCAGATGATGTTTAAATGTCGACGCTGACGCTGGAGTAATGCTACGATTAATGACTAGGCGTACCATTCAGTGTTTACTACTATTATTATCGGTGTAGGGTACCTATATGCTTGTATTGCTACGTTACCCCATGGGGTTAACCCACGTCACAGTAGATTTAGCCATTTAGATGTAATACAGTTAGTGATACTATTAGAGTGCCGTCGTATATATCTATATAATTATTATTTACGCGTAATTATATATATATATATATAAATAGTAACACTCATAGTATATATATATATATATATATATATATATATAATAATAATAATAACTTTCTTCTAATAAATATTATTATTATAATTATTATTATATATATATATTTTCAGTGAATGGTATGCGTATTAAAATGTTTGGTCGTGATGGTCATCTATGATCTAAAGCTCTCACGCATGTAGCATTTGAAATATTCTTATATTATATAGAAATAAGATATAACATATATTTAGGAATATTATATATATATAATATTATATAATATTCAGAATTACATAGTATACTGTATTACCTACTATAACATGGAGTTCATTTAGTTGCTATTGCCATGCTGTCTATAGGCGAGTTTTTCTTTAAATTCAAAGTATATGTACATTGTATACAATTGTAATACATTGTATACAATGTATACATTGTAATTATAGAAGTGTACACGTTCACGTATATTGTAATATACAAATACGTATACATAAAGTCCTGCTCTTTCTATTATGTATAAAGTATGGTACACGTAGAGAGTATTATAATTATACTCCGTATATTGTATACCATATATTATACATATAAATGCGGAATCATGTGTTATGATATAATAATCAATGTTATAATTTAATAATATGCAATAATTTATTGTAATGCTTATAATGATATTTAATAATATTACAATATACCATTAATATACTAATTACCGAATAGTATATAAACCATGCATGAAACGTAATATTAAAAATGGTAATCATTCATTTTTATTTAGTAAGTGCATTAAAAAAAGTATTCGGACATGGGTACCAAATACCGACACCCCCGTTATCTATGGAATTAAAAGATTAAATAAAATGTTAATATCACTATAATATCTATAATCATAGAAGATTAATATTTTGTAATTTTTGAATGACAATAATGAGTCAATATAATGACAATTTATTGTTAAAGTGTCCGTATTAGGTTACTTTCCCCTACAAGTATTTAATTAGTTCCCAGCATACAACTTACGTCAACAACTTAAGTTCATATATATATATTATCTATTTATATTATATATATATATATATATATATATATTAACATATTACAATATATTATATAATTTCATTTAAGTTATATTTTAAACTTAAATTCAATAATAATAACATTTTAATATTGAATACAATATTTAATTAATGTTCAATTGTTATATATTCAATATTGAGTAATATTGAGAAATTATTTTAACATTATTTCCAATTGTATTATAAATATAATTATAGTTTAATATATCACTTGAATGAGATTATGATCATTTTGAAAAATCCATAGGATTACTTAATCAATTTATTTTTTAAATAATAACTTTATTTATTAAATTCAGTATATTAACATAAATTAAAATAAATAATAATTAATTTGCATTAATAATAATATAATAAATATATTAAAATAAATAAAATGTATTACATTGTATTTTTCTATATTGGCATAATAATATACCTATGTATTGGGTAATACTTACATCAATAACTTAGGTATAACTTAAGTTATATTATAGTAAATTAAATTAATACATACATTATTAAATTTATATTAATAAAAAAACTGACTCCATGGAGTTATGCATAACTTAAGTTTAACATAAATTTATATTAGTATTATTTCTAATATAACTATGAGTATTACATTACTTTACATATTTAATATAAGTATAATTTATGTACAACAATAATTTAATAATTATTGTTTCTAATTACTCCGCGTATTTAATAAAAATAGTTAATTAGTTATCGATTGTAATTTAAGTATAAGTATTACATTACTTTATGATTTAATATAATGTATTTTATATATAATAGTAAGAGTAATAATATATACACTCGTATATCTATTACAATTGTATATGATTATTATCGAAATATAACTCATTATATATATATATATATGTGTTGTAGTATATTACTATTATAATATCTAGTAAATATCTATGTATGTGTATTATAGTATATATATATTTACTGGATACTTATAATGTATAGATATATAGTATTGACATTCATATCTATAGTTTATTATAATAGTTTATTATTCCCTATAAGTTATGTCACTATAGGTTATGTCACTATATGTTATGGCTAAGGGAGCTGCAACAGGGGTGGGGGACAGGGGGGATATATCCCCCCACTTTAAAATCTAAAGGACCTCCTATGTATTGGTCCATCTCCCTCCCCCAACTTTTACCACAACATTTATTTTGATTAGTTGGCCCCCCTATATACATACAAAATCGTTCCAGCGTCCCTAGTTATGGCACCAAATTTAGCGACACAACTCATATTCAGTGACAAAGTAGAGAGGTGTTAGTTATGTTAAATTAAACATTCGTTTACTGGGTAGTAATGATATTATATATATATATATATATATATATATATATAAATAAGTGATTATAGTTTATTATTGAGTTACATTATTAATAATATGATTTAATCGAATTACCGATAACACATAAATAGTGAAATGCCACTTACCACGACCGCCATTATCAATGTCCTCCCATTTTACTTTAATGTAACAGCTGTTACTATATTAGTATACGTTATCCGGCTTAGGGCAGGCGTAACCTTCGTTTTTATTTTTTAGGGACATTTTTTGTATATTGAAATATTAAAATGTAATTCATTATCTTTAATATGATGTATTATATATCACATACAATTAAACATAAGTGCCTCAAATACGAAGTTTAATCATACACCTATTCAAAATGGTGGGATTTAATAATTAGAAAACATGCAAGTAAAACTTTAGATGCCAATATCTCTGGTGTTTTTTTAATTGATTTTATTTTTTTTAAATGTCTCTATCTTTTGAACTCTTATATGAATCTTTATACAATTTTCTGAGTATATACCTAATATATGGTTATTATTATGTTAGGTATGTAATCTAATGTAAATATAATCAATTAATATAAATAATTGAAAAATAATTTAAAAAAATCGGTAATAAATTTATTTTTAAATAATTTTAATATTATAATTAACTTTTATTTAATTATTATACTTTTATTATTTAATTATGTACCTATATAACTAGAGATGAATGTTATCTCGATAATTAAATAAAAATTAGATAAAAATACTAATAAATAGAAAATATATAGCCTGTTAAAAAATAGATATTTTTCCCTATCTTGTACATGTAAACGCCGGCAAGGTTACGCCGGCCCTCAAAAGCGATCACTTTGTGTTATTTTACACGTGACTGTGAAACTTTTCGCTAGTAGAAATTATTGTGGATTTTATCTATATATATATATATATATATATATAGGTTTGTTTGTATTCAATTTTTATAATTATATTCCAATATATTATTTGTTGTATAAATATATGTTATTAAATACATATAATAAAGCTAACATGATTATAATTATTTGCATCGTTACATTACAATATTAATGATAATATGTTAATGTGCTTAATAAATAATAATTATATATATATATACATATTAATAATAATGTGACGTGTAAAAGTACCTTTACATATCTGCGAAATGGCACATATATTATAACATGCATAATAACCGACCACTATTAAATGACACAATTAGCTAATCAAGGGTGTGTATTAAATAAGGCATCAAAGATAATTATGAATTACCGCAAGAAATACATATTTCAGAATAGCACTAAGATCGAGAAATAGGAAAAGAGTAATTTCGTGCTGGATTTGAAAATATAATGAATTCATTAATAGGATATAATGTTTGTGTATTTTATTAGTAGTATCCGTTACTATAATGTACACTATTGAGAGATCAATGTTCACTGTCATAGTATACTTGTATGTAAACATAAACTGGAGATGCTCTATTACTTAGAACACACAGATAATATATACACAACTATTTTGTAATTTGTTTATATATTTGTTTGTATTCTAAGTAATACATGTAACTTTTTATATATGTATACATAAAAAACGCCCACAAATAAATTACTATATTTAGTTAATTTGAACTATAGTTAATAAGTTACGTAAAATACAAGTTAATATATACACATTTTTGTTGTAATATGTTTATATTTTTTTTTGATATTCTAAGTAATACATGTATCTTTTTATATATGTATATATTTATAAATAATTCGTAAATTTAACCACGCCCATCAATACATTACTATATAAAGTTAATTTGAACTATAATTAATGGGTTACGTGGTGTGTAATAACGGATCATCATAACAATAGATACATGCCCACCATTATACTAACCTCTTCCAGAGATCCTTATATATCAGTGTTAGTCATTATATATATATATATATATATATATATATATATATATATATATATTTATATTAATATATCACATATAATGTTATATTAACTATCTGCCATTACAATTTTAATATTTTATATTTATTTATTTTGTAGATATATATATTTCAATTAATCTACACATAATTAAACAAGCAGTATATTTATATATAAAATATGAGTTATATTTAAATTTATTAATATGTTAATATGATTATTTTTGAATATACCCCTTCTTTGATGCATCATGGGAGACTCCTTTTAGAGGCTTATGATATTTCCTTTCATGTACCTATAACTATAGTTTTATATATATATATATATATATATATATATATATCGCGTATATATATAGAAGTATTGCAAATATGTAGACCCATATAAATGTATACATATTTGCTCATTTCTATACGCTATTTATTTGAAATAAATATATGTATTCAAAATGTTAGCCTTAAATATGATTTGGTGTTACATATCGCTTTTAAGAATATAAATATATTTTAAAATTCAATATTTAAAATGTTATATCTAAATATGTATAGGTGTGCATACACAATATAATACTGAAAATTAATGAATATACTATTTGATTTCACTATATAATAGTTAAATACTTATGTGATATATTATATTATAATATACCTATACTGGTTTATACATTCTACAACTATGTTAATCTATAGTTTAAGATATGTGTAGCATGTTTTGTCGATTATTTACAACCCTAATATGTATACATGTGTAATGTAATATAATATATAATATATATATATAATATATATATATATATATATATATATATAATATCATTTGATAAGCTTATATTCAATTTAATAATATTTTTATAAACTACACAATTAACATGTATTCTATACACTATATTATACTAATTATTATTTATTATATTATATCATTTACTATTTATTATATTACAAATATATCATAAATTATATTATTAATTATATTATTAATTATATAATATCATATTATTAATTATATTAATAATTGTTTTATTATTGATTATGTATGTATTGTACTTACATAATAAAATATATTATTAATTATATTATTAATTATATTAATTAGTATATTAGTTATTATATTAGTTATTATATTAGTTATTATATTAGTTATTATATTGTTATTATATTAGTTATTATATTAGTTATTATATTAGTTATTATATTAGTTATTATATTAGTTATTATATTAGTTATTATATTAGTTATTATATTAGTTATTATATTAGTTATTATATTAGTTATTATATTAGTTATTATATTAGTTATTATATTAGTTATTATATTAGTTATTATATTAGTTATTATATTAGTTATTATATTAGTTATTATATTAGTTATTATATTAGTTATTATATTAGTTATTATATTAGTTATTATATTAGTTATTACATTAGTTATTATATTAGTTATTATATTAGTTATTATATTAGTTATTATATTAGTTATTATATTAGTTATTATATTAGTTATTATATTAGTTATTATATTAGTTATTATATTAGTTAATATTAGTTGCTATTTTCTAAACTATTGATCTATCCTACTTAATTTAAATGTCCGTCACATATATATATATTTGTTTTATCACCAACTTTAGCGTAATTAAATTTTATCACTATTAGTTATGCAGTTTCGAGCCCCGCAACATCCCATATAAGTTCTGGTGATACTGCTGCATAACCTACATCATATATATCATTATCGCATTATGTTAAACAAATATGTATATTTTTAATTAAATAATACTATTAGTTAAGTATAAATTAATTGTACGTTGATTGTTAACTGATAACTAAACTAAGTATCTATATAACGCAATATTATTATAATCACATTTTAGGAACAATCAGAAAACGTGTTCACTAAAACTGTAATAGAAATATTTTAATAAATAAATAAAAATATAATGGACGCAGCAGCTATAAATGAAAACGTTGAAAACTGTCCTTACCAAAGAGCGAATGTGTTTTCCCGATTCTTTATATCGTTAGTATAACTTATTTTAGCTCTCACACGAAATATATATATATATATATATATATATATATATATATATATATATATATACACATAAGGATGTTGTGCGTTTGTTACACTGTGTATATAAGTATGAATACGTAGGTGACAGTAGATACATATTCCGGTGTTTGTTTGTGAATATGTATTGTATTACTGCAATTAATGCATATATGTATTTAACCAGTTCACTGGGTTACTACTTGTACATAATACATTCAGAGTTATATACCGACACCTTATATAGTATTTGTGTAACGGCAACCTATGCTTTGCGATTATATTAGTTAAACATTTACTGAATAGCTTCATTATGAATTAATATTGGTATGTCATGTTGTATAGGTGGTTAATTCATCTGAATATATACTACACGATATTGTTGATCGAATATATAACAATACCATATAAGGATATTAATTGTGCATCGATATAGTTAAAATAAAGGGGGTGTTGTATCAATATATAAATAAATGTAGGGGTGTCATATCAAATTATATACAATTATACACAATATATGTATATATATATATATATATATTATTTTATTTTACACTAGTATCCAATTTACTTTATTAAATAAATATTAAAAGATCCAGTTCGTTTAATTCTGATATAGATAAATATTATAGTTGTATACATTCTCATAGATCACTTCTCTATATCATTTAAAAATCTCGATTTAATTTTTTTTTAATACATAAATGTATGACATATGTAAAAAATTACAATTAAAATACAAACATTAAAATAAAACGAAACTTAAAGAATTGGATTTAATTTAGATATTTGAAATAAATGTTGAAGTAATTTAGACGTGGAGGAATTAAATCCAAGTTTACCTTACATTGCATTATCTTACGAGATCGATCATGATCTGCAATCTATAATTATTTTAAGTATATAAATATAAATTATATGTATAGACTATTTTTCATTAATAATAAAGAAAAAATAAATTATACATGGTTTTTTAAGCTACTCCTTTATACACTTGCATACCCTGCGTGTCTCCTGCGAACGTTGTATAACTGTCAGATAACTAGTAACATGACATCTCCGTACACACGTGACAGATGGATGTCACCGACAATGAAGGTAGGATATCATCGTACACTGAAACCGGCAGATCTATTTCCGATCTGCGATGAATTTAAATCTGGTGTCGTAATGCAACAGTTGAAAACGTTATTTTTAATATTTATATAACACTAATATTTAACTATATCACCTCAAACATATATTAATATATTAATTAATCATTATTTGTTAATACGTGAGAGTATATAGTTGTATCAAATAGATAACTAGATAGATTATATTTAATTATAAAACACTTCCGTAACGATATACAAGTTATACTGATACGACTAAATATCACTGTTGTATGACTCATACCGCACGACTCTTACGCGATTGCATTTAAATAATATTATATACTAAAATAAATAATACTAGTAATACTAAGAACCGTTATAACAATATTAACAATGCTAATAGTAACAATGATAATATATTATAGTAAAATTATAGTTACCATAGTAACAATTATAATAATAACTGATGGCCTATAAAGTACTATACTGCAATAAGTTAAAGAGATATATTTGATAGTAAGTAGTTTTAGATTTGTTATTTGAATAACTCATAAATGGTTTCATTGTAACATATCTTATTACCGATACCAGCAATAACATCGATACTAAATAGCATGACCTATATGTATATAAAGGATACGTATACTTATTCCTACATACAATATACACCTATACAACTATACACCTATGCATCTATAAACTTATACTGTATAGTATAGGCTATACACATATACCTACATCTATACCTAAATACTTATCCTATAGGAACTGGGAGTCTGAGCGGATCCACAAGACACGCCCATCTTTACCCAGAGCGGTGTGGCGTACGTTTATGCGCCGTTTCCTACAGATCACCCTCATCGGCATTATAATGGTAATCATTGCGCATGACAAACCTGTGGTATACATATCTTAGATGTTCACATTTCTAAAACTAATGCGTTCCGTATATTATATGTATGTTATTGATATCAATACTAATGGGTACAGGGGATATAGGGGTTTATGGTTCCCATGAAGAGTTATATAATTCATAATTTGATATAATAACCCGGATAGATATTGAAGCAAATCTTATAATCATCCGTTGACAACACATATTATGAATATAGTAATAAAAACAAATTAACTATGGAGATTGTATTTAAATTGTGATGGTACAATATAAGTATACCTATATATAGGGGCGCTACACTGGGGGGATGGGGGGATATATCCCCCCACTTTTACCACACAATTTATTTTGATTGGTTGGTACCCCCCTACATACAAAATCATTCCAGCGCCCCTACCTATATATATATTTATGTGTTTTAGGAAGGCTTCGTGATAAGTTTACCCTGGCAAATAACGAAGCTGCTTCACTACATCGAGAGGCTGGAAGATGCTACCCCCAATAGACCAATAGCCTACATGATAGCTGCCGGTATAACCTTGACCTCACTGGTATTGATGACCCTACAGAATGTGTTCTACTACCGTCTGAACATACTCGGCATGCGTATCAGGGTGGCGTTGTGTTCCATTATATACAGGAAGGTTAGCGCAGTAGTAACGTTATTGGTTAAGTCTCCTTAGGTTAAGGATTTATTAAGAATTTATTAAGGAGTCGTTAAGGAGTTATTAATGAGTTGATAATTAGTGGTATTATTGTGGTATTGGCTAATCACTTGGAATTATTAACAACGAAGGATACCATGTGTTATTATCAGGTTAAACCTTAGGGTGTGCTTTTTGTAGCATTAAAGATGTTCAGATGGACGGATGGGGAGTTAGTTCATACATTTCGTGTATATAATGGTATTTACAACTCTACATTCTATAACAATCATACCGTAGGTGGGTGATATTTGTGCCGACATTTCATATATATAGAATTCATCAACAAATTAAAATCAAAACTTGACTTCAAACTTTTACGGGACGATTTTCGAATTAATTTAATTTTATCGATGATTTCATTACGAATTTATGACGATGTTCATCGTGATAGGATATTTTGTATCTAAATTATCATAGATATATTTAAATTTAACTCAATATATATATATATATATATACAAGATAATAAATGTCAATAATATTATTAAATTCACTATTAATTAATATTATTGTAGAGCATAATTATATTAATATTCATTAATTCAAAGTATTTTTATATTATTTGATAACATATTTGATAATCATTATACTTTTAATCGACTCAATATAAAGACAATACATATATTATGTGTATTGTATTTATAGCGTGTATTCACGTCTCCATTATTCGCAGTCATTGAAGCTAAGCCACACGAGTAAACAATACACCGACACAGGACAAATCATCAACCTTATGTCGAACGATGTCAACAGATTCGATTACGTAAGTAGAAACGCCCCCTCCGTTTGACACGCCCACTCGCGGTAACGCCCCCCCAACCGTATCTAGGCCATCACGTACCTTCCTCACGTGATCATAGCTCCTATCGGATTGGTGGCTACCTACCGACTATTGTATGCATATATAGGCCACTCTACCTCGGTAGGGTATGCCGTGCTCCTATTGGCTGTGCCGGCTCAAGCTTTGGTCAGTAGATTTCTCGCTGGATACAGGTCAGTCTCGTTAATCTGCGTTATTGTACGAGATCGCCCATACTCTTCTGTGTGTGCTGATCTAGCATAGTAAGATAGACGGGTTTGTCATGTATCACACAATGTAGCATATTACTATCTATGTATCAATCTATTCACTTTATCCGCCTCAACAACTACACCCATAATGATAATATGTACAGTGTCTTCGCGATCTCTCTAATTGTTAATATCTGTAATCCGATATAACTATTTTTCAGTGGTGTATTTTATTTTTAATATGTTAACCAACGGTATACGTTTATTCATTTATACCGTATACATTACTTACTATTACTTACTCATTCATTAATATAGTAGGTACATTTATTTATTTGTAAAATAAATATGTATGAATATGTTTTAATATATATATATAAATATTTTATTAAAAATACGAATTTATTTATAATTGAAATATTTTTACTTGAAATATATATTTCTATTTTTTTCATTTCATGATCTTAAATAATATAATGTGTATTAACTTATATTATGATTTTAATATAATCATATTAAAATTATTAATTTAAAAACGCATTGTTACATTTATGTGTATATATAATTCGAATATATACACCTGGAATATGATAAATCAATCAAGCATAACATAACGAAGTAATAACGTATGCATTATCAGACCGACTTAGTGATAGTATGGGTAGTTATTCACACACGTGGGTACCGTGGTTACCGCAGTCAAACACTTGCGTTATCGCTATATTTTATATTAGATTACACATGACCTTTATTCTAAAATAGAATACAACTATATATATATATACGCATTTATCAGTACCTCAGCTTTCAATAAAGATATTTATATATTCAACATCGAAAAAATATATATATATATATATACTTCCATTATATTTTTTTTAAACATGGTGGTTGCGTTGGATGGCATTATCTCCATACA
Source organism: Osedax fenrisi (assembly GCA_964019155.1). Classification (NCBI taxonomy): domain Eukaryota; kingdom Metazoa; phylum Annelida; class Polychaeta; order Sabellida; family Siboglinidae; genus Osedax; species Osedax fenrisi. The sequence goes on along the minus strand of OZ025239.1, from coordinate 120,990,189 downwards.
TATTTAAATAAGCCATGCAAAAAAACACGATTACACAGATAACCAAAGTAGATGTATTGGGTTGTATATGGTTGTAATTGGTTGTCAACATAGGTATAAATAAATATAATAGTAACATAGTGAAATACACCATTTATTTGTGTATAGGTGTAATACGTTGTATTTACACTCAAAAACACAACTTATAATTTAAAATAAGTTGTATTTTTAGGTGTAGAATGGTGTATATACACCATTTATATTTTATAGTTGTAATTCGTTGTAATTCGTTGTATTTACACTCAAAAATACAACTTAAGTTGTGTTTTTATAATTATAATTAAACTAAATTTATATTATACTGAGTTATATGCATATTTATTTATTGATACTTTATTAATTATCAATGATAACATTATTATAATAACTTTTAATAATAATGTACATACTTATATACTTTATTGATGACATATAGATTTAGAATAGCAACATTTACGGACAAGAGAGTAAATCTAATGGATGAAATCATCAACGGCATGAAAGTGATCAAGTTGTACTGCTGGGAATACCACTTCACTAAGATTATCGCTGATATAAGAAGGTATGCCTTATTTGTATATATGTTAGGTAATAATTAAATAACATTATTATTTCATATTGTAAATCGTGACATAATGGAGAAGTTGATAAACAAATATATTTGTTTGGCGAGAATTTCCCTAAACATGATATTTTAGATAAGTTAGATTCGCATAAGATACAAAATGTAAATATACATTTAAACATAAAATATACAATTAAATTAATAATATATTAATCGTATACATATTATTAATATGTATTTCATTAAATATATAATAATATCAATGTATGTATTAGATAATAAAATATATAAACATATAGCACCAACCTAGAGACAACATACATTTTATTCTGAACGATGTTATAATATTGTGAAATAATTAGTTGATGTTTTATAAATAATATAATTTATCCTAAAAATGTAATTTAAAATTAAATATGAATGATATATAGCAACTAAATAGTGATCATTACTAAAGTATAATTATAATATGTAAAAAAGTATACTCATATAATTGTACTATTTATATAATTAAGTTACTCATTAATATATACTAGAGAAACTAGCGGTTAATTATGGTACAAGTGTGCGTTATACTAAGAAAATTAGCTGCAATTTAAATTAACATTGGGTGATATGTGATTCATAATCATAGTAGTTGTACCTATATGTTTAAACCCATGAGGGTTGGATCCATTGGTACTAGACAGCTTGTATATGAGGATCAAGTTTACATGTAGACTATTAGGAGAGTTTTAGAAGTAATCAAAATATACCGACTAATTCCATGTATAATAATGATTATTTGATGGCCGCCATTAAAAGTTATACGAAAAACTTGCTGGTAGTCAATTAAAGAAGAATGTAAAAGAAAATTAAAGACAAAATCAAATTAGAAAAATTACTTCACTTAACAACTGACTATTCTATTATATGCTAGTCTATATAAGGTATCAAAGTTATTTATGATGATATGTGATAAAAAAACTAAACGTGAATACGATTAAACGATTTACATTTAATTAATTCAAAGATGGGAAGACAATCGTGGTTATAATAAATTGAGATATACCAATATGAAGGAGTTTAATAGATATATCTAGTATACTATACCACGATCAATGGGGATTTAAATATTGGTAGTTTATTATTATGGCATTATATTAGAGTAATGCAGTGCAATAGTAATAATTTGATGTATAACTGGAATCATTAATATTAATAACAGAAAAAAATCATCGATTTATGAAATATATAAAGTAAGTTAATGTAATAATTGGTATAGTTATGTATTTAGTGAAGTGGCGTTAATAATAATATCTGATTATAACTAATAAACATCTAGATTAATAATAAACTAATATAATATATATATGTGCATTATGTAATATAAAGATGACACATTGACCTACGAATTCACCAGGAAGGAGTACTCGTTGATATTGAAATCCTCGATGTTGCAAGCGATGGCGTTAATGGGTCCGTTCCGCTTCAACTCTCGGCTAGCTATATTCGCCAGTATAGCGTCGTACCTGTTGATCAACCAGGGCTCTATTGATAACGGTACGGTGATAGTTGTGCTGGGGGTGTACGCTACCCTCAAGTTTAACGTTACTATGATGTTCCCGTTCGGGGTGCAGTACCTCTACGAGCTGTACACGTCACTGAAGAGGATTCAGGTTGGTGCAGCGACGATATTATACTCCATTGAATATAGAGAATAAGGCACTGTCATATAATCACTACTATAGAGTTTATAATTATTATTTTATATATTGATAAATATGATAAAGTGTAATTGATATATTTAAACAAAATTATAGTTCTATATATATATATATATATATATATATATAAAATACATATATTTACATTCCTCATAATTTTTCGGTTTTAGATAATTAAATGTATTTGAATTTCAGATATCACACTATTTTATTGCCATATATAATATAAATTCATAGATATAAAAAGAAGCCGCTTAATTCTGTATTTATAAAATCTCATTGATTTAATTAATATGTATAATATGACTAATAAAAATCACCGATGTTATTTTGATAATGTATCGAGAAACGTGCAATTCGTGTATATATATTTTATATATACTTAGTTCATCAATTGCTTATAAAATGGTTTTACATGGAAATATCTACCATAAGTGCAACTATGATATATATATATATATATATATATATATAAACATACCTATTTATGTTCAGTGAATATGACCTCTTAAATTTTAACTTGTCATATCATCTAGCTAGATCCAATTATTTCCTCCCATATGCATGTATTCGTTGTTACCTTCCTAATTGATATCAGTTTATCGACATATGCTGCAGCAGTTTAATATCACATCAGTCTTACGTTTTTTCACCTATATTCATTTCAACTCTCCATGCATTAAATTCAATACACCTATATTTCGTAATAAGTCACTGAAGACTGACGATAAATATTGTCATAACTTCCATATAGGTAGTTGGTATATATTGTATATACTATTGTTACTATATAGTATATTTAAACGGTGTTTAAATAACATAATAATACTATTAGTAATACTACTAATATATTACCATGACTTTACATTTTATGATTTGATTATTTTATAAATCTTAGAGTTTCTTGGAATTAAAAGAAATTGAATGTAACATGATTTTATCACCGAAAATGAAGGATTGTGTTAATACATCTATGAACATGGAGTGTGATACATCTGTTGACAATAAGAACGTAGTCATTAATGTAAACAATATGAAAGTGTGTTGGAAAAAGGTTATTATTTTATATAGGCAATTATAAATGTGAAATTTTATAAATAATAAAAGTATAATTATAAATTTGATAATGATCATAACAATTATTAAATTATTTTATTAATATATAAATATATTATATATATATAATATTTAATATATATATACATCTTTATTATTAATATCATTATAATCTTAGGATGAAGATACCATTTCAATTCTCAGTAATATATGTTTTAATGTTAAAAAAGGAGAATTAATAGGCATAATAGGAGAAGTCGGTGCAGGAAAGGTACATTTGTATATCAAAATGTATAATTATGTATATACATATATATTTATATATATATATATATATATATATATATATATATATATATTTATTGTTGATATTATATATATATTAATATAAAAATGTTTCAATATACCTACTTATCATGCAAACTATTAGATTTATCTTATAATATAAGTATATAATTGTATAATACATATTATATATATGACAACTTTATATAATATCCACGTTTGCGCAGACATCTCTTTTAATGGCGGTTCTCGGGGAGCTTCCGGTCACCGAGTATAGTCACATCCGGGTACTTAGTGACAGCGTCGCCTTGGCAACACAACAACCCTGGATATTCCCGTCCACTATAAGGCAGAACATAACATTCGGATTGCCTTACGACGACGAGAAGTTCAGGAGAGTGATACACGCCTGTTCATTGGACGAGGTTTACATTAGCATTAGAACATTATGTATATTGCAAACGGTATTTATTAAATTGATAAATATATAAATATTATCATATTAAAAAGCTATTGTAAAACAATCGTACTTATAAATATGAAATATATAAATTTATAAATAATAACAATTATTATTATAGAATAGCTGATATTTTAATTTTTCCGAAAGGGCTTCCAATAATGTTAAATATTTTCTATTATTTTCTATTTTTGTCACCCATTGAAGGATTGAGTAAGAGTATACTAGAATTAGAACAATAGAACAATATAATATGTTTATAATTAAGAAGTTAACATATAATATGTTGTATATAACAAACGTTTAAAATAATATATGATTCTCAACATTATCTTATTCACGCACAATGATACAATAAGATTATTATATATTAATAATGGAAGCTATAGCTCCTATATATAACTGCTATAGCAAGTTTCTATAGTATATATACTATATTCTGCAGTGTATAGTTCCTACATCGTATATATGTAATACGTATACGTAACTTATAAGTTAAAATCTAGATTAATATAATTTTAATTTGATAAATGTAAAATGTAATAAACAATTGTTAAAAATAATGTATTCTGAAATTTAAATATAAATTTCATACGTAATCGATATGTACTACGAAATAATGAAAGATTTTAATCGTGTTTTTACTATTTATTACTAAATAATGTTTTCAAAATGTAGGTTATTATTAGTTATTTTATAAAATATAGCTTACCTAAGTTAAAATTTACTTATTATTATTTATATTAATAGAATTGTAATCTTCTATACATAAAATATATCAAAAGATTATTTATAAATGATATAACTATGTATCTCCATAGCATACGTTTCTTTATCTTCTCTGTAGTATCTCTCTATTCGTAATATAATATCACATTTATTACGTATACTTTTAAAAATATTAACAAATATATATATATATATATATAAATATATTTAATAATACTTCAATAAATACTATAGTATATATATATATATATACTATATTAAAACTATAGTATACTGTACAGTTCTATACGAAGTAGAACTACTTATCATATCACATCATCGCAGGATCTGGCGGCGATGTCAGAAGGCGAGCACACTCCGGTAGGGGACAGGGGTATTCTACTATCGGGGGGTCAGAGGTCACGGATAGCTCTAGCCAGACTCGTGTACGCCGACACCGATGTGGTTATGATGGACGACCCCCTGGCGGCAGTGGATACCGTCACGTCGAGACGTATATTCCACAGGTAATACGTGTGTGTGTGTGTGTAATGTAGGCTAGTGATAGATATAGTGTGAGCATTGTCGTACAGCTATGGATGTGATATTGTATGAACACGATATCATGTTCAGACGTATATTCCACATGTACGGCGTGTTTGTAATGTATACTAATGATAAGCGTATAGCTGAGGTCACATTCGCTACTAATATTCGCGCACTTTATATTTTAAAACACGTTGTATGTTTGTGAATATTCGCTATTCGGTTTTTCGAGAGATTATTCGCAAGTATCGCCTCAACTTTGCGATGTATTTTATTCGAGTAATTACGTTATTCGATCACATGATATTACATAATAACACACTTCTTAGGTGTATCAATGGAATATTACGAAATAAAACACGAATTCTAATAACCCATCAAATACAATATTTAAGTGAAATGGATAGAATTATTATTCTGGATAAAGTTTGTAATTATATAATATATTAATTCGATAAGTATATATATATATATATATATAGATTAATTTATAAACCAGGGAAGAATTATTTACAATGATAATTATGAGAATCTAAAAAATTCCGGTTTAGAAATGAGAAAATATGAACATAATAACCCAAGTGAATCATATGAACTAGGTTAATATAAATAATGTATAACGTCATCTTAATGACATCGACATGTAATCATATGCAATAACAAGTAACATTCGTACAGTGAAAGTTGACGATGCTGGTGATAAAGATAACAATGTAAGTACTATGCCTATAGGGTTACGCGTGTGTACAGGTAAGTTACGCTACGATAAGTTATGCAACAGTTAAACAATAGAATGCCGTCGAGATTACTTTGTAGTATTGATAAGCCTAACGTATGGGTATAACTTTACGGCATTATAATACAAGTAACGTGTTTAGTACTATAGTAATCATGTTAATACGTTATTAGATAGCACAGTGCGAAGACATGCATGATAATAACGATCTGGAAACTTCAATAGTTGGATCGATTAGCTGGGCACTTTATTTGTCCTACTTCACGTACGGAACGGGGATATTCGGAATTATATTCGCTATCTTCGTAGAAATTATTGCGACGGGCAGCGTTAAGTTTTCCGATTGGTATTTAACGTATTGGTTAGTTGACTTACATGACATATTTATAATAACTAATTATTCTCAATTTATTATTATTAAATAATTAGACATAACACATACACACACATATATATATATATATATATATATATATATATATATATATATATAACTTATTAATAATAATCATAAATGTAATAATAATATGTGGATATATATTTAATTCGTATAAACATATGTAGGTCAAATATTCTTACGAAAGCGAATTTGGTTGAAATTAACGAAACTATTTTGATTGGTAGAAATACAAGCAACACAACAACAACAACAATAGATATCCACACTACTTTCAATGATGATTACATAACCGACCTAATTTGGAGTTTCATGTTAAAGTATAGCTATTGCATCATTGTTTTAGCGATGTTAGGTAATAACATATTGTTTTGCTGTTATCGTATTGTTTAGTTATTGCTATTATCGCATGTTGTAATATATACATACATACTTATTATTGATTAATAATGGCTGTATGAATTATATATTTTTTATTAAAAATTAATATTTGTAATATACCACGATTAATTCAAATAGATCAAATGTAGTTACTATTATTAAATACGTATATCCATACATATTTTAATTAGTCTTATTAATATATAATCACATTATTAATACATGTTAGTGACTTTATATATATATATATATATATATATATATTTATATATATATATAGGATATATAAATTAATATATAATTTGTGATTCTTTATTAACGTGATTTATAAGTAATGTTATAATGCTATGCCTATACACTATCTGACCACTCACTGACCACTCACTATACACTTTCATCGCAGCCGTACTGGCTACCAGCACTCTTAACTACATACTGGTGAATGCTTCCAAACATATCCACAATGCCATGCTGTTCTCAGTGTTCAGATCTCGACTTTCATTCTTTGATAATAATCCGCGAGGTTATCATACTATTTTGTAATATTACGTAATGTTATGTAATGATAGATAGATAATATGTATAAACACTATTGTAATTTATAAAATTATTATAGTGTGCCGGGCAATAATATATTATAGCTTATAATAATATGTAATATACAACTTTTGTATATGTATATATATATATATATATATACTTTAAATTCACACTAATTAAAATCTATATTTAATTTACCTTTGTTATTCTTTTAAATAATATAACTAATGCTTATCATTTCGATTAATGTCATATTTCATATTATACACAACATGACATATAACTAAATGTAAACTAATGAATCATCAACTCTTCGCTATACAAGTTGTTACATAATTACCAGGCAGGATATTGAATAGATTCTCGAAGGACATCGGACACATCGACGAAAGATTGCCGACCTTATTTTCCGAGTTCGCCGAGGTTACTTAATCATTACACGTGACCCTCTCGTGACCCCTGTGACCTCTAGCCTACCACTAGATAACCATGCGTTTAACCTCTTAGGTAATGCCGAGTTGCGTAATCAACCCGATAAGTACTTCGTTACCCAGAGGACACACTTAACCACATTTAAGCCTCTCGTGACCCCTCGTAACCCTCTCGTGATTCTCGTAGCCTTGTAACGTAACTCCCTCGCTCTCTCATACCATTAGATAGCTATAATATTATGATGTAGATTTAGATGGCTATAACCTTATATGTATCAATAGTGTAGTGATGAGTTACGTAGATAACCCCTTAGTAAGGTGGTTAAGCATTCAACAGGTGTAACCCCCGATGACCACCATAACAGAACCCCCCTATAGTTATGCACTTAACCTACAACATGTTCCCTCTTTCGTCATTAACTAACTCAGTACGGTATCGCATAGTGATTACAGCTAACCCCTCATTACCCATCATAACCCCGTAACGCCCCACCCCCCCCCCCCCCCCGCCTACACTTGTAGATGGCAATGCACTTGACCTACAACGTAGTCCTCTCTTGCGTCATCAACCCCCTCAGTACAGTGGTTGTAATACCTCTGACCGCTACGTTCTATTACGTAAGGAGGTACTATCTTCGCAGCTCACGTGACCTCAAACGTCTCGAAGCTTCTCGTTAGTACCGATGTCACGTGTATGTGTATGTCACGTGATATCTAAACATACGCTAGTACTCTGTAATAAAGATACAGTTAATGAAGTAGTTAATATGTTAGATGATGATATGCTATTTTATATATATAAGTATTATTAAATATGACAGAATTAAAATGTACTGAATATAAAAATTTATTTTTGTTACAGAAACATACTTTCCTAATCTTGTATATCGCTTGGATGAAATTTGATTTGATGTATCGCTAAATTATTAAATAAAACTAAATCCATTATCAATAGATGTTAAAATCATGATGGCGTCAACACCTAAAGTATGCAATAATAAACTACAATTATTAATTCTACAGAACATGCATCGAAATCACTCTTTCTTCCTTATAATCAACCAAGAACCTGTATTATTTTAACATTAGTGATTTTTTAATCAATCATATTATTTCAGTAGCATATTAATATTAATATTCATATTAATCTAAGTTCCAATTAGTATCGCTGTTTAAAATGCATACAAATGTTATAGCGTTATTAAGGGGTATCCAACTATAAATATTTCCGGCAACATGCCGTAAATTTTGTAACCTTAAAACAATTTATATCAAGTTTTAATGGGATACCCCCTATAAAGTTACTATATTTAAGGTAAGATGCCGGAAAGTAAGGGGGTTTCCCACTAAATGTGTATACAAATTTAGTTAACTTAATAGAAAATAACATTTTCCGGAAATACTTTTATTAGGATATCCCCTTTAGAAAGCATCGCATAATATAGATCTTTAATGTTGATTGATGTTGCAAATTGTTTATAAAGTTTTAATATAAAAGCTATAATTATATATAATGATATATAAACTATAGTTTACATTTGAAATGTGACTATATTCTTTAACTTTATGTAATATAAATTATAATCTATATAATATATAATATATTAGTTAGTTATAGTCCTAACACAGTGTACATCAACAACCCCGCTGTTATCTCACAATGAACCACCACTACTACTACTACTACCTATACCTGCCCACAGTGAGATCTGCCGTGTTCACACATGTAAACGCTAGCATAGCGGGGATGTCCACAATCAGAGCATACAATAGAGAGACTATCTGCGAGAGGGAATTCGATACCTATCAGGTAATATGCAACTACTATAGTACTATATGCAGATACTATAGTATTAATCTTTAGATTATATATAATATAGATTATATATACATATACATATAAGTTATATGATATAACCTTATATTTGTTATTTATTTGTATTGTTATACATTGAAATATATTAACAAATAATGTATAAGATATTAAAATGTCAAATATTGGCTATAGCTAATTTATGTATTAATCATATAATAGTAGACCTATGGTTATACTATTGTAACACACTATATATAATGTAATATTGTAATAATATTTGACATTTTAATACCTTATAAATTATATGTTAATAAATTGCAATGAACAATAATACAAATAAATAAGGCTATATGTATATGTATATAGAATACAGTTATTAACAATGTAACATGTAATAACCACCTCTTTTTCTCTCCCTCTCTCTCTCTCTCTCTTAATAACGAATGCAATCGTTACTACAGGACCGGCACAGCGAAGCGTGGTTTATGTTCATCTCCGCTTCCCGCTGGATGGCTATACGTGTCGACCTCATCTGTACGAGTTTCGTCTGCATCGTCTGTTTCGCTTCGGTGGTTTACGCGTCACGTGAGTAAACAATCACTCAAATGTTCTACGATCTGTGTACTTATTTCTAAATATTGTGTTGTATACGTACTATTTAGATATATAATAATCAATAAGTATTTATGAATATATATATATATATATTTGTAATAATAATGATGGACTTCTAAATATTTTATTACAGTGAATTATAGTTTAATTATAGTTTAAATAACTTAGCACTTCATTTTCTACGTCTACAATATGTCAAGTGAAGATAATACGAAGTCGACACTTATTGTCGGAGTTATAGTATTACGGGCGTACACTATACAGTATACACCGTAGTAGAGTATACTATATACTATATACTATACACTATCTCTTTGTTTGCTAGTTATTGTAATTAGTTTAATCTGTAATTGGATAATAACAAATATAGTATATAAACTTAAATTAATAGTTAAATATATAATAAATACTATATAAAACATATATATTTTATTTATATATATAATATAACTAATATATAAAATGGTGAAATATATAACCTATAACCTATTACTCAGATATATCGAGCGGTCTAATTGGATTGAGTATTTTGTATTCGATAGATTTAATAGGAGATTTTCAATGGGGAATATCGTTAAGTGTCGAAGTTGAAAATCTGGTCAGTATCATTATGTCAATCAAACATAATCGATATATTACTCGATTATTATCGATTTCATTTATAATGCTATGAATAGATTAATAATATATATGTAATATATTAATATGTAATTGGATTAAGTATGTATTTACTATTCTATTAATATTAGTTGTAAGAAATATCCAGGGAATTAGTATACTTTCATCCCATTATTGAACCAGGTAATACAAATAATACATAATTGTTATATCGAGTATGTTTTATATCCGATAGTTAGTTATAGTTAAAGTTTATAATTGCAATACATATATATATATATATATATATTACTATATGTTCCATCTATCAGAAATAGTATTATTCTATTTTGTAGACAAGTGTTTAGATGATTGTATGTAAGGAATGGAACGATATTGTCGCCGAGAACGGAGTATACTCCACTATAGTGGCCGTTTTAATTAACGCTTAAATGGTGCTAAATAGGATAAAAAGTTCTATATACAATATTTAGATAATCAAAATATCTATAATATATAGTAATTTTTTTAAAATAATTAATTAATTACTCTAATTTATTTAATAATAATTCTTTGTCAAATTTTAGCAAAAACATGATTATATATAGTTATACTTATGTATGTATATGTATATATATATACAGTGTGTGTATATGCTTAAATAATTTCATCAAATAATGGGCGCATGCATTATAAATATAATCATTTAATATTACATAATTAAAAAAATATAAATCGAATACATTAAGAGACATCTATTGCATATTCTGATACTAGCGGCCTCTACCCATGAATTGCCTTATTTTAAAGCTGTTGTATGCCTTATTTAATGCCTAATAAATCGTTAATATTATTCAGTAATATATAAAAGTGAAATACAATTATTCTAGACCTGTATGATAGTTAATTCAAAAAAGTTGATTCAGTATTTATCGATATATTAGAAGTATGCTGAGGCATATAAATTATATACCACTACTCCATTCTCTCCCCTATACAAATTACATTATCATAGATATTATAAAAATTACATTATAACTTGACTTTAAAATATTAATAATATTAATAACAAATTATGAATGTGTACTAGATAATTTATAATTTTCATATATAATTATAAATATATCTATGCTAATAATTATAATTAATATTTTTTGTAATTAATCTATTTCATATATATTACTAAAATATTAATTTTCCTATAATGTTATATACATGTAATACTCTATAATTAGAGATATATGTGTACTTAGTATAATGTATTATGTTAGCCAACATATGATTAGTAAATAAGCAGGAATGATGCCATATATCACTATTCAATTAATTGTAATAGTAATTAAAGTTAATTAATAGCCGTAGATACATTACAGTGACTATTGCGATATATTTTTTTATTATGTAATGTACCTATATATATATGTATTACTTAATAACTAGGTGTACATTACACAATAGCTAGGAACAACGTCAACAACATATATTAACATCAACATCCGATACGCAGATGACATCCGTTGAGCGGGCAATAGAATATACAAGACTCCCCTCAGAAGCTCCTCTAAAGTCAGGTAAACAACTGCTGATAGGTCGACAGTGGCCTGAGAAAGGGGAGATCGTTGCTCGCGACCTAACTCTGTCGTATTCGGATGAGGGTGACGTGTTAGCATTGAAGAATGTTAACTTCGTAATAAAACCTAAAGAAAAGGTATGTATCATATCGTATATAGATAAACTCTTTTATTGTTATGTAAAGTTATTTATCATTTTTATTATGTTATGTTGTGTTCCCATCCATGACAGTAGATAACGTTTTTCGTATTACGTATATATATATATATATATATATATAACTACATTGCTCTAATGTCCCTTCAAACCGCTCTCATTATATATATATATATCCATAGTTTCAACGAGTTCCAATCATTTTTTAATACAAAATTATGTAAGATTATTTCTCAATATTATTTCAATACATCATTTAGTGTTAATTACATGGACTTTTATGCATATATGCATATATTATTAACAACTAACCTTTATTCTCTATGCTAGATCGGAATCGTTGGCAGGACGGGGGCCGGCAAAAGTTCACTGTTGTCGGCGATGTTTCGGCTAGTGGAATATTCCGGTACCATTACAATAGACGGAGTCGACTTGAAATCGCTAGGCTTGCACAAACTCAGATCGAACATAACGATAATTCCCCAGGTACCCTATTTATAATATGCGGTCACATACTCGCAATTATAGTCTAAATATGAGGTTATATTTACGAATATTCGCTAATTTCTAACATTTTTGATATAAAGAATTTAATAAACGATAAATCAAAACACAAGAACACAAATTTTACTATTTGTATTGTATTGTCCGGGGCCCCTCACAGTTATTTATAATATGTTTAAGTATATGACTTATTGATGGGTCCATTTGTATCCGTAAATATATTTTTATTGTATTCAAATAATATATTTGTGATTTCAATAAATAAATAGTATTATTATTATATATAAAAAGTGCGATTATTTATCGCGAATAGTGGCGTAAATTCGCAAGTATGAGCGCATCTTTATGAATGGCTACATGTTTCAGGACCCGATACTGTTCATCGGCACGATACGGGATAATGTGGACACGCTCGGCAAACATGCGGATAGCAAAATATGGCAGACGTTGAAAAAGGTTAGGCTCTAATGCTAAATACTATTCTCTCCTAGATCAACTCAAATAACGCATATTTTAAACAATATTCGAATTACAACCTATGTATATGTTTGTAAACATGTAACTTACCATTATGATACTTTCAAATATGAATATGGGTTGGTAAACCATTAGTGGTAAGAGTTTACAACCCATTAATAAGTTGTGTACTTACATTAGTATTTAAGATTTAATAAATTCTAACCCAGTACCAATATGTTACTCGTTATAAATAAGTATGAATCCATTACTTAACAATATCTCATAACCACTTACCACGATTTAAAGTATTGGATTTGTAATGGGTCATGATACTTAATAATATAGGAACACCTGCGTAAGACTAGGCAACACATCGATACTGCGTGTTATATAGTAATCCTATACCCGCACCTATAGGTAGGTCTACGTTTAGATGGCCGAGGACTGGATATGTTAGTACAGAAGGAAGGCAGTAACTTCAGCGTGGGGCAGAAACAGCTGATGTGTCTGGCCAGAGCTCTTCTGGACAGAAGTCGTATCCTCATTGTAGACGAGGCCACAGCTAGTATCGATAATCGGTTAGTGGTAGGACTAAGGGGTAGCTAAGCCCTAACTAATGAGATCAGTAGAGGACATATGTGCACAATCCCTTCAAGAGATATACATATATATATATATATATATAAGATATTACGTAGAATATGTAAATGTATTAGAGTAAAGTAACCTAATACAGATACTTTAACAATACACGGGTTTAACATTTTATGATTCAATAATTACAAAATATTTATATTATATAATTATAGATATTATAGAGTTTTTAAAATTGTATTTAATATTTTTATTCAATAGATAACGGAGGTGTCCGTATTCGGTACCCATATTTGAATACGGACACCCTGTATTATAATACAAACACATTATATAACAGTATATATTATATATTATTGATGAAACAAACAGATAAATTAAAATTAAATTAGGTAATCCTACTTATAATTAATTGTATGAATAATTTAAATTAATTGTATGAATAATTTAATATAATTTAAATAGTAATTAATTTATTAATTTTTTATTTTTTATTTATTAATAATTAATAACACAAGTAAGGTAGATACCTAATTATATTATCAAATGTAGCTTCATTGGTTATATTAATATTATAATGCATATTATTTTTATGAAAATCAGAATAATTCACACGCTGTGCGCTGAGTGGTTAATACAATTAATACATCTAGAGTGTCTGTATTGGGTATTTATATGACCTCTAGATATATGATTATAACTTAATTAATATTTGATAATAAATATAGAAATTATGTATATAATATTTAAAATACTTTATTTATTAATAATATATTGATATATTTTACATCGATACATTTATAAATTCTTGAGAAGATTTTAAGTTGAAATATTTTTTCATAAATTTAAAAATGTAATACAAAAATCAGTTTATTGGATATATCAGCACTATTTGGTATAATTAAAAAATTAAAAAAAAACTTATTTAGACTATTTATATAATTATGAATATGTTATTCATTAAACATGTTTTAGTAGGATTTGTAGATTGTGAGATATCGAGAGTGATACTTTCCCCTACTATGTATATATATATATATATTTATTTTTGATGATTTATTTCAGACTTCTCAACATATTAGATAGGGAAATTTCAATAATAACACATTATATTGTTTATAATTTCCCCGCTATTTCATACCAATTGATAAACATGATATGTATGATAACGTATTGATTATTATGTGTATATAGGATAGGATATATTTTATTATTATAATTAGAACCTAGATAACAACAATAATGGACACAAGTTAATAGTAACTAAGAATTTCGTGGTGTTTCGCCATAATAATGCTGACATATGGCAAATACATGAATATTGTAAAATATAACGTATTTGGTAAAATTATCAAATTTTATAAATTGTATTATCCCATTATAAATGTAAACAACAATCTCATTAATTACCGAGTCAACGATCCACCAGCACCGATGAGTTGATACAAGCCACGATACGGGAACACTTCTCCGACTGTACTGTCCTCACGGTAGCGCATAGACTGAACACTGTGGTCGACTCCGATAGAATAATGGTTAGTATTGAGTGATAATCGTTACGTAATCATAGCTGATTACGTCATACAGACCCTCATAGGATACTGATATCATACACTATGTCCTATTAGGTAATAAATACACACTCACTTATTGTGTTATAATGTACTGTCAGGTATGTATGTATAAACTGTATAACTATAGTAAGAACTTGATATATATAGGTTCACTCTCATGTATTACTATGAACCAATTTGATTATCATTATTATTACTATTACTATTAGCACACCTATTCGCATCCCGTCCCAGATCCTAGAGAACGGTCAGGTGGCCGAACTGGACAGTCCGAGTGCACTCATCCGCGACGAAGACGGCTATTTCTACAGGCTGGTGATGAACTCGGGGGATGCAGTGGCCATGATGGATACTATAGCACGGAGTCAACGTGAACAGTGAAGTGGGGTGGCAACAGTGGCATGATTCATCTCATATCGTACGTGTGTACTTATTATAATATACTATAGTATGTGTGTATACATCGACAAACGTATACGTATGCGTATATGTGAAAACATTTTGTATTATAATTATTTTTTACTTTTTTTTATGATTATACTTTGTAGAATTATTTTTACTATCATTTGAGTGTCCGAATAATCTATTATAATAGTTTATTAATAATATATTATTATCATTCTTATTATTATTATTTTATTATATATATATATATATATATATATATATATATGTGTGTGTGTATGTGTGTACGTATGATAATTCTAATTTCTCATATTTTTTTGTATTTGTACTTTGTATTATTATATAAATTACGTATTTGACCATTCGTTATATGCTAGACCACGATTATTATTTATACTTTATATTTATATAGATACTCTATTGTAGGTTAAGCAGGTCTCATTTTCAACCAGAAATAGGTAGTAAACGAGTATTTCTAGTACGCATATACTCATTTAAATTATTATTATATTTTAGTAAAGTTTATTTAACTAGTTATAATTAAAATATTATAAACATTTAATTTAATTAATATGCATATTAAATATATTTATATGCTTATTATAATTAATATTCATCATGATGTTAATTTAAATAAAAGTATATATTTGTGCATGTTACATACGTTTTGATGTTACCCAAACTCATTATATATATATGATATTATTGTATTTAACTAATGATAATTATTATTTCGTGTATACGATCGGTAATTGCTAATATTATATAAGTAGTATTATAGGATATTATTATCATATTATTATATTATATTATTATTAGATAATTTTTAAATTAGCAATATTGATAAATGAAATCAAAAAATAGACAATCCCTAATTATATGATTTAGTGTTAATATTGATGCAAATTGGTTCAATTAAATAAATAAATTGTATATAAATAACACATTTTTTATTAATTATATATAATATTTATACATGTTCAATCTGTCATATTATCGGAGACGTTTGAAACTATTTTTTATTTATTAAATTAAAAATTAACTTATATTTTATAATTATATATTTGTTTTAATTTTTGAAGAATATGACAATGCGTATTAACTTTTAGGAGATTAAATTATTTTAATATTTTAATTAATAAATGAGATATAAGAATTATAAGATAATGTGGTTAAAGCTTCCTTACTCTCCCCTAATACTATCTCTGCTAGAGAGGAAGGTCATGATGTAGTCTAATAATGTAATCCTTCTAATGGATAGTATAGCCATTCAGTAATGTGGTGTCTTTTTTTAATAATAAATGGGATAAACTGCCATATAATAACGTGTTTTAATAATATGAATATAACTGTTGTAATAATACAGAATATATATATATATATACATGATATATTCTCCTATACAATATACTGACATTGACTAGTTAAAACTATAAAATAACATTAATCATATATTTTATTATAATAATATTAATTGAAATATATAAAGTCACATTTTATTATAATAATATTAATTGAAATACATAAAGTCACATTTTATTATAATAATATTAATTGAAATACATAAAGTCACATTTCATTTAATAACATATTCGTAATTATGTATATAACATATATGTATAAATAGTAATATTAGTAATACAATAAATGTATACAAATGTATATAATTCTATTTATAATGTACATTTTAGCTCTATACAGTGTACAGTCACAAGCTATATTAATGTTGATATTTATAACATGATTATTTAATAATATGAATTATTTGTTATCATTTATTTAATTATTTAATATAAAAGTTTAATTTGTGGTATTCTCGTGTATTCTATATTTAAATATATTATAATAGAGGAATCGATTAATTAAAACGAGTATTAATATCATATAAAAATTAAAGTCATATTTTTTTAGTAATATGGAGAGATCAATATTTGCAAATTAATATAATTATAATGTTTTTCAAATACCGAATTGGTTCACTTTTATATGATAAAGGGCTATTAAATGTAAGCATAAGTGTTTATTTTTCTAAGAAATAATATGTTAGCATATTATTATTTAAATTTATTAGTTTATGAAAAGAATATTTGTAGACACCATTTTGGATGTATATCACTACAATATATGTGTATATAGTTTCATCCGATTAACAGTACAGTATTATTTGATATCTACCTTGTTATGACGTGAAGTATTTAATTTGTAATTTAATTTAATTTATTTTAACAACTCTTTGTGCCAAAGCAATACATCGTCGAAAGTAAAAACAAATTGTATAACGCAAATAATAAAATAGAATATAAACAAAAAAATAAAATAACTGACGAATATTTTGTAAAAAATAAAATACTCTACATTACTATATGATTATAAATATTAACAAATATAGTGATCAGGGATATACCGTAGTAAATACATGTGTTGTAATAGAGAGTTAAGTAACATAGTAGATTTAGTTAAGAGTAGATTATATGGTAGTATATTTAATAGATAAAGTACCGCTATATGCCATGCATGAATTTTGGTGGTTGGAGATTAAATTTAGTAGGTAGATGATGAAGGTAAGAAGTAATAGAATGAAGAGAAATGTTATGAGTTGGAATTTAAATTAAGGAAGATAGATATTCATTTCGGTTGTGGTGAATATAGTAGAAGGTGAAGGTGAATGAATAGAACATATTTGAATATTACTCGCAATTTAATTGATAGCCAATGTAATCTCTTTAATCATGGAGAAATATTTATCTGAGAGAAATATTTAATATCAAAAATTGATCGTGTAGAATTTGTAATTTTTTTAATTTGATAGTCAGTTAAAGAGAAAATCAGAATATTGCATAATCAAAAAATGGTAATATAAAACATGAAGCGATAGTAATAGATACAATTAAGGAGATCGAGTTACGGATTAGACGGAAAGATTGAAGATGAAAGTGTATATAGCGAAGAAGATTATATATGTTACGATGGAAATATTGAGAGCTGTTGATATAAACACTAATATAATCATAAACATAAACTTTATCATAATATAAGTTATCAGGATTGTTAACCATGATAAAAAGGTAAGACTATTAATGGGTATTTGGGAAAAGGGAGATGAAGATATATAGTTTCTATTTCATCGATATTCAGTGATAAATATTTATTTTAAATCTACTCATGGATACATTTAATACAGTTAGATATAATATTTGGATTACAATTTAGATTGTACGTACATTTTACGTTAAGTTGTATATCATCTACCTATGAATGAACTGATATAAGGGAAAATTGAAAAATAAAATAAAAATAGATAGGAGATAAATATTGAAAATAATCGGTCCTAATACATAGCCGTGGGGATTCAGTAAAGGATATTTCGAAGAGATGATATTTACCCGTTGATAAGCATATAAGAAGAATGCTCAGAATATATGATATAGACCATTGTAGTGCATTACCGGCGAAAACAATATTATCCAACCGAATTTATAATTAGATATGTATAAAATCTTCAGATTCTGGTTCATCGCTTACATTTGTTGGACTATTATATTATTATAGTATCTAGATTTCTATATAAATTCATAATAATTATTCTATGTATTCTTTTATCGATATTAGATATTACACTATATTCATGATACCTAATGAGCATTCCAATTCCTCCAGTGTCGGCGATACACTATTGTTCAAGGTTGACCATATTAGTAATTTCCATTTTACAAATGCCTATTAATTGTGAATGAACCTGTGGATAAATATTAAACTATTTTGTTCTCTCGCCAGATGATATACTATTGGTATTTTCAAAACTTGTTTAAGTGTTTAGTTCAATCAAATGTTTCTCTTACTTTGACAGTTTAGACAAGTCTTTGTTCTCATTCACTATGTATTGACTACAAGCCAATGTAGTATAATAGGATGTGATCATTATTTAACTCCGCGACAAGCGATGCGGGATAGTATTTAGTTTGTTTTCCAACTATACTTAAACTTATAATAATGATAATTTATCAGCCTGTTCAGAAACGTTTGAACTCTCATTTGTTGTTCTAAGAAGACAGCAATAGTATCTTATAAATACTAATACGCTGACTAATTATATATTATATACTCATATATTATTTATTCTATGTTATATACATAATATGTATTAAATGATTTCGATGGTGATTTTATAATAAACGGATTTATTATGAAATAAACAATGACAAAATCTGTAAATTAATTTAAATCCGTGAAAATAGTATTTATATATTAGTACCCTTTTATTATTATACTGGTAATATATTTAAATAGTTGATTATATCCTATTATTATTTTATTATATTATAAATATTATATATATATATATATATATATATATATATTGTTAAATGGTGTACTATCTAAACAATGTTAATTAACAGTATACTACAAATCATATTAATAACACATATGTTCATTTTACCTTACTATTTGTCCAACCAATCAGTAATTTACTCTAGTATTTTGAAACTAAATTAGTAAATACTGAATAACTTATTGCTGACCCAGCATAAGGCTTTTTAAGTTTCATACTGTTATAAGATCTATGAGAACAATCAATAATCATCAGATTTAAACAGTGTACAAAGCTAAGCCTATATAACACACTGTGTGAACGTATGCACTAGTGTCAGAAGATATATTATGAATAAATAATCTATTACTAGTATACATGGTGCCTAGCTTATATATATAAAGGATAAGGTATATATAAATATATATTTATATTTCGTTAATCAATAAATAGATTTTAATTTGTTTGTTGCATACGTTTTACTGTATCTTTTAATTAATTAATAATTTTAATGAGTATTACTTTTTTATTTATAATCATTATTTATGATTGTTTGTATTTTCTGATTTAAATAAATAATTATAATAATATGTATAGTATACTTTTAATGTTTATTATCAAGATAATAATATACAATATATATATATATATATATATATATATATATATATATAAATATATATACATGATTAATAATTGAAATATAGTTTATCGAAATAATTATTATATAATTAATAATAATAATAACATATCCTACATTAACATAACTAATACATTTACTTTTAAATTAATGTTCCTATTTATACTGAAAATACTTGTATTATTATTTAAATAATGTACGTGATAAATATTTGATATAAATAATTTCAATTTATCATTCCTTACCAAAAGGCAAGGAATAATGGGGAAATTATTTAATGTATATATTAATGTATAAATATATATATATATATATATATATATATATATATACATTTATTTATATATATATATATATATATATATATATATATATATATATATATATATATATATATATATATATATATATGTATACATATATTTATGTATATATACATGTATATATGTATGTATATATGTAAATTATTTGCAATTAATCGCGTATCATTATTCCAATCTGAACACTTATCCGACACAAAATCGATAGAGTTGCCATGAATATTTAGGGGACATTAGTGAACGACGGACGTTACCGATATGTCGACGGCGTTTACTTCAACGAACAGACATTACATAACATTACGTCACCCTGCGTGGTTATCACGTGACGAGTATTATCTAACCGTTACGTAACTACTAGTTATGTAACACGTGAAGTGCATAGATAAGGTCAGCATGTCGTAACACATATAATCAAGTATATATATATATATATATATATATATATATATTATATGTATTTTTTTGTTAAATACATATATACATACATACAAATATACACACATGTGAACACATATACATATATATATATATATATATATATATATATACCGACGATATCGTACATGCAATGATAATGGTTACACAGCATTGTTTCTGGCTACACTATGGTTAATGCGAGGGGATAATGAGCAAATCGATACTGAGAGGGGAATGTCGCCAGATACCGGAGGACATGACATCTGTACACGCATACTTCGAGAGGACATGTTCAACGTCAACCAATGGGCTTCTATTCCGGGACAAGTATATGTTTGTATCCAATGATATGTAAATATATAATCGCATAACATCACTCGCATACGCAAACTAATATAGTTATATATATATATATTATTATATATATATATATATATATATATAGTCCTCTTATACTTATGTATATATATACCGCCAATCTCGGGGCAGGCCCCTTTGTGCGATATATCAAGGATGGCATATATCAGATATATTAAATATAACATATAATAGATAGGGCGCTGCAACAGGGGGGACGGGTGGGATATGCCCCCCCCCCCCCATTTTAAAATCTAGGGGGACCTCCTATGTATTGGCCCCCCACCACCACTTTTACCACAACATTTATGTTGATTGGTTGGTCCCCCCACATTAAAAATCGTTCCAGCGCCCCTTATCATAGATGAAGGAGCTGGCTATCCGTTGCAGCTTTAATTATAGTTTTATTATATATTGCGTTTATTCCAGGGTGAACTGTATATTTTTATTGAAATGTATATACTACGTTAAAATGCACAATTTTGAAATAGTAATAATGGTTATAAGAGTGTATTTTCTCAAATAATTCATATACATATACAAGTGCACTTGGTTAAGCATGGTTAAGTAACATATAACAATACCATAATTTATTGAATATAGAAAATATATATTCAAAATTACATAAAACAAGAGACAAAACTAATAATAAAAAATAAGAAAATGTATTAACATTATTGATTTACATATGCCATAGTTTGGCCCGTATATGTTAATGATATGCCGACAGGGCTGCGACAGATCTCAGCTTTAAGGAAAGGGTGAATCATTTCCTATGCCGTGGGGTGGAAAATTTGACCAGTAGATTCCACGCTGGCATCATTACTCCCCGATACCCGTCACAACCCCACTATCTTAACATAACATACGAGGACATAAATAAATAAGGTAATAAATAAAAATATATAAATAAATGAATAAGGTAGGATAAACATGCTCATCAGCTACCAGAAAATATCGCAGAAACCCCCGATTTGAATAATGGAAGAGACTTTATTTTGGTTAGATGAGCAGGCAGATTGTTTCATGTAACCGATACCCGTTTGCTGAAGAAGTTGTGTGATCGGTTATTCTTTGAGATGTCTCTTCTGATTTTTACCGAAGGCCCTCTAAAATGATTAGTGTAGGTCTACAATAAATCATCTACATCCACATCAACGAGACCATTGACTATGTTATATGTCAGCACCATATAAGCAACATGCCTACGTGAAAAAAGTTATTTTAGTTTTTAAAATAATAATCTATAAAGGTATTCCAACGAAAGTAAATTGCACCTGAAGAAAAGTTGTCGAGTAAATAGTCTCTGAATCAATTCGAGTTTGGCGGAATTACCATTTGATCCAGAAACTGGAAGCGTATTCAATGATAGGTCTTACATAAATTGTATATGCTAGTGTAAATGGTACATGTTTGTTACATCTAAATACTCGAAAGATTATATTAATAATTCTGTATTCTTTACGGATATATTTTTAATATGATCGTTAAAAGATAGATTATGATTGATAATTTCACCTAGATCAGTTTACGTATTAGAATAGCCTAAATTGGTTATTGCATTATGCATATAGTTCATTTCAAATTCATATTTATGGATAAGAGAAAGTTTTGCATCATCTCAGGTGAGAAGATACTGGGAAGTTCATTTATGTAGATTATAACTAAAATTGTTCCTAAACATGAACCTTGTATATGATACACCTGATATTACCATAATATTATCAGATACATTCATACCAACCTTAACACATTGATGTATATTATGAAGATATGATTGAATCTAGTATAGTACATTACCAGTTATCCCTAGATCTTCAATCTTAGATAATATCTTAGAATGCGATACTATGTCGAATGCGAAATCGATGTATGTAGTGTGCAAAGTATAATTGTTGTCTATGACTCGGGCTAGATTCCTGTAGTATTGGATCAACTGCATAGTGGTTGATTTTCCTGTTAGAAATCCGTATTGGCATTGTGATATTTATTCATTTTCTCAGAGAACCAAGTATCTACAAAGAATCTTTTCGAAAATAATTAATCTGGAGGGTAGAATACTTATAGGTCTATAGTTCGATGGTAAAGATGTATCACCTTTTTTGATGATATGAGTAATTATACTTTGTTTCTACATATTTGGGCAGTATTGGTTAGTTAGTGAATGATTGAATATTAAAGATAATACTTACCTCATATGATAAAGATTTTAGGATTCCCTTTAGTAGTCCGTCTGGTGGTATACTATATATATATTGGCACGAGGCAAAGATATTTTCTTACAGTCTCGGGGATTATAGGAAAGGTGTTAAATATATTATTAGAAACTATGGATGAATTACTATTACATGTATAGCTTTCCTTATTGAATACAGATTTAAAATGTTTAGATAAGCATTCAGCTTTATTTCGATCTAGGGTTAACAGTTTATTATCATTTGACATTAGAGGAGGCATATTGTTAAGATTAGATATGTGTCTATTAACATAGGAATAAAATGATGTACGTGTTGTTATTGTTTGACAATGCCTTAGCTTCAATGTTATAAATGTAATTCGATATGGATTCAGATAACTTTATTTGACATAGCCTCCATTTAGCTCTTATATTTGGTTTATGTCTATTTTTATATAATTTCTTACATTTCGAATCAAGTTTGTTGATGAATTTAGGACATTTAAATGACCGAATAGTTGATAGGGGGGAGTTATCATTGGTTAGTTTCTTTACAATTTCAATAATTGTTGTTAATAACACATCAATCGATTCTTCCACCTTAAGAAAGTAGACCAACTTAAGTGATTCAGAGTTTGCTAAACAATATTTAAATTACATAATGAGTAATTATAATTACAATTACTATTAGTCTCAGATTTCTTTATAATATCATTTGTATTGAAAATATTAGCAGTTATAGACAAATGATTACTAGTAAATGTATTGTAGCTAAAAGGAATATCTATACTGCTATTAACTATACAGTCATCATTAGATAAGACCAGATCAAGGATATTATATTTTCTAGTATTATTAGTTACGAACTGGGTTAGAGAGGTAGATATAACAAAATCGGTGACAATTTTGTCAAGTATGTTACTAGGTATGGGAGAATTACCATAGCAGTTGATACCATGGAAATTTAAGTCATATATTAGAATAAATGTATTATAGAGTTAAGCATATTTAGACAGTACTTTACATAGCTCGCATGTTGTTTTATAAGATATAATGGATAACATATAGCATAGTTGTATACTTTTATAGCTAGGAGTTATATATTATATGGATTATCAATAGTTAGATCATATGAGTTTAGATAGCATTTAACAAAAATGTATATCCCACCACTACGAATATGTAATCTATCCTTTCTGTATACAGTATAATCAGATGGGTTAAAACATAGCATAGAGTTCATGTATGAGTCATTTAACCATGTGTCATTAATAATAATAATATCATAAGCGTTAGTAGATAGAATATAAATTAATGAAGGAAGCTTGTTACATATACTCTGTGCATTGGTATAAATTACAGTAATATGTTTATTTTCTAGTCATTTAGACACTTGATCAGGCATTTGAAATACTTTATCAGATATTTGTTGCTGTTATTAGATTTTTTTTGTTTGTTAATATTATATGTTTTGTTGCCAGTTAGAGTATCCAGTATCACTCTAAGTAATAGTTTTATTCAGATAAATTATTTATTTATCATTATCTGTTTTATAGTTTTTTTAAGTCATAAGATAATGTTCTATTGTCTAATATTTCCAGGCAGTCCATTTTCTCCTATTGGGAGAATAATACGTGTAATACGTTAATCATAGTATAAATCAGGACGTAGAAATATGTTGCCGTAATGAGTGTATATTAGTAAGGAAGTAGGTGTTTAGTAATTATTTTACAGTGATACTATCACTTAGACATATTTTAAATATTAATTTTCCATTATCCGTAATAATTGTTATAATAATTAATATAATATATCGTCCATTAGTATGACGCTTTCACTGCGCATGCGTATGACATGCGTACTACACGCATGCATAGTGTACCGTACGATAACACCCGAGTGACAATCTCTCTATACAATAGTAACCCCTACACGTATTCTCAGCTCGTACTACACGCATGCATAGTGTGCCGTACGATAACACCCGAGTGACAATCTCTCTATACTCTCTATAGTAACCAGTGGTTACCAGTGGTTACCAGTGGTTACTAACCTCTACACGTATTCTCAGCTCGTACAAAGACTTAAACCACAACGCTAACTTCCTGGCCGACTTCCTGTACGCCGAAATACTCGGCCACAACTCCGACCCAAAGATATCGCAACATCAACACGTCATCGCAATCGATATGCCGCCCAGTGACGTCATGATTACGTCACTACTTGCTATCTTAAAGGTTACTATCACTAGTTTACGAGTGCAGTTACATAGATTAAGATATGTCAGATAATGTCTAGTGTTTTGTGCGTCATTTCATTATCTCTTTCTGTAAAAAACACTTTCGTGTTTAGCAGCTTATTACGTAATCGTTACTCTCTATGTTTTTTTATGAGCCTAAACATCTGCGTAACGTTCGACTTTCTTTGTTTGCCGACTCCTTTATACGGAAGTAAGCGTTGATAGCATATCACTTGTAAATACGTGGGGCAACACAGCCTTAAATGTTATTTACACTATAGTGTATCTATAGCTATAGCTGACCTCATCATGTATCGAATTAAACTATTTAAACTATTTTAAATTATATCAGCGTCTTCTTACCTTTTATTTCATTTCATAATTTCATAATTTGCGCGACGGCTTCAAGAGATTCGTTGTCGACGAGAATTATATTTGATAATAAATTCCTGAAAATCTATCTAGCTCATCACAGATACGATCCTAACATCCCTAAATCTCCTAATATCCTTGTTATCTAAACCCTTTATGCGGTAAGAGCACATTTTAAATATTATAAACGAATTAAACACAGGTCACATACAATGTAATACACTTTGATCGATCAACTTGATATCGATATCTTCCACTAAAGCTAACCTACCTAACTGAATACTTTAACAACTTAAATATAAACATGTCTCACTTACATCTGTGTACACTTATATATATATATATATATATCCGATCGGTAACACATGCGAGTCACGTGCTAACCTCCCATTGGTCAGCTGGGTTGCGTGTACCTACCCATAGACGTCGAGTCCCCAGTGAACCTGCTGCGTGAGAAACTACGAGATAATGCGGTAACGGTGATATTGACCAGTGGCCGGAGCGTGACGTCATTCTTGAGCCGGGTGTTCGCTGACTTCCGGTCACTGGACGTAGCCGAAGTCATCGAGGACTGGTTATGTAATATTACGATATATATATATATATATATATATATATATCAGAAATAAAGCGTATATCTATACGAATATATTATCTAAACGTCAACCTTAAGTATAATTACAATATATATTTACTAATCTACTCTACTGATTACATCGATGTGTGTATACATCTCCGCCTCCTATAGGGAACGTAAACAACAACAACAACAGCATACGCCCCACGTTATAGCTATTGTTAATGACCCGGAAGTAGCGGCTATTATCTACACGTCAGGCACCACGGGACAGCCTAAAGTGGTTAGATATATGTCTACATACATATCAAGGTATATATATATATATCTATAAATAGCATTAAGCGGGTATAGTTGAATACATGTACTGATAATTATTGTTTATTATAGGTTATAAAGTTGAGTATAGATAATTGTAACCTATCAATATATCAGTAATAATTCGAATATAAAAACCACTATTATCATTAATGCATTAATAGATTATACAAATATATATATATATATATATATATATATAATTTATTACCTAAATTAATGTATGATGTTATACTATATAAATAATAATAATATAATTTAAAATACCATATATTAAAGTATATACAATTATATATATATATATATATACATATTTTCAATAGGAATTAACTTTAAAGTACTATGATAATGTATACATACACTGTACGTTGTATACAGTGTATGCTAATACTCCTTATATCAAATATATACATAGCAAGTAAATCGTTTTCCGCTATATAACTGAGCATATTATCACTCACGGTCTTATCAAAGATTTTGCGAAGCAAAGATATAACACTCCCTATGCATGCAACGTAATTTAGTAATATCCCCAACCGCTGCTAGCAGTAGTATCGAAATCACTGAAATAGATTTAGGTTCGGCTCTGTTTGCATACAACAATGTTTCTATTGCTCTATTAAATTACATGCAATATAAATTAACTTTTACTTACTAAATATATACTTATAGCATTTAAAACATAAATATCATATTTGTTTGTTATATATTAGTAATGAACACTTAGTTTTCATCATATAAATATTAATTTAAAGCATATTATTTAACATTTTAAAAGTGTATAGTTAAATACGAATTTACATTATAAACAACACATAGTTCCTAAAAGTAACCCGCTATAGGTGGCACCAGGGTATTTTGTATACAAATTTGAATTACACGAATTCGCGTAAGTGTTATATCTTTCCTTCGGAAAATCTTTGGTGTTATGCTCTTAAAGGTTAAAGGTTACAATCATGTATAATTATCGCGCATCAACTGCTACACATGAATATGTTCATATTATCGAACACACCTTTACATCATTTTATGCTCGAAAACGCAAAACAAGTTATATGTTTTATTGTATTGAGTAATATATTTATAGATATATAGCTGCACTTGCATGTGAACAGGTATGTCTGACTCACGCCGGTATTCTAGCACGACTACAATGGCAGTACGAACAATACCCTTACCTACCCGGGGAGGTGACAGTGTTCAAGACATCCCTATTGTTCGTAGACTCTCTCGTCGAGATATTCTCCAGTCTCCTTAGTGATGTTACTCTGGTCATCGCTGGCAAGGTTGATACTTCTCGAGTACTTAATAGTACTTAATAGTACTCGGGTATTCTTCGTATTCTACATAGCCAACTGAACCACAAGGCCTATATATAAATAAATAAATAAATAAATCATATTTATTATTTCATGTTGTAAAGCATGACATAATGGAGAAGTTAATAAACGAATGTATTTGTTTTTCCCGAGAACTTCCCTAATCATCATATTCTAGATATATATATATATATATATATATATATAAGTATAATATATAAAATAAAATAATATACATGAAAGTACTACTTCTTATAACATATATTCACTTAATTATATGATATGTCACCTAATTACAAAACACACACATCAGAACCTGGCCAGTGATCCTGAACAATTTATTAATGTATTACGAGACAGACGGGTCACTAGAATAATAATGGTTCCTTCCCTATTGTATTCCATTCTTATGTACGTTCAACTATATCATTGCAAGGGTTGGCATATATTTATGCTGTATATATATATATATATATATATATATATATATATATATAATTACAAATATATTAAATTAACTGTTAATATATAACTCAATGGATTTCACACAAAAATAATTGTATTTCTATAATATCCTTATCTCATATATCAGCTATACCTATAGGTACTTAATATATATATATAGACTATCACTTATTAACTGGGTACTTGGTGTATCTGTAAGTTAGCTTACATGGCAATACACTGTAAACAAAACCTATTAATAATAGTTCTAAATAGATCGACTTAGACGGCTGAAGCTATGGTTTAGCAACAGTGAGTCACTAACTTCGACCTTGATGGGTAAATTCTTTACGTTGATGGCCGCAGATTGCAGACTGGTCAATCTCTATGGTTTGTGTTATTTGTCTTTATATAGGCTTTAATTTGGTGCTAAGCTGGTCATGTGAACATCATCATATTTAATGTGATATTAAGTGATATAAAGTGATTTAACGAGATTTAGCGATATATTCGTTATTCTAGCAAACATGATTTTGTAATTTTTTATTTTAAGATATTAAATATACATGTATTTTATTTATTTAAATGTATTTATATATATATATAAATATAGTTATTATTTTTTTAAATATCAACATATTCAATTCCACATTAATGCATACTTATTAACAATGACTTACTTGAGG
Source organism: Osedax fenrisi (assembly GCA_964019155.1). Classification (NCBI taxonomy): domain Eukaryota; kingdom Metazoa; phylum Annelida; class Polychaeta; order Sabellida; family Siboglinidae; genus Osedax; species Osedax fenrisi. The sequence goes on along the minus strand of OZ025239.1, from coordinate 120,959,891 downwards.
CAGGAAGCACTGAAACCACAGCAGACGTGACATTCCAGGAGTTTACTGCCGGATCAAACGAACACTATGACTCTAACAATAGATTATCTATCGGAGTACCTATGTTCAATAATGTAATATGTATTATGAAAGGTTTAATTTAATTATATACAATTAGTTAATATACTTCATAATATGTATCATATTGGTACATGACTATTTTGTATCATTCTTAATATTTGTAATGATTGCAAAATTATATGTGAAGGATGTGATAACATTCTTATTAAAAAATATTAAAAATATTTATATATATATATATATATATATTATCAAATAGAATTATTTCAAATATATTAGGTTATAGTGACTTGTTTAATAATATATTATTTAAATAAATTAAAAGAATAATGTGTAGAATAACTAATAGTAAATATATATTTATATTTATCATATGATACAGATATATTATCTGTCCTATTGTATTCCATGACTAGGTTTTAATTATGAACGATTTATAAATATAATTATAAAAATTATTTATACAGACGATCAAATAGTTGATATAGGAGAAAAGGGAGAAATATGTGTATCCGGAACACATCTTGCCAAAGATTATTTATCTAAAACAAATAATAACCAGAAAATGAGGATAAGATATCGAATGAAGATAGTTTAGTACATATTTTATATACACTTAAATATAATTAAAATATTGCATACATATACCAATACTAACTAAATACTAACTAAATACGTAAATACTGACCACAAATTGTAACTTTAGGGGTATCAGTAATACAATATAATAACGAGTTAATGTACGAAAGGGGGTACAACCTTACGTTCCATGTATTAACAATACTAGTCGAATACGAAACACTTACACATGCACTGTAAAATGTACACAGTTCATTGTACAGTGTACATTGTACAGCGTACAAACACACGTATTGTACACTAATATAAGGTATTAAGACGCGGGATTTACTTGTCGTATGAACGAATGCTGCACTGAATATTTGTCAGTCCCACATTTCCAAAATAAGATGTTTACACGACGCGGGTTTTAGTTTTCGTATTTAGTTTTAATTGTGTAATTTAATTGATTGTCAATTCAATACCAATAGTAATATCACGTCTACTGTAAGTCAATACCAATTGCATACTGTTACAGATAAGTTCACAATCTATAATTAAGAAGCACAATATAAGTATATACACATGTTAATATGATGCCGCCTCATATATTAATAAGTGGTATTATATTATTGATGTCCATTAATTATATTTTAATACGTAATAAAGCCTATCTACGCTACACAGGGGCGGATACAGGGGGGACTAGGGGAGTTCTAGCCCCCCCCCCCTCATGATTGTAAAATATATAATTTTAAAATAGATAATATGGTTAAATCAGCAAAACCTTTAATATCAATTATAGGTAGGTATAGACATATTTATTTTAAGTATATTCATTAATTTTAATCTAATTTAAAGATATTGGCACTATTTATAAACAATTAACAATAAAACACATGAAGAAAGGTATTTCTGCTAAAGAAAACACTCGCCCAACAATTCATCAAAGATTACGTTTATAAATCATATAAAGAAAATGGAAATACTCGTACATGAAGTGGTTACACACATATTCTACACTGTTATGATGATACCCCCTTAATATTGATTTTAAATTTTGCTCTGTTGTATTAAATTTTACTTAGATATGTTATTGTTGACTTGCATTATAGCTGATTGCAGAAGCATGCTTCTTATTTTCCATCACTGCAATACAACGAGAATTTTCTTTCAAAGAGTTAATGTGGTAAATAGTTGATTCATGTTTTCTTAAATCTATACATCTATAGTATAGTGCACTATAGCCTACTTGTATATAAGATTTTCCGGCAACTTACCGGAAATATTGTAACTTTAAAGCATTTTTATATCAAGTTGCAATGGGATACCTCCACTAAAGTTACTATATTTCAGGCAAGTTGCCGGAAAGTAAGGGGGTTTCCCACTAAAATTGTAGTTAACTTGATAGAAAATCGTTTTAAAGTTTAAATATTTCCGGCAACTTGCCGGAAATACTTGTAGTGGGATATCCCTTTTAGATATAATCATTCTTAATAGAAGACAAAATATGTCATTACATGGTAATAATGAGTATTCTACTGATCACATTTTAATTTAGGAAATTTCAATGACTTCAAAAACTATGTAGACATATATAAACATATATAAATATGGAAATATATGGAAATATATGGGCATATATGAAATTATATATTAAAAGAACACTTATTAATGTGTAGTAAAAATACGAAATACACCTCAAAAACAACACACAATGAATTGATATTTGAATGTGGTGAATATATTAAAGAAAGAATAATTATTCTTCAATTATAATTGATGATATAAAAAAAGCTAAATATTTTAGTGTACTAGCTAATGAAACCACAGATGTATATAATACTGAACAAATGGCTTTAGAAATTAGATATTATACTGGTAATTGTATCACTGAAAAGTTTAATTCTTTCATAGGATGTGAAAATCTTAGTGGAGAAAGTAAAGCTAACTTAATTTGCATAAAATCTGCATATTTTTTAAATATTCTGCTAAGAGGCACGGTTTAGTAGAAGAAAATATTACACAAATTTGTGTTGAATATTCTAAAAAGAAATTAGTTAAATCAAAACAAGATGGGTTACCAGACATGATGCTTTGCGAGTATTTATCGAATTGTATCAAGCAATAGGTTCAAACCTACTGAACATTTTTTAGACATATAACATGGAATTCAGAAAGTATAACAAAAGCTAACGGTCTTTACAATTCTATGATTAATACACAATTTAGTATGTCATTAATTGTATGTAATAATTCAATTGATTTCATAGCAAATTTAACAAATGCTCTCCAGAGTAGGTCAATAGACGCATATAAGGCAAATCATATTCAAAGTATAATTAAAGGGATACACGTTTGTAGAGATAATATTGATGAAGTACAATTATAATGGAATGAAGAAGCATCACATTTATTATCATATTCAAATGAATGAGTTTCTTTACCAAGGTTAAATAAAAGACACCTGCTTCATCATCTGAAAAGTATTTAAAAAAAGTAATATCTATTAGATTCTTGGATCATTTGATAATGGAGATGAAAGAAAGATTCAATAAATACATATTGTATATATCTCTTGGAGCATTATTAATTTCAAAAGTTATGAATGAAAACAAGGATTCATGGAAAGAAAATATATTAAAGTTTTATGAATTAGTAAAATATGATTTACCAAAGATACATTTAATACCGAATTGATTTGCTGGGAAGTTTAATGGACTGATAATAAAGATCTATAGATATAGGTATATCTAATACGATAATAATTGTTAAGTACTTAAGTACTCTCGATAACATGTCAAGGTAAATTGAAATTATTAAATAATTTATAATTTATATATTATTATATAAACTTTTTCCTAATATCTATGAATTTATTGACAGCCACTACCCCAGTTACCTTGTATGAATGTGCACGTTCATTTAACCGATTAAGAATAATAAAGACATATTTACCTTCGACTATGAGTGAATATCGACTAAATAGACTTTCTTTATTATATATAGTATATATGTATAATACATAAAGACATAGAGATCGATTGTGATTATATTATTTCCAAATTTGCATTGCGTAATCCAATAAGAATGCAATTGATTAATATACTTGATTAATAGTTTTTATTCAATAAAATATAAAATATTATTCTATTTAATTTAATATAGTATTTAATTTATATATATATACACACATATTATTAAATTGAATATTAGTATAGTAAATATGTCTTATTTTAAAAATATAGTTTTATTTGAATGTCGCCCCCCCCCATTGATAAATTCCTGTATCCGCCCCTGCTACATATAACTGAATTAGAATCCCGAACTGAACAATGTATCATATCTAATCTCTATACATCTATAATATCTATATAATATCTAATCTCGACATCTCTGTTATATATTGTTCGGTACGGGATTCTACTATGGTTTTAGATTATAATTGTTTATTTTTCTCCTCTTAATGCATAAATAGGCGAGTGATGTATAAGCCATGCTTCTTCATCTAGGATTTTGACAAACTTCTATATTAGTAATAATATTACTAATATATATATATATATATATATATATATATATATATATATATATATTATTATTATTTTATTTTTTTTTATTTGGTGGAATCCTTTCATCCCATTCAGGAACTTAGATTACTTTTTCACTTATATCCATATTTGGCTCTAATGTTACTTCGAAGCCGTTTTCATATTAAGGCATCCATGGTTTTAACGAGAGCCGATCATTTATTTATACACAATTATATAAAATCACTAAATAATATTTTAGACCCATTTTATAAAATTAATGGTCCGGATGAGGCTCGAACCCGTATCCTACTGCTTGTGTTTCTATACACACATACATATATATATATATATATATATATATATATATACTTAATAATGAATAGTATGCATACTCATATATATATAACATAGGATGATCTAGGAGGAGGAGAAGAAGTCGACGTATACAGAACAGGAGATATCGGTGTGATACACTCGCACCGCCTCATCTATATCGCAAGAACTGATTCACAAGTTTATAGTCATGTGTATATCTTCTTTTGTAGTGTCTTACTACCGTATTCATTCATACTTAACCGATGCAATCAACCACGATTATTTAATTGTTCAGTGTTCACTCTAATACTATTGTATTATCATTATCATTCTTTGTGTAAATATAATCATATATTTGTTTTCTATTTACATCCAAAAAAATAAAACTGTGCATTAACATCATAGCCATTATCAACATCATCGTCATCATCATCATCACCCCAATCACCAACATCATTATTATCGAGATCATCATAATAACCACTCTTCATCATCATCATTCACCACCAATATTATTATCGATATCATCATCATCATCATAAATACACACATTCATATATATTAGATAAAGATAAATGGGAAACTGGTTAATACTGGAGAGATTGAAGATTTAATAAACAAATACGAAGGCATAGATACGTGTGTGGTTTTAAATCACAAATTTGGACCGAGATCGGTTAGTAATGTGATTTGTTATGTGACATATTCTATTCATGTATTATATTATTAAGGATTATTTAATAAATAAAATAAATGTATAGACTTACAAAAGTATACAGATTTTTAAATTTCAATTTTAATTACCATATTACAAATATTAACAATAATGATATATGATTATAATAGAAAATATATCAATTATTAACAATTACAAATATTAACAATTGTCGTCGTCCAATTTAATAATTCAATCATGATTATATAATTATATTGATAATCATTTTTTAAATTTATTCATAAATATGGATTTATATTATAACTTTTAATATATATATATATATATATATATATATATATATATTAATATAATATATGATTATTTTATTCACGAATTGGTTTCGTTTTTCGAATTAGTTCAATTTTATGCGTATTGGTTCTAATTTATTGTAATTAATAGTAACCTATACATAGTTAACACTAGTTAACCACAAATAATCATATGCACTATAGTTCAGTTATTAATAGTATATTCTATATAGAACAGAAATGAACATATTGTTGTATTTTTTTAAATTAATATTTTCTTTCATTCATTTATATTATCATTTTTATTTCTTCCTTTTCTTCAATATGTTGCCAATGAGATGATATTTACGTCCACGCATGTGCAGATAGTGATCGTATCTTACTACACTACGACCGCCGCCACCGCCATTGAAGAGGAGAACAATACCACGTCACGTGACCCAGCTAATGACGTCATCGTCTCTAGTGGAGATATGAATGCTTCCCCGTCGTCGGAGTTCACCGCAATCTCTAACGGGGGTCACGTGGTAAACAATCGCGTGACATATCAAGCTACCAATACGACAGCCCTGTTCGAGGCTAGTCTACGAGATTACCTCAGAAGAGCGCTACCTTCGTATATGCAACCTAAACTATTTAAAGTTCGCCACATTCCTTTGCAGGTTGGTTAATGATCAGTCGTTAATTCGAAGTAAAGGCGCATAGTGATATAGTCGCAAGCTAGCATATCACATACATATGTTAAGATATATATATATATATATATATATATATATATATATATATATATATATATAGATATATATATTATATAATATCAGTATCATAATGCCCGTTATCCGTTAATTATAGTATTACACAAATGTGCGAATGTTTGAATAATGGTTGAATAACGTGATATCTACTGATATTACCAATATCCTTTTTAATCATATATGAATAATGTATTTACATACATTAATAAAAAGTATATATAAATCAATAAAATATACCTTAAACACTTTTTATAAATTTTTGCCCCTCAAAATATATAATTTAAAATTATTTCATTATATCATTTTTTATAATCGATTTTATACATAGGGGCAGGCGTAACCTTGCCGGCATTTACATATAAAAGATAGGGAAAATAACTATTTAACACGCTATATCTTTTCTATTTACTAGTATTTTTTTCTAATTTTTTTTAATTAACTAGTTAACATTCATCTTTAGCTATATAGATACATCATAAAATAATTAATGCATTATTAATTAAAGAAAAGTTAATTATAATATTAAAATTATATAAAAATAAATTTATTACCAATTTTTTTTATTATTTTTCAAATAATTATATTAATAGATTATATTTACGATAGCTTACATACCTATATAATAATAACCATATATTAGGTATATACTCGGAAAATGTTATAAAGATTCATATAATAGTTCATAATATATAGAAATTAAAAAAAAAATCAACAACAAAAACCCCAGAAATATTGACATCTAAAGTTTTACTTGCATGTTTTCTAATTATTAAATCCCACCATTTTGAATAAGTGTATGATTAAACTTCGTATTTTAGGCACTTATGTTTAATTGTATATCATATATTATACATCATTTTTAAGATAATGAATTACATTATGATATTTCAATATAAACAAATTGTCCCTAAAAATAAAAAAAGAAGGTTACGCCGGTGTCATATAATACTTCGTCCCCATCCTAAAAATCGTCCCCGATTGTCACGTGACAACAAAATCGATGATATTTCACTAAATACACATACGAATCGCTTCAAATTTAAACCACATATATCTATTATGTATATACACGTATTTGGAAAAAATCAATGTCTAAGTATGCTTTAAAATAAAGTAATACTCAAATATATAAAGTAGAATGGAGATGAATTTAATAATACCAGATTAAACGATAATAAATTAATATTTTAAAATTCTGAATCGACAGAATTTATTATTTTTTAATTCTAGGTCTAACACTATAAGATCGTATTCTAAAATTGTCTCTATGTACTATTTTAATTAAAAAACATTATACGCATTTTCAGTTAATTATTGAAATAGTTGTAATTTGAATTTAATGCGGGTGTTGAGCGCGCGACACCCGCATTAAGTTATAAATAGAGTATAGGCAACGCCCTTTGGTAAAGGTTTATATTCACGAATATAAATGCGTATAATGTTTTTTAATTAAAATGGTATATAGAGACAATTTTATAATACTATCTTATAGTATTATACTTAAAATTGAAAAATAATAACTTCTGTCGATTCAGAATTTTAAAATATTAATTTATTATCGTTTAATCTGGTATTATTAAATTCATCTCCATTCTACTTTATATATTTGAGTATTACTTTATTTTAAAGCATACTTAGACATTGATTTTTTTCCACATGCGTGTATATACATACTAGATATATGTGGTTTAAATTTGAATCGATTCGTATGTGTATTTAGTGAAATATCATCGATTTTGTTGTCACGTGACAATCGGGGACGATTTTTAGGATGGGGACGAAGTATTATATGACACCGGCCCTTATATTTATATTAATATATTTTAATTTTACTTACTGCTTTATATGACCATACATTATTTACTTATAATAATTTATTGTTTGAAATCTGATTACAACATCTCGAAAACGTTATAGTTCACCTACATAATCGATTATAATCGATTATATATAATAATATACTCCGTAACATTCACTGTGTGCCAATGTAACACAGAAACATAGCGGTAAGGTTGATAAAGAAAAGCTAACCAAAATGTACAAGAAATCAACCAATCAGAAGAGTTCACTGGACCTATTAAAAAGCGATAGCGGGAAGGAATTCAAAATTAAAGTTATTGTTGTTTTCGAATTTAAATAAATATATCTAATTACTATTATAAGTATATATTAATATAAGCTGCAACACAGTTCTGTGAAATTTGACCTACCTTCTACCAAATAGGCAATATTATCATTGAATCTTAATACACCAGAGACGGCTTTATCACTAAACTCTTCTTTCTTTGAAATGGGAGGAGATTCAATAAGGTGAAAATATAGAATCAAACAGAACAGTTATTTATTTAGTGAAATCATTTTTTTAAATTTACTAATTTTTTTAATTTATTTTGTAAACCTTCATATATTTACTACTAAGCACAATTATTAAATAACCTCGTTATAACGTTACGATATACACAACTGCGTTATAACGTAACGATACGTAATCGGTGTACACCAATGCGCATGACATACTAACCTCATCGTACCTTCCTGTAGTATGATAACCACTATAGTATAGCTAGAGCTAGTCCTAGATTAGATTAGCTGTACCATTATCCCAATACTGACTGCGCATGACATACTAACCTCATCGTACCTTCCTGTAGTATGATAACCACTATAGTAAAGCTAGAGCTAGTCCTAGATTAGATTAGCTGTACCATTATCTCAATACTGACTGCGCATGACATACTAACCTCATCGTACCTTCCTGTAGTATGATAACCACTATAGTATAGCTAGAGCTAGTCCTAGATTAGATTAGCTGTACCATTATCCCAATACTGACTGCGCATGACATAATAACCTCACCCTGCCCTTCTGTAGTATGATAACCACTATAGTATAGCTAGAGCTAGTCCTAGATTAGATTAGCTGTACCATTATCTCAATACTGACTGCGCATGACATACTAACCTCACCCTGCCCTTCTGTAGTATGATAACCACTATAGTATAGCTAGAGCTAGTCCTAGATTAGATTAGCTGTACCATTATCCCAATACTGACTGCGCATGACATACTAACCTCATCGTACCTTCCTGTAGTATGATAACCACTATAGTATAGCTAGAGCTAGTCCTAGATTAGATTAGCTGTACCATTATCCCAATACTGACTGCGCATGACATAATAACCTCACCCTGCCCTTCTGTAGTATGATCACCACTATAGTATAGCTAGAGCTAGTCCTAGATTAGATTAGCTGTACCATTATCTCAATACTGACTGCGCATGACATACTAACCTCACCCTGCCCTTCTGTAGTATGATAACCACTATAGTATAGCTAGAGCTAGTCCTAGATTAGATTAGCTGTACCATTATCCCAATACTGACTGCGCATGACATACTAACCTCATCGTACCTTCCTGTAGTATGATCACCACTATAGTATAGCTAGAGCTAGTCCTAGATTAGATTAGCTGTACCATTATCTCAATACTGACTGCGCATGACATACTAACCTCACCCTGCCTTCTGTAGTATGATAACCACTATAGTATAGCTAGAGCTAGTCCTAGATTAGATTAGCTGTACCATTATCCCAATACTGACTGCGCATGACATACTAACCTCATCGTACCTTCCTGTAGTATGATCACCACTATAGTATAGCTAGAGCTAGTCCTAGATTAGATTAGCTGTACCATTATCTCAATACTGACTGCGCATGACATACTAACCTCATCGTACCTTCCTGTAGTATGATAACCACTATAGTATAGCTAGAGCTAGTCCTAGATTAGATTAGCTGTACCATTATCCCAATACTGACTGCGCATGACATACTAACCTCATCGTACCTTCCTGTAGTATGATCACCACTATAGTATAGCTAGAGCTAGTCCTAGATTAGATTAGCTGTAGCATTATCCCAATACTGACTGCGCATGACATACTAACCTCATCGTACCTTCCTGTAGTATGATAACCACTATAGTATAGCTAGAGCTAGTCCTAGATTAGATTAGCTGTACCATTATCCCAATACTGACTGCGCATGACATACTAACCTCATCGTACCTTCCTGTAGTATGATAACCACTATAGTATAGCTAGAGCTAGTCCTAGATTAGATTAGCTGTACCATTATCTCAATACTGACTGCGCATGACATACTAACCTCATCGTACCTTCCTGTAGTATGATCACCACTATAGTATAGCTAGAGCTAGTCCTAGATTAGATTAGCTGTACCATTATCCCAATACTGACTGCGCATGACATACTAACCTCATCGTAACTTCCTGTAGTATGATCACCACTATAGTATAGCTAGAGCTAGTCCTAGATTAGATTAGCTGTACCATTATCCCAATACTGACTGCGCATGACATACTAACCTCATCGTACCTTCCTGTAGTATGATAACCACTATAGTAAAGCTAGAGCTAGTCCTAGATTAGATTAGCTGTACCATTATCTCAATACTGACTGCGCATGACATACTAACCTCATCGTACCTTCCTGTAGTATGATAACCACTATAGTATAGCTAGAGCTAGTCCTAGATTAGATTAGCTGTACCATTATCCCAATACTGACTGCGCATGACATACTAACCTCATCGTACCTTCCTGTAGTATGATAACCACTATAGTATAGCTAGAGCTAGTCCTAGATTAGATTAGCTGTACCATTATCCCAATACTGACTGCGCATGACATAATAACCTCACCCTGCCCTTCTGTAGTATGATCACCACTATAGTATAGCTAGAGCTAGTCCTAGATTAGATTAGCTGTACCATTATCTCAATACTGACTGCGCATGACATACTAACCTCACCCTGCCCTTCTGTAGTATGATAACCACTATAGTATAGCTAGAGCTAGTCCTAGATTAGATTAGCTGTACCATTATCCCAATACTGACTGCGCATGACATACTAACCTCATCGTACCTTCCTGTAGTATGATCACCACTATAGTATAGCTAGAGCTAGTCCTAGATTAGATTAGCTGTACCATTATCTCAATACTGACTGCGCATGACATACTAACCTCATCGTACCTTCCTGTAGTATGATAACCACTATAGTATAGCTAGAGCTAGTCCTAGATTAGATTAGCTGTACCATTATCTCAATACTGACTGCGCATGACATACTAACCTCATCGTACCTTCCTGTAGTATGATCACCACTATAGTATAGCTAGAGCTAGTCCTAGATTAGATTAGCTGTACCATTATCCCAATACTGACTGCGCATGACATACTAACCTCATCGTACCTTCCTGTAGTATGATCACCACTATAGTATAGCTAGAGCTAGTCCTAGATTAGATTAGCTGTAACATTATCCCAATACTGACTGCGCATGACATACTAACCTCATCGTACCTTCCTGTAGTATGATCACCACTATAGTATAGCTAGAGCTAGTCCTAGATTAGATTAGCTGTACCATTATCCCAATACTGACTGCGCATGACATACTAACCTCATCGTACCTTCCTGTAGTATGATCACCACTATAGTATAGCTAGAGCTAGTCCTAGATTAGATTAGCTGTACCATTATCCCAATACTGACTGCGCATGACATACTAACCTCATCGTACCTTCCTGTAGTATGATAACCACTATAGTATAGCTAGAGCTAGTCCTAGATTAGATTAGCTGTACCATTATCTCAATACTGACTGCGCATGACATACTAACCTCATCGTACCTTCCTGTAGTATGATCACCACTATAGTATAGCTAGAGCTAGTCCTAGATTAGATTAGCTGTACCATTATCCCAATACTGACTGCGCATGACATACTAACCTCATCGTAACTTCCTGTAGTATGATCACCACTATAGTATAGCTAGAGCTAGTCCTAGATTAGATTAGCTGTAACATTATCCCAATACTGACTGCGCATGACATACTAACCTCATCGTACCTTCCTGTAGTATGATCACCACTATAGTATAGCTAGAGCTAGTCCTAGATTAGATTAGCTGTACCATTATCCCAATACTGACTGCGCATGACATACTAACCTCATCGTACCTTCCTGTAGTATGATCACCACTATAGTATAGCTAGAGCTAGTCCTAGATTAGATTAGCTGTACCATTATCCCAATACTGACTGCGCATGACATACTAACCTCATCGTACCTTCCTGTAGTATGATCACCACTATAGTATAGCTAGAGCTAGTCCTAGATTAGATTAGCTGTACCATTATCTCAATACTGACTGCGCATGACATACTAACCTCATCGTACCTTCCTGTAGTATGATAACCACTATAGTATAGCTAGAGCTAGTCCTAGATTAGATTAGCTGTACCATTATCCCAATACTGACTGCGCATGACATACTAACCTCATCGTACCTTCCTGTAGTATGATCACCACTATAGTATAGCTAGAGCTAGTCCTAGATTAGATTAGCTGTAGCATTATCCCAATACTGACTGCGCATGACATACTAACCTCATCGTACCTTCCTGTAGTATGATAACCACTATAGTATAGCTAGAGCTAGTCCTAGATTAGATTAGCTGTACCATTATCCCAATACTGACTGCGCATGACATACTAACCTCATCGTACCTTCCTGTAGTATGATCACCACTATAGTATAGCTAGAGCTAGTCCTAGATTAGATTAGCTGTAACATTATCCCAATACTGACTGCGCATGACATACTAACCTCATCGTACCTTCCTGTAGTATGATAACCACTATAGTATAGCTAGAGCTAGTCCTAGATTAGATTAGCTGTACCATTATCCCAATACTGACTGCGCATGACATACTAACCTCATCGTACCTTCCTGTAGTATGATAACCACTATAGTAAAGCTAGAGCTAGTCCTAGATTAGATTAGCTGTACCATTATCTCAATACTGACTGCGCATGACATACTAACCTCATCGTACCTTCCTGTAGTATGATAACCACTATAGTATAGCTAGAGCTAGTCCTAGATTAGATTAGCTGTACCATTATCCCAATACTGACTGCGCATGACATAATAACCTCACCCTGCCCTTCTGTAGTATGATAACCACTATAGTATAGCTAGAGCTAGTCCTAGATTAGATTAGCTGTACCATTATCCCAATACTGACTGCGCATGACATACTAACCTCACCCTGCCCTTCTGTAGTATGATCACCACTATAGTATAGCTAGAGCTAGTCCTAGATTAGATTAGCTGTACCATTATCTCAATACTGACTGCGCATGACATACTAACCTCATCGTACCTTCCTGTAGTATGATCACCACTATAGTATAGCTAGAGCTAGTCCTAGATTAGATTAGCTGTACCATTATCCCAATACTGACTGCGCATGACATACTAACCTCATCGTACCTTCCTGTAGTATGATCACCACTATAGTATAGCTAGAGCTAGTCCTAGATTATATTAGCTGTACCATTATCCCAATACTGACTGCGCATGACATACTAACCTCATCGTACCTTCCTGTAGTATAATAACCACTATAGTATAGCTAGAGCTAGTCCTAGATTAGATTAGCTGTAGCATTATCCCAATACTGACTGCGCATGACATACTAACCTCATCGTACCTTCCTGTAGTATGATCACCACTATAGTACAGATGCGACAACACGGTTTCTACGTATCGCTACGTGACTTCAGAACCGCTACGAGTTTGAGGCGGATTATCGAGTTAACGTTACTCTCCGACACCTCAGAGGTATTAAGTAACAGCGTAGTTAACTGGTAACATAAAACACTGTAGTATATGATACGTTATGGTTCATACTAATAATACTTATTAAATAATATTAATTTATAAGAATACATTTTTATTTCTGTTTTCATTCCATGTTTAAATTATATATATGTACATGATTATTCCTCATAACTACATTCAAAATAATAAGAAAGACTATTATTAACGATATAACATATTAGATTGTATAATATATTATTTAGATTTTTTAAATTTAACGAAAACATTAATTATAACCATGACTATGTATTCATTATGATTACTTATATCAAACTATAGTTGAGTTTAATCCCTTTGAATTTGAAGAATAAGTGCTACGAAATAGAAACAATGGACGATCACAAACACGCCCATCTCATATCTAACATGATGGCATCAGCATTCGCTAATAAGGTCATTTGTATAATACAATATCTATTAAATTTAATTAGTTTATAAATATAATTGTTAAATTAAAGTCAAAGTTACTTCACATAGACTTCGCATATATATTACATGTACTGTTTGGTCACTAATTCCATTTTAATTTGATAATATTTTAATTATTTAACCAACTGATAAGATTAATAGTAGAAGCATTGTTCTAAAATTAATAATATGTATTTAATAAACTACATATATCATAAGTTAATAATTCGATAGAATCTATTGTAACATCGACGTATTTATATTATATTTATTCTAACTATATTTACGATATTGTAAGATGTTACTAGTGATATAATTGATGACGAGTTTTTGATACGAACCGAGATTTTTGGTTATTGATGCCGAGACTAGACTTTCATTTTCGGGAAAAAAAACGAGCCCGAGCCGATACGAGACTCTAACTAAATTAGCCCGAGCCGAGTAGATAATTTAGGTAATGAAACTTAGATTGGATCGATGATATAGATTTGAGCATCAATTACATCATTAGTTGTTAGATAATACTAGCATATAGAATGGTTATTTACATGTATAACAATGTTTACTTGTATACAGGAACCATTATGTAATCTGTTGGGGATCAATACAGATGAAATTTTAATTTATATAGAATCATTATATAAAAATGTTAGTAGACGTATGAATGAAGTATTACGTATCTATAGATAGTATATATAATTGTTATATTATATATATATATACAGTGATGGGCATCGATCCTTTTTTTTGGATCGGGATCGCCGATCCTATCCTTTTCCAGATCCCGATCCAGGATCGCCGATCAATGATCGCGATCCTGCCCATCACTGTATATATATACATACTATATATATATATATATATATATATAGTATATAATAGAGTGAACATCTGTAAACCATGATCATGATAACAGGTCATTGAAAATAAACTATCGCTAGTCGTCAAAGAAAAAGATAACGAACGTATTGTTGGGGCAGATTTCCTTGGCACCTATGATGAAAAATTCAATGTAAAGGTTTAAATATATGTATATTATTCTTTGAGGAACTTTATAGTATTATAAAATTATAAGTATTACATTATATCGTATTGGTAATTATTCTTTCATTATATACAGTACAGCCCTGGGTTGATTCCGATAAAAGAACTCCTGAAAGAATTACAAGATCCCTTTCAAACTTGGTTAAACATATCCCTCGAAGGTAGAATACTTTATAATTACTGTTTATGTGTGGACGAACGGTTATCTTCTAATGAACAGGTTATCCTTGCGATATCCGCATCTAATCGTTAATTATGTATATTAGAGTAGATTTAATCCAATATATATATATATATATATATAGTATCTCTAGTTTCATTTTATATGTTACGAAATTCGATTAGAAATGATTAATTGATTTTAATTATCGTTTAAAGCCTAGAGCAGGTTTGCATATATTCGTCACTATTTTATAATTATAATTTTAATGATCTAATATATTAGATATTTACGAATAATTGAAAATACGGTTTTCGAGGAAAATACGCTAGCGTGGCTTAAACTTAAACAACTTAAACAACTATTTTATTACAACTATTTACTAAATAAAACATAACACTGTTCAAGGTCGACGTATGTCATTTCATCGAGAGGAATGTTCTAGAAACCGCTTCCAAATATGGGTATGCCGCCGTGCTGACCATTAATACGAATATCGTTACGCAGGTTTCACATTACGTGACTATATCTCTATTACGTGACACTATCTCTAGTTACTTAATCAATAATCAACTACTTTAATTATACTCGAAGAGACTTTACATTTGTATGAGATATCAACTTATTCTTAAATAGGTTACAAACCAAACTAGATTTTATAAAAAAGTATAAGTTAGCGGGGTTTATGTGCGAATGGGAGTCTGAGTTAGCGGATGTCTGAGTTAGCGGTTGTCTGAGTTAGTGGATGTCGACTGCGTTATATATTGTTTTATATATATTTAAATTATTTATTTATTAATACAATAGTTGGGTGAAAATAAATTAATATATTGTTAATTTAATTATAAACATACGTATTCGGATTCTTTATTTTAAATATATCGTTAATATTTCCTATATTAGACGAATTTAATCTTACGATAATCGTACTTACTTCTACACTTCTACACTTCTACAGGATATTTGTGAACATTTTTATAAATACGATGTCTTGGCGAGCTACCAAATTAATAAATTCATATTCAAAGATCATAGAGTTTTCAAATTCGCAGACGACGATGTTTACATAAAACTTATGATTAAGTATCTGTAAAGCTGAGGCCACACTTGCGATTATTCGCCACTATTTGCGAATAATAAACGCGATTTTTATCAATGAAATTCGTAATAATCATATGGCTTCGTATAGCAAGTTTTAATTTACTATTGAAGTAATCGTATTGCTTGAAAATAAATGAGCTTTATTATCTGTATGCTATATTGCCGTTATATTTTGACATTATTCTATCAACTATATTATTGTAAATTAATAAATATAATACATACAAATTTCACTATAATATATTAATTGAATATATAAAGATATATATGTAATGTTCTATTTTACAATTGACAACTATCACGAACTGTATGCATACGTGTGTTATTCGTAATCATTATTAAATATATAATAATATGAAATAGTAGTAATATTAATAATAATATTATCTTATATAATATACAATGTATTGTTAAAAATTATGAACATTTATGAAAGAGGTCAAATGTTATCAGGTAATGAATAATGATATGTGTATATATATATATATATTCGCATTTTTCATATTGTTGAACTTATTTCTTCGGTGAATATTGAATATTGGATATTAAGCATACTATATGTTTATGTGTATTTTATTGGTCTAGATGCATTCTTACCAGCATTAGAAATAAGTATTGACCATAGAGGTGAACAACTAGCTATGGTTTATAATTTGGATTTGGATTCTCTTCAAATTAGCTATAAGTGGAATACCTATATATGTTTTTTACATGTATTCTAAATTATATTCTATCTCTAGATAATATCAATAATATTATGTTAAATCAAAGAAGAAAATAAATAATAATAACTAAATTACAATTATATATATATATAACTTGTATTAGGACATAATATCCATATAATATTCGATAATTGATTAGCAGTTTGATTCACTTCATAGATCTATACCTAAATGAATATATACTTTTATTTACTGTATGGCTAATATGTAGTGAGGCTGTCTAAATAAAACTTAAATATTGTCATATGATAAAAAAACATATAAAGAGAAAGGTCATCTAAAAATGTATCATACTCATTTATAGAGTATATTAAAATATATTCAACATACATTTATTAATGCATCAACTGATAATGTAATGATAGTATAAACAGGTTTTAAATAGAAGAAAATGGCAAATGACTGAATAATGAACCTTGCTAAACTCCAAAATGTTAGGCAAGATTAAGAGAAATAAATATATTATAATAGACAAAGTACTACTATTAATGAAGGGGTTTAACCCAAGCCATATAGATGATCTTCAAATTGTATAACAACTAGTAGATAATATTTAAAAACTTAGATTATCAAAAGTTAACATTTAGAAATATAGATTAAAGTTTTTTATTAGAATCAAACGATGAAAAAGTATCACTAAATATATTCAATGTAGGTCCAATGTTATGATTAGATCTAAATCCACTTTTTATTTACATTTAGATTATTGGAACTAGTGAATATAGTCAAATCTTTAGCGATCATCTTTTAAATATTATAGATAGAAGCGAATTCTGATAAATTGTTATATAATTGAATAGCTCCTCAGGAGACATTGTTGACATTTCAATGTCAGTTTTTATTTTTTTTAAATTTGATTATATGTGTTTGTTTTAGATTAATAGATATAATCTTGAATTTAAATATGTATTAATAATAGATATATATATATATATATATAAATTAATAGAAAATTATCAATAATATTGATAAAATGTAAAGGAAAAGGATAAAGTGGAAAGTGGAAATTATAATGTGATTATAACTACCAACGTTGAAAATATAGACAATACATTTAAAAATTTGCATATTAATGATGAATGACTTAGAGTATTACTATGTTCTTGTAATATGTCACATACA
>OZ025239.1:120836384-120936384 GCA_964019155.1 Osedax fenrisi | reverse complement strand
GGGCGTCCCCACTGCAATGACCCGATGGATACAAGGATTCATTTGCGACAGACACGCCAAAGTAAGTATGGATAACGTGACCGGCAAGCGGAAGAAACTCCACCAAGGCGTCCCGCAAGGTTCAGTCCTATCCCCGTTACTATTCTTATTTTATATAGACGGAATCAAAGAGGTCATATCGCCCGAAGTCAAAATCAGCCTTTACGCAGACGACATTGCAATTTGGAGCCAGCATAGAGACAAACTGCAAGCACTCGCACATGTCCAAGATGCAGTCTCGAACATCGCCAACTGGAGCAGCCGTCACAAACTAAAGCTGAACCCTTCGAAATGCGAGGTCTCCTTCTTCAGCACCGACACGCACGAAGCAAAATGGATCCCGGCTATGGATATCAACGGAACGCCTCTGACATTTAATGCAACCCCTACATTTCTAGGGATCACATTCGACAGAACGCTCTGCTTCCGCAGACATACGGACCAAATCAAATCCAGAACAGCCTACAGGACGAGAATTCTTGCCTCTCTCGCAACCAAACAATGGGGCTGGAGCAGGAAGAGCCTAAAAAGAATATTCCAGTCCATCATCTCCAGCGTTTTCAACTACTGCGCAGCAGGCTGGCAACCCTGGTTAGCGAAATCGAACCTGTTAATCCTGGAGAGAGCCCAGAACAGAGCACTCCGAGTAATCACCGGACAACTCGCTGACACTCCGATCGAATGCCTGCGTTGCGAGGCGGAAATCCCATCTATCGAAACCACCAGAAGGCGCAACTGCCTGATAGCATGGGAAAAATCGGCACGACTACCCGCCAGCAACCCCAGAGCCCAACTCACGCGCAACACGGTGTACCATAGATGGAAAAATAGACTCAGCTTCTCACAAATGGCCACCGCTGACTGCATCGAAACAGGCCTGTCCTCATTCGAGAGAGACACGATGGCACTGTCCCCAGTACCGCCATGGACGCAGAGGTCAAACCCCCACTGGTCAGTCGCCACGCGACTACTCAACGGCTCTACCAAAACGACGGACCAAGCTGAACTGAAGAAAGACGCCACAGACACCATCGACGCCCTCCACCACCCCGACGTGATCATCTATACAGATGGATCAGCCCAGGGTGGATGCGAATTCGGTGGCAGCGCAGCAGTTTTCACCACCGGCACGGCCACTGACCCCTTGCTCCTAGACGAACGCTGTAGCAAAGGACGACGATGGACGTCCTCCTTCGAAACGGAAGTGACGGCCATCAACCTAGCTATTCAATGGTTAGAGGACCAAAGCGACAAACCCTGCTTCGCAATCATCTGTTCGGACAGCCAGTCCACTCTCGCTGCACTTGAAAATACCGGCAACAGAGACTCTTCCGCCATTTCAGCGTTACGGGCCGGACTGGACAAGGTAACCACCCGGATACACTTACAGTGGGTGCCTAGTCACATTGGCCTCACGGGCAACGAATGGGCCGACGTCGCGGCTGGCGTTATTGCGGCTGACAGATCCACGGCACCCGAGCCGTATATATCTCTGCCCGCAGCGAAATCTGTCATCAAAGCAACGATTATAGACCCCCCTCCCTCTGACCCAAGGACGAAGGCGATCTACGGCAGCCAAAGAAGCGACGTCCCCCTGAGTAGGAAAGAGGCAGTACTCCTCGCCCAACTCAGGAGTGGACACTGTCAACGTCTTGCTGCCTACAAACATAGAATCGACAGCAGCACATCGCCGATCTGCCCCCACTGTGAAACAGAAGAGGAGACTATTACGCACTGGCTTACAGAATGTCCGGCAACCATAAACAAAAGAGTACGCGAATTTGGGGGTGCGGCACCCCCACTATCAGTCTTGGTGGGGAACCCCAAGGCTGTACTATCGTACGCGCAGGGACTTTGGTCCCTGTGAACGAGCCGCACCCAACAACAACAACAACAACCACTACTGCCACCACTACTACTACTACTACAACTAATGTATAATGATACTAATACAATTATAATGTATTAATTATTATAAAGTGTCGAAAATTGTATAGTTAATCTATATATATATATATATATAAATATAATTCATCTATAAATAGATATAAACTAAATAAGCAAACAGATAAAAACAAAAAGGCGGATAAACAATTAATAAGTGTATGGGTGTAGGCAATATGTGATTATGTCCTATGGACATAAGCTTCTGTTTACAGCTGTCTGCATTGAGTCATATTAACACATACCTGATAATGATCGATGCGCCATTAATTGTAGAAAAAGCGAAATTCTGTCTGAACAGAAGATATATCTATCTGCTTTTGAGGTAGGTGAGAATAAGTGAAAGGGCGGGTTAGTAGTGTAGGTTATTAAATAGGTATAGTTCGTGTAAGTAATGGCCGGGGTTAGTGAATAGGTATAGTTCGTGTATGAGGTAAACTTTAATATACACCGTACATACACACTCGAGTGTAATACGATGAATATTGTACATATGTATTAACATAATAGATGTAATTATATATAAATATATATAAATATATATATATATATATATTCGAACGTATATACCTTCGAAGGGACATTAGAGCCATATATATGGTTATAAGTGAAAACTTCATCTAAGTTCCTGGATGGGATGAAAGGACTCCACCAAATAAAAATATCAATATATATATATATATATATATATATATATATATATATATATATGTGTGTGTGGGTGTTAATTTGCGTGAGTATTTAATACATGATTGTTAAATAAATACGCATCTTTCCTATAAATGAAATCTCGTATCTCGAATGAGTTATTGGTTACATTTTACAGCCGACATAAATCGCGGGTGTTGTAACAAACACACGCACGCACACACACGCACGCACACACACGCACACGCACACACACACAAACACACACACACATCCTACAGAAATACACAATAGTTTTTATTGTTTATATTCTCCTTTGCCTCGAACAAACATGCCTTTCAAGGTAACTAATATATACATATATATATATATATATATATATATATATATATATATATATACATATTCGTTATTTCTTTAATATAAATAATATAATTAGTATAACATATATACACTTACACACACACACACATATATATATATATATATATATATATATATATATATATATATATATATATATTTATATATACTATGTGTGTGTATTTGCATATTTTATACTTGTAATATAACATATTTATTCTAATTATTATATTATATTATACTTATAAAATATATTATAAACACATTTCGAGATAAGGAACACATTATTTGTATATTAATTGTAAATCTATAAATAGGATAATCGGGATTTATGACTATTTAAAAATAATATATATATGCACAAAGTATATATATATTTATATATATATATATATATATATATAATTAAATATATAAAATAAGTGAACTTGTCTACTTCTATCAATACATAAATGTGATATAATCCCTTTAGCCCTATGTATATAGTAACTCGATGTTACATAATACGAGTGTCGCATTACATAACTTACAGTAATGACATGTATACACACATTGTATACACATTTCCCCTATTATATAACCTCTCTAGCATGTAAACAATAGCATCATATTCAGCAGTATTACACAGTGTACACTAGGACATCTATGACAATAGCATACACACCACGCCATCTGTGATACTATTGTTCTAGTCAGTATCTAGTGTATACTATAATGGCTATAGTATACGTACACGTATAGTATACTACTATAGTTGTAGAGGTGACTATAGTATATTATCTGTACATCATCTATATCATGTTTAGATGTGTGTCGGCGAGCTGTTTAATCGTTGCATTACTATACGTATTATATTATAAGTACAACAGCAATATATTCACAGACACACACACGTATATATGTATGTATGTGTGTTTATGTACGTGTATGAGTATGGTATGTATATGTTACCATCGTACTACACTTTATAGTATTATATTATAACTATAGTATACTTATACTAATCAAAACACGTATACAAATACTATTATTATTATAATTAACATTTTACTATTTTTAACCGTAGACATTTTTTCGTAATTTATAATTATATTTATGCGTTATATGTATAAATAGAACACGAACAAGGTGTGTATCGAGTTGTGATAATTGATGCTATTATACCCCAGACCACAGTGTGTGTTTATGTATGTATTGTGTGTAACCCTAACAATACAACCCTACCGCGCGGGGCCAACAAATGAATGAGTCATCAAACAATAGCAGAACAATAAAGAATAGAGCATAAACATACATTGTATTCTGTACATTGTATACTGGTATAAAAGTTTATGAAATAGTATGTATATATGTATATATATATATATTATAATATCTAGGTATTGTTAGGGTAATTATAGATGCATGCATGCATATATCGAGTTAATTACCCCTTATTGCCGTGCATGATGTATACCGTGTATGATTGTATATTATAGAGTTAGAGTTCACTATAACATAATATAAAAATAATAGTATTTCGTGTTTATATATATATATATATATATAATAAGTATAAATATATTAATATAATTTGAAACTTATCACGTAATTGATTAAATCATCATGTAATGTAAATACTATAAGTACTTACATAAGTATATACATGTATTACATATTCTTTATAAGTAATACGCTAGCGATAAAGGTTCAGAGGTCACGTGATACACGTCACGTGAAGTATTATCGTTAAACCCCTACTCGGTTAAACCTTTACCCAGTTAAACCCCTACTCGTTTAAACCTTTACCCAATTAAACCATTACCCAGTTATATATAAGTGGTTAACCCCTACTAGGTTTATTAAATTCATTGTTAATAGTTTCATTATATACCATAAATGTATAATAACTATATATTTAAGATTTACATAAATTAGATTATAGGTATAATAGGCTAGTTAAGTATAGGTATATGTGTCATTATACCTATGTCACTAATGACCTATGACCATTAAACTTGTACTATCACTAGTTATAAGTACATTAAGGGTATACCTGATAAGGGTATTTAGATCTCTGAACAACACACTAATCGGTTGTTTCGTTGTAAACCATTAGTTCAGGGTGGTGGGGGTACAGGTAGGAGGTAATACCCCGGGGACATGCGCGGTGTTGTTATTGTAGATATTCACAACTAGAGATACTCAGAACGGGTTTAGGGTACGGGTTTAAGCCAGTTTAAGGGGTTTAAACTGGTGCGATTTCAAGGTATGTTAAACTAGTTGAATGTGATCACATGTATGTAATGAAGCGAACAAATTGCTCTCATTTATATTATAGTTTTTACGCTTATAGTATGCTTTAATTATGTGTATATATATACATTACAGTTTCTATAATTAGATGACTAGATGCTTATACGACGATGATTCAGACAGACACCCTGAAGGGTGTGACTGCACCCCTCTCGTACGTCTATCTCACGGTGAAAGTAGGCCGATCTCTCTCTCTAGTCGGGTAGGTCGCGTTACAACTACTACTACCGTTATATACGATGGTGATGATGATGATGATGATGATGATGATGCTGATGGTGATGGTGATGGTGATGGCTGTTTCGTCTGTTTGCTAATATCACGTGACGGCAACGTGGTGAACAACAGTAAGGGACCAATCACCTGCGAGTATCGTAGCACGTGACATGAATGTTACTATACGTCTTAACGGCTATACTATTAACTATACTAGTAAATAGATAAATCAAAATTAAAATTAAAATCTACTTAATTAATCGTTAATAACTATATATATATATATATATATATATATGCATATACAACTAACATTCAAATAGTATTCATAATGAAATGTAATAACGTGTACATTTACATACTTCAATATACATTCTATTAGTTTTATATATACCTACTTTTATATTATTAGATATATAACTATTCTTAGTCGATAGGTTATTCTAAGTTAGGTGTTATGATTAGTAATAGACATATGGGGCTATATTAATACATGATGGAGCTTATGATATGGTGACCTTAACATCATGTTACTGTGAAGTTTAGTATCTTTGAAAACATACATATAAGGCTACGATAAAAACAATATAACGTGTCACTGATAGTAGAAGTTCGTAGATAATTCATAGTGTTTTACTATGAAAACTTAATATATTATACTTTAGTGTATACTTTAATATATAAGTACCATTTGACAATAGTACTTAAATATATACGTATATATATATTTATATATATATATATATATATAAATAATGTATATATAAATATATTTATAATGTATAACTCATGTTGAGATCATATTACCAGTTACTTTTAATAATTGAATAAATATTAATATATACATATATACACATATATATATATATATATATATATATATATATATATTTGTGTGTGTGTGTGTGTTTGTGTGTATGTACATAAGGCTATTATATTTCATTATGTAATCAATACTTTCAATACTAGTATAATACTATATGTCGTACAACATACGCTGCGAGTAAACGTGACATGTCATACAGGCAGGTAATTCAACCAGTATGAATACTAGGTGTTCCAAGTGCACACCTACACACATACACACACACATACGTGTGATATCATGTTACGATTACTGTAATGGGGGGAGGGGTTGTGTTCCGTATAAGTAATGCCCGTGTGCGTGTGTGTATTTATAAAACGTATAAATAAAAAAGTGCGCTCGTCTACAGAATCACTCGAGATATCCCACACGCGCGTGCACTCGAACACACGCGAACACACGCGTACACACGCGAACATACGCACGCGTACATACACACGTATTACCATGCGTACGGAGCTGAATCGCGGAATATATTGTCCTCGCACGTTCTAAATATAGATTGGCCTCTCGTGCGATGTTTTACGCGATCGGAAGTACGGGTAAACAATCCATTTCCGGGATAGGCAGACTAGGGAACTCGGTGAGGGGCGGGTGGGTTGGGAATTCGGTGCGTAGTTCTTTACGGGCTAGAGGGGATAATTGAATTAATTAATTATACGTGTAAAACACATTTATAGCCTATTTCTTCTTACGTACAATAGGCTATTTATATTCTATAATATACCCATCTATGTAATGTATACCATCGGTTATCTATGGTTATAAACGTGTATACCATACCCGTATATGTATAAATATAGGTATACATACTAGATATCTATATAGGTATACATATAGGATATAGGATATGAACACATCATATATATATATACCAGGTATATATCAGGTACAATGTATACAGTACATCCATGATGTACATTATACGCCAGGGATATAGCACCAATAAATACAGAATGTAATGCACGCGAGTCACGTGTCGTAGAATACATCTAGTAGTGTATTAATACGAACACTGCATAAGTAGTTTCTATAATTAGTCATTATTAATTATTAATTACGTATAGGCGATGTTTTGTGAACACTCTATATAATTAGTATATGCATATGTTAGTATATATAGGTATGCTAGTATATAAGTATGTTGTTATATGAAGTTTATCATATACATTCTTACTATAGTATTTCATCAAATTATCATTATTATATGTGCACTTTGCACATATAGGTAATATACATATAAACCTTTGTTTAACCGCTAATATGCTGCTTTATTATTATGTTGAAATGTTGGAAGTGGAATAATGGAACATGTATAGATTAAACGAGAACAACAATATTGTATATATATGTATGTGTGTGTGTGTATGCATACATCATACTAATTCATAACACTACTAATGCGTTACATTATTGACTCGCAATGCAATGTTAATACGGAACACCGCTATTCCAGGCGTAACAAACCTATTATCTTTGCCCCTCTTAACGATTAGTGTAGTCTGCGTATGATTCATAGTGCTTGCGTTATCGCTATACTACTTGACCTCTACTCGACCTCTACACCGCGCACACTCACCACGTGTCTAATCTATACATAGCCCAAATAAACGTTATAATACAACTATAGTGTAGCGTTAATGTAATTGTACGTAGGTCATCTTTACACCCGGCTTTACAAGGGGTAGACAACGATTATAAACGATTGATAGATTGCGAAATAGACCCCCACACATGTAATATAAATAAACATTAATAAAATATGTGCAGATAAGTATCGATCGAGTATATTTATATATATATATATATATATATATATATATATATATATATATTATGTTCTCTTTGTAATTATATCTATTTCCGCTTTATATGAAATAGATTTATCAATATTGTAAATACTCATCAAACATATCAGCTTCATGTAGAACATTTAGAACATTCCTCAATATATATATATATATATATATATATATATATAAATGAATATGAATATATAATGTGTTTGTAATGTATCTGGGCCGTATACACTGTAAGGCGTACACATTTGTGATTGTCTGATGAATGTGTCCCCTCATTTGCCATTCGTACTATGTATAAACATTACTTCACAATAGCCCCTAATAATGCTACGGTGTAGAAGTGTTGAGTTGTGGTGGTACACACGTAACAATGGCATATAGAACACCTTCGTAATATGATGTAATCGATATATTGTTATACGATACACGCCCATGTATAACTGTATACAGTTGTGCGTGTAATAATTGATTATATAAATATGTGAATGTTTATTATCAAAAAGATCACGGAATCGGATAGAGATATCATGATTAATAGTGACTCATCGCCATATATATATATATATATATATATATATATATATATATATCGGTCTATAGTATGTATTATTTACCAATGTAATATTATACATTCATACATTATTCTATCCCCATCGCATATTTGGAATAGTATTGTTTCATCAGACACTGAATGTATACAAGTTTTTATAACTCGAGATAAATACCGATAATTAGTACAGTATTTTCCCGATAAACAAAGAGAATTGTACACTTTTCATAATCTATATATATATATATATATATATATATATATATATATTACATTTTATAAATATAACTTTATAACTTTTTATTATACTAACTATTCACTTATTTATAAATAAATAATATATTATACATAGCTATTACACGTTCAAACTAATCATGTTTAGCTTCATAGGTATACATAATCTTCATAGCGAAGCCGTGTACCTTTGTGATCACGTGTGCAGTAGTAGCCATTGTTGTACTACATTATTAGCGTACCGGTATTACCTTCCCTGGTGGTATCTCCTTAACTACTTTACGTAATGTAAAAGTATTGATAGCACAGCTCTACTAAATCAGGCCTCGGTGTCCTTATATTCTAACATATATACATAATTTATAAATAATCGTTATTTTTATCACGTTTCAAATTTTACGTGTGCTTGGTACGTATATGGTATACATTATATACTTAGTCTATATTAGCTATGGATATAATGCATATATACTATATATTATATGCTATACCATACAAGTATACTATATTTACTAAGGACATATAATAGTATTTTGTTACTCTACATTATTTTACATTATTATACATATTATTATTAAATAGTTTATTGATTAGACAAAACATTACATAATAATCAGCTATATAATATAGAGAGCGGGATATCTATGTTATCAGAATAATACTAAAACGTAATAATCAACGTATGCAATAGACTAGATATAAAGGACACGATTCTCTATAGTAGATGATAGTAAACAAAGCATGTCCTTTCCGCATTATCTCAATAACGAACTCCCACATCTATATATTACTACCCACCACCACGAAGCGCCACCTTCCAATATTCTATTATTCTCAAACAAACTATATTTAAGAGATCAATATATTTTATATAGAGGTTATTCTCTGGTGAATCTCTGGTTTATGTGTCGTGTACTAGGTACTGAACATATGGTCAGTATATTCGGTTGTTTGTCTCAATAGCGATCTTTATTCGTATTTTTATTATTATTCCTACATTTATTTATTATATTCTATTTGTTTGTTTGTTTGTTTATCTTTTAACTCGGTTACGTGGATTTCATTTTGAAGTCCTTAAAGTAATAAATAATATAATAATATAATATATGTATATTAGCCTATTATATATTATTATATAATAGCCATGGTTGTCCTCTTTATGTAATACTTAATGTCCTTATTATCGCCTCTTAGTCAGACGATATATAATTAGGCTTTACCTACCCTCCCCCACCCAATCCCCTCTCATTCCCCCACGTCCGAGCTAATCGTCAAGTTTTATTTCCACACTGATGCGCTAAATAACGGATACCGTATGCTAATGTACGCTAGTAATACTCGATTGATATGTCCACTTAATATATGTCCTTCAATTACAGCACCAGTTTACCTACCCATGTATAGTTAGTGCACTAGTAGGCTCATGTAGCCTACTAGTATATCGCATACTATTGTAGCCACTATAGTATATCGCCTACTACTGTATCGCCTACTGCTGCTCTAGTGCTGACCACTCATAGTATGATTCATTACTGCCCACCTGCATGTAGCATTAGGGTACATAACCTCTTTATCATCGTGACTCACATCCGCTACTTAGTCTATCACTATGAATACGGAAGTGTCCGTAAGACCAGAAATACGTCGCATTATCAAATTTAATGATTCTTTATTTATCATAGTATTATCAACATTTTATTAATACTTCGCTATCCTCATTATTTCCTCATCTAATAAATAATGCCATTTTACCACAATAAAATGGCATACCTATAGTTACTATATATATAAATGTCAATTATACATATATTATAATATATTACGTCTATGTATTCTGCTCCATTCCTAACAGCCATCCTATCATCCTCTCCTTACTCTCTATTAAACTACTACTCTACCAAGAAATCACTATCGTGTATGTTTCCATACAATTCCCCTATCTCCCCTAACAACATTCCTATACGGTGACGTCATCAGTCCCCCAGCCTAATGCTTACTACACACTATAGCAATGTGTGTTAACCTCATTCATTGATATACAACTCAGCTTGTTCCTCCATCCATACTCGGGAGTATCTTATATCATATTACATGTATACATACATATACATATACATACTCATATACATATATATATATATATATATATAATGTATTTCACCATTCGTTAACTGCTTTCACAAGAACGAGTGCAATCTTTTCCTAATACATGCCCTATCTTTTACTTTTATTATTATTTTCATTTGTTTATATTATTATTTTAAATTTAGTTATATTAGTATTAATATTACATTATATTAGTATTACATGTAGGTTATACATTTATGAAATATAAGTATATTAATAGTAGTATATCTTTAAATATATCTTGACAATAAAGTAATAAAATACCTATGATTAATATTACATGTTATATATATATACATACGTATACATGTAAAGTTTAAACCGCATGTGTGTAAATATATTAATAAGCGTTATGTAATAATATAAATATAATTATAGATGTATTTAATTCTATTATTAAGAATACTAACTTTTAGATACAAAGATATATCCTATAAACCAATACTTTCTATAATAAATACGTACCTATATATTTTTATATATCTATAATATAAATATATATATGCTATGACATCAATATCTATAGATATATCTGCATATATAATGAGGTATACGGCGTGTATTGAGTGTATTCCGTGTAATGTATTCCGAGTAAGCCCTGCATAATAATTCTTGTAATATCGTCAGCAGCAGTATTGTAATGCGGTATCCTGAGGTGTAGGTATCATGAGATGTATACTTAACCCATTAAAGTGGCGTGGGTGTTTAAATAACAATAGTTGATTGTGCCCACAATAATATTAACTTATAAAAATATTATATATATATATATATATATATATATATATATATATATATTTATATATATATACTATTAACAATAACCTAGGCAATGAATGAACCCATTACTATAGTGATGTATACATCGAGTACATAACCTTACCTCGATCATTACATAACCCCACCCCCTATCATTACATAACCCCTACCCCATCACCCCCTCTACAGCCCCCAGTCACAGAGAAGTGCGAGATATGCACGAAGTCAGTGTACGCAGCTGAGAGATGCGAGGCCGGTGGTAGGATCTACCACAAGAACTGCTTCAAGTGCAGCCACTGCAAGCTTAACCTCAAGTTAGTCAAGCCGTATTACATTAGTCATGTGAGGAAACGGTATTCATATATGTGTGTGTGTGTGTATAGATAAATGCCTCAG
Organism: Osedax fenrisi; assembly: GCA_964019155.1. NCBI lineage: Eukaryota > Metazoa > Annelida > Polychaeta > Sabellida > Siboglinidae > Osedax > Osedax fenrisi. Next base: position 120,924,146 of record OZ025239.1, on the reverse strand, counting down.
TAGCTCAGCAAGTGATCTTATATAATTGTGTATACATAAATGATCGGCTATCGTTAAAACCATACATTAACACGAGAGATGCCTCGAAAGGACATTATAGCCATTTAGTTATAAGTGAAAACTTCATCTAAGATTCTGGATGTGATGGAAGGACTCTAACAAAATAACAATCACAATATATATATATATATATATATATATATATATAAACAAAATAACGTTATTATGTATTGATTGAAATGATTATACTTAATTACATTTATAAATGTAATTAAATATTATAATTTAAATCAATACATAATAAGGTTCTTTTTTACATGTATTATTATTATAATAATAATGTTAACATCGACTCTAGACGTCGTAGCAATGTAGCGATGTAGCGATACTCTTTCAATAGAACCCAACCTCCATGTTATATATCACACCTATGCCGTACGCTTGATACGATCCATTACACTTGTCACTTCGCTATGAACACTGCATGTATAGACTGTACGTATACGTTATATACATACATGAATGTTAAGCGTTAACACTTGTTATTCATGAGGGTTACACAATGATTATACACATTACATACATATGCATATATCATTAATGTTATTATCGTGGTATATCATAAACGTCGTTACCTGTAGATTATATAACTATTGCGACATCTAACCCATAACCCCCACCCCACCCTACCCCACCCACAGTTTGAACAACTACGCCCAGGCCGAAGGTATCCTGTACTGTAAGAACCACTACCAGGAGTTCATCGTCGCCAAGAACACCCAAGTCACTATGACGTAATCATCGTTGTCATCACGTGACGCTTCGTCGTTGTCATCACGTGACGCGTGGTTGCCTATTGTTATCGCCATGCATTGTTTGCCATCTCGTTAATGTCGGCCTCGCAGCTAACATTGTTAACTGTTTTCGGAGTAACTCGTTAGAGAGTGTTCTTCTAGCGATCACGTGGCAGTGTTGTCACGTGACAGTGATGTCACGCGGCAGTGTTGTCACGTGATTATGTCACTATCGTTACGCAATGGTCAACACACACTACTATTAATCTTAAGAATAAATAAACATATTTATATTTTCATACTTTTTTATTATCTATACATGTATATATCGTTTAATACTCAGTTGATACTATTGTATATAAACTATATGATATTTACTATTGTTTATCAACTCTTAGATATGATATAATACTATATTAAGAATACTATAATTGTATATCGAACTTGCAATATTATCATACATGATGATTACATGCAATACATACATATTATATATAGACGGAAACTAATATTGTACAAACTTAATTATTCTAAAGAAAAATTAACAAATGTTTAAATTATAATAGGTATACAAATTATTTTATGAAAAATGTGCACACATTTATTATATAAAGTTGCTCCTGAATAATTGCAGTGATAATATTATATCTAATTGTTCTATAATTATATATAATTCTCTTTAATGTTAATATTAATTATTAATAATAAATTCCAGCACGAATAATAGTGTATAATAAAGTTAACATTGTAATTAGATGAATAGCATTTTATATCGATTACGTAATATTGTATGATAATTATTATTTGAATATATGTTTAGGTAGATTTACTTATTCTGATGACATTATGTGGATTTAAATTTGAAGAAATTGTGAATTTGTTTCATTACATTTGTGGAAATTAGATATATTTAATATAATTAATGATCATTAAGATCATCTCGAGATGATTACATAGGCTCCATTCTATTATGAAGAAGTTTTCTAACGATATGAAATATTATCCATATATGTATTTATGTTTAAATTCTTCTGAGTAAATATATATATATATATATAAGTGTATCAATATCTAAAATTTTAGATAATCGTATGATAATACTTATAATTTTCTCTATAGAAATTAGATGTATATCTAGTATAGTACGTAGAAATGATATTCTTTACACGTGAGAAATGACTGTATAGTAGGTACTGGTTAGATATTAATAACATACAATACTATAGGACCTCCTACTGTTCTTTCGTTGCGATATTTATTTAAATAAATAGTGCATTTACGTATGATATACATGCTTATAGTCACTGCCTATAAGCGTATAACATATAGGATATTTTATCATGCTTTCGTATGATAGTCATGTTATGTCATGCTATCACATGTTGTGTGTCTCATGAATACATGTGCATAATACTAGGTATCGATATGTGCCTTACGATAAGGGAAATACTGTGAACAAGTAGAATTTATAATCAATTATTTATATAATGATCGATATATATATATATATATATATATGTGTGTGTGTATTACAAATAATAATGGTATTTATATTTTCCTAATATATTAATCATGTTCCAATATTTAAAATAGAAGACCCAGCAAACAGTAAGAGCAGCATAATAGCAGCATAACAGCATATGATAGAGCCTCAAATGTTTACATTGTGCTATTATGCTGCTATTAAATGTATATTATGCTGCTATTATGCTGCTATTAATTTGTCATAATATTATGCTGCCGTTATGCTGCTATTATGCTGCCATTATGCTGATATTATGCTGCTCTTCTAATAATAGCAGCATAATAGCAGCATAATATACTTTTAAAATTAATAGCAGCATAATATCAGTATAATGGCAGCATAATAGCAGCATAACGGCAGCATAATATTATGACAAATTAATAGCAGCATAATAGCAGTATAATATACATTTAATAGCAGCATAATAGCACAATGTAAACATTTGAGGCTCTAGCATATGCTGTTATGCTTCTATTATGCTGCTCTTACTGTTTGCTGGGGACTTTCAAAGTACATTATTACTAGCCTGTTCTATATATTCACCGAATAGAATACTTTAGTCAATACCATATACAGTTGTTTAGAACACTAGAACTATAGTCTAGTATGTAGGCATTATACAGGTAATATATTAATGCCATATATATATATATATATATATATATATATATATATATATATATAATATTTATTTAAATAAATACACATATAATACTAGCGAATACAAATGGAACTATAAGTATATATATATATATATATATATATATATATATATATATATGTTTGCGGTGATAATCATTGTATTATTTCATATGATCCAGCCGAAATATAAACCAAATCATATGAAATAATACAAAGATTATCACCGCAAACATATCAGGTACCGAATACAGAAATTATAAGGTGATTCACCGCTCAGAAGTGACATCAGGTGAATGCCTGATAGAACGTATATTAAGCGCTCTTTTAAACTAGATGCTGATCATAGATTCAGCTGCTTCACATGATTCATTTAAATTTGAGTATTGCAAACAACTATAGGTGTTATATCTATAGGGTATACCCCATTTTATAATCTATCTTCTCACAATATATCGACCCTACATACTCTACTAAACTACACACATACCACTTTCATATGTCCACTATATATGTACTATTGTAAATACTCCGAAATTGATATAATTAATACAAAAATTACATGTTTCTCAAATTACATGCGTGAATATACTACTTTGTGAACATACAGTACCCACATATCCACCTATCCACCTATCCACATATCCACATATCCACATATCCACATATCCACATATCCACTTATCTGACAATCAACTTCTTAATCCTATAAGGACCCGTGGGGTAAGGGTGAGCATAGAAAAAAAAGTTTTTTGGACATATCGCATCTTATAGCTATTGAAATTCTAAGAATATATGTATACTTCAATTTTTTTGTTAGTCATTTTTTACGACACGACATACTGTCAATCTTTTTTTTAGTCATTTTTTTACGATTTTTTACATAAGTGTCCTGTTAAAATTCCAAGAAATGTCCAGGAATTTTTTTTTTTAATTCTATTTTTTATATTTTCTATTCCATTATTATAAAATAAATAGTGTGTTAAAATTTGATAACAAATTATTCATAACAAAGGTTTCAAATACTTATTTTTATAAAATACTTTATAATTTATTTTTTACAATGTAAAATTTGTATCTAACTACATGTTAAACTTCACGAGGCTGTCGTGTGAGCTTAGATTAATGAAAATAAAAAAAAATTGTGTGCTTCATTTTAATGGTATATTTATTAAGAAAAGCATAGTCCAATGTTAATCTGTTAATTTTCAATTTTCTATGATCGCCCTTACCGTGCGGCTCTCACCAATACTAATCTTATTGTACATGGTTCTCTGTCCAACTTCATTAAAACCGTCAGAGGTGTGTACATACATTATTACAATTCAATCAATCAATAACAATATTAATACAATGTAATTACATTACGTAGCTAAACATTACTCTCTAAATAGCTAAGCTAGTAAACGCAAACGTTACCCACGCGTGTGAATGACTACACTATATTATCAATATACACTAGACTATATTAAGATATTTAGTTGTGTATTTACTTCAATATAACTCATTAATCAACACCATTGTATAACTGTTACCATTATTTACAATGATGATACTATAATTTGTTTATTATAGTTCATAATTAATGTTATTTATATTACTAATTCGATACAGTGAGTTCATCGTGTATAGGTGTAGCACCTATGTATTGTATTATTATTATAGCCTATAGCACAGTAGAGTTTAGATTCTATAATATGATCTATAGTTAAACTAATCATATAGAAGCTAACGTATAATTATTACGTTACGGAAATAAAAATATATATTAAATTTTAACAATTTAGAAAATTTGTTAATATTATTATATGAAATTCTTAATTTAGTAAAAATAAATATTTCTATAACGGTGTTCGTTTTAAACAACTACTACTGAGCGATAAACTACTAGTGTTGATATACAGCGTATATTTGTGAACAATTCAACTTGCCTCTATTATAATTTTGTCTAGCTATGACCATGGTATTCATTACCCTTTTCATCTATATCGTTAGTTAACATACATACATATACAACATACGCATTCGTATGCTCCAATGCATACGCACACACACACACACACACATATATATAAACCTAGTATACATAAACACACATATACATACACATATACCTTTATTAGTGTCATGAACTACTAGTTGTGTTAATATCATATCGTGAACTACGGTCGTGTAATAACCTACTACTACTACTACTACTACTACTACTACTACTACTACTACTACTACTATTACTACTACTACTACTACTACTACTACTACTACTACTACTACTACTACTACTACTACTACTACTACTACTACTACAGAGATGGTAATGAATCCATAGCGATGATTGATTACAAATATATAATTTAATAAGTCGATATTCATATTTATATTAAGTAACTATTCGTAAATACATGTAGGTATCCAGTACACTGAATGTCGTACACTGAATGTAGTACACTGAATGTCGTACACTGAATGAGGTACACTGAATGTAGTACACTGAATGTAGTACACTGAATGTCGTACACTGAACGACGTACACTGAACATCGTATACGTACTTTTCTACGTTTAATTGTAATGTTGATGTAAAAATAAGTGCCGGGGTTTTCAGCTTCGTTATTAGTAGACTTTATAGATTAACGAAAATAGTAGGCCCTAAAGTTGATATTTAAGGATGAGATTATTTTATTATATATGATATAGGATATAGGATATAAGAGATACGATGGAATACCTCCCTATAGTAAATTAACTAGGTATCGTACGGCACAGGTATAGATACGGATGATTACTGTGTGGGTGCTCCCATCCATACATGTATTGATCGTTCCGAGAAAAGGTACTTCATATCTGATTATACCACTCGTATACTAATGATAGAGGGATAGTTAGGATAGAGGGGTAGTTAGCTTAACCCTGTTCGGTGAGCGGCATTACACTTTAGAAGTAACGAGCTATGATGATCGGCTTCATTTCAACTTACCATAGTTGAGTCCACCTTTAATAGGTGCATATCTATGCATAATTCTTTCCGACATAGCAATTCACAGCAACACAGCCTTTTAGTGATACACTTACCTTACAGCTATATCATTGTTGTATATGTTCTTGCAATATATGTACGTTGATACTACATTGTCAACGTACTATCATACCAACGTATCAATCTCCCAACATATCAATCTCCCAACGTACCAATGTCCTAACGTACCAACTTACCAAGGTACTAATGTCCTATCATACCAACGTCCCAAGGTACTAAAGTACCAACGTCACAAGATACTATCGTAACAATCTTCCAACCTACCAAGCCCCAATGTACCAACATCACAACCTACCAATGTCCCAAATTACCAATGCCCCAACGTACTAACGTCACAAACGTACCAACATACCCATTTCCCAACATCCCAACATACCAACGAACCAATATCCCAAGGTAACAATGTCCCAAGGTAAAATTTCCCAACGTACCAACGAACCAATATCCCAATGTACCAAAGTACAACGTAACTTCTGTATTCATTACATGTAAATACTGATGGCAGTGCGTACAGATGGGACGTTGGGATGTTGGTATGTTACATAAAAACTCACACTCTATCTCTATATATCGTTACAATTATCTATATATTCCATACATACATATTCCATACCTACACCCCCATACATACACCCCCATACACCCCCATACCTACACCTCCATACATACACCCCCATACACCCCCATACCTACACCCCCATATATACACCCCCATACTTACACATCCCTACCTACAAACCCATACCTACACACCCTATCTATACTCCCTACCTACATACCCATACATATACACCCCTACCTATACCCATCTACCTATACACCCCTAAATACACTCCCATAGCTACACCCCATACCTACATACCCCTGCATACACCCCCTACATACACAACTATATATACATGTAAACATTTCCTATATTTTGCATTTATATACATAACAATAATTCACTATAATTTAATAGTATAAAAAAGTTTTTCGTGGAAGTCGTCATCAGTTAGTATCTCACACTCACGATAGGGCCGTGTTAAGGGGGTGCAAATAGGGCTGAAATCTAGGGGCACCCGATTAATGTTTAATGTTTCAGTAATTACTTTAGTTATAGTTGTATAAAAATACTTTATATTCAATTATATTATATCACATCTTATCAAACATTCATTATGTAAAGATTAATTTAAATGTGTAATATTGTTCTTATATAATCTACAATTAATTACTAAAAATAAAGGGGTCCATATTTGATGTCGCACACCCGTGAATAGTATTTTAACACGGCCCTAACATATATATATATATATATATTGTACAACTATATGCGTTAATAATGACTGCTTCTGGCACACAAGCACACACTCATACACTCACACACTCACACACACGCACTCACACTCATACACTCACACACATACGATAGCATACTACATCGATGTATCTGAGACTCATGTGATGTATTGGTCACGTGTGATGTATTGTACAGTGTACACCTTGCAGTGTACGGTGTCACATATCATAGTGTACGGTGTCATACAGCATAGTATACTGTGTCATACCTTACAGTGTACGGTGTCACACATCACAATGTACGGTGTCACACATCATAATGTACGCTGTCACACATCACAATGTACGGTGTCACACATCATAATGTACGGTGTCATACATCACACTGTACGGTGTCACACATCACAATGTACGGTGTCACACATCATAATGTACGGTGTCACACATCACAATGTACGGTGTCATACATCACACTGTACGGTGTCACACATCACAATGTACGGTGTCACACATCACAATGTATATCTAGTACTGCATTACACCATGTTTACGTATTACGGGGCGCTATGCTCAAGCAATTCGTCGACACACGTTTATAATCACTTTAATTATATCACAGCAAGTGAATATGTATATATATATATATATTAGTGTACAATCGAACTATTCTATCGGGGTATCCGTACGAAATAGTATCAGTTCGAGACCGAGTTCGTAATTTTATAATTATTGAGTATCAGTATCAGTATCGACATTTTTTAGTTTGAGTTTGAAATTCAATTGCAACACTAATATATATTGGATACATTAACATGAGAGCGTATTCGATGTAGTATAACGAGAGCCGTTTTGTTATACGTTATCAATAATAATTAAATAACTTCAAGTAATCGCAGGGGGATGAAAGGAATCCACCAAATAACAAAATATTTAAATTACACCTAATATATATATATATATATATATATATATATATATATATATATAGTTTATCTATAAACAAATATAACATTAGAAGTTATTGTGACGATAGCACTAATTAACTATTAATGAATAAGTAAGTTACTGTACTATATAGTTTATAAGATACTCTACGAAATAAACGTAGATAATTAAAATTACAAATAATACATATTATGCTAATGCAGTATCATGTAACATTCTTTAATTTCTATATAAATATATATTTATTATTATTATTTGTATTATCTATGTTTATCAATATATATATATATAAATATATATATATATATATATATATATATATATATATATATATACAAGCAGTAGGACGCGGGTTCGAGCCTCGTCCGGACCATTAATTAATTTTATAAAATGGGCTTAAAATATTATTTAAAAGTGATCTTATATAATTGTGTATAAATAAATGATCGGCTCTCGTTAAAACTATAGATGCCTTAACATGAGAGCGGCTTCGAGGGACATTAGAGCCATATATGGTTATAAGTGAAAGCTTTATCTAAGTTCCTGGATGGGATGAAAGGACTCCACCAAAAAAAATAACAATATATATATATATATATTGTTATATATATATATATATATATAGTTATATACATAGTTATATATAGTTATATATAGCTATATACAAACATACATACAAACATACATACACACATACATACATATATACATACACACATGCATACATACATACATACATACATACATACATATATACATACATATATACATACATACATACACACATATATATATATATATATATATATATATATATATATATACGTATAAACTAGTATACATCTACAGCGAGGGGAATAAGGACACCGAACATCTGGGGGAGGTCAGTTCCTCGTTAGTGGCCTCGCGTACTGATGCTTGGGTGGAAAGTGTAAGGAAGAGGGCCGAGACCAGGAGAGCTGAAGGGGTTAGTTGTCATGCGTGTAGTGATGCGTGTAGTGGTGTGTGTAGTGATGCGTGAAGTGGTGCGTGTAGTGATGCGTGTAGTGGTGTGTATACCGTGTGTATACCGTGTGTTTAATGGGTGCAGTAGAGTGATGATATATATAATAGTCTCTAGAGTATAATGTATAGTTAAATTGTACTTAGTATATCATTTAAAATACCTACTAGTTTTATTTAGAATCGTATAAATAGTATACCATTATTTAGATAACATTAAATATTTGTATACAATTACAAGTATAACATACATACATACATTTTACATTTTACATTTGTGTTTCAGACTGCGAACTGTGCATATAAATCAATCGGCCGTCCACATATAAGTTAATGTTTCAGATTAAATAAATGGGTTTTCGGTGGTTATGAAGTTAGGAGTTTATGGTGTAGTACGGATTGATGTATGGAGAGTATTCCAGTCGTATTGAACGGATATTGCCCAGGCACGAATGTTAGTTGAATGTAAGATGTGTTTAGTAGGTAGTTGAAGTAGAAACGTGTTGGTGAAGCGTGTAGTTGTACTTATTGGTAATTTAAGTTTGAGTAGGGATGCTAGGTAGTCGGGAGAGTTATGGTGGATTACTTTATAAGCCAGTAGTAGAGTTTTATATATGATTCTATGGAGTACAGATATCCAATGGAGTTTAGCTAGTAATGTAAATATATGATTATGGGAGTATTTTTGAATGATGAATATACATCTATAAAATTTTGAAGAATTTGGAGTCTAGTAATATACGATGATGGGGTATTATAAAGGATAAAATTGCAGTAGTGAATATAGGTAGGATGTATGCAGAAGCTGTAATAGTAGCGGTGGTTTATGACGAATAAATGACGAATAAATCGTAGTGAATGTAATTAATAGTTTAATAGTTTTGTTATGTGGGACAGTTGTCTATAAAAATTAAAGTGTTAAATATAACATCAAGATTGTTGACATGCGTTGAGTATATGATGAACTGTCCATTAATGTTAATTGGAGAAGGTGTTGATAACGTTTCGGGATGAAAGGTGAAGGAATATACCCTCGGTATAATTGGATTAAAGACGAGGGAGTTTATTGTGTGCTAGTTATGAATGGTAGTAATAGTAGATGAAAAGATATCAGGTATAAAGGTTATATTTTAAGTACATTTTACAAGTTGGATGTCGTCCATATATGTATCGAAGCTAACTAGATAATTTGAGATGGGTGGGAATTATCTATATCTTAAATAATATTGGCCCAAAGCAAGACACTTGGGGAACACCGTGTGTTACAAGACGTGAAGATGAAAGCGGGTTGATTGAACTAAAACTGAGAGTGTTCGGTTAGTTATGAATGAGGATAGCCATTTGTGTGCAGTACCAGTGATGCCTATACATGTAAGCCATTTTATGATAATCGAGTGGTCAATAGTATCGAATGGGTATGAGAGGTCAAGTAGTGCGAGTATTGTGCCATTTTTATTATCAAGATTAGTAAGAATATCGCTGGATATCTTCACTAGTGCGGTTTCTGTTGATTTGGAAGGAAGGTATGCGCTTTGGAAGATTTGAAAGATTTTTGAATTGATTTTTAAATAAGAAGTTAAATGTTTCGCGACTATTCGTTCCAAGTTTTTGAAAATATAGACAGGTTTTATATTGGGCGGTAATTATTGAAGATCTGAGAGACAATGGTGTGTTTCTTATAGAGGGGTGTAATAAGTTCATGTTTATAGGATTATGGAAAAGTGCCGAGGGATTCTCAGGATATATTATTGAGAGGGATACAAAGGGATTCAGTGATTTCGTGTAGAAGGGAAAGGGGAATAGGGTCGTGAGGAGATGAACTTTTAGTTTCTTTAAGGAGAGTGCCTGACATGATAGGGACTGTAAATACATTCAGTAATTTAATAACATTATATATATATATATATATATATATATATAAGATAAGATAATATAAGATACATTTATTATTGTAATAATTATAAATAAAAAAACAATAAACGGACAAATAAAATAGTCAGAAGACTTTATAGTTATTTGAACTTAATAACGCCATATACATAATATATTATATAACAATTGTATTTCTTAAAGATATTTAAAAAAAATTATAATATTAATGGTAGCCAATATATCGAAAAAGTGACCAATATAAGTAATTATGAGAATCGATATATGAATGAAGCTAAAGGGTTTCCAATGCACCATATGAGTTGACCCTTGAGTGTACCAAACTCTTTATTGTTTGCGTTTCAAACATGCATATATATTATCCCAAATAACCAAGTTAAATAAATAGAGTATATAAGTTTAATAATAATAAAATAATAATAGCATATTACAAATATGTTCTCATGACAGCTTTGAAATCTGCACATGTGGTATACTAGTATTTTTCATCCAGATTAACCAGGGAGAATATTAAATGTATAGAATAATGTTAATAAAAATAAAATTAATAATTATCAATATAAGAAATGTTTAACTGGTGTTATTTAAATAATGTCATACTATATTGTATACGATTCTAAATAAAACTAGTAGGTATATTTACTGATATACTAAGTATAATTTATATATATATATATTACATTATATATATATATATATATATATATATATATTTAGATTAATATATAATAATGTACTCTTTTAAGTATCATAATTAATTATAATATGTACACATGGTATGTTGTTTAATGATTCATTATTTTATTATTATTTACAGAAAGATCTGTCGGAACATAGCCAGGATAGTTTAGAATCATTGGTCGATAAGAACCCGACCACCCTACCTAGACAAATTGACGAAATTACATTTAACAATAAATATGTCAAATAATTATATATGTATTATAAAGTTATAATATTATGTTATTATTAATATTATTATTATTATTATTATTATTATTATTATTATTATTATTATTATTATTATTATCAGACTTAGGCAATGTCAGGGTAATTATAGAATCACACTGCAGTGTTGCATATCGAGATAAATACCCCTTTATAAACATGATAAGTTTAATTATAAATAAGAATAATAAATAAATAATAATGCTATAATATTATGACTTCCTGTTTACATATATATGATAAAACAAATAAAATGAAACTTATCATGTAACTAAAGTTAATGTAATCATCATGTAATAATATAAATAAATGATAAAATAATAAAATTAAAATCTAAGAAATACATCAAGAATAAAATAAAATAAATTAAAACATAGAGAACCTACATAGGAGAATCTATACATATAAAAGAGAGTTAATTTAATTATTTATATATTTATTTATTTATATGCGTTATATGTTTAAGAAAATGGCTCGATGGTTTTATAAAATTTAAATTTATACTAATTCTCTAGGAGAATAGTATTGTGGTTGTTCGGATGAATTTGTTATTTCCACCTCCACACCGATCATTATTACGTAAAACTGTCCTTTATCGACCTATTTCCCTCTATAGGGAAATCTTTTGATTTTCGAAAAAAATGTTTCACACATGAAATTTTACAAAGTAATATTAAATTGACGATCTTTTCTTCAAATTTAGCCAACTAAACAAAACCTAATATAAACAAACTAATAATAATATAAATAAAATATTGAAAAAAACTCTCGGGCTCTCGATATAATCATATTGATATTTCTTCGGTGAATAATTGAAAAAAGGTGTTTATAAATGTAATACATCTATATATATATAGATAATGTATACATTTTACGATCATGTTTATCGGTGCTTAACCTATAGGCTATATAATTATAGCTAATATATGTATATGTATATATATATAATCAATGTGATTTATAGTATTTGTACACGACTTATGCATGTATCAATACATACAAATACCTAAGTAACCACAGGTAATAAACACGCGAGTATGTGTGTGTATCATAGCGTAAGTACACGTGCACTTAGATAATAATCACACGATAAATCTTCAATATTATCGTAGAATTAATTCGTATTGACCTTATTTTATGTATTTAAAACTATTATATTTATTATTTTACTATATGTACATTTCGAAAGCAGTATTAAATTGGAATATTTTAAATATATATATATATATATATATATATATATATATAAAATAATAATAATAATAATAATAAAATAAGATTTTACAATTACCTGGGTAAAGGAAGAAGCAGATCTTATCAAGTATTTCACCCTTTTATGATTATGAGAAGAACAAATTATATAGGAATATAATTAACAACAAGAAATAGTAGAATACAAAAATAGAGTGACAAATTAAATTATTAAAATAAACATCAACTCATAAAGCATAAACAACCATAGTATATCAATTTTCCGAATGTGAATAATAATAATAATAATAATAATAATAATAATAATAATAATAATAATAATAATAATAATAATAATAATAATAATAATAATAATAATAATAATAATAATAATAATAATAATAATAATAATAATAATAATAATAATAATAATAATAATAATAATAATAATAATAATAATAATAATAATAATAATAATAATAATAATAATAATAATAATAATAATAATAATAATAATAATAATAATAATAATAATAATAATAATAATAATAATAATAATAATAATAATAATAATAATAATAATAATAATAATAATAATAATAATAATAATAATAATAATAATAATAATAATAATAATAATAATAATAATAATAATAATAATAATAATAATAATAATAATAATAATAATAATAATAATAATAATAATAATAATAATAATAATAATAATAATAATAATAATAATAATAATAATAATAATAATAATAATAATAATAATAATAATAATAATAATAATAATAATAATAATAATAATAATAATAATAATAATAATAATAATAATAATAATAATAATAATAATAATAATAATAATAATAATAATAATAATAATAATAATAATAATAATAATAATAATAATAATAATAATAATGATAATAATAATGATAATAATAATAATAATAATAATAATAATAATAATAATAATAATAATAATAATAATAATAATAATAATAATAATAATAATAATAATAATAATAATAATAATAATAATAATAATAATAATAATAATAATAATAATAATAATAATAATAATAATAATAATAATAATAATAATAATAATAATAATAATAATAATAATAATAATAATAATAATAATAATAATAATAATAATAATAATAATAATAATAATAATAATAATAATAATAATAATAATAATAATAATAATAATAATAATAATAATAATAATAATAATAATAATAATAATAATAATAATAATAATAATAATAATAATAATAATAATAATAATAATAATAATAATAATAATAATAATAATAATAATAATAATAATAATAATAATAATAATAATAATAATAATAATAATAATAATAATAATAATAATAATAATAATAATAATGATAATAATAATGATAATAATAATAATAATAATAATAATAATAATAATAATAATAATAATAATAATAATAATAATAATAATAATAATAATAATAATAATAATAATAATAATAATAATAATAATAATAATAATAATAATAATAATAATAATAATAATAAATTTATTAAATTTAGTAAAACATGGTGTTGGAGAAGTATATCCAATACACCTCTATAAGGTATTCAAAAAGGAATTCATGTTAAACCTTATACAGATTATCATACACCTTATATTTCTAACAATGTAGACACCGTTTTTGTTTGTCCTTAAAATTGAACACATTCATATTGTTAAGGCTTATTACAGCTTTCAACAATTCATTTATTGTAAATAATAATGTGTTTATTTCAAATTCATTATTATATTCAGTATGTTATATCTTCTTCATAGATCCATGATTGTTTACAAAGTAAGTATTATTTCCATAGACCTGTGTATCTACCCATATTATAATATATATGAACTAAGTTGTAAGTTGATATTGGTATATAATAACATAGGTTTCTCAAATGTTAACTCACTTCCTTAATGTTATTCTTAACTCTATATAATGTAGGTATACTACTATATTATACTATAGTGGGATATGTATACTATATATAAATAGATTACTATTATATAATATACTTTCTGTATTTATTTATGTCCACTACCATCCTCAATATCTAAATATCCAAATATATATTGCCATCTATATGCAGATGATATACAACTATATATGTTTATTCCCATTAATTCATCACCATGTATCAATAATAAACTCTCCAATTGTGCTAATGTCATTACAGAATGGCTTATTTCTAAAAGTCTTCTCTTTAATTCCTCCAAAACTACATTGTTGAATCTTTCTCTTTCTCCTACTTATAATAATAATAGAAAAGGTTTATTGACTTAGTTGAAAACGATGGACTATATAAATAATAAAACAAATAAATAATTACACGAATAATAATAAATTTAAAAAGAAGAAATTATAATGATAACATATATGAATATAGTCGACATTTAAAAGTAATACAATATGATAGGGTCCGTAATTCATCGGAAAGACTGTTCCAGTATTTTGTAGCAGCAACAGTTAAAGCAGAATCTGCATATATAAATGAAACAATATTTACATTAAGATTTATATTCAATTCCCTCCTTTTCTTATTGATAATATCGTAATATCTCCATCTCCTACTGCATACAACGTATATGTAGTTTTTATTCTAATATTTCATTCATTCCTAATATTACTGCTATCACTAAATCTTCAAATTATTATCTTTTTGAATAAAACGAAAATCAATTTATATATATATATATATATATAAATATATCTTACTAAAACTCTAGTTATTTCCCTTGTCCTCTCTCGTATATATTTATGTTCCTAACTTCTCATAAATCTTCCATTATCCTCTATCTTTCCCCTAAATCGAGTTATTTATTCATCAATCCGTATAACCTACGTATTCGAGATAATTCCTCTACTTCCTTATACAACACCTATGGATTAAATATGAGAATGCTGAAAATACTAATAACACATGATATAATATTAATAAATATTAAATATGTACATGCTAACTTACCACTACTATCTGATTACATAATTGAATATAAATCTGTAGCTATAAGTGATAAATATTAGCTTATAGTGACTATTTATTTTCTAATATAAAAATAAATAATAATAATACTGACTTAAATTTAATAGTAATTTATCGCCCTCCTTCCAATAATTATGTTTCATTTATTAATAATATATATGAAGCCTTATCATCGCTACCATCTAATAATACTATAATAATGGGTGACTATAATTTTAAAGTTAATCAACACCTCCATGGTTCCAAGTGTACATTCCTCAATATACTATTGGACTTATCCTTCCTATATTTCTGCTTCTTTATTACACATATATTCCATTTCATCTCTTAGAAACAATGCATATCATCGTCTATCTACCCCTATTCTTCTAATGAATACTATGATCCTGAGTTATGTGTGTCCTAATCTATGGAATTCACTCCAACCATATCTATAAAATCGCATAAAATATTCAAGAAATATATACAATAATTGATCTCATGTTGCAACCTGTAATACTAATATTGTTTGTCATTATTATTTTATATATATATTTCCTTAAGTTATTATATTTTATTTTATTTTTAATAATGGTATTTATTATTTTACCTACTTTTATTATTTTTATTCTATAAATATATATATATACACTTTTGAGAAATCATTTATAAAATTTAAATTTAATTAAATTCAATATAACTTCATTTTTGAATAATTAAAATTAATTGTATGATATGTATGTTCAATGAAAATCAATTTAAGCAAAACATAGTCGAAATATATTATCGAAAGTATAAAGTATAAATATTTACTAATGATAATATACGTTATATAAATAAACAAAAAATAATACGAAATTAAAAAATTAAAGAAATTAAAACGTTATACAGTTACCGTAAAAATAAATGAAAAACAATCGAAAGTAGAAATAAATCATATAGTAAAAATAAACGAAAAATTATCAAAATAGAAATAAAAGATAGCGTAAAAATAATCGAAAATAGAAATAAAATACATTAAGTGGCATCGAAATATTCAATTTCTACTTTAACTTTATAGAATTCTTCTTATCTTTGCACCATGTTTTAGTCATAAATTATTAGTTATATAGTTTAATATTTAAATGTTAAATTTTAAATATATTATAAACAGAACATGTTAAAAATCAAACAGACCAATACTAGAATAAAACAAATACTAGAATGAAACAAACAAATAATGTAATACTTACCAAAATCTGTAATAATAGTAGGTAGTACTTTATTAATTTTATATTTTAATTGTAGGTACCTATAATAAATGTGAAACATATATAGGGGAAAGTCCCCGATTACCTACCCCCTCCTAATACCGATCCCCTGTGGTATCTCAGTAACTATAAGAGATATCAAAAAATAATATATACACGAACTTTTAGTAATTTAATGACAAATATGAATAATTATTGTGAAAAATATTTAATCCTACAATTGTTATTTGATAAAATGTAATATTCTGTTTTTACTTTTTAAATATTTGAATAATAACTTTTTTTAAATCATTGTAAATACTTTATTATTTAAAAGAAAATGTAATACTTAGCATAATATTGTAGACCAATAAAATGTTTATGAATATTATAAAAATAATTTAATTTTAATTTCTATTAACCACAATATCTTAATTATAGTAACCCATATTATTTTCCTATTACCGACCCCCTAAATTACCCTAATACCGACCCCATGTGATTTTTAATATCCAATCAAAGTAGATCCGTATTTTACTTTAAAATATGTCGTAAGTTGTTTGTGTATCATTAATATAGATTTAGGATTCATGATTCAGGTGTATTATATACATACTGAATAATAAATAAATATTAAATAATAATATACACTATTTTAATATAATTACTATAAAGTTTAAATTTTAATTTAATATTATTATTAAAAAAATAAATTCAATACAAAATAAATTGCGTGAATGTTATAATTAATTATATTTATTTATATCTACTATTTTTATTGGATATTATAATACTACAATTATTTATATCACGATTATTTTAGGGGGTCGGTAATAGGAGAAGGGGGTCGGTATTAGGTAAATGTATCCGATTACCGACTCACCTGTTTATTCTTGTAAATATAGTTATATCAAAAATTTATAATAGCCATATTATCCATTGCCATAATATTACCCTAATTACAAAATTTCAAATAAATATATTTAATATTGAATAAATTATTACAAATAATCATTTAGGGGTTGGTAATCGGGGACTTTCCCCTATATATACAAACAGAATAAGTTACAAATAAAATAAACCAATATACCTATACAAAAACAGTTAATAACAAAACATACCAATAATATTACGAAACAAACAATATAATACTTATCACTATAATCTGAATTAATAGAAAATTATTAATATTGTAATTTAGTAATATAATACATTTGAAATATATTTACAATATATATATATAAAACAAACATATAATACCGAACAAACAAAAATAAAATAATACTTCCCACTTTATCTGTAATAATAATGAATTATTAATTTTATATTATAGTATATTTGAAATATAGATATAAAAACCCAAATTTTCTATAACAAAAACACATTAAAAAAAAACCAGAAGAGAATGCAATAATTAAGATATAAAATGAAACATAAATAAATATAAAATTATAAATTTCTGTTAAAAAAAAGTTGGTTGTCAAAACAGATTTTGTTTATTTTATTTTTAAAAGATGAAACAGATACATATTGTATTATATCATTATTTAATGAATTCCATATATTAACTGATCTATTATTAATTATATTTTTAATTGTATTATCATAATTATGTATTACATTTAATTATGTACAATTACATCTAGTTCTACAATTATTCGAAATGTTAAGAATATCAGATATATTTATATCTGTATAATTATTTGAAATTTTAAAAATTGTAGTTAGATCTATTTTTAATCTTCTAAGTTCAAGTGATTCTAATTTAAAATATACCAATCTCTCTATATATGATTTATAATTAATATTTGATGAATTTGTATATCCTACGCATCTTGTAATTAATCGTCTAGTAAATAATCTTTGCACTCTTTCAATTTGGTCTATGAGACTACGAAATTTACTAACCTTTGAAAAAGGTGACCAAATTATTGATGCATATTCTAAAATTGGTCTGCAATAAATTGTATATGCATTTAATAATGCTCTGGGGGGTTTTGTAGTAATGCATCTAAAAATTGAATTCAGAGAAAAATAAGTTTTTTAACAAATATAATCAATATGATTATTCAATAAAAGGTTATTTTCAAACATTATTCCTAAATCTTTATAAAAAGTAACGTTTTCTAATTGATTATTATTTATAAAATATGTTGATGGAGTTACCTTCCCTAAAGTCATAACTGCACATTTTGATAATGAAATATTTAATTGCCATTTATTTGCCCATTGTGAAAATAAATTTAAATTATTTTGTAAAAGAAATCTTTTACTCTCAGATGCGTAAGAAAAATATAATTTTGTATCATCGGCAAATAAATTAATATGAATTTTTGAAGAGAATATACTAGGAAGATCATTAATATATAATAAAAATAAAATTGGACCTAAAACCGATCCTTGTGGTACTCCAGATTTTACAATAGAACTATTTGAAAAAGAATTTTCAACCGGTGTAATTTGAGATTATTAGATTATTCGATAAAAAATTATAAAACCATTTTATTATTTTATTAGATATACCGTATGATTTTAATTTAAATAATAGTTTTTCATGAGAAACAACATCAAAAGCTTTTGCAAAATCAATATATATTATATCTACACATTTTTTATTATTCAATTCATTATACCAACATTTTAAACATTTTGTTAATTGTAATTCTGTGGATTTTCCACTTATAAAACCATATTGATATTTTGTTAATAAATTATTAGATTTTAAATACAAAATGTATTGTTTAGAAATAATACGTTCTAATACATTACACATCTACACATTACACATGTTATTGAAATAGGCCTATAGTTATTTGAATTTGATAGTTCACCCTTTTTAAAAATTGGTGTGATTATAGATTTTTTCCAAATATATTACCCGATAATAAAGATGAATTAAAAATAATATATAAAGGCCTACATAATTCATTAGATAATAATTTTAATATAGAAGATGGTATCCCATCAGTTCCGAAAGTACGTGTAATTTTTAATCTATTTAAAAATATTTTAATTATTTCAAGATTTAAATCAATATTATCAAATTTTTGTTTAGTTAAATTATAAAATTTGGGTAAATTTCCATTATCATTTTGTTGAATTGAACTAAAATATGAATTTAACGTATTTGCTTTGTCGAGATCTGAAAATAAAATATTATTATTTGATATATCAATTAGAGGAGATACTCCAGATTTTAAATTTTGTCTTTTTTTCATAAATTTATAAAACTTTAATTTATTTTTTGAATTAATTGCATTAATCTCTCTCTTAAAATTTAAAGATTCTAATTCTTCGGATAATTTTTTTTTGCCTCTATCCAATTATATTTATATTGTAAATTAGTTTTAGATTTTCTAACTACTTTTTTTACTTGCTTCTTCAATTTCAATATATTCTTCGGAAGTACCTGTTTTATTGTATTATTTATATTAGGAATATGTGATATAAATAATTTATTTAGAACATTATTAAAATATTCTACTTTTTGATCGATAATATAATCATTTGAATTTAGATATTCCCAATTAAATCTAGAAAGATGATATGTAATCAATTTTATATTAGCATTATTGAAATCAAAATTGTTTGATTTTAAAATCTGTTTACATGGGTATTTTTCAATATTTACATTAAATGAAACAGAATAGTGGTCACTTATATTTTTGTATAATCCGAAATAGTCTCCAATATTTATATTAGATAGTAATTGTTTTTCATTAGTAAAAAGTAAATAAATTATATTATTATTACGAGTTGGCTTATTTATTAATTGTAAAAATGAATTTTTAATAATCGATTCGTAAAGTAATGCATAACTTTTTGGGTAACTAGGAAATGTATATTCTTTCCAATTAAAATTTGGTAAATTAAAATCTCCTATAATTATAGATGAATTATAATTTTGTTGGGCTATATAAAATAATTTACATATCTGTTCATGAGATACTTCATTACAATTTGGAGGTCTATAAACACATATAATATTAAATAGAATTTTTGAATTAATTTTTAAATGTATATATTGAAAATCTATGTGTGACATAAAATTTCTTACAGGACATAAACTAGATTTACAAAATATCGCAACACCTCCTCTATGAATTAATTTATCGTATCTAAATAGTGTATACTTTTTTCCACCGATTAAATATAGAGAATCTCTATCATCTACCGTTAAGAATGTTTCAACTAAACATATAATGTCATATGTATCAGATGAAGTAAAAATTCCAAAAAATTAATTTTGTTTCTAATACTACGAGCATTAGCATAATATATATTTACATTGTTATTTTTAATATTTTCATATTTATTGCCGGTTAGTCATCTAGAACCTGTAATCATTATATCTTAAACTTGGTTTAAAATTCATAATACATATTTATAGAAATTAAACGGTTATAAGGTTGCACACACTATAAGACATGTCAAAAGGGGTGGTGGTGTTTCAATTATATTAGAGATTTATTTCATTTAGAAATAATCAAGAATTATAGCAAATCTATTGATTCAATATGTGATATATTAACTATTAAATTTTATAATAGATCTTTAAATAATAAAGTATTTATAATAAGTGGTATCTATAGATCACCAAAGACCAACAAGTATTCAAAATAATTGCATACCACTAATTTATAATATATTTACTATTACTAATAAAGAATATGATCAAAATTATATACATATAAATGATATTCTTATTTTTAAATACCACTTTCAATTAAAAATATGTTTTCTAAGGTGAATGATATTACTAATAATTTAAACTACTATAGAACCATTTATAAGAATAAGATAACTAATTTAATTGATAAATTAAAATTTACAAATTGGAAATTTATATATAATATTGAAGATATTGAATTAGATTGTTCTACTTTATTGTCTTACCTCACTAAAATGTATCACTCATTTTCTATAATTAACAACATTGAATCTAGTAATTCTAAAAATAAATGTCCATGGATTCATAAATCAATTAAAAATACGATACTGAAAAAAAAAAAATTATATAATACATTTATTTCTAACTCTTGCCAAGAGAATAAATATGCATATAGATTACAAAGGAACACATGCACAAAATTAATACATGAATCCGAAATTAAATATATTCAATTATGTTAAACAATTCTAAAAATAAAAGTACTTGTAAATCAGATAATTTTGTTGTGATCCCTATCTTGAAGTGTCTAATAAATTTAACGAATATTTCAGTGAGGTTGGATCTAAACTATCTATAATAATTAATCCAGTATCTAATATTGATAATTATATTAATCAAATTCCTATTCCATCATCACACTTCTTCAAACCGTAAGTGAAATTATTCAAATTATAGAACAATTTAAAAATAGCTTTACATGCGATTACTATGATATTAGTATGACTTTTATTAAATTAATTGGTAATTATATTGCTATTCCTCTCTCTTATTTATTTAATAAATGTATTACAATTGGATATTTCACAAATTGTCTACAAATTGCCAAAGTTATAGTTATTCATAAGAGCGGCAAGAAAGATAATATGGGTAATTATAGACATATCTCATTACTTCCTCAAATGTCTAAAATTTTAGAAAAAATTATTAAACAACGTCTTCTAAATTATATTAATAAACATAATATTTTGATAGATAATCAATTTGGTTTTAGAATAGGCAGGTCTACCGCAAATGCATTAGACTACTTAATAGATAGTATTTCTAACAAATTAGATAATAAATATAAATGTTTAACATATATATAGATCTAAAGAAAGCTGTTGATACATTAGATAAATGTATATTATTAAAAATGTATCTAATTTTGGTATCAGATGAATATCGCTTTATTTATTACATAGCTATCTAACTAATAGGAAATAATATGTGTCTTACCACAATGTTGACTCTAATTTATGTAGAATGAATATAGGTGTTCCTCAGGGATCTGTACTGGGACCGTTACTGTTTCTGCTTTATATTAATTATATCACTAGAGTTATGTATGAACATAGCTGTATTCTTTTTGCTGATGACACTACGCTGCTATTTACTGATATGGACCACTGTGAATTGGAAAATATAGCTAACAAATATAGTGATTACATTTATTCATGGTTATGCTTTAATAAACTAACATTACATTTAGATAAAACGTGTTATACGACTTTTGGCCTTTATAAATCTCATATATTTAACATTTCATTAAATGGCTTACCTATTAAATATACTAATGAATTTAAATTTATTGGTGTTACTATTGATAATAGACTCACCAAGAAACTTCTTATTACAATATTAGCTTCTCAGTTATCTATAATACTAGCAGTAATTTTCAAACTTAGAAATACAATTGATAAACAGTTAATAATACTGTATAATTCTTTATTTCATTCAATATTAACATATTGTGCTGCATCTTGGGGGTCAAATTATAAACATACTTTAAATAAGATAATTATTCTGCAAATAAAGTAATTAAATATATATATAAACTACCATTGAGATCTAATTGATTTTATCTATAAAAGACATAATATTTTAAAATTATATGATATAGTTAATATAACATTGTTAACAAATGCATATATTGCTTATAGGTATATATAGGTATATACATAAACCTACAGATAATTATAATACTAATATCTTACGTGAATTTGTTAAAGTACTTATACATATACTAGACATATAGATACGCATTTGTTATTCCTAAATGTAGATTAAATATTAGTATACATTCAGTATATTTTGCTAGTATTAATTATGGAATAAACTAAATACAAATATGAAATTAATAAAAAATATCAAGTTATTCATTAAAAAGTTAAAAATGTCTTATATTGATAATTATTAATTTTACTTTTAATAATAATATTCAATTTTATTAATATCTATAAACATTTCATATTCTACCTGGTTAATCTGGATGGAGAATAGTGGTTACTACTTATAAAGCTCTCAATGGATCATCACAGCTGGAACGAGAACTTATTTGTAATATGTTATTATTATTTTATTATTTGTATTATTATGATTATACACTCTGTTTATTTACTTGGTTTATATGCATCGTACAAGTGTGTACTGTGGTTATATGGGATGATACATGTGCATGTTTGAAACGCTAACAATAAAGATTTGTTACACTCAGTGTCTGGTAAACCCATATGGGCAACCCTGAAGCTTCCTTCATTTTTGGATTCTCATAATTACTTATAGTGATCACTTGTTCGATGTGATGGCTAATATTATTATTTAAAAAAAATGTTTAAATATCTTTAAAAATACAATTGTTATATAATATATTACGAATATGGTATTATTAATGTCAAATACCTTGAAAGTTTTTTGACTATTTTTGTTGTCCGTTTATTGTTTTTTTTTATGATTACAATAATAAAATTTATATTATTTTATCTTATATATATATATATATAATATATACACTATTAATGTGTCACGTACTGTAATATATATATATATATGTATATATATATATATACAAGTATTAATTAATGAATGAATAAAGTTAGTTTATGATTTATTATTTATTTAACGTGTTAAGACTTCCGGTTACGGTGTTGACATCACGTGATCACGTTATGGGGATGAGTTACAATGGATAGTTGGGCCAGGCGATCTTCATCTCGTGCTGTCGTACAGTATCACCAAGTGTTTTTCAGTCACGTGTCCACTTGTACCAGGTTGACTGACGACGTCTGTATTATCCGGTGTGGACTTGCGGATATCCATGGTCCTCCTCCTCTTGATCTCGGTCTCCGGCTCTACATCACCCCGTTCTCACCCCGTTCTTGGATATCAGCGTACAGGTCTCATATGTACATAATACACATTTAAAAAAACTATAAATTATACAATTATAAAAATATAAAGATTGTACGTTTACAATAAATTGAAAATAATCATTAATAAAATAAAAATTATAAACTTTAACACTAGTAAATTTATAAATATAAATTTACAAATAAATAAATCACAAATAACAAATGTAGATGAATTTAAATAGCCTTTTCTTCCACATCTAATTTATGGAAATATCATATGGGGAAATGTTTACAAGAGTAATAAATCAAGACTAAAACTAACACACACAAAAATCATAAGAATAATAAATAAAACCAAAAACTTTTGTGAAAATACTGATAATATATTTTCAACAAATAAAATATTAAAAATTAATAGTCTTATAAAGTTAATAGGTTGATATATATGTACGATCTTCATAATAAAAATATACCTATAAATTCATCCAGTAGGGATAATTCATTATATCTAATTCACTATATCTAATTCATCCTATACACATAATATATGAAAATAAATTTAAATTAAGAAATAAACCCTCTTACAAAATACCATTTTCAAAATCAATACAATTAATAAATAGAATTCTAATAACAGAACCTAAACTATGGAATAATATACCTAATAATATCAAAAATAAATAAAATAAAAGCATTATAAACAAAATTAAAAATATACTCATTGAATCAATAAATTATCATTAAATTAAATTTATTTATATATATATTAAAAATTGACACATTAATGACATAATTAATAAACAGAATTAATGTATATATATACAAATATGTGTGAGTATATGTTTGTATATATATATGTATGTATAATAATTCAGAACCCGGATAGATATTGAAGCAAAGCTTATGATTATCAGTTGAAAAAAAAAAGTATGTGTATAGTATTAAAACAAAATTAACTATGGAGATTGTATTTAAATTGTAATAATAAAATATAAGTATTAGAAAACTTTAAAACAAAAAATAAAAAAAATAATATTTATAAATAAATTTAAAATTTGTAACAAAAACTAGGAATGAGTAAGATAATACATTGTTCAAGTCTGAAACAACATAAGATGAGCATGACTCAATAAATAATACACTCAAATCATAGCTACACTTGCCACAATAATAATATATTTTCAATGTTAATACCTATGCAAACTATAAAAAAAGGAACCGGGTTATATCCATTAAGTCAAACCCTCTCATCGATTATATACAAGAATGAACAATGTTCATATCATTAATACATTATATCAAATGCCTTTTTGAGGTCAATTGACACAATAGAACATTTATCACATTTTTATAAAGCGTCAGTAACAAATTCAACTGTATCAATTAAAGCATCAGATGTTGACATATTAGCCTTAAAAAAATATTGTGAATCACTTAATATTATATTTTTTTAGATAGCTAGTAAATCTTACTTTAATTAATTTTTCTATAAGTTTAGATAATTGAGGCAATAGTGAAATTGGTCTATAATTTTTCGCACTAAATGTATCCCCTCCTTTATAAGGAGGTATTATTTTATCTATTTTAAAAGCATCAGGAAATTTTCCATAATTTAAACATATGTTAAAAATAATGGTTATTAGAGGCGATAATTCATTTGTAATTAATTTAATTAGTCGCATATTTAATTCAGTTGAATCAGTGCTATATTTATTATTAGTATATGAAATTAAATGATTAACTTCATCATCGCATGTACTTGTAAAAAAAGATTGAATTAACTTGTATATCTATATATTTAAAACTATCATATGTATAATTATGTTTAATTATATTAGATAACTTCGATCTAATATTACTAAAATAATCATTATAAATATAAGGATCTTATAAATATCCAGATAATGGTAATTTTTTTTATTTGTTTTAACAAATTATTTATAATAATCCAAGTAGCTTTAGAATCATTTGACTTATACATTAATTCGTTACTATAATGTAATTATTCAGCTTTTCTCAAAACTGAAGTCAATTTATTTTTATATTTTTAAAAATTATAGATAGATTATAGTTTGTTTCAGTATTTGTATTTTATAAGTAATTTTTATATAATTCATTTTTGTTAACAATACATTTCAATAATTCGGACAAAGACATGGTTTACAATTGTTATATGTTAGTTTAATACTTACTTTAGGACAACATAAATTAAACAACATATACAAATCCGATATAAAAGTATCCACTAAAATATTAATATTGATATCAGAATAAATATATGACCAATCAAACGTATTAATTGCACTTTTTAACTTATTAATATTTTTGGTAGTGAGTTTCATTGTTTTTTTTTGTATGATTTGTCATTTACTAGTTTATCATGTATTTTAAAATTAGTATTAAAACCTGTAAACATCATAAAATGGTAAATAATATCATTTATTAATATGCCGTTTAAAATAGGATTTTTTGTATTACAATAAATATTGTCAATCAGTGAATGCGAGTGATCACTTATTCTAGTGGATTTATTAATTAATGGATATAACCCTAAACTAAAAATATCATCAATAAAATATTTAATATTAATCTATAGATTAGCTAGTGGTATATAGGGTGTCCATATTATAGCACAGGGTTTCCGTATTCGGACATGGGTACCGAATACGGACACCCCCGTTATCTATAGAATTAAAAAATTAAATAAAATTTAAAAATTACAATAATATATATAATCATAAAATATTAATATACTGTCATTTTTGAATACAAATATTGAGTCGTAAAATAGTAATACCATTTATTGTTAAAGTGTCCGTATTAGGTTATTATCCCCAATATCAAAAGCATTAGCAATTTATAATGATAGATTTTCAATGTTAATCAAACTTAGACATGTTTATATATATAGAGGTCCACCACCCTTCATATCATTATCTCTTATCTCTTATTATAGTATCTGTCTTATCTCTTTATTATCTCTTAAATAGTATTTATTAATTAATATGTATACATCATAATTATAGTATGATTTATAACTTACATTTATTTCATATTTAACTTTTTAGTATTAATTACGATAGAAAGTAATCTTGTATTATGTCATTTCGGACTATGTAATCTAGTAAGTCTTATTAAATTTAGTTTATTCTAAAAGTATTTTTTATGAATTTAACATTATAGTTATCTTAAATAATTTTTATTTCGTCTCTATATTTATTATTTATATACATATACGTATATATTATATTTCCATCAGTAATTAATAATTAAATATAAATATCAGAATAATAATTGTATACTTATGAAAACACTTAATTTTACAAGTCGTACGATGTTACCTCGTGTGATATTATTTAATTCTTAATTACTCATATAAATGTATTAAAGTAATCTTTGACGACTTATTTAGTAATCTATATGACTTATTTGTCAATAATTAATTTTATTTATAAAACCAATTTAACTTATCTATATTTATAAATTTATATATTTTTCTAATTTCTAAATTCAGAACACCGTTGGGGCAATAAAGTGAACATGGTGAGGTATGTTCCTCTATGAATGTCATCGCATAGAAGACGTATCGTGGGTTCCAATAAATAACTATATACAGCATCAGATGAACGATACAGTATGCATCTGTTGCTCTACTAAATGTGATGAGAGATATAGATGATCGGAGAATGCGTTTCATAAATGCCGAAAAAGCTTGCCATGGTATGGTAAATTAATTTTGTGTATATAAATATATATATATTTATCAATTAAGAGGATCTTAATGGATAAATTAGTTAATATCGAAAATAAATTTAAATATGTAC
The DNA here is from genome assembly GCA_964019155.1 of Osedax fenrisi. NCBI lineage: Eukaryota > Metazoa > Annelida > Polychaeta > Sabellida > Siboglinidae > Osedax > Osedax fenrisi. Next base: position 120,895,042 of record OZ025239.1, on the reverse strand, counting down.
TATTGATTTATAATATGTTATTTAGTAACTATGAACAAATTACCTAATAAATCAGTTTTGAAATAACATAAAAAGCATCCTTTTATAGCACGATATTTAAAACAAATTATAAATTTTAAAATCTACATTCCTAAATAATATAAATTGTTATATAATGTTTAATTGTTATATCTAATATATAAATTCTATAAAAATAACATTTTTATATAGATAAGAAAACTTAAAAATATTACTTTATAATATTGATTTTATATTAGCTGAATGCATAATGCTATTACTTTATAATTTATGTATTGGATTAATTTATTGTTGACTTTTCAAATGCATTTTACTAGAAATAATATATGCTATGTTTATATATATAAATGAATGTTTAGATAAAAGTATAAGCGATTATTTATTAATAATTATTATTATTATTTTTACCTAATTTATTTTGCTACATATAATTAACATATATATGCATAATATAACAAAACCCATATTAAAAAATAGAATTATTATTTGTAAAATATTTTTTTTTCTTCTTATGTAATAGATATGAATATTTCTTTTTTAAATAACAACAACAATAATTTAATATAATAAATAGTTTTTTTAGAAATATTCAAAATACAGATACAATTCGTTCCTTATCTCTACACATATAAATTCAAAAAAATGGCCGTTCCAAATACGCTTCGCACATACCACCACCAAACGTACTATAGCTAAATAATATTTTGCTATTTTCCGGTCATACATATACTCCAATATGTATGTTTTATTTGGTTCATTTTATATCACTATTTAATCGTATATGATATTTATTACATAATTAATTAACTACTAACTATTTGTTATATATATTATATATATATATATATATATATATATATATATATTACTCATATCTACATATATGTTACTCAAACTATCAGTAACTATATAATATATATATTTTTAAATTTGTAATATTTTAAAACTTAAATTATTACTTTATAATATTGATTTTATATTAGCTGAGTGTATAATGTTATTACTTTACAATTTATTTATTGAATTAATTTATTGTTCACTTTTCAAATGCATTTTACTAGAAATAATATATGCTATGTTTAGTTAATTTTGTATTAATACATTAATTTTTTTTGTAAATACAAATATACTTTAATAAAAATATATTTCTCATAATATTAATATTAATGATTCATATACAAATACACTAAATCTGATTTTTATAATTATGTTAATGTTGAATCAAATAAAAATATTTACGTAATGTATTATTCTAATATAAATACACTAACACATATAAATAAATGTAATAATCATTTATGATTTATCAATCAAATACAAATACACCGAATCTGTTTTTGATATATATTAAATTATTAATGTTGATCAAATACAAATATTGATATAATATTTCAAGTTCATACATACATTAATTGATTACTGTTTAAATGAATAAAACATAATTGATATTATTGATATATTTAGTATTTTAATTTTAAATAAAATTGATATGTAAGAATCCATAATAATTTATTATTCTTTTATACAAGAAAATATTAATGACTACAAAAAATGGAAAGAAATGAAGATTCTATAATTGATATATGTTTAATATATTTTTATAAATATTAATATATAATATCATACATATTAATGTTGTAAATTATGTTGGGTAGTTTCGGATAATTACTACCTGGGTGATTTCGGGTATCAAAATATGATTTCGGGTCAGTTACGATTTAAATAATAATATCTTATCATTATCGAATATATAAAAATTGCTTATTTAAAAATTATAGTAAATGTATGTTATACAATATAAAATAAAATCTAGCAATATAAATGGGTATCAATTAATTTGTTATCAATGAGTTAATATATAATACATAATGTTATAACCTACATTTGCTAAATATTGTTGATACATTATATAGATATAAAAAAATAAGTAAATCAATATTAATATATTTTAAATAAAGTATTAATTTTATTCCAAATATATGAGATATAATATTTATAATCATAATTATAATATGAATTTGAATTATGGAAATACTATTCGTATTTATTATGGTGATTACTATTTATAAAACAAACCAGGTATATATATATATATATATATATATATAAATATGATTTTGTGATAATATTAGATCTTGGTTTTGTATTTTAATGTAAACAAAGGTCAACGGGTTCACTTCCTACTTAAATACCAAACGATATATCATTCTTAACTTAAAAGGCGCGTAAGACTTTACATATAATACCCTACTGTTATATGACTTCAAGATATCATAGAAGAAAGCACAAGGTAATACTACTATAGATAAATACGTTATTACATGGTGACAGCGGCAAATAAAATAAAAAATTAGTTAAAAAAATTTGTTTTTTATTAAAAATTAAAAATTAAACTATTTGAACCCGTATACCTTCAGCAATTCGTATAAGTAGCATATAATTATAATTGTATTTTTATTATAACTACTTGTTAATATTCTAAGAATATTTAAAGTAAATATTTAGATATATTATACGGATATTAATTATAACAGATTAGAATAATAATTTAAATTTAATAAAATAATTATATTTAGATAGACAAGAATAATATTATTTATTATATATTCAGTAATTTATTGTTATTATTATTTTATTAAAATTTAGATAAACGAGAATAATATTATTTATTATATATTCAGTAATTTATTGTTATTATTATTTTATTAAAATATAGATAAACGAGAATAATATTAGTTATTATATATTCAGTAATTTATTGTTATTAAAAAAAAAATCGTACAAGTTAAGAGATGGAAATTTGTCGTATCCCAGAGATATTAGACATCGAAAGCTTAAAAGGACCTGAAAATTGGAAAAGATGGTTACAGTCATATGAGATTTATGAAAACGCGAGAGAATTGGATACCAAAACTGAAAAAGTACAAGTAGCTATTTTCCTAAATACTATTGGACAGAATGCTGTAGACATATTCAACTCATTCGATAGCCACGAAATAGAAGTAGAAATAAACAAAAAAAAAGAAAACGTGGAGGCTAAAACTAACCTTCAATGGATTAAAGACAGATTTGAACAGTACTTCATACTGAAAAGAAACTTAACATATGAGAGATACATATTCAATACTCGAGCACAAAAGGACAACGAAAATATAGATAAATATTACACTGAATTAAAGAAGTTAGCAAAGATGTGTGAATTCTGGGAACTAAAGGATTCCCTCACCAAAGACCGAATCATCATCGGCATGAAATACACTGCACTACGAAGAAGGTTTCTGCAAGAAACAAGTGAAAAAGAGGTCACATCGGATAAACTGGTTCAGGCTATAAAAATCAGAGAAATAAGTCAAGACCAAATGGAGGTGATTACTCACAAAGAAGAGAATATAAACTACGTTCAAGATCGAAGTAAGAAGAACTACGAAAAATACGACAGTAGTAACAACAAGTACCAGAATAAAAGTAACGGACAACATTATAATAGAAATAACTATAACGATGATTCCGGAAGAGATTATAACACCAAGAAATGTACAAAATGTAATCGAATTCATAGTCCAAAACAGTGTAGAGCATATAAAACAAAATGTTCCAAGTGTGACAAAACCGGACATTGGGCAGTGTGCTGCAAATCAAAAGTCAGGGAAGCAAACGAAATATACATAAAAGAAAATAAGAAAATAGTATTTCTAAATGAAATCAATATAGCAGTTCGAGACAACGAGTGGAACAAAGAAGTACAGATAAAAATTGGAAATTACAATAAGAAAATGGTAATGAAGATCGACACAGGTGCAAGTGTAACCGTCGTACCATACAATTCAAAGATACCTAATATTAGACCAGCTAGAATCATATTAAAAGGACCAAATAATATGAATATTAAGACAAGAGGATGTGTCGATGCTATAATCACCTACAAAGGAAAATCCATCAAAGAAGAAATATATATTCTAGAACAACAAAGCGTTGGATTGATGTCGAGAGATGTTTTTGTGAGACTAGGCCTAATAAAGTTAGTAGGCGAAGTAAACCGAGAACTATTTGAAGGGCTCGGGCAAGTAACAACGGAATATGAGATACAAATAAAAGACGATATCAAACCATATTCTATAAATGTACCTCGACCAGTGCCTATACACCATCAGCCAGAGGTAAAAAAAAGAACTCGATAAAATGATCAAGTTAGGTGTAATCGAAGAGGCCACCGGTCCTACGGATTGGTGTAGTCCGTTGGTAATTGCCATGAAAGCCAACGGAAAAATCAGAATATGTACGGACATGACGAAACTAAATAAAGCAGTTAAACGTGAAATCCACCCTATGGCTACTGTCGAGGCTAGTTTAGCCAAAATAAAAGGAAACATATTCAGCAAATTGGATGCAAATTCTGGATTCTGGCAAATTCCTCTAAATAAAAATAGCTGGAAATTAACGACATTCCTGACACCTTGGGGGAGGTATTATTACAAGAAGTTACCATTCGGTTTAACATCAGCACCCGAGATATTCTGTAAAGAAATAACCAATATAACCGAAGGATGCAAAGGAGTGGTCGTCCACGTAGACGATATACTAGTCATGGGAAACACCAACGAAGAGCACGACCGAAATCTGGACGTAGTATTGAAGAGAATACATGAAGTAGGCATGACGTTAAACGAAGATAAGTGTAAACTGAACCGGGAAGAAGTGGAATTATTGGGTTTCCGAATAGGAAAATACAGCATAAAAGCAGGACCGAAAATACAAGGAATAATAGATTACCCTAAACCCAACGACATAAAAGGAGTGAGGAGTGGGAATGGTGAATCAATTTACCCGGTTCACTACAAACATAGCAAAGCTAAGCGTAGCACTGAGAGAATTACTACATAAGAATATACAGTGGACATGGAACGAAGCTCAACAAATGAGCTTCACTAAATTAAAAGAAGAACTGATGAATACCGTAACCCTCAATTACTTCGACGCAACAAAGAAAACGGTATTGACAACCGATGCCTCTTAATACGGTATCGGAGCAGTGTTGTAACAGTAATCTGAAGATGGAACCAGGAAAATGATTGCAGCGGCCAGTCGATCCTTAACCGAAACGGAACGAAGATACGCTGTAATTGAAAAAGAAGCACTAGGAGTTGTATGGGGACTCGAAAAATTCAATTACTACATCAGTGGGGCCCCCATACTCGTCGAAACCGACCACAAACCATTGATAGCATTGCTTGAATGCAAAGAGATTGAAAAAGTGCCACTACGAATCTAACGATTCAGAATCAGGTTAATGAAGTACTCGGTCGACATGACACACATATCTGGAAAAGACAATCTCATAGCAGATGCGTTGTCTAGATACCCAGGAAAAGGCAAGATAGAAGAATCTATACTACAAATCGAAGTAGAACATTTCGCGACGAATACGTTCATTCCCGGAGAATCACAAAAGATTAGATATATGATAAACCTCCAAGAAATCGACACAGAAACAAAAGAACTGAAAGAAATGGTCCTACATGGCTGGAAAACAAATGGACTGAGTAATATGTTAAAGAAATATAAAAACATCCAGCATTACCTGTCAATAATAGAAGGATGCTTAACGTACCAGAATCGGGCGGTGATACCCCTAAAAAATAAAAAAGAGATATTAGATGAACTGCATGTTGAACACCAAGGAATATCGAAATGTATAGCGAGCGCCAAAAATACAGTATTTTGGTTCGGAATCACTAAAGATATCGAAAATCTCACCAGAGAGTGCACCGAATGCAAAATTAATGCTCGGGAAAATAGAGAACCGCTACAGATGGTTCCTGCACCAAGTGCTCCATGGGAAACAGTCGGAACGGACTTGTTCCAATTCCATAACATGAAATATGTAATAGTCGTAGACTATTACTCCAGATACATAGAGACAATTACGCTAAAAGACGAAAGATCAATAACGGTCATTAATGTCTTGAAATCGATATTTGCCAGGCACGGAATCCCGCAAAACGTAATCTCCGATAAAGGCAGACAATATATATCTTCAGAGTTTAAGGAATTCTCAACCAAATACAAATTCAAACATATAACGTCATCCCCAAAACATCCAAGAGGAAACGGTGTAGCAGAACGGGCAGTACAAACAACCAAACAGATACTGGAGAAATCGGACGACCCCTACCTGGGACTATTAAGCTACCGGAGTACTCCACTTTCATTTGGAATATCTCCTGCTGAACTACTCATGAACCGACAAATATGTACCACACTACCAGACTTGAATATGAATATCATGATGAACCAAGAAGATCATGATAGATTTGTGGAGGACGTCAAAACGAAGAAAAAGAAAGAGAAACAGTACCACGACAACAAGTATACTCTGAATAAACTAAACCTGGAAGAAGAGGAAGAGGTATACATACGAGACATGGGAAGAACGGGAGTAATACGAAGCAGAGAAACGGGAAATATATATGACCGAAGTTATACTATAGAAACAGATAAACGAACGATCCGAAGGAATAGGAAGGACATTATACCAGTCAACAAAGACAATAATGTTGTGACGAGATCGGGAAGGATTAGTAAACCACCCGATCGTCTTATTGAACAGTAATTGTTCAATATGGGAATAAGGTCTTTTTCACTTCCTACTTAAATACCAAACGATATATCATTCTTAACTTAAAACGCGCGTACGACTTTACCTATAATACCCTACTGTTATATGACTTCAAGATATCATAGAAGAAAGCACAAGGTAATACTACTATAGATAAATACGTTATTACAAATTTAATATACTATTATATTTCTATAATAAATATATAATTATATATAGGATATTCCTGTATTCAATATTTTCAATATTTCAAATTATATTTTCAAGCTATATTAGATCAACTAAAAGAGATATTAATACAATGATCGCTAAATCCTGGGCAGCATTAAATAGCATGAATATCTGGAAATCAAATCTAAGTAATCGTCTTAAAATAAATGTTTCAGAGTTTCAGTCGAATCCGTACTTATTTACGGTTATGTTACCTGGACTCTAACTACCTAGTTAGAGAAAAAGATTGATAGAGCCTGGATAAGCAAATACGAATTAGCTATCGACCTGTTACTCTGGCAACCACAACATACACGTTGATTCTCAGCAAATACTTACATAGATCAACTGCGGGGTGATAACGAACTGTTAACTATAGAAGAAATAAATAAGGCGGTGAAAGATAGAGAAGGATGGAAGAAGTATGTTATGGGCTACCTAGCAAGCTCTACCTGGTAAGATAAAGTAATACATATATTTACTAATTAATACATAAGAGATATATATTTATAGATACAATGCCATGAAATGTAGATGTACTGCCATATACACAATATAGATACACTTCAATTACAATGTATACTATACGTCATTTGTGAAGAATGTACAATTTACAATGTATAATTTACAATGTACATGTTACATTCACTAGAGTCGACCTACTTATGGACAATGAGTCATTCCACGTTAATCATAATCATTCATGTGATAGAAGGTTTTTACAACACTGATTATTAATAATAATGTATTGATGAAATAATATATTATAGTATAGACACTATGGAACATGTTATATTATAGGTATGTACTATTTGATTTAATAATATCTAATAATAGATTAACACATTAGATAATATAATAGACAGTATTATATGTAATACAATATAATTTATTTAACTTTTTAATTTATAATTGACATTTAGGTAATAAACCATTATTATTATGTATTTAACATAAGATCTAACAATAGAGCTACAATTGTAAGTTTTCTTTTAAAATTCTTTCCTTTTAATGGTCATACACATTTTTCTTAAAATATTCATATTTGATAAATATATTAAATCATTAGATCTATTTCCAAATTAAAGTTATACCTGGGATACATATTTTCAACTCTCCGGTTATACACATTTTGTAACATTCTAAAGTATTGTCAAGGACATGTTCTTTGTATTATGTAACAATACTTTGACAATTCGCTATTGGAATTATTAAAAACGATAGTATTGCCACCTATATTTACTATTGATTATTACTATTCAGCATTACAATATATTTCACGTAAATAGATATAAGTGGATACAAGTGATATATCTTTGCTTCTCGAAATCATTGATAAATCTATGGACATAAATAATACCATAGAAATATAATTAGGTATAATTCTAAGTCTATGGATATTATTCAATAGGTGTCGGTAACCATAATATACAAAGACAATTTTAAAATGTTAAATTAATATTTATAATGTTATATTATATATTTAATATATATATATATTTGATAATTGATGACATCGTCATAAGTGTACCAGTGATCTAAACACAAGGCGACTCGCTGTTTGATAACTTAAATAACATGTAAACACTACCTATCTTCTCGTGTTTCTCAGTCACTATACTATCATAATTGTATCACCACTTACACACATACACACACTCATACACTCATACACACATACACACATATATATAGTATACGTTTATCTGATAGATTATTAAATAGATGTAAATTATATTTATTATTACAGATGCTAACGGTGGAATAACTCAAGAGTAATATGACTCGAATTAATATCTGCATTGAAGAGAAGTATATTGTGTTAAATACATAACCGAAGTAGTAATATATACAAGGGCGATGATTGGATAGATCACTAGATAGGTTCATATTTCGCATAGTGCATACGGGGCCTCATGTCTACACCTGACCTGATAAATAAGTAGACCGCCACATATTCTGGGAAGTAGTCGAACTAGTTATAGTTAGAATTACAGTTTGCCTGCAAAACCTAAACTACCGATATGTTTACGATATCTATATCGGTAAATCTCGCGGTATCTCGATGATCTCGTAGTCGTAATAGATGTAATGTATATCGGTAGCGGTAGTGGGCGGGATGATAGAAGGAGATGACGAAAAGGCTATATTTAGAATATATTATAGCCACATATTGAATCGTGTACGATGGGATGGCTCAAAGTGACACATTTGTCATTTGGCGGGAATAACATATACTGTCTCTTCAGTAGGGTAAACCACTTCGAATGCTATCCAAACTTTATCTGTTGTTATATATATATGAAATGTATAGAGAATTAAAAAATATTAAGTAAATATATGTTAATATATCAATAATCAAAAACTTTTGAATTATTGATTGATTTATAGGGTGCTAGAATTTATTAAGTTTTCTCATCGAGAGAATGATGATTACAAAATAATTAAAGAATATGTATACATCTTAATATTGAATAATGTAGATTGATAAGTTAATTAATTATATATTGCATTTAAAATAATTGTTTAATATTGTGAGGGTATATTTAACGTTTTCCCGTTATATACAATAAATTCATTATTGGTGGGTATCAAGTTGATACTATCAACCAATGAAACTCGTTGTAATATCGGTCAACTCTTAATTGATAGTAGCTCATAGATTTAAATTTGCATTGGTAAATATTAGTAATAGATAATATGTATATACTAAGATTACGCAATAATAGGTAAACTGATATAGTAAGGGTACTAGTACATTATTTATTTACGCAATTTTATTTCCATTGCATATATACAATTAACACGTAATACAATAATTAATAATTATTTATATATAATAAAGATATTTGTTGCTTAGATTAATGTATTCAACGCATAATATACCGTACACACATTGTATACATTGTATATTATGAGTTATATCATTATTTTGTAATATATATATAGGTGTAGACTATAAAATACATCTTCGCTTAAAAAGTAGAAGCACATATATATTTATATATAAAGTCAATTTACGATGTCTGACTTTGGATAACTCCGATTTTTCGGATAATTCGGATAAATTGAGTTGGTTTGTTTGGATTCGTATCTAGTTGCATGTTCAATTAATCCGATTGGATAAGTATGACACTATAGTCATTTTTATGATTTGTATACTGGATAAATCGGACTTTTTATAAATTATCAATAATGTTTAATTTGAATAATATGTGCTACAGTTATAAATAACATTACAATTATTATATATATATATATATATATAAATATATATATATATACATATATAATACGTAAATGGAATACTATAGTAATTTAACCAGTTTCTACTAATACTGCCATATTATCAGTATAGTCGAGTTTTGTAAATGATGCCAATCTGAGACTTTTGGTTATTGATGCCGAGTCGAGAATTTCATTTTCGTAAAAACAAGCCGAGCCGAGAATTGAACCAAACGAGCCATAGCCGAGTTGAGACTGTAGGTAAGACGGCGCCGATGTTTTAGATTTGACTGGCATCATTTACATCATTAGTATATAGGATAGATTATTACGTTGTATGCTTTAATATCGCGGTGGTGATTCATCCATGTCTATGATGGATCTGGTCTATTAATAGATAATCTATTAATAGAACCCCTCGCCATTCACTTATAAGTAAGCATTATAGTATATTGTAAACAAAAGTAGAACGCGAGGAAAGGTCATATCGAGAGACTATATAACTGTCATCTCATCACCACGATTATCATTCATGTGCCGCATAACACCGGTATTACGAGTACCACTATATTGCCGCATACACATACCCGTACACATCGCATTATACGCGTTCGTGTGTAACTCACTAATAGCTACTGAGCTATTAGATTGTGCAGTCTCTCTATCGCCACTATATTAGTACACTTCACTCGATTACGTCATTTAGTTGTTACGTTAGATTACGTAATATTACGTCAAAATGCGGTGGTCTTGCTTAGTTATATTGACCGTTTGCTGTCTATTAGCTCTACCGGAGTTGGTACAGTGTTGCTGTCAAGGGGAAGATGCCCCTACTACGGATAAACCTAAACTCCTACAGCCGATCGTGTTCGTTCCAGACATAGGTGGTAATATGCTATATTCCTACACCAAATATGATGATGAAAAATGCAACAGAATAAAAAAAGGATTTTATCTCATATTTGCGAAAAATCTGGATGCTGATGTATGCTTGATCGAAAAGCTAAGACTAAAAATAACGGGTATATCTAACAATGTCTCAACTAAATACTGGGGTAGCATGGAATCCGTGAATTATGTAACCCCACTACGTAAAGTAGATGGATGGTTCTCAGATTATTATGAACGTGAAGATCCCGATGGTGCTTATGCTATACACTTTACTAATAAGATGAAGGACTTTGGCTATACTGAAGATAAGGATTTGGTTGCGGCACCCTATGATTTCAGGTTTGTACACCCACCCATACGGGTATCATTTAACTATAGTGTACACTATACTGCATTGTTCACGGTGATATTATATTATAAATTGGAAATCTATTGCAACTTTATACTATGATAAATATCAGATTAGTTTATAAGATATTCTGAAATTTAATAATCTTATATGTGGGCGTATCTAGTTTAGCATGGTATCACGTGACAATATCATTTTATAAATACGATATAAATTGTATTATTATATCTAATTTATATTACCCTTACATTAAAGTATAGATATTCTATCATGTGACAATGTATGTCGAGCATGTGACAATGCATTCGAATATATATAGTTATCTTCGTACACTATCTAAAACATATATTATGTCATATATTATGTAACTAGTATAACTTACGCAATAGTTTTAGTGACATATATGACTTTACATGATATGATTCGTGAAATATAATTTCGTGTTCAAAAATGATTGTACAGCGAACTTATTTATCTTTTCATGTAATTATTATATGCAGTATAGGATTATTTCTACTCGAATATAATTACATTATTAATTATTAATTATATATATATATATTTATGGTTTTAATGGTGATGCAAAAGATTGTTTTACAAGTTATCTTGTAAATAGAATGCAATGTGTTATTTATAATGATACTAAGTCTGGTTTTAGTAATATTAATATTGGTGTTCTTCAATGTTTTGTTTTAGGTCATTTACTTTTTAATATATTAAATTATTTACATATTATTTTAAATTCTATTCCTATTTTATTCGCTGACGATACTAATTTAATTTAAAAAAATAAAGATGCTAATACTCTTAAATTAACCATTAATAATGAACTTAATAAATTAAATATATGGTTATCAGAAAATAAACTAACTATTAACATAGATAAATCACCTTATATTTTAATACATGATAAGTTTAATGATAACAAATATATAATTAAATTTGTTTTACATATACATGGTAATATAATTAATAGAGTACAGTATTATAAATTGTTAGGAATAACTATTGATAAAAAATTAAACTAGAAAAAAAACATATATATAATATAGCGATTAAGCTTTCTAAAGTTGTGTCGATTATAGATAAATTAAAATATTTTCTTACTATAAAATCATTAAAACTAATTTATAATATATTTTTTCTACCTCATTTAAATTATTGTTATACTGTATGGTCTACTATATATATGTTTTATTTTAATATTTTATTCATATTTTTATTATTAGTTTGCGTTTATTATATTTTATTTAGTTTGGCTCAATACGATGATGAAGAGGTCGAAAAATTCATTTTTAATATTCCATATATTTTTTATTTGTACACCCTTCTGAGTTATATATATATATATATATATAATCTAAATAGATTAATTATTATACATAATAAATACATCATAGCTATTTTCAATATTTCAAATATATGTAATACAAATAAATATTATAAAATACTGGATATCTTGAAATTTAATGATATTATAAAATGAAATACTCTAAAATTTATGTTGAGGATTATTAATAATTTTACACCAATTATTATTAAAAATATGTTCTCTATTAAACAATGTATATTTAGTCAAAGGAACATTTTTAAATTTGTTTTTCCTTCTTTCCGTCTAATTATAAAAACTTACAATGTTCCTTTTTTATGGAATCTTCTTGAAAACAAATTTAAATTATTCAATAATATAAATAAGTTTACTAGAAGATTAAACAACAATATTTTTATGTATTAAATGCTGAATATAACTGATTTTTTCTTAATATTATATTATATCTTACATATCTTTTTTCTATATTTTCCAACTATATATATTTTTAAAATATTTAAATGTTATTTTATATTTAATTATATTTATTATATTTTATTTGCTTTAATTCATTTTAAATATGATGAAGTAATTACTCGAGAATGGAAATTTTGTATTATTTATTTATTGTATTACTTTCTTTATAATGAACACAATTGAAAGAATTGAGCTTTAACTATTATAAAGAAATATTACAATTGTCATTTACTCTCTTTAGAATATATTATATTTTACTTTTAATTAGTTTTGTTAATATTTATTTATTAATATCTATTTATGTATATGAATTTCATATAACTTATATAGTGATAATAGTGACATATTTAATGTCCTATACATATATGTGTATATTTATGTGTTTATGCATATCCATAATAGTATCGGTGATTTATTATCTATCTAATATATTATTAGTATAACGCGAAAAATTTCGAAATTTCTGGTTGTAATTTCGAGGTAAAAAGAGTGTCGTACGACGAACACGATTAAAATTACTTAGTAGTATTTATTAAAATTATTATTTTTTTTATAACTATAGTAATTAATCTGATACTTATAGTATACATGTTTTTTTTTAATTTTCTTTATGGTATATGTAATATAATATGTAACAAAATATATAATTAGACATACCCACATTATTAGTGATAAACACTTCACTGATATCTTAGCAGTCAAACCAATAACACTTAAGTTAATCTATAATAGATAAAACTATATACCCCAAACCACGAAGAATCATCTGCAGAGTACTCTGGCAGATATCTTGAAGCTACCCAAAGATAATACATTCTAAATATACTAGTATACCCAATACATATATATACATACATATATTATATATACATTATATATTTAGATAAGATTATCATAATCTTAACATATAAGTTATAACTCTATAGACGAACCAATTGATATAAATAACACATTACATGGTTACAGCGGCTGTTCTTTAACTAGATAGTTAAATAGTGATATTAGTTACGTGGTATTAAGATTTTGGATAAAATCATAATTATAAGGCAAGCTTATTATTATTAGATTCGACATACATTAAGTACAGTGTACTTAGATTATTACATAACAAGTTGTTATTGTAAATTAATTAAAAATTAATTAGAAAAAAAAAAAAAAAAACTAATTAAAAATTAATTAAATAAATAAAAATATACATTGTATATTTATTACATAATAAGTTACTGGATATTATTAATTGTTTATTTTAATAGTGTGTATAACTATCTTATTGGTATTTAATACCATAGAATAGGTTGTTTAATAAATATATAAAAATATTTATATTCACACAGAATTTACAGAAATAATATAATATTAGTACATTTATTATAAAAATGAGTGAATGTAGAATCCCAGACATATTAATTGTAGATAAAATCAGAGGGGCCGAAATATATAAAAGATGGATACAATCTTATGAAATTTATGAAAATTCTAGAGAATTGGAAAACAAATCAGAAAAGTCACAAGTCGGCATATTTCTAAATACAATAGGATCAGATGGCGTAGATATATACAATTCATTTGAAGACGAGACTATCGAAGTAACGATAGATGGAAACAAAAAAATCCTCTGGTAAGAAAAACTTTGAGTGGATAAAATAAAAGTTTAAAGTGTATTTCATTCCAAAAAGAAACTTGACATATGAAAGATATGTGTTTTTTAAACTTGATCAATTTGAAAGCGAGAATATTGAATGCTACTATGCTGAATTACGAAAACTGGCTAGGACTTGCGAATTAAAAGATTTGAAAGATTCATTGATCAAAGATAGAATCATCATAGGCATGATTGACAATAATTTACGCCAGAGATTCCTACAAGAAGTTAAAGGTAAAGAAATTACAGCCGAAGCAACAAATGAAATTTGTTGTTCAAAATAGACGAGAATATTATATTTTTAGGCGAAATTAAAACTAACATAGATTAAAATAAATGGTTAAAAGATTTAACAGTAAATTGTGAAAAATTCGAAACAGTTATTAAGTTTAAGATAGATACAGGCGCAAGCGTATCCGTAATGCCATATAATAAGTTATTACCAACTTTAAAGAATACTAATATAATATTAAGAGGACCAAATAATACTGAAATTAATGCTAATGGATACTTAGAAGCATTTATTACATATAAAGGTAAAACAATAAAAGAGGACATATTCATTTTAGAAAAACAAATGACAGGTTTACTCTCGAGAAAGGTATCAATAGAATTGGATATTGTAAAATTAGTAGATGCGCTAGATTGCCAGCTGGATCCTAAATTATTTGATGGATTAGGAAGATTAAAGCCTACTTAATAGCATGCTTTATTATATATTTATAATAAACACTTAATTTTCATCATATAAATAATAATGTAACTCATTTTTGTACATTTTAAAATTATACATCCGATATTAATACGAATTTTAAGTATATATATATATATATATATATATATCATATTTATATATCATATTTATATGAAAATATAACCTATATAGGTGTCATTTATATTTTGTATACTAAATCGAATTACTTTATTTAACATAAGTGATATACCTTCACTTAGAACAAATATTTGCTATACTTGCTGTGCTAAACGCAATTATCTAATGGGTTAGATATAACTGCGATACAGGCGCCAGTTATAGAATGCGTCCGGACTAATAAAATAGTTATTATTATAATAGTTATAGCAAAGATTTTCCGAAGGAAAGATATAACACTTACGCGAAATCGTGTAATTCGAATTTGTATACAAAATACCCTGGTGCCACCTATAGCGGGTTACTTTTAGGAACTATGAGTTGTTTATAATGTAAATTCGTATTTAACTATACATTTTTTAAATGTTAAATAATATGCTTTAAATGAATATTTATATGATGAAAACTAAGTGTTCATTACTAATATATAACAAACAACTATGATATTTATGTTTTAAATGCTATAAGTATATATTTAGTAAGTGAAAGCTAATTTATATTCCATGTAATTTAATAGAACAAGGAAAACATTGTTGTATGCAAACAGAGCCGAACCTAAATCTATTTCAGTGATTTCGATACTACTTCTAGCAGCAGTTGGGGATATTACTAAATTACGTTGCATGCATAGGTAGTGTTATATCTTTGCTTCGCAAAATATTTGGTCATAGGGTGCTCACTATGTAAATATATTCAATGTATACATTAATTTATAAATTAATAAAAAAAAATATATTAAATATTTGTTGAGAAATTTATCTTATATATACATAAAATACCATAATACTTGTATATATTTATTTTATATTAAGTTCATACTTTTAGTTGGAATAATTTCTATAGTATATTTCGCCAGGATATCAGATACAGCAGATACCGAATATCTATATATAATTACTTAGCATTACTACTACTAATTTTTACAGAATTGCATCAATATTATCATCATTATAGTTATAAAGGAGAATACTCGTATTTGGATAAGAACTATGTATATATATATATATATATATATATATATATATATATATATATATATATTTGTATGTGTGGACTTAATTCCATAACCGGAGGACGTCGCGAAAATCTGTTATACCCGATCTTAAATGAATTTTAGTAATTAATTTTATCCTGAATAGTTTGTCTAGAAAAATATGTTAATTTAAGTCCGCGTGACCAATTTATGTTCCCAAAAATTCACTTTTTGTCTTGTAAAATCTGTCGCGACGCTTTATTGATATATATTTTTAAACATTTTTTTGAAATATTTTTTTTGAAATTAATTGGATATTTGGTAACATTTATTTTATTATATATGTACCCAGTAAGTAAAGTAATCAGCGATAGTGGTTAGATTATAGTTTGATCATCATCATGATTTGTGATTAACTGATCACAATATGATTACAATCATATTACAATCATTAAAAAGCAACTATGCTTTGATTACTAACTACACTTATAAATCATTGATTTTAATACGATTGTAATCAATGATTGTTAACTGGTCATTAACATTGATTTAGGATCAGTTGGTAATCAGTGATTGTAATACGATTGTAATCGGATCAAAATATGTGATCGTAATCAATACATAGCCCCATGATTGTAATCTGATTATTTGTTGGATTGTAATCTGATTACTATCTTTGATTACTTTACTTACTGTGTAGTATCAATGTAGTAGCAGGAATAGCTATACTTAATGCATAATAGATAGGCACAAAATCAAAAACCTCACAACGCAATGTTAGAAAATATTACAAAATATATTTTATAAAACCAATGAGTTCAGAAGAAATTATTAAAGTATTAAATGAATTCAAACCAAAAAAATCATGTGACTATTATGAAATATCAATACAGTTACTTAAATGTATTTTTCATGTATTAGTTTATCCCTTTGTTCTTCTTATTAATCTATCTTTTGAATCAGGCATTGTACATGATTTCCTAAAAATATTATCCTATTACATAAAACTGGTGATGATAACATTTTTAATAATTATCGTCCAATTTCTCTCACCTGCCAATTCGCAAAGATTTTAGAAAACATATTTTATTCTCGATTTTACTGTTTTTTATCATCTTTTATCTACTCTCAATTTAGTTTTATGAAAGGATACAGTACATCACATGCAATATTTAACATCCAGTCATAAATAAGTAACTTTTTTAATAATAATAATGTTGTCTTTATAATCTGTATTGATTTAAAAAAAAGCATTTGACACAGTTAATCACATATTATTACTTTTTTAATAAAAAATATTAGAGTACGAGGCATTGCACTTAACTGGTTAATGAGCTATTTAATAAATTGATATCAACAGTGTACATATAATTATGTAATTTCAGATAAACTAAAATTCACAAAGGGTGTATCTCAATGCACCATCCTTGGATCCATTTTATTTTATTTTATATAAATTATATCACAAAATCATATTACATACTTAATTTTACCATTTCATCAGATGATAAAACTTTATATTTTGAAAAAATATCTACAGAAATACTTATTTGTCAAACTGTAGTAAAAGATATTAATAATTGGTTAATCTATAATAGGTTTTTATTATTTTTTTGATATATGTTAATAAATTCAAGAACTATTATAAATATTAATTTAAATAATACAAATATTAAACCAGTTACATTTTATATATTTTTAGATGTAATTATAGATGATAAATTGAAATGGAAAAAACATATCTTGCATTTAAAATCATAACTAAAAAAATTGTTTTTTATCAACATTGTTTGCTAACATTTTTTTCAAATGTATTAAGTAATAATTCCCTTAAGGGGAGGTCTCAGCGCTCGCGCGAATAGTCAAAAACACATGTAACAGATGGGCATATACATGGTATATGCAAATAAGGCTAACAATAGAACTATTCAGTGTATTGAGCTAATTTTTTTTTATCATGTTCATATTATACAAATACATCTTTGTAAAGAATAACATTGTCAATATATACTATATTATATATATATATATGTATATAAATAACATTTTATTTTGTTATGTATTTTGATTATAAAATGAACTTATATAAATAATTTTATAATATGCTTCTTTGCAATTATTCATATAAATATAATCTCTATATAACAATAACAATTATTAAAAAAGCTGCAATAGTTTTTTCTGTAGCCACTCTAATGCGTACACACCTAGCATAAATATTGATCATCTAATAAATCGCATTTGTATTTATCACTTATATATTTTTTTAGATAGAGAATGGTGATAAAAACATGTTTTTATGTGATTTATAGATCGTTTTTGGATACCATTTTTTCACAGATACTAAATTACTTATTAAATGGTAGTTTTATGGAATAATATTTTTTTTTTTGTTTTATGAAAATTTATCGTTTTCAACGCTGAGACCTCCCCTTAATAAAAAAGCATTATTATATATATATATATATAATTCCATATTTTTGCCTCATATAAAGTATTTTAATATTTTTTGGGGAAATAAATATACATCTAATTTATCATGCATAGTTATTCTTTAAAAGCAAATGATAAGGATTATATATAAGAAACATTTTGTATATCATTATAGAAGACTATATATTGGAAATTATTTATTAAAACTTAATAAAATTACATATATAAATACATGCAATTGATATTTAAAGTAAATTTGTATTTTATAACATAATTTACTTTTTTATATTCTTTCTTTTTATTTTTTGATTGTATTTTGTTGTTAACATTTTATATTTTTCTCTGATTAATAATATTATTCGACTTTATTTTTAATAACATACACATATTTTATTGAATCTTTTTTCTTTTATATTTGAATTTAATTCATTATTTTCTTTCTCTTTATTGACATGTATATACAAATTAATAATTAAAATTAAGTTTTTAGTTTAAAAAAATGTTATTCTTACTATATAAATTGCAATAATTATTATTAAAAAAACTTATTTACTGAAATAAATATATTAAAAAAATAATAATAAAAAAAAATAAATAAAAATGTCTGTATAGTTTTTTTTTACTATCTTTATAAATATACTTTTTATTATAGTTATCACTAATTATACTAGTTAATTTACTTTTTGTTTTATTATATTTTATTTCATTTAAACTATGTTATCTATATGTTTGTTTAGTACATTCTTTTATGGTACTTTTTATTTATTTTAGTTATTTATTTATAAATAATTAAATAATGATTTCATAATTTAAGGCATGTACGAGAAATTTATAATATTATCTAATATATTCATTGTATTATATCAATGTAAGCAGGAAGTAAAATAATATTGTATTATCTTTTATTTATATAGTTTATTTGGACTTGCTTTAAATGTAAAGGTAATTGTCTCGATAAGCTTTAGCTTCTACAAAAACACGGGTGTAAACCTAAATCTGATAATAATAATTATAATAATAATGTTTTGAAATATTATAATATTACAAAATAGTTTAAGACTAACTCTAGAAAAACTCTGGGTCGGACGCAGTTATAATTAATAAATATTAGATAGTAAAAATGTAAATATTAGCAATATAGAATCATTAATAGCTAACTTCCTAATTAATAAATAATATATATGCAAATAACCCAAAACGGAGCAACGCTTGGTCGGATACGACTATATTATATATAATTATAGTATAGATTATAATCTAGAAAATTAGACTAAAATACGCTAAATATTGATAAGCTAAACATTTTTAATATACGTAGAAACAAATAATTATTCCAAATAAAATTAATTTGAATTGATAACATATTTTTCATTATTTATAAACCATTGTAAAAATCCCCTTACATCCAGCATTAATAATCACGTGATCACTATGACAGGATGGAACCCAAGTCTCATCATATAGAGTACTTCCCGAGACTTAAATCTTTAGTAGAGGGTACGTACGAGAATAATGGAAACCGGAGAGTGGTGTTAGTGGGACACGGTCTGGGTGGTCTGATGGTCAACCACTTCCTGGAAAGTATGTCACCTGAATGGAAACGGAAGTACGTACAAGTATTCGTTCCGGTGTCTGTACCTTGGGTCGGATCCGTTAAGGCCCTATACGATTATGAAACAGGTGGTTTCTTCAAAACAGATTCCTTGGCGAAAAAGATCTTATACCGCGAAATATATTCAACCTGGGAGACTGCAAAATTACTACTACCGCAAGTTAAGACTTGGAACGATACAAGACCGTTCCTTAATTACGATGACATTTGTGACGACACATCTGTGTTCAGTTTCAAAAAGATCGTTCAACCCATACATCCTGGCGTAAATATACTGTCATTAGTTTCATCAGGAAAGCCAACTATCGAATCTTTTGACTTGCATGATGAATGGTATACCTCCGTTAAACATACTTTTAAATACGGCAAAGGCGATGGTAGTGTTAACCAATGTAGTTTAAATGAAAAATTACATTTATATCGCAGAACTGGTTTCACTGCTAATTCCTTCGAGTATGACGGATGTGATCATCATGAAGTGTTATCAAGCGTCAGCATGATCCATATAATGAAAAGGATCAATGGATTATTAATGTGGTGAGTAGGCGTGGTTAACTATGATATATTAATAGATATGTAACATAATATATAAATCATATCTTAATACAAATACTAATTTTTAATATTTTTTAAATATTATACATCAACTTTAAAAATAAGATATATGCCCATATTTTATTTACATTAAACCTTTTGCATGCAATAATTAATGAAAATAATATATAGAATTTTATATATATAATTATAGTAATTAAGATAATGTATTATCAGTAGTATGCATATAGTATTTGTCATAATATTACCTACTACTACTACTACTACTACTACTACTACTACTACTACTACTACTACTACTACTACTACTACTACTACTACTACTACTACTACTACTACTACTACTACTACTACTACTACTACTACTACTACTACTACTACTACTACTACTACTACTACTACTACTACTACTACTACTACTACTACTACTACTACTACTACTACTACTACTACTACTACTACTACTACTACTACTACTACTACTACTACTACTACTACTACTACTACTACTACTACTACTACTACTACTACTACTACTACTACTACAATACTATTACTACTACTACTACTACTACTACTACTACTACTACTACTACTACTACTACTACTACTACTACTACAACTACTACTACTACTACTACTACTACTACTACTACTACTACTACTACTACTACTACTACTACTACTACTACTACTACTACTACTACTACTACTACTACTACTACTACTACTACTACTACTACTACTACTACTACTACTACTACTACTACTACTACTACTACTACTACTACTACTACTACTACTACTACTACTACTACTACTACTACTACTACTACTACTACTACTACTACTACTACTACTACTACTACTACTAATACTACTACTACTACTACTACTACTACTACTACTAGTACTACTACACAGTACGCATGACAGCGCAACAATAACAACAACAACTTTTAAATTAAAAATTTTTAATTATTTAATTTTAACTTTATTACCTATAATCAAGCTAAGTCCAATATTTATTACCATTTACTACCACTAAACTACTTCTACCCCCGATTATGACTGACTCCATCCACACTTACTTCACATGCTCCTCATGTAACACTATCGCCACGTCACTCACGGAATGTGATCATTGCCGTAAGTGGCTTTGCCAATCATGTTCCAAACTCCCCAAATCTACCCTTAACAAAATGACTGCCCTCCAAAAATCTGGTTTCTACTGGTTTTGTACCAACTGTAGAACTGACTCTAGACCGTTCCAATGTAAGATACTCTCCAATAGCTCCTCCCAAACCTCTCCCATTAGCTCACCTCCCATCTTTAACAATCATTCCCCTGCACCTGCACTACCACAACCCACTTTTTCTACATCTTCACCGCTCACCCCACCACCCAACCCTTCATCCCAAACTATATCAGAGTCCATACCCAAGTCACCCCACAACTCATCCACTGTTCCTACCATCCTTACTATCCCCACTCGCCTATCCCCTGTTGCCACTAAACGATTACAATCCATCACTTCCACAGCTAAACCCCCCTCGTTTAATAACCTTCACCGCTCATGCATACCTCCCTTACTCCCCCCCCCAAATCTGATAAAATTGCATGGAAAAGAATTAATAACCCCCCCCCAATACTCCACTTATTAATTTTCTTGTCGGTAAATTACCATCTCATTTTAGACCAGTCCCTAATCCATATTCCACTACCAACCATTACTCACCTAACCACCCATCCCCCTTTTCTGTAGTTATTGAGCATATTATACCATCCGAAAAATCTCGTGAATTTCTTCTAGAATTACTCACATCAATATACCTACACATGCTCTAAAATCATATAATTTTTCTAATGCAACTGTTATTATTTTCTTTAATACACCAAGTCAGTGTTACTACTTTTACTCCAAAATTCCATTCATCCGCAGTAACTCAATATACAATCACATATACATTCGTGCTGAACGATCTATCACTGAGCGAAAACATGGTAGAGTTATTTTCCATGCAACAAAATCTAACCTAGCCCCATCTAATGTCAAATGTACCTTCAATGACTACACTAACTCTTTTGAACTTCGTCATTTTACCAAATCCAAGATAGACTGGAATAAGAACCCAATTTATATATCAAATTACACATACAATACATGGTCTATATCCTACAATGCATATAGATTAAATACCAATTCACTGAATTCATCAATCAGTAATTCTCAGTCATCACATCAATCTTCACAATGACATTCAACCACTCCTATTCCACCATTATCTCAAATCAATCATCAATCTCCACTTTCACCTCTATCTGCAGAACCTATAACATCTAGTGAATCACAACTATCACCATCAAACCTACTATCCTCATCACATATACCGTCATATATATCTTCATCACCAACATCATTACCCTCAACTAAACGTTTATCTTCTTCTCCATTACTAAAGGTAGCAACGCTTGTTCCATTAGAAATAAAGTAGATATTATTTTTAATATATTTCATGATACTAAGATAGATATTTTATGTATAACAGAAACTTGGCTTTCTATCAAGGATCTACACATAATTGCATCCCTTAATAACCCAACTACTAACTTTATTCACCTACCACGCCCCGGCCCACACTATGGTGGCGGTGTCGGTGTGCTATATTCAAATGCCTTGAAACTAATACAGTCAAGTGACCTATCACTTGATAATTCAGAAGCCTTCTCATGTACCTTTCACCCTCCTAAATCACAACCACTTACAATTATAACAATTTATAGACCTCCTAATAATTCAATTCCTTACTTCATCGATGAAATTGACAACCTATTGTCTATGATCTCCAACAACAGTATACTACTTGGTGATTTCAATATACCAATTATACCAAACTCACATAATTCAAATAAATGTATTAATATCATAAATTGTCATAATTTCTTACAACATGTCAAGTATTCCACACATTCATCTGGAAACATATTAGACCTAATTATATCTAACACATCTTCGAATATAATTTCTAATACTAATGTTCATAGTTTAATCACTGACCACCACCTTGTTAGCTGCTCCCTACATATCCCTAAACTAATCAGACCATCCAAGAAAGTTCACTACAGAAAATTAGATAATATAAATATTGCTAATTTTATAAATGACTTCAACATTTTGTACAACAATATAACAGATTCATCTCATATAGACAGCTTTGATAGTAACCTTAGTCTTGTCCTAGATAAACATGCCCCTATTATCACTAAAACTTATATAGCTCGACATAATACGTTATGGTTCAATAATTCGTTACACACAGCAAAACGCTCACTTAGAATTAAAGAAAGGAATTGGCTAAAATCAAAAAGCTCAAATGATTTAAATATTTTTAAATATTCACTTTCTAATTATAGAAAATTAATAAAAACTGCTAAAAATAAATATTACATAGATCAAATTAAATCAGCTGGAAAAGATACTAAGAAATTATTTAGAATATCGTCAACACTACTAGGAAAACTGACAAAACGAATACTGCCTGATAACTCCCCTTTAACTAATGCGACTAACTTTGACTCTTACTTTTACATACAAACATCATCAATTATAGATACTCTCCCTCGAACCTGCATCCCACCAATATAAAGCCCAATATATTCATTTTCCACTTTTTCATTACCAACCATTATCAATATCAATAATCTTTTATTAACAGTTAAATCTACATGTAAACTAGACCCAATTCCATTATGTTTATTAAATTCTCTTTCATCCCTTCTTTCTCCATTCTACAAAAAAATTATCGATCGCTCACTAACTGCAGGTATCTTCCCATCCCACATGAAATATGCCCATGTAATTCCCATCCCTAAAAACCAGTCCATTGATAGGTCAACTCTTTCTAATTATCGTCCCATATCCAACCTTTCTTTCATATCTAAGACAATTGAAAGAATAATTGCTAAACAACTTAGAACATACATCAATAATAATAATATACTGCATACATTACAAAGTGCTTATACAACGGACAAGAGCACTGAAACTTCACGACTGCATACTTTAAACAATATACTACTATTTCCAAAAAATACTCCCACCATACTGATTCTACTTGACTTGTCGTCGGTTTTCGATACGTTAGACCATAATATTCTTATTCGAAGATTAGAGAACATTGGTATTAAAGATTCTGTCCTTAGTTGGTTTACATCCTACCTAATTAACAGATCCTTTTCTAAATGTATAGATAACGCCATAACAGAACCCCGCCACACAACTCATGGTGTACCCCAAGGTTCTGTTTTAGGTCCAATGCTCTTTAATATATATATTTCCCCTTTACTTTACTTACTTGACGAATACCCCGATATACACTTTCACTCATATGCGGATGACTTACAGCTATACTGTAATTTACCTGACCCAATCAATAACACAAATACTATAAATAAATGCATTAATGACATTAGTAAATGGCTTTCAAATAACCCCCTACTATTTAATAGCCTTAAAACAAAAGCTTTATTAATAAATACATCCCTAGGACATCATTCCATACCACCTATTATTATTAATAATCATATTATAGAATACTCTAACCAAGCTAAAAACCTCGGCCTCACACTTGACCAAAAGCTGTCTTATCTACCACATATAACTAATATATCGAAGTCCATTAATTACACCTTACATACGATCCGACTTATTATACCTTCTATAACTACTGAACTTGCTAAACTACTAGTTACTTCCTTAATACTGCCCCGACTTTACTACTGTAACTCTACTTTAAATTCACTCCCAGCACATACTATCAAAATGCTCACTAAATTACAATATAGAGCCATCAGAACCATTTTCAGGATAACAAAATACTCAAGACAACATATCACACCTTATATGAAATCCATTCACTGGCTACCCATCCCTTACCGTATACAATACAAATTACTCCTACTGACCCACCATGCCATCCATAATAATAAACCTGACTATCTTACTGAACTACTTACGAACTACAAGTCATCCCGACCACAACGAACAATACATAAATACAAACTAAATATACCAATAACTTTATCACTTAATAAAAAACAGGAATCTTCTTTTTCTATAATATCACCTAAACTATGGAACTCCCTACCTCACTCAATTAGATCTATAGTTTCTGACCACACCTTTAAAGTAAAATTGAAAACACATCTATTTAATATAGCTTATAATAATTAATAAACGATACACCGCCGAAAACTCATTACTGATGTTGATCGCAGTGTCTAAACAAATTGGTTACAAGATTACTATTACTACTACTACTACTACTACTACTACTACTACTACTACTACTACTACTACTACTACTACTACTACTACTAACTGTACTACTGCTATTTATACTATATCTTCTTCTATAGAAGTATATTACTACCAGAGAATATTGAAACCAGTTTATTTTTCAGTATGTACAAACTTTAATAGTATGTAATGTAAACATAATAATTTATTAAAATAAAATACACATGTATACATAGTAACATAAATATATATATACAGTAATATATTATTTTTCAACAGATACAACACTGCCTTGCATCAGAAATTGTCGATCCGGTAATTTCTAGTTATCTGAGAAATTCGAAAAGAAATAGTACTTTATAAGTTTATTACGATATAAGAAATATCAGAAAATTATTTCACCTATCATGAATAAAACCAGATTGAAAAACAAATGTGTATTTTATTGTTCAACTAAAATAAGTACGACAATTTATTTTAATATGAGTAAAATACATAAAATTGTCATGCTATAACAAGATAAAACTTGTGCCCTTTTATATGTATTGAGTGTTTAATATTGTACTAATAATTTGCAAAAATAGACATTATATTTAGTTCAGCGTGAGTTCTCAACTTAAAAAAGTGTTCAACATGTACATATTAGTTAATATTAGAAACATATAGGGTGTGGTGTTTAGGAGTATGTGGCGGGAGTTTCCTACTTATAAAAAACGTTAAAAGTTCCAAAAATAAAATAGGGCTAATATATTTTCGTAAATTATCATAAATATTATTCTATTGATTGACCCTAAAATTTCGTAATTTCTTATCACGTGTTTTAGCAATATTATTTCATTGGCTATTATATCTTGTATATAATAGAAAATATATTAAATTTATTAAATTTAAAAAATATCAAATAATTATTATAATCTGCTATAAAATACAATCATTTATAATAGTATATATACATATTTTATAACTAAGTGATAGAAAAAAATTATATATACTTGTTATACATGAATTTAATGTTAAATTAGATAAAATAGTCTGATAAACAGCAAAATTTCAATCAAATTCGGATATTATTTAATACAAATTATTTATGTTTATCATTCTGATTTTTTATATTGTAACTAGAATAAAAGTAATGATATTATTGGAAAGAGGATGATAACCTACTATTTTATTCATATTTTACTATTTAGATACAATTAATTATAAAAAAATATATAGTCTAAAATGTCAAGTTTGAGAGTATGAATTTTCCTAAATAGTAGCATATTATGTATTACTAAATATGCAGCTAATCCACATGTAAAAGATACAGATATCGTTGTTATTTATTAAACAAATATTATTTAGAGCATTTAATAATCAATACTTAATTTTATATAGTTTTATTGTATACACTTTATTTAATCATCATAATTTATTATAACATTAAAACAAATATATTGTTCAAAATGGTCTTATTTATTTTACCATTTAGTCCATATTTTAATTATAAAATAATCTTTTAAATAATTAAATATAAAACTATGGCAATACTAAATTTTAAACATTAAAATAATATTTATATGATATAATTAATAATATATAATATATTTAGTAAATATATATCATTTTAATAATATGATTTAATATGTATTTAAATCAATAAAAACACTCTGTATATAGATATATATATTTATATATATATATATATATACTAATATAGTATGTAAGATAATAATACCATTTCAATAGAATCTTCTAGTTATAATACCATGAACAATATATATGAAATGTTCACATACGTAATAAAATCTATATTAATAATATGATTGTCGATAGAGTCCAAACATAATAATTAATAACTATACTGTAAATTTATATGATCTATCGCATTCATCTAGACCTCCATTTGTATCATCTCCATACAATTTAATAATCAAGTAATCATTCCTATAAATATAATAATGAAAAATTAATATGCATAAATAAAAATTAAATGTAATAATAATTTTACTTACTATGTACAATATGTACTCTGCATTTTCAACTGGTATAGCTTATTATATCCAGTCTCCAATAATAATCAGTAAGTTGTTGTATCAGTGCTTCTTCTTAGACTAACATTAACTTCTAATGTCAGTAGAAGTTATATCAATTTCCCTTAGATTATCCGTGTCTCTAATAATATATGGCCGTTAACCGTAATAAAATAACTGCGTTAACATATACGTTTATTTTATAATAATGATAATTCATAATTAAACAGTGATTAATATATGAACAAAATTATATACAATATTTTAAACTAATATACTATTGAACTTATTATCACGAATCATCATTATATATATATATACTAAATTAAATTAAAGATTGTGATTAATATATAACATTGTTATATTATTTTATTATAAATATAATGTAGGGAGTACTTCTTGGAGTGGCTATAAATCAGAGTTAAATTATAATGTTCAAACAAATGTATATAGTTTAAATATGTAAATAGTAATTTGTATTTAATTTAAATATGTATATATTATATTGATAACATTAATTATAAAAAAGTATTATTTATTTTATATTCTTATATTATTTTATATTCTGATAATACACATTGAACAAACTAAATATAAAACTGATAATATATCAGTTGATTTGTAATATATTTTATAACTTTTATAGTTTCTACAAAGTGGGGATACCAAAATGGAGCACACTATTTTCAAATTAAATCTATACATGTATAACACAGAAGTTAATACATATAATTAAATTAATAGCGATTAAATAGGTGAGCTTCAAATATTATAATGAAGATAATTTATGTATGGCGGGCGTTAATCATATACACTACATAAGTGTAAATCTTTTATTTATATATAAAAATAAATATTTAATAACAACATTATTTGTATAACATATTAGTATTATAATAACGTTATTACAGAGTATATTGTACACATATTATTTACACAGTATGTTGTATAGCGTCAATTTATACTGTGAATATTGAAATAGTGCACAAGTTGTATTCAATATAATAATATACATTAGTGTATGGGTCCCAGAGTATTAGGAGTACATAACATATAATATTATTAAGTAGTTCCCATACAAATAATGTTATATATGGGCTATGAATGATTATATGGGATATGAGGATCTCGCGCGAAGTTATTTCGTGCGAATTGATCTCGTACGATATGTTAATTTAAATGGTTATTTATAAATAGTATAATTTACAATGCGCACGAAATCATCAAACCAAATTAAAATAATCCGCATGCAATTACTTCGCACGATATCACTGGTTACTATTTATGTATATAATATCCTACACAAATAACAAATGTCTATATAATTTGAAAATTAATGATTTTTAATTAGATCTATCTAAATTATTGTCGGTGTTAATTATAGTTATAATGAGAATATATATATATACTATATAATGTATATATATATATTAAATGTAATGTTTAAAGCACTGTTCATATGTACATTATTTTGTAAAATATGTTGTCGGATAATTATGTATGAGTAAAATCATGTACTTTTCAGCATTAATTACACTATGTAATAATTATAACTTATACTTTAGTCATGATATTGTATTCAATACTAAATACAATGCACACATGGATATCATTTTATATATCTGGCCTTACTTTTAGAATTATAAATTATTATAATCTATAGCGAAAACAGTGCTGTTTATATTACTCATGGATTTTTGTTATGTACGATATACATATATATATAACACTACAGTTTGATACTTTATTAACATACGTTAATAAATATTATGAATACTTTTTATTATAATATTAAATTAAGTTATTTCTATTAATATGTTTTACAAACTTATAAAATACATATTAAGTTCATTGGTAAACACATAATTATGTTTATTTAATATTATTGCATTTAGAATTATCCCATTATTCGATAATTGTGAATAAATATCGGACATCTGAACAGTGTTAAATTTATCGCTATACAATATTATATTTATGTAATCTTTCCGCAATCATTTCAAAAGTGGGTTTATATTAATGTATTATATAATTTATATACTAGGATATATATATTATTAGGATATATAAATATTGTACAATATTAATAAGCATTTCAAACTGGATATTTGTTATTAATATATATATATATATATATATAAATATTGTGCAATTTAAATATGTATTTCTAACTCATAATATATAGATACTCTATATAATATATATATAATTTATTTTTTCAAATTATATATGATATGGAATAAATCGCAAATGACCGTACATTACAAATATTGTAAATATTATTTGAGTTACGTGGTATATAAATACATAAGTTAACTTAATTGTTTACGAATGGTAGTATACATTAACATATATTCAATATATTAATTCTTATTTACAATATAATATTATTAATAAGTATTACTATTATATCCTAATTATTCTGAATTATAATAAATTAGTATTAATAATATATCAATTATGTATTATAATGCGATTTTTTATATTGATTATAATGTAATACAATTGGTATCATTGGAAATAATATTAAATTCTATAATGCAAATTAAATTAATATTTAATAAAAAGTTATGATCAAAAATGTGCGAACAAATTATAATTTTATATGATAATTATTATAATTATTATATAGATTATATTCACTGGAATATTATTTTGGTTGTATGGTTTGCATTGGATATAATAAATTAGAATTATATTAATATAGAATAAGCTAAATGTCAGTCATTCATGGTATAATAATTAGTATATGTTTTAAATATTTAAATTCAAATATTTGATAACATTAATTATAAAATTAATTTAAATTTAATAATATTGTGTATGCAATATATTGTAATACCGACAGTATTTCAAAGAATGGCATTCTCAGTAATCTAAATATGCGTGTGTAATTTTAAATCAATAATTATTAAAGTTGAATATATTAGTTTTAAGATAAATTGAAATATTAAATATTAAATTATAAAAAAGTTAATAATAAATATACAGTTTTCAAAGATAATAATATCTTCAACCAATCAAATGTCTTCATCTAATTTGTCAGTACCGCTTGATTGCATACTCATTTGGAACTTTTTGGAATTTTTCGTAAATATATCCTAAACACCACACCCATAGAATCGCTATTTGAAACTATACTTATATAACTGCACAATATTATGAGCCGTTTATAATTAATATTACAAACATATATAATCGCTATTTGAAACTATACTTAGGAAACTATACTATACCTATATAAATGCACAATAGTATGAGCTTTATGTACATTGGTTACTGCGGATACATGCATCTATAGAGAACGAAGTGATAGAGAAGAAACTTCACTATAATACTATATTAGATACTAGCTCCACTATTGATAGTAAAGAAATCATATTTGTGTTCTACAAATCCACTGAAATAAATAATTGCAAAGATTTTTAATATTTTTTAAATTATTCCATTTCAATGATTTTTTCAAATATCCTAGAATTTAAATAAATATACATGTATTTGAATTTATTTGAATAAATAAATATTACACAATTCCGAGAGTATATTCATGTATAAAACTGCATTGTAATAATAAAATATATAACTGGAAAGAATAACAATTACCACCTGTTTGTATTAATATTCATTATTATTCCTAATTATATTTTAAATTGATTTTAAATGACAATTTTTAAATTATATTATATAATTTTAGGAAATAATATCGCTTCTATTTCAAATAGTATTTGAATATATTATTAATAAATATATTTATATTGATTTTGAATGTAAAATTCTAAATAATACTATATAGTATATTTCATATATAATTTACAAATATAGTACGAATAGAATTATATATTTCTTGATTTTTATTGTAAAATTCTAAATTATATTATATAATTTATAAGAAATAATATCGTCACTATTTAAAATAATATTTGCATATAATATACTAATATTATGTGGTATATTTAATATAAATATTACATAGTGTAAATAATATATTAGTTTTCACATATAATTTGTATGATAACATTGTATATTTTAAATTGATTTTAAATGAAAAGTGTAAATTATATTACATAATTTATAATAAATAATATCATACAATTTGAATATTATTAAGTATATCTAAATTGATATTATATGATATATTACATTCATATACACTTTTCAAATAGAGAACAAATAACTTTATATGTCTTCATTATATGTATATATGTATATCTTACAATATCAATACTATATTTGTAATAAATTATTAAATATTTAATTTAATATACATTTTATAATATGTATTATTTGAAAATTTAATATGTGTTTATATCGTAATGTTTGACAAATATACTTTTATGTTGTCAAAATATTAAATATATACTTATTAATATTTAAATATATTCTAAATTAATTATTGTTGAATAAGATTAAGTATGTATTTAATTATAAATATATTGAAAATTAATAATTTTAGTACAAGATTAATATTACATTAAGTGTAATATATTGTATACGATATATATACCTAATATATACCTTATATATACCCCAATGTAAATTATATATTCATTAAGTTTTTATTTTGAATGTTATGTATAATATATTATTGTAATATATAATGATATACGTGTTACATGTATTTCAGTAATTGAAAATAATTAATATTTTTAATTATTTAGATTTCTACGTTCTATTTGAAGACAACATATTTGGACAAATTCAATTGTAATCAATACTCATAACACTAAACCTTATGATAGGATATGTAGCAAACAACTCTTCACAAATAATTTCTACTATACTCCAAATAGATGTATTATGTATAATGTGTATATATATTATATAATGCTAGAAAATATTGTAATGAATTATAAGAAATCAATAAACAAAAATATTAAAATAAAATACTTACAATTTACTGCTATAAATATTAATGAAATAGAACATATTACTGATGTTAGTAAATAATAAGTACATTAAACTATTCGGATATTACATTAATTACATTTTATATAATTCTCTATTATTCTCTATGATTACGTACTTAGAAAATCCATTGATTGTAATACAGAACTAGGATTAAAAATTACTGAAAGAAATAGTACAAGATACCCTGCAGTCAACATAACAGACGCAAAGTATGCAGATGATATTACCATCATTACACATAATCTCAGAGAAGCAAATTTACTATTACATAATATAGAAAAGTCTGCTAAAGAAATTGGACTTCAGATTAATGTCGATAAAACTGAGTACATGACATTCAATCAACATAATACTATACGAGATGTAATGAGTAGCCAGAATAGAGAAAGGATAAAGCAAGTTAACGATTTTAAATACCTTGGCAGCTATATCGCATCTACAGAACACGATATAAATGTCAGAATTGGAAAAGCTTGGTCTGCATTAAACCAGTTTACTAATATATGGAAATCTAGACTCTCAGCAAATTTAAAGAGAAACTTCTTCAAAGCAACAGTTGAGTCAGTACTAGTATATGGAGCAATTACATGGACATTAACATCAACACTGGAGAAGAAGGTCGTTGGTGCCTACACGCGCATGCTACGAGCCACCCTGACCGTGTCTTGGAGAGAGCATATGATAAAGAGGTTTATAACAATATTCCAAGAATAAAAAATTCAATTCGTTAACAAAGCATGCGATTTACCGGACACTGCTGGAGAAGCAAAAATAAGCTAGTAGGGATGTGCTACTATGGAACCCTAAACATTGTCAGCGCTCTAGGAAGACAAAGGGAATGGGAAAATTATAATATGTACGGATATGACAAAACTGAATTTAGCGGTTAAGAGAGAAGTGCACCCTATGTCAGCCTTTGAACCTTTATCGTCGATGATTCTTTCAACTACTTTTAAGGGCTCGTTATTTATTTTTATTTCTGATATGAAACTACCTTCAGAATGTGCCATTATTTGTGTTTTCGTAGAGTTTATTTCCATTCCATATGCACGTGCTGTATTGTTGATTATTGTAATAACATTATATTTATGGTAAATAATATTTAAAATTATTTTTAAAATATGTAAAATAATTTCTATGATATATTAATCGGCACCAGCATCCATGGAAAGTTTTGCGAAATTATTCGAATTAGTGATTTTACAATAGCGTATGATTGGTCATTATAATTAACGTATGTTTATTTATAGACTATCATTATGATCCTAACTATGGATTATGATAATCATCGACCGTAAGCAGTAAAAACAGGAGAAAAATATCTTGGAGCGTGCACTTTCGGAGTTGAGACGTCCGCCTCTAGATATGGGCGTTAGAGCGGCTTGAAAAATATAAAATGTTCAGATAATGTATCGATTCAGTAAGATAACATTAGAAAACATGTAACATAATTCAATACAAAAAAAATTAACTAAATTCGTAAAATATTGAATAGTCAATATGACTTTCAATTTTAACATATGATTGATAGGAAATCTTATAATGGAGTAGATACAAAATTAATTCAACACATTTTGTAATATACTTCCTATTAATGAATTTTGTCATATGATATATATGTACTAGATTTAAATATTATTAACAGAATAGCAGAAAAAAAATTGTTATATAATAATTTCTTTATAATTTTATCATTTCTAGGATTGAACTTTTTATGTTTATTATTTATTGAATATTTGTTATTTTTTGTTTTTAATTAAAAATAAAATTCAGATCAAGTTTATTATATTCTTAATAAATGTATAATATATATTTACTATATATGATTATAAAAAAATGTGTTCATGAGATACTTCATTACAATGTGGAGGTCTATAAACACATATAATATTAAATGGAATTTTTGAATTAATTTTTAAATGTATATATTGAACATTTATGTGTGAAATAAAATGTCTTACTGGACATAAACTATATTTACAAAATATCGCAACACCTCCTCTATGAATTAATTTATCGTATCTAAATAGTGTATAAATATCAACTAAACATATAATGTCATAATTATCAGATGAGTAAAATTCCAAAAAATTCAATTAATTTCTAATACTACGAGCATTAGCATAATATATATTTAAATTGTTATTTTTAATATTTTCATCTTTATTGCCGGTTAGTCATCTAGAACCTGTTGTTTTATTTTTATTTGTATTAATAATGGAATTTTTATAAGTAATATATAACAATTTCCATACACTAAAATTATCTTCACCAATTGACATATTCTAGTCAATTTTATTATTTATAATATATCTTAGTTCATAGGAACTACTTCTAGAATTATAAATACATTTGATAATTTTTTTACTATTAATTAATTTATTTTTAACTACATATAACTTTTACATATATATATTATAACTTACATATTTTTGCTACTGGTATAATATCTGATGTCGTTCTAGTGATATTTCATCTATAGGTGTTCTAATGAATGAATTTTGTAGATCTCGTAATTTACATAATCGGTTAACATTTGATAAAATAATTTTTTTGAGACCACATTATCTAAAATTAATTTTAATTTATTAAATGATAATTGAACTATTTATAATACACAGGATTTATTAATATCTACTGTTTTACAAATAATATTTACTAAGTATTTAAAGAAATTAGTTTTATCATTATTAGGAATATTTATATTGTGAATAATTATTTCATTATTGTTATCTATATTATTTTTAATAATATTTACTAATGTTACCAAATTGTCAGTATAGGTATCAGAAGTAGTTACAGTAGAGGTTACATTAGCGGTTACATTAGCGTATGATTTTTTAACAACAATTATATCACTTATTTCAGTGATTTTTGATAGTAAAATATGTAATATTGTTTCTGTGCTATTTATTAAAGTATTAATATTACTATTATCAATAATAGTAGACGATGGTAATGATTTATTTAAACTAGGTATTTGTATTGGTGTATTATCATTATTATTATTTATACATGTATTACATTTAAATGTAAAATGTTGTGATCTAAATAACTGAATATAATATGTTGGTGGTGATTTATTAGACCAATTTGTTTTCATAATTGTTGCTTTATATAAGCATTTATAATGGTATTTATTACCACATGAACATAATATATAATTGTCGTTATTAATTTATAAATTACATGTAATACAATCCATTTTTAATGTAATAAATATATTACAATTATATAGTTTTAGAAATTATATATATTTTTAACAAACTGTTTCCCTATGATTTTAAATTGAACAATTGCCGAATTCAATTTTTCTTGTTTACTAAATAAATTAGCGTTGCGATGTTTCAATTTTCTTATTTTCAAAATCGATTTTAAAACCTTATCCTTTAATGTAATGACTATGTAAATATCGAATGTAATTCCGTATAATATAGAGAACAAGTTATCCGAATGTATGTCGAAATTAATTATTTTTAAAGAATTTTTTTTTTCATTTGTAGAAATAACGCGTTAAATGTAGCGACTTTTAATTTGGTTGCTATGCGTTGCGGTATTATATATTAAACCTTCATCTTGCTTGTTTTAGTTTTTATTTTTTTTTCATTTATATTGTTTAGCTATTCTATTCATTTTATAGTTCGGCATTCAGAATTCAACTCGTTTCTGTGATTTTTTTATATAACTTTACATCTTTTATTTTTACACTTGACTTATTGATACATATTTTTTATTCTTTACATAATTTATTTTTAACTTGACTTATTGATACATATTTTTATTCTTTACATCTTACTTATTTATATTTACAATTTCTTACTCATGAGAATCTAACTTATCTAGAATATGATGATTGGGGAAGTTCTCGCAAAAACAAATACATTTGTTTATTAACTTCTTCATTATTTCATGCTTTACAACATGAAATAATAAATCTGATTTATATGTATATATATAATCAATGTGACTTATAGTATTTGTACAAGACTTATTCATGTATCAATATATATAAATACCTAAGTAATCAAAGGTAATAAACCGTCGTGTGTGTGTATATCATAGCGTAAGTACACGTGTACTTAGATACTAATCACACGATAAATCTTCAATATTATCGTAGAATTAGTATTGACCTTATGTTGTGTATTTAAACTTATTATATTTATTATTTAACTATATGTTCAAGTCGAAAGCCGTGTTAAATTGTAATATGTTAAATATATAATATATATATATATATATATATATATATATTATATATTATATATAATATTTCTGATGAGTATTGTTGAATCTTAGGTGCATTTGGTCAAAGTGAAATTCAATAAAATACTCTATATATATATATATATATATATATATATATATCACATTATTTGACCTATCTGTATGTATACAATAACAACAGACTATAATTGTATATTATTAGATATTCCATAATGAAGTTGGGTCGAATACGACTCCCAAAATAAAATTCCCTATTTATTTAATTAAATAACATGTGAAGTAGTAGTAGTATTATAGAATGTATGAGGTAAGCGGTGGAACTCCAACCGGGTTATCAGCATAGTCTGCTTCTATGATTGTATAGACGGGTGACTTTCTAGTCTTTAAAATTTCATTGATAGCATTGTTAATATTATGAATAATACAACTGTTTGAATGCAGATGATTATTAATAAGCTGAGGTTTATCTTCTTCAGTGATTCTATGTTGTTTACAAAGTGGGTGTTATTTCCATAATCTATCTTGCTGCTTATAGTTTTTATTTTATAGAGTTGTCCTACCACTAAATTGAATGTACAACATATATAACAATACATAATATGTGCATTCTATGTATAGATATGCTTACCCATGTGATATTCATTCACTAAAAAATTACCTCCTTGTTCACGATATCTGAACTTGAAATATATTCATTTTCTCCACGTTGAATACCTGTCTGTACTAATTATTACTTTTATTTATTGTTTTTTATATATTATTATCACACTATACGAATTGTATACTTGAATTATTGTTTAAATACAATAATCACCATCATAATCACTACAAAGTTGTTATTTGCCATTGGTAGCAGAATAACTACGTTTTTCTCAAATGTTAACTCATTTTCTTAGTGTATTTCTTAACTCTATAGAGTCATTGTATACTATTATAGTATACTATAGTATATTATATATATATATATTAATGTTTTATATAATATAATATATATAAGTATTAATTAATGAATGAATAAAGTAAGTTTTACGATTTATTATTTATTTAACGTATTACGACTCCGGTTACGGTGTTGACATCACGTGATCACGTTAGGGGGAGGAGTTACGACTTATAGTTGGGCCCAGCGATCTTCATCTCGTGCTGTCGTACAGTATACCTCTCTCCTAGGGTTCCAGTCACGTGTCCACTTGTACCATGTTGACCTACGACGTCCGTATTAGCCGGTTTGGTATTGTAGACATCCATGGTCCTCCTCCTCTCGACCTCGTTCTCCGGTACCGGATCTAGTTCTCTCTTCTCGGATATCAGCGTACTGGTCCCATTCGTAGTATCCCCAATCCTACCGACCACCGTGGAAAGCACTATACCATATACTTTAGACGCTACGTAACGTAGATTAGTCGTACAATATGACAACACATTACTACTGCTACGTCTGAGTATATTATCTGACTTGTTATTGTTGCCGCTAGAGGGTGGCCGTGGTAGTGTGTCGGTCATGTCGTCAAATACGGGCATTATGATCACGCTTTTCATAAACGGTCGATGGTCAGGTTCATTAGCCGGTGCAGTCCTTGATTTGTCTGGATGGCAGGTGATTTTGTAGAGAGTCGATTTATCTAATACCATCTTTACGCGGATTAATATGTATTTTAATTTTGTTTCATATCAGCTTATTAATATTTATTTATTTTCCGGTAAATGTTTAATTGTTGTTAATCTTCAATTTAAAACTGAAATATATAATTACGTATACGTAATTAACGAGGACACCTAGGTAGTAGAAGGAAAGGGGTTATGAATAATCATAAATAGTTGTGAAAATATAAACGTTATCTTTTTAAATATAGGTTATAATATTTTATAATTTGGTATGTAATTGGAATGTATTTTACTCTGATATTTGTATATTAAATATATTTGTTATTTTTTATGTCTTATGTTTTTTATATTTATACTAAAACCATTTTCCAAGAAATAGCATATTTTTTCTTTATGGCATCATTGTAATTTCGTTAATATTACTTTGAGCATGTTCAGTTTATTCAGCATCCTATGCATCTTTAAGTGTATCTTGTGTTTCTGTGAAATATGTGATATTCGAGAGCCATGGATGAATATCTTTATATTTACTGGTTCATTAAGTTGTGTAAAACTGCAATATATGTCCTATTCGCTTACGAATTAATGAGGTATCCTAGACATTGGAAGAGAAGGAACGTAAGGGGATTATGGATAATAATAAAAAGTTGTGGATATGTACATTTATCACTTTAAATATAATTTATAATTAATTCAAATCGGGTGTTTAATTGAAATAATTGTTACCAATATATGAATATTTCAATTTAATATATTTGATATTTATAATATATTATAATTTTTATATTTTACTAAATCTTTTTACCAAGAAGTATCAGAGTATTTGTGTATGGCAGAACTTTTGATTTCGACATTTTTGTTATGAATATTTAAGTGTATATTGTTTAGATGATATGTCTGATATTCTCACGCGATGGATGAATGTGAATGTGTTATGTACAGATTTTACTAAATAATAATAAATGTAATCTACATGTATTCATATGATTGTTTATGTCAGAATCTTATTTGAAAGATAACCGAGATATGTATATTAATCACCTCACAAAAATGTGAATATTATGTTTTGGGGTTTGCCTAGTAAATGATAATAGGTAATCGTATAATTTGTCAATTTATAGATAATCACATATTATTTATAGACTGTATTCAATATGTTCAATATTTCAACTTATCACAAACAAAATTTTAAATATCTTAACTTGTCGTAAACTAATTTTCAATATTTCAACTTTCTCGATAACCTAATATTCAGTATGTTAACTTGAAAAGAAACAAATTTAAATATTTTAACTTTTTGATAACAACATTTTCAATATATTTTACTTCTCTAGAACTTAATTCTCAATATTGTAATTTAACGATAACAACTTTTTTATATTTTAACTACTTGATAAATAAATGTTTAATATTTTAACTCCTGGAGAACCACATTTTCAAATCTATACTTCTCGATAATATATATTAAACTTTTATTTATTGTAATATAATTTATCATAAAATAAACCTTTAATCATTATTTAGATTTTCATATATTACCATTCAATATTTTATTGTTCAAATTATTTTTGAGTTTTGTCGAACTATTCGATATTTTTATATTTCAAATCGAATAAAACTTTGCTTTTTCATATTGAATATGAAACGAATTGTTAAATTTTCAAACGAATCAAATGGAATTTTTATTTTACTATTCGTTTACATCACTAATTAATATATATTTTTTTCTAGGAATAGTTTATTCTAATTTTTGTTAAACCTTTTTCGAAACATCTAATCTGAAAAACATAAGTTTATCGAAACATTGACTTAGTATTTTTGGTCGGTGTCGAAACATTAATTTTTGGTTTTGTGTCTGTATCGAAACTTCACAATCTTGACCCATTTACAACACTAATACATATCAAAGATGTGTTTATGGAAATATATCTCACAGGCGAAATCATGTTATTATATTTTGTATATAAAATCAACATCGCTTCCTATATAGGGTCAATTTTCGGAACTATGTGTTGTTTATAATGTAAATTTGTATTAAAAATATAAAATAATATGCTTTACATTATTATTTATATAAAAACTGTTTTCATTACTAATATATAACAGAGCAATATGGTATGCTGGTTTTAAATGCTATAAATATTTATATGATGAGTGCTATTTTATATTGCATGTAATTTAATAGAGCATTGAAAACATTGTTATATTGAAATCACAGCAAACCTAAATCTATTTCAATTATTTGATACTACTGCTAGCAACGGGATGTCTGTATATTAATTACGTTACGTAGATAGGGAGTGTTATATCTTTGCACATATATTATATATATATAATTATAAGGTAATTATAATATTAAAACTAAGTGTATGTAATATGTATTGTTTAAATATATATATATATATATATATATATATATATATTCCATATCATAATGTGTATATGTGTGTAGAAATCTAAAAATGTAATTATTTATAGTATCTTCTTTATAAAAACCAAATTATAATTAAATACATGTATTATAATATAACTATTATTATAATGTAATTTAATTGAATATCAATTATTTCTCTAACATATATTAATTGATAGATTAAAGTAGCTGGTTGACACAAAATTCGGCCTATTCTTCGTGTCAGCGTATTCCGTATTTATATGCCTGTTTTATCTTCGTATTCCGTATATTATATATATTTATATATATATATATATTGTTCTTGTTATTGTTCTTATATTTATTTATTTTCAAATTGTTAGTACCTTCATTAGTATTGTCTTATATGATGCCGATAAACATATGATGTTTTGTAGTCAATAAACTATTTAATAATAATATTATTTATAAATTCATTAATCTACTTTCATACACAGTTCATCGTTGAATACCCACATATATATTGAGGATGTTGGCACAATAAATTATAAATAATGTGTAATAAATATACGTTTACAAATGATATAGTTATTTATACAGAGTGACTTATTATATAATAAGTAATTATAATTATTAATTTAATAGTATATACCGTGTATCCTGTATATAAAATCAAATTTATATACCTCCTCCCTGGATACAGAGTTTGTGTTTTATTCAAGACGTACTATAATTGATAAATGGAAGAATGAAAAAAATAAATCAAGATTTTATATGAAAATTGGTTACATTATTAGAATATATTTGTTTAATATATATATTTTATGAATGATACACATATAAAATGTATGCTAAATAGAAATTGAATTTATGTATTCAGTTCGTGAACAGATATATGCTAATAGGTGCTGATACATATTACAATAGTGAGCACGGTAAAATATTAAGTATATATTCATAATAAGAATGCATGATGGATCTGTAATTTCTACTAGTAAAATGTGATTTCCTTAAAAGCAAGGACCAATATATTAACCTTTACTCTAACAGAAAGAAAAAGCCGATATCCCGCATAACAAATTACCGATACGTACTATTCTTATGATATCGCTGTAACAAGTAATACTCTGAAATATGATAATACATTATTACTGAATACTGACAAAA
This sequence comes from Osedax fenrisi, assembly GCA_964019155.1. Classification (NCBI taxonomy): domain Eukaryota; kingdom Metazoa; phylum Annelida; class Polychaeta; order Sabellida; family Siboglinidae; genus Osedax; species Osedax fenrisi. The sequence goes on along the minus strand of OZ025239.1, from coordinate 120,852,266 downwards.
TAATGTACTTAACATTACATCTGACAAAACGGAATATATCAATATCAATTAGAATAACAACAAGCAAATGAAAAGTATCTGCGGAAGTATGATAAATCAAGTAGAAGATTTAAAATATCTATGAAGTTATATTAGATCAACTAAAAGAGATATTAATACAATGATCGCTAAATCCTGGGCAGCATTAAATAGCATGAATATCTGGAAATCAAATCTAAGTAATCGTCTTAAAATAAATGTTTCAGAGTTTCAGTCGAATCCGTACTTGTTTACGGTTATGTTACCTGGACTCTAACTACCTCGTTAGAGAAAAAGATGTATAGAGCCTGGATAAGCAAATATGAATTAGCTAGCGACCTGTTACTCTGGCAACCACACCATACACGTGGACTCCAGTGAATACTTACATAAATCAACTGCGGGGTGATAACGAACTGTTAACTATAGAAGACATAAATAAGGGGATAAATGATAGAGAAGGATGGAAGAAGTATGTTATGGGCTACCGAGCAAGCTCTACCTGGTAAGATAAAGTAATACATATATTTACTAATTAATACATAAGAGATATATATTTATAGATACAATGCCATGTAATGTAGATGTAATACCATATACACAATATAGATACACTTCAATTACAATGTATACTATACGTCATTTGTGAAGAATGTACAATTTACAATGTATAATGTAAATGTACATGTGACATTTACTAGAGTCGACCTACTTATGGACAATGAGTCATTCCACGTTAATCATAATCATTCATGTGATAGAAGGTTTTTTCAAAACTGATTATTAATAATAATGTATTGATGACATAATATATTATAATATAGACACTATAGAACATGTTATATTATAGGTATGTACTATTTGATTTAATAATATCTAATAATAGATTAACACATTAGATAATATAATAGACAGTATTATATTTAATACAATATAATTTATTTAACTTTTTAATTTATAATTGACATTTAGGTAATAAACCATTATTATTATGTATTTAACATAAATAAGATCTAACAATAGAGCTACAATTGTAAGTTTTCTTTTAAAAGTCTTTCCTATTAATGGTCATACACATTTTTCTTAAAATAGTCATATTTGATAAATATATTAAATCATTAGATCTATTTCCAAATTAAAGTTATACCTGGGATACATATTTTCAACTCCCCGGTTATATACGTTTTGTAACATTCTAAAGTATTGTCAAGGACATGTTCTTTGTATTATGTAACAATACTTTGACAATTCTCTATTGGAATTATTAAAAACGATAGTATTGCCACCTATATTTTAAACTAATCATTATTAATATTCAGAATCACAATTTGTTTCACATAAATAGATATAAGCGTATATTTATAGTTTTTGGTCAAATACAAATCTATGGATACAAGTGATATATCATTGCTTCTTAAAATCATTGATAAACCTATGGAAACAGATAATACCATAGACATAGAATTAGTTATAATTCTAGGTCTATGACATATTACTCAATAGGTGTTGGTAACCATAGTATACAAAGACAATTTTAAAATGTGAACAAATATATTTTATATTAAATTTAAATAAATATTTATAATATTATATTATATATTTAATATATATATATTTGATAATTGATGACATCGTCATAATCATAAGTTTACCAGTGATCGAAACACAAGTCGACTCGATGTTTGATAACTTAAATAACATGTAAACACTACCTATCTTCTCGTGTTTCTCAGTCACTATACTATCATAATCGTATCACCACTTACACACATACACACACTCATACACTCATACACACATACACACATATATATAGTATACGTTTATCTGATAGATTATTAAATATATGTAAATTATATTTATTATTACAGATGCTAACGGTGGAATAACTAAAGAGTAATATGACTCGAATTAATATCTGAATTGAAGAGAAGTATATTTTGTTAAATACATAACCGAAGTAGTAATATATACAAGGGCGCTGATTGGATAGATCACTAGATAGGTTCATCTTTCGCATAGTGCATACGGGGCCTCATGTCTACACCTGACCTGATAAATAAGTAAACCGCCACATATTCTGGGAAGTAGTCGAACTAGTTATAGTTAGAATTACAGTTTGCCTGCAAAACCTAGACTACCGATATGTTTACGAGATCTATCTCGGTAAATCTCGCGGTATCTCGATGATCTCGTAGTCGTAATAGATGTAATGTATATCGGTAGCGGTAGTGGGTAGTAGGAGATGACGAAAAGGCTATATTTAGAATATATTATAGCCACATATTGAATCGTGTACGATGGGATGGCTCAAAGTAATATATCTGTCATTTGGCTGGTAGAACATATACTTCAATTGAGGAAACCACTTCGAATGTTATCCAAACTTTGTCCGTTGTTATATATATATATATATATATATATATAAATGTATAGAGAAATAAAAAATATTAAGTAAATAAATGTTAATATATCAATAATCAAACAAATTTGAATTATTGATTGATTTATAGGGTGCTAGAATTTATTAAGTTTTCTCATCGAGAGAATGATGATTACAAAATAATTAAAGAATATGTATACATCTTAATATTGAATAATGTAGATTGATAAGTTAATTAATTATATATTGCATTTAAAATAATTGTTTAATATTGTGAGGGTATATTTAACGTTTTCCCGTTATATACAATAAATTCATTATTGGTGGGTATCAAGTTGATACTATCAACCAATGAAACTCGTTGTAATATCGGTCAACTCTTAACTGATAGTAGCTAATAGATTTAAACTTGCATTGGTAAATATTAGTAATAGATAATATGCGTATATACTAAGATTACGCAATAATAGGTAAACTGATATAGTAAGGGTACTAGTACATGATTTATTCACGCAATTTTATTTCCATTGCATATATACAATTAACACTTAATACAATAATTAATAATTATTTATATATAATAAAGATATTTGTTGCTTAGATTAATGTATTCAACGCAGAATATACCGTACACACATTGTATACATTGTATATTATGAGTGATATCATTATTTTGTAATATATATAGGTGTAGACTATAAAATACATCTTCGCTTAAAAAGTAGAAGCACATATATATTTATATATAAAGTCAATTTACGATGTCTGACTTTGGATAACTCCGATTTTTCGGATAATTCGGATAAATTGAGTTGGTTTGTTTGGATTCGTATCTAGTTGCATGTTCAATTAATCCGATTGGATAAGTATGACACTATAGTCATTTTTATGATTTGTATACTGGATAAATCGGACTTTTTATAAATTATCAATAATGTTTAATTTGAATAATATGTGCTACAGTTATAAATAACATTACAATTATTATATATATATATATATAAATATATATATATATATATATACATATATAATACGTAAATGGAATACTATAGTAATTTAACCAGTTTCTACTAATCCTGCCATATTATCAGTATAGTCGAGTTTTGTAAATGATGCCAATCTGAGACTTTTGGTTATTGATGCCGAGTCGAGAATTTCATTTTCGTAGAAACAAGCCGAGCCGAGACTTGAACCAAACGAGCCATAGCCGAGTTGAGACTGTAGGTAAGACGGCGCCGATGTTTTAGATTTGCCTGGCATCATTTACATCATTAGTATATAGGATAGATTATTACGTTGTATGCTTTAATATCGCGGTGGTGATTCATCCATGTCTATGATGGATCTGGTCTATTAATAGATAATCTATTAATAGAACCCCTCGCCATTCACTTATAAGTAAGCATTATAGTATATTGTAAACAAAAGTAGAACGCGAGGAAAGGTCATATCGAGAGACTATATAACTGTCTTCTCATCACCACGACTATCATTCATGTGCCGCATAACACCGGTATTACGAGTACCACTATATTGCCGCATACACATACCCGTACACATCTCATTATACGCGTGCGTGTGTAACTCACTAATAGCTACTGAGCTATTAGATTGTGCAGTCTCTCTATCGCCACTATATTAGTACACTTCACTCGATTACGTCATTTAGTTGTTACGTTAGATTACGTAATATTACGTCATAATGCGGTGGTCTTGCTTAGTTATATTGACCGTTTGCTGTCTATTAGCTCTACCGGAGTTGGTACAGTGTTGCTGTCAAGGGGAAGATGCCCCTACTACGGATAAACCTAAACTCCTACAGCCGATCGTGTTCGTTCCAGACATAGGTGGTAATATGCTATATTCCTACACCAAATATGATGATGAAAAATGCAACAGAATAAAAAAAGGATTTTATCTCATATTTGCGAAAAATCTGGATGCTGATGTATGCTTGATCGAAAAGCTAAGACTAAAAATAACGGGTATATCTAACAATGTCTCAACTAAATACTGGGGTAGCATGGAATCCGTGAATTATGTAACCCCACTACGTAAAGTAGATGGATGGTTCTCAGATTATTATGAACGTGAAGATCCCGATAGTGATTATGCTATACACTTTACTAATAAGATGAAGGACTTTGGCTATACTGAAGATAAGGATTTGGTTGCGGCACCCTATGATTTCAGGTTTGTACACCCACCCATACGGGTATCATTTAACTATAGTGTACACTATACTGCATTGTTCACGGTGATATTATATTATAAATTGGAAATCTATTGCAACTTTATACTATGATAAATATCAGATTAGTTTATAAGATATTCTGAAATTTAATAATTTCTGGAGGCGTATATGTGGGCGTATCTAGTTTAGCCTGGTATCACGTGACTACATCATTTTATAAATACGATATAAATTGTATTATTATCTCTAATTTATATTACCCTTACATTAAAGTATAGATATATTCTACCATGTAACATACAACATGCAATGCACGACTACATTGTCTTGTATTCAAATGAACATAGTTATCTTCGTACAATATCTGAAACATATATTTAGTCATATATTATGTAACTAGTATAACTTACGCAATAGTTTGAGTAACATCTATGACTATACATGATATGATTCGTGAAATATAATTTCGTGTTCAAAAATGATTGTACAGCGAACTTATTTATCTTTTTATGCAATTAGTATATGCAGTATAGGATTATTTCTACTCGAATATAATTACATTATTAATTATTAATTATATATATATATATATATATGTAAAAGGTTTTACCTTTTTAAACTGTATAATATAAAGTGAACATGTTTAGACATTTATATACATCTATATATATATATATATATATATATATATATATTTATACAGAATAGATAATGCGCATCATGCTTTTGACTTATTCATTTCTACTTTAGAAAACTCTAAACAAAAATTCCTTTCTAAAAAAAATATATACAAACAATTCTTATTTAAATAAACATTGGCTAATAGAGGGCTTTAAAAAATGTATATTTAAAAAAAATAAACTTTACCAAAACTTAAATAAAAAACATTCTGTATCTAATGAAACTATTTATAAAAAATATAAAAATTGTCTCTCAAAAATCATAAATAAAGCTGAACGCTATTACTATAGTCAATATTGTATTACTAACAGAAGCAACCCTAAGCAGATATTCAATAAAATAAATACTATTATACATAACAACAAAAATGGTAATATAGTTCCTAATGTAATAGAAGATAATAAACGGTGTGAACAATTTAAAGATTATTTTTGTAACATAGGTGAGATGTTAGCTTCTAAATCAGAAAAAAATTTTAATACCAAAAATACATCTAATTATATACATAATAATTATACAAATTCATTATTTATTACTCCCATTAATCCAATTGAAATAACTAATATTGTTGACAAAAGTAAACTAACAAATAGTACTGATTCTCGTAACTTTTCATTTAAACTAATATTCAAATCATTTCTTCAATAAGTAATATATTATCATATTTAATTAATATATGTATACAACAGGGTATATTTCCTAATTGTCTCAAAACTGCTAAAGTCGTAACTAAATATAAATCTGGTAATATTGAGGATCCTTCTAATTATAGGCCAATTTCTCTATTATCATCTTATTCAAAAAATGTATAAAAAGTCTTAAAATCTAGATATATAGATTTTATGGAAAAAAATAAAATAATTAATAAATCACAATTTTGTTTTTAAAAAGGTGTTTCAACTTCCGACGCATTGACTGACCTAACCGGAACCTTCAAATAAAATGAAATATTATGCAGCTATATCTATAGATCTAAAGAAAGCATTCGACTCCATCAGTCATGATCTATTAATAATTAAGTTAGAGAAGTATGGTTCAGAGGAGTTGCTTTAAAATTATTAATATCTTTTATAACCAATTTTGTTCAAAAATTAAATATTTAATATCATGTAATCTCTAATCTATATTAAAAATTCATATATTTTATAATATTTTGTAATATATGTACATAAGTATTATTATTATGCGCACTATTATTATTTATATTATTATTTATATTATTATTATTATTATTATTATTATTATTATTATTATTATTATTATTATTATTATTATTATTATTATTATTATTATTATTATTATTATTATTATTATTATTATTATTATTATTATTATTATTATTATTATTTATTATTATTATTATTATTATTATTATTATTATTATTATTAACCTTGTAACCTTGTAACCTTGTAACCAATTTGTTTAGACACTGCGATCAACATAAGTAATGAGTTTTCGGCGGTGTATCGTATATTAATTATTATAAGCTATATTAAATAGATGTGTTTTCAATTTGACTTTAAAGGTGTGGTCAGAAACTATAGATCTAATTAAGTGATGTAGGGAGTTCCATAGTTTAGGTGATATTATAGAAAAAGAAGATTCCTGTTTTTTATTAAGTGATAAATTTATTGGTATATTTAGTTTGTATTTATGTATTGTTCGTTGTGGTCGGGATGACTTGTAGTTCGTAAGTAATTCAGTAAGATAGTCATGTTTATTATTATGGGTGGCATGGTGGGTCAGTAGGAGTAATTTGTATTGTATGCGGTAAGGGATGGGTAACCAGTGAATGGATTTCATATAAGGTGTGATATGTTGTCTTGAGTATTTTTTTATCCTGAAAATGGTTCTGATGGCTCTATATTGTAATTTAGTGAGCATTTTGATAGTATGTGCTGGTATTATTATTATTATTATTATTATTATTATTACTATTATTATTATTATTATTATTATTATTATTATTATTATTATTATTACTATTATTATTATTATTATTATTATTATTATTATTATTATTATTATTATTATTATTATTATTATTATTATTATTATTATTATTATTATTATTATTATTATTATTATTATTACTATTATTATTATTATTATTATTATTATTATTATTATTATTATTATTATTATTATTATTATTATTATTATTATTATTATTATTATTATTATTATTATTATTATTATTATTATTATTATTATTATTATTATTATTATTATTATTATTATTATTATTATTATTATTATTATTATTATTATTATTATTATTATTATTATTATTATTATTATTATTATTATTATTATTATTATTGAATTGAATTGAATTGAATTGAATTAATTTTATTACGAATTATATTCATATAATATGAATAGGAAATAAATAAATAAATAATAAAAATAAATAAAACGCAAAACGATATCAAAAATAATTAGGGTAGTACACAAATGCATTAAGGTACAGTGTAACGCTTTAGAGCACATTAATACTATTATTTAGGGTACACTATATCCTAAAAATATAAAATTATAGTTATGTACCCTAGTTATGGTACAATATATAAAAATCGGTAGGGTACAGTACTATATATATTTAAGGGTACACCATATTCAGAAATAGAAAATTAATCAAATGTACCGTAATATAAGTAACGCGCGGGGTGGTGTGTGTAAGGCACAACTATAGTGAAATACAAATATGTGATCTGACGTACACAGAAATGGAAAATTATAGGCTGTGCTTAAATGTGGTAGTTGCGATATATATATATATATATATATATATATATATATATATATATGTGTGTGTGTGTGTGTGAGTATGAATGTGAGTATACGTGTGTTTATGTTTATGTGAGTATTTGTTGATTGAATAAGCTATGCAATATAAGTATTTAATTTTCATAAATAATGTTATATTCACAAATTTGCAATACAATTATATATCACGGTCGTTTTGGAAACATTATCACATTTCTCTATATTATTTAATTATATATATATAGATTAAGTGTCGACACAGGATCCTGTTATCGAGTCTACTCCCACACATACATATATATATATATATATATATACAATTAAATAGACTTTTTTATATAGTAGTTTTATGTACATATTAAATTAAATATATATTAAATCAACAGTAATAAATAATATTTATGTATAATTGAAATTCTCGGAATTAACACCTAATTATGGTTCTTTAAGGTGAAGAACAACCTTCAAACTAAATATTATATAGAAAATAATTTCTATAATCATTTATGTATCATTTCATGTAAATATTATACCTAAATTCTCTATATTTATGATTATAAATGATGTTATAATGATTTATAAATACTAAATCTGTATTTCTTATAATTGCATGACAATATTTCAATAAACTTCGATAGCTGAATGTTAATTTTTAAATACCACTTTACTAAAAACTATAGAACTTTTTTTCTTTTCAATACAACTTTCTATAATTGTCAGTATATTTAGAAAATATATTCAAAAATAAATAATTACATTTTTGTAAACAATATTATCTAATAATTAAACTTTTATTTCTGTTTTACTTCATTTTTAGTTTTGAATTACTCCTATTCTAAATAAAATATGCATATAATAATAAAAACGTAATTATGATAGAATGATGTATAATTAATACATCTGCGTAAAAATGATGTACAGTTTATTATATTTCTTATAAAAATTGCTCAAAAATATGTTAGATTTCTCTATATATATATGTGCTTATATCACTTATATATTATTTTATTGTATATTGATTACCTGATTTATGAAAATATTTATGTTTTTAAAATAACACAATCCGGTATCATTTAGATCATTAATATATATATATATATATAGTTATAAACTAACGAAATAGTAATAATGCCGTCCTGGTCTTCATAAAAGGTATTTTTCTATTAATTCCAGATTTGCAGAATAGACTCCATAATGAGTTAGTCCCAATAGCCCTCATCATACAGCCAGTGAACAGGGACATCTTTGACACTGCTCTCATTGTCAAATTATTCACCTAAATAAATTGTATTATAAAGTTAAATGTTATTATAGTTGGTATTCACATTAGCCTATACATATATTACCATATACATTGCTAGTACATAATATCCGTAAATGATACTATTAATTGAGTAAATATTAATTTAATTCAGTATTATTATCTAATATACTCATAAGTTACATAATACATATATATATATATATATATATATTACATAGTTTACATAGTACACTATGTGTGTGTAATTGTATATGGAATAAATGTGAAGGTTTATACAATGATTAAAACTTATTTTTATTGGTCAATATTATTATATATCTTTAATTTAGTTATTAAAATACATCATTATTGCATATTATATAACCATACGTTATTTGTATAAAAATTCGTGAGATTTGTCTGTAGCTAATAAGTAAAATTTATAATTAAATATTCTAATTAAATTATAGAGTTTTTTTTATAGAAATAATGTTATATTAAATATGATAAATATAAGATAATATATATATATATATATATATATATATATATATATATATATATATATATATATATATATATATATATACAGAGCTGGGCAGTATCGCCGATATAGTATCTATTAAGGCAAAAAATCAGTATCGTAGATACATTTGTATTTGTATTTGTATCTATTATAAAAATTACAAAAGTATTTGTAATCGAAGTATTTGTAATCGTATCTATTAGTCATAAATAGTATCTACGATACGTATCTACTAAGACAATTATTTAAACAGATACATTTTATTAAATAATATATCATTTGGTTATTATATTTATTTTATATCAATATTTTATAATATCATTTTATAAATTAATTTTAATATATATATACATTATATATTTATTTTTTAATAAATATCTTTTGTTAATATTGAAATTAATTCATTGTTAAAAATTATGATATATCAATTATAGTGATTTATTCTCAAAAACCATTATATACATTTATTGAAAATAAAGACATTATTTTGATAATATATTTTATATAATAATTGATTTATAATATAAAATTATATATTATATAGAAATATAAAATCATTTTAATAAATATGATAATTCTAAATAATAATAATTAATAATATATTAATAATTTATTTTTTGTATATTTGATATTTTACTATATTCATGTTTAACATTCGAAAGTAAAGGTCGCTGATTATTTTTAGTTGAAAAATAGTTTATTGTAATAATGTATATTTCTCTATAGTCTGTAATGGCTCATAGTATAATTTAAGATGAAATAAACGCTGGTACACTAAAATATTCATCGTGGGCATCATTAAATGTTAATAAATATCAACAAATGTATTCTATATCATCTATTGAAGAACATTTTATAAGGTGTAAATATTTAATATTTAATTTTAAAGGAGGTATCCCACTAGCAGTATTTCCGGAAATAATGTCCTGAAATATTTGTAGAAAGTTATTTTCTAGCAAGTTAACTACAATTTTAGTGTGTTACCCTCTTACTTTCCGGCAACTTTCCGGAAAAATAGTAACTTTAAAATGGGTATCCCACTACAAATTGCTAGAAAATCACTTTTATAAAACATTTCCGGACATTATTTCTGTATAAAGGGGGTATCCCACTACAAGATTTTCCGGCAACTTACCGGAAATATTGTAACTTTAAAACCATTTTCTATCAAGTTGTAATGGGATACCCAATAAAGTTATTATATTTAGGGCAAGTTGCCGGAAAGTAAGAAGGTTTCCCAGTAAAATTATAGTTAACTTTATAGAAAATAGTTTTTAAGTTAAAATACTTGTAGTGGGATACCCCCTAAATATTCCTTAATATGTACTTTCAAATCGACATAGATGAACATATATATATATATATAAATATAATTTATATCTATATACTATATACATTGTATATAATTATAATGTATTTGTATCTACTAAGATGTATCTACTAAGAAAATTATGTATTTGTAATTGTATCTACTATGATTTTTTTTAAAGTAATTGTAGTAGTATCTATTATAAGAAAAAAGTGTGTAATTGTAATTGTATCTATTATACATTTTTCGAGTATCGTGCCCAGCTCTGTGTATATATATCACATGAAATATATATATTTCATTTAAGACATCACCACTCCTACTAGAGAGTTATGTCATTCCATTAAGCTCTAACCAAACAGATATACCGCCAGTAGTCCTCAGCTGAACTCGTGTGCCGAGAGTAACGCGATACTTCATGGGTGATAATTCAGATATGTAGATACCATATACCATGGTAACCATTCCTCCGGTCATACCTGAGAGGGGATGTACCTAAATGTATAGATATAATATTAAATACATCTGTTTTATCATTTGAATTGTCAGTATCTGAAGAAATATCTGTAGAATAATGTCTACTATTAAGTATTTTATGTTTTTTATATACTTTATATAATTATTAAGTTTATTATAATTAGTAATTTTAAAATTCTAGTAGGTTATGTTATATAATCCGCACAATCTATATTTTATATATTGAATATCACTAGTGCAACTTCTTAGTAGTATATATTGGGACTAATATTATATGAAAAACGATATAATATATTGTATCAATATTTATTCGTAGATTGGCTCATGCACTATATGAGGCAATAATAAATTATTAATACAGTAATATATGGTACTTAAATAAAATATCTGCGATTTTTTAAATAGCATACGTTTTGTACGTCCACAACATTTGTTATTTAAATTAGTTATTTTATAATAGCGTAACTACATATATATAATATATTATAAATATATATCACAATCATATGAATCATCAATATTATGTATATTAAAATAATGTGTTATATTGTATAAATTTAATTATTATATTAATATTAAATATTAGTATGAAATTCATGATATGAATGAATGAATTCAGTTTATAGACAATATCTAAGGAGAATCAGTGAAAGCGATTAGCTTTTTTAATTCTATATCTCCTAACAGTAGTGTAATATCACATTTCATTGAATATACAATTATGGTGCATGATTAATCTTATAATATTATAACAAATGATTACTATATATTTATTCTATTTATAATTACATTTATACAATTACTAATTCGAATAAAAAATTATACATGGGGTTTGTGCGAAGTTTATTTTTTAAATCGTGGAGTTTTTGACTATAATATATTTTAGGAATATTAAAATTATTAATTTATAAATGAAGATTTATATTTAATATTAAATAACAAACAAAATTATTACTTATATATTATATATTATGATATTAAAATTACTAAATTATAATTAGGGGGTGTTCACATGAGCAATCCATATATGGAATCGTCATAGATAAAATGCATAGGAGATAAAATGCATATCCTACATTTTATGAACTTATGATATATTTATATAACTTTTATATATTTTATATATTTCGTACATTCTTTATAACATGATACTGTAATGCATGCATTGTATATATATATATATATATATATATATATATATATATGAACTTATAATATAATATTATAAATATATAGGATAATACACCAAATTATATGAACTTATTATATTATATTATATACGATTTTTATATATAAAGTTTGGAAAAATATACAATTAGTTTAACAATATATTATTTAAGTATACACTTATATGTTAAATATAATAATATAATATAGTATAATATTATATTTAACATATATATATAATATATGAACTTATGATATATAATATACAGTATATTATATACTATATTATAGTTATATCAATGAGATTTGTTGTGCTAGTATAAAATAATTAGTACCATTGGAAAGAGCATGAAAAAATAATATAAGAGTCATATATTAATATTTTGATCAGACACATTAAAAAAAAGTTATAGGTCAAAAAATGGCAAATGTATTAGTATAAAATTAGCCAATATTTAAAATTAGTTTATATAAAGTAGTATATACTAAGTTATTTATACTAAATTAATATATATATATGTATTGATTCAAATGGGTAATAATATAATTACTGTATTATTTTAATGCATTTTGTAATTAAAATTATATTTTATACATTAATTAGTAAAAGGAACTATATATATATATATATATATATATTAAAATGCAGTAGTTATCGATATATTATTGTTATTCTAAGGAAATGTAAATGCCACCATATATTTGTATTATTCGTAATTTTACAAACAATTATTCATAATAATTATTATTAGTTTGCGAATATAAACTACAATCAATAAAAATAACCAGAAAATGAGATTCAACTTAACCAGAATATTTTATTCAAATCCTTTTTAAAATAAACCAGCTAAATAGTTCATCATCCACATCTTCAAAGATAGATTTTGTGTTTGTAGTATTTAGCTTGATAGTAATATAAGTGTAATTATGTTATAGCGGTCAAAATAAATTACAACGCAGGGGAGAGTACTCGAATACCGACACCCAAACAATAAATTACCATAACTTTATTATTTCTCACTTAAATATTTCCAAATTTTATTTATTGTATTTTATTTAAGTATTAAGTAGATATATAATAGCTATTTTAAAATTGAATCTAGGTTGTTTAACTCTGAGATAATAGGGGTGTCGATATTATGTGAAATTAGGGTGAAAGTGTATGCAAATGAATGTTGCTTAGGTAAAAGTTTATAACTGTGTAACAAATTATGAAAAATACTAAAATCTTTTAGGCACATTATAAAATATAATTAGAACTATAAGATGTATTTTAAATATTTAAAATACCTACATTTTTAAATGATTGAGAATCGATATTGTGCTTTAAAAATTTCATAAATTTATTTGTTTGAGTTATAACGAAAAAATAAGTTTTTTGTTTATAATTAAAAAAATATAAATATTAAAAAAAAAATTATACTTATATGAATTATAATTATATTGATTAACATTTCATACATTAATTATTATTTGATTGGAATTATATTTTAGGAGATCTCTAAAGTGTCGATATTACGTGAATGTCGATATCATAGCACTCTCCCCTAATGGTGTTATATTTCTAGTCAGGAAAGAGCTCACATAATCTATACTTGATTTTAAATATATCTCGGACAGAATTATATAAATAATATTAGCAGCAAACCCAAATAAATCTAATCATCATATAGGTATACACGCCTACATCTAAATAACTTGATGCAGAAATAGAAAATTCAACGAACTAGTTGAGGAAACTATGACGAGTACATCCAAATAAGATTTTACGGTTATACTAGGTGACTGGAACGCAAAAGATGGCGAAGATTCTAATCAGATATGGGAAAATGTGTTATGATATTTTTTTTTTGGCTAAACAAACATCCGAGGTAAAAAAAACTACTTAAAAAACATAAACTAGTATCCAACAAGCTATATAACCATACAAAGTAAAGAATAGCTACATGGCACTCACCTGATGGAACAACGTATAATCAGATTAGTACAAACTAGTACGAAAACATACTCTGGAGCTATTATCAATAGAGATCGAGACCATTGTCAACTATAGCAATGGTAGATCAGACCTAGTAGGTAAACCTATTAAAATTAAACTATGTATTAAGAAAAAGGTAATATTAGGAGACTACGATATGACTTAGCTAATCTACGAAACCCAATCATTGCCAATCAATATAAAGAATTACTCGATACTAATACATCACAAATAAATAAAGATTAAACAGATATGACTAAATCACTAACTGATATTGATAAAGTGATACATTCAACATACAGCGCAACTCTAGGTACATTCCAAAAGAAAAACAACCCTGGATCACCTATAAAATCTTAGATATATGTGATAAATGGAGAGTTCAAACTAATCATAAAAAATCAATCCAGATTTAAAAGAGCAACAGGGAAATTAAAAAATCAAAATAAAACTAGATACAAAAACAATTTATAACTACAAATGAAGATATGGCAAGAGGTAGATCAAATAAGAGATCATATAAAATACTTAAAATTATGACAAACCCTACTAAGATAAAACCATGATAATAGAATACCATATCCATAAACTTATTTCTGATAACTTATCCATAGAGAACGAAGTGAAAATATACACGAAATAGTGGCATTAATGCAACTATTTTTCTGCAGGTAAATGTGGTAAAAAATACATACGAAATACACGCATTAATGCAACTATTTTTCTGCAGGTAATGTGGTAAAAAAATACACACGAAATACACGCATTAATGCAACTATTTTTCTGCAGGAAAATGTGGTAAAAAAATATACACGAAATACACGCATTATTGCAACTATTTTTCTGCAGGAAAATGTGGTAGAAAAATACACACGAAATAGTGGCATTAATGCAACTATTTTTCTGCAGGAAAATGTGGTAGAAAAATATACACGAAATACACGCATTAATGTAACTATTTGTATACAAGAAAATGTGGTAGAAAAATACACACGAAATAGTGGCATTAATGCAACTATTTTTCTGCAGGAAAATGTGGTAAAAAATACACACGAAATACATGCATTAATGTAACTATTTTTGTACCATTGTTTACTGGGCATCTAATTTATCATGCATAGATATTCTTCAAA
>OZ025239.1:120786384-120831384 GCA_964019155.1 Osedax fenrisi | reverse complement strand
ATCGATATAAAGAAAGTGGATAATGAATTGAATGTAGTGTATGGCACTATCCGCTACGAGCGCTGCAGTCGAAACCCACTATCTGGCCCACTACTTTTTATTTATAATAATATGTATCTATCATATATATATTGATAATCACTACCAATTTTAATGTACTATCTATACTAAAAATAAAATTATATATTTAAAATACATAATATCAACATTCCTCGTAATTGTGTGTATTTAAATTGAAGATATAATACTATTTTATTGATTTTATTGATATTTATAATTTAAATATATTGATATAGATAGAAGTCACTTTAATCTATTTCGATGAAAAGCCTACTGTTTTAATATTTGACATATATAATATGACTAATATCCAATCAAAATCACTGATACCATTTTGTTAATTTATCGATAAAAGTATCATTCACGTGTCTATCTTTTACATGCATTGCGTGCGTCAATTGCTTATCCACTTTCTTTATATCGATGATATAAATGCATAATAGTATGAGTTTTATGTAAATTGGTTACTATGAATACTTATGAATCACCTTTAGCAGCCTGATCATCTTGTTACATTATTACATGTAAAATCATTCAATAAGCATTACTAATTAATTATAATTATTATAATAGTTATTAAAATAAATATACAAATATAATAGAATTAATAAAATTATAATAAAGTATCAATATTGCATCCTTTTTTATGAGAGCTGATTATTTTGTATTCACACTTTTATAAGATCACTTCTAAATATTATTTAGAGACATATGTTAATGGTCCGGAAGTGACTTGAACCCGCGTCCCACTGCATGCGCCTTAACCAACTGAGCCACAAAGGTAGTATATATATATATATATATATATATATATATATATATAATTTATACATTAAACTAATAACGATGATAATTGGCTAACATCTCAACTTGATATTAAACTAAAAGAATATGTATCATTTAGATAAATAAATTTCTATATTATTTTCTGATAATAATAATTCTTTATTTTATAATTACATAAATAAAAGCTCCATTCTTCAAAATTCTATATCATCTTTATTATATACACTTAACAACATATTGTAACATCTGATGTTGATATGTCGCCTCCCATCTCGACAATGTAGTTCCATATTTAATAATAGTATATATATATACTATTAAATATTGAAAAATCTTGCTATATAATAATTGATAATATAAATAAACATTATTTTGATAATAATATTTATATTGATAATAAACTATTGAATAGATTAGAATGCTATACATTTTTAAGAATGTATATTGATGCTAAACTTAACTGGAAAGCTCACATTGATTATATTTGCAAAAGAGTATCAAAATTCATTGCAATATTACATAAACTCAAATTTTCATTAAGTATAAAATCACTTAAATTATTATATAATGCTTTTATCCTACCTAATCTTAGCTATTGTATTACTATATGGGGTAATACGTATAAATCAAATATAAATAGGATTATTATATTATAAAATAGAGCTATACGTGCTATTTATAATTTACAAAATAGAATTAATACTGATGAATTTTATAATTCTTTAAATTTTTTGAAATTTAAGGATATATATAAATGTAAAACAATATTAATTATGTATGATGTTTTAAATAGTAAATCAACATCTCCATATAAATCTATATTTTGTCTAAAAAAAAATAACTATAGTCAAAGAAGTCAATATAAATTTATAATACCATCATATAGGTTACAAATAAAATATTTTAGTATATTTTATAACGGACCTATATTATGTAATAATTTAGAAAATTCTTTTAAAACATATCTATCAAAATCAGTATTAAAATGGAATTTGAAAAAACGATATATCAATAACTATCTATAATAATATTGTATGTATACACCTATAGATTAATTGAAAGTTTGAATAGACATACATAGGACTCATATATACCTTATATACCTACTCTTGATAACTAATGATAACTCTTTGACTAAGGATACATATTTAACTAATGATAATTATTAATAAATGATAACTATTAAACTAAGGATATTTAACTATAGAATTTAAATAAATATATTTTTAAATATATAAAAAAAACCACAAATAAAATATTTTTTTTTTAACCTTTAAACTTGTTTTTAAAACCTTTAAATTATGTGTATTTTGGTATTTTATTTTTTAATTTAAATTTTCTTGAGGTCTATATAATTAATCTGAAACTTAGTTTAAAAAAATAAAAAATTATTACAAAAAGAAAATTACTTTTTAGTCTTGCTTCTTATTTTTTGTTTGAATTGTGATTTTTGTATACAAATTATATAGTTTACAAACATATTCTTTGTTTTCAAATCTTAGTATAAAATTGGTGATAATAACAATACTTTACTTTTTTTGATAAAGTGTAAAGTTATGAAAAGTTAGTAGGTACTATTTGAATTTACTTATAAATTTTATTTTATTGTAGTGTTGAATTGTAAGTGATTATTTTTGTGTAATGTATTATTATTGTATATTAAACTAAACTTATAAAACTAAGAGATGAGGCAACCGAACTAAATAACGCTAATGAAGACTCAACATTTAAACATGTTGTACATTATAATCGTATCTCAAAAAACCATTATATCACAACGATAAAAGTACCAGACAAACCGGTACAATCCAACGAATCGGGACAATCTTCCGAAACGATAACAGTATAAGCCAACTAATCAGAACAAACTCACAAACCCGCACAATCCGAAGATCAGAGACGAAAATCAGAGACAACTGCCCGCCACTAATGCAGGCAGTACTCATAAATGCCAACTCAATATGTAACAAAACCGATTTATTATTAAATTTCTGTAATCTGAACTCTATCGACATTGCCTTCATCACCGAAACATGGATGCGAGAGATCAATAAGCCTACATAATCACTACCCAAGAAACCAAATTGCAAATATCTAACGTTACGGTAACAGATATTTTTCGACAGAAATGAAACTGTGATTTTGTGGTGTTTCGGTAATAGTTATTCTGCGAAGTAAAATATCGGTAATTTTGCGATAGGGTTACAAACCCTGTTACAATGCGAGGTTACAAATCTTTAATTTTGCGATATAGTTTGTAACCCTGTTACAATTGCGAGGTTACAAATCTGTAATTTTGCGATAGGGTTTGTAATCTTTATATAATTAAAGAATAATTGAAAATAATTTTACAAATTTAATAGTTATTAGAAAAATAATTTATATAATTTAATACAAATATTATTACAAATTATTACTGATTAGGATATTATATGTAGATATTATGAAGCTGTAAATTGGCTGTTAGTTATTAGGATATTATATGATGATATATTGTTAAATTATTTAGAAATGTATACATTTAGGCTAAATTAGGAGGACAACTCTAAAAACGGTTTTACACTTTATTTGGGGAAAAAAATTACACTACTTAAATACTTACTAAAACGGATTAAAAAAACCCTTCTAATTATATGCTAAGTGGTAAATAATGTAATAATAATTATAATGATAATAATAATAATAATGGCCTCCAGCACAGCTGAGTAACGTTAAACACATCTGAACGCAATCAGCGTCGACTGACAATATAATGTGCCAATGTTAAAGTCAGCATGACTACATTTTCACATTATATTCCTTCTGACGGAATATTTTTTCCACAATCTATTAAATACACAATATAATATAAGATTGCATATGGAATAATGATACTAGCATATATCTAAGAGGGCTTCACGGAGATTTATGATAATCATGAAGGTAGCAGAGACAGCTATTGTCATCTCTAAGGCTCCAAGTCATTGATTATCATTGACTGATGTAGTCATCTCGAAGGCAACACGTTACTGGATCATGGACTGCTGTGGATTGAGTGATTTTTATTTTAGTAAATATATATATATATATGGACATCGCAGATGATATTGCATTAGTAAGTGAAGGTATCAACGAAGCACGAGAGATGCTCACTCGAGTCGAAAAATCAGCAAAATGAGTAGCATGAATACAGGTAAAACGAAATACATGAGTTACAATACTAATCAACAGTTTGAAATCAAAGCTATAGATAGGTCAAATCTGAAAAGGGTTGAAGACTTCAAGTACAAAAGGGGCATGGATAGACAGCAGTGCAAAAGAGTTGAAAATC
Source organism: Osedax fenrisi (assembly GCA_964019155.1). Lineage (NCBI taxonomy): Eukaryota > Metazoa > Annelida > Polychaeta > Sabellida > Siboglinidae > Osedax > Osedax fenrisi. The sequence continues at coordinate 120,827,228 of OZ025239.1, read as the reverse complement.
AGAAAAGCGCTTGCTTGGAGAATATGTCATCAAAGGAGGAATATCTGAAAATCAACTTTTAGTAGGAAACTAAAACTTAGACTCATACACACCACAGTTTAATCGGTTATGCTTTACGGATGTGAGACTTGGACCCTCACAAAAACACTACTCAAACAACTTGATGGCACATATACTCGAATTCTAAGAATGATATTAAACGTACATTGGTCTCAGAAAGTTACTAACGAAGTACTGTATGGGCTATAGAAAGAATATCTACAAAGATCAGACGTCGATTCTAAAAGTTAACGTTACTGGATTTAGTTCTTTTGGAACCTACTCATGGAACTAGAAGATGGGGAAGGCCACCAGATAGCTTCATCAGGAATCTGGAGTGCGAAACTGGTATATCGGCGAGCGAGATGAGAGTAGCTATAATGAACCATGATGTTTCGAGAACTTTTACTGTCCGGGAAACAATAATCCCGAAATAAGCATATAATAATAAATATATAGTTGATATAGTATAAATATTTGCTAACATAGTTGTTATCTCGAAGGTGAAAGTATATGGACTGCCGTGGTTCATCTTGAAGACGTCATGTCAATGATAATCACAGGCTGCCGTTTTCATCTAAATGGATATATAATATATATAAATAAGGTTATAAGTAAACTTATATATTTAATATAAAGTAATAGGTTTGTGTATAGATTTTGATACATATATGTATTAGCTCTCATTATAATCTGATTGTTTTAGCATAAGAGTGGCTTTTAAGATAATAAAATAACAACAATATATACAAATGAATCATAACTGATAAACATATGACCACTTATTTAATTACTAAATGATACTGATATGCTAGATTATATGATGAAGATATATTTTATGTATTATAACAATATAACTTATAACGCTTTGACAGTGTATAGTAGTCGTTTATTTCAAAATACGGGTTCCGTTTCTAACAACCAATAACCACTTATATATTTACATATACATTTCTATAAAGAAACATACATCAAGCTTGCCAATGAAATATGATAACTAAATACAAAATATTTACCTACAATATTAGTAATTTATAAGATTAAATTACAATATAATGTCCCAATATAAAAGTTGGCATGACTACATTTTCTCATTGCATTCCTTCAGGCGGAATATTTATTCCATGATCTATTAAATACACACTATAATATAATATTGCATATGGAATAATGCTACTAGCATGCATCATGGAAATGCTGGAAGGTACGTTGATCAGTTGGTATCTAATGAGGCTTCACTTAGATTATATGGTCATTACGAAGGCGTCACATACTATTATTATCTCTAAGGAACCATGTCATTAATTATTACGGAATGCTGCTGTCATCGTGAAGGCGATACAGCACTAAATATCATGGCCTGCTGTTGATGAATTAAGTTTATATTTAATCAAATATATAATTGAAAGTATAAATATTCAGTATAAATACATCTCAAGTGAAAGGTCATGAACTGATGTTGTCATCTCTAAGGCACCCGTCATTGAATATCACAGATTACTGTTGATGTATTGATTTTTTATTTAATAAAATATATAGTGAAAGTATAAATATTTACTAAAGTTATTTTCATCTCAAGTGAAAGGTCATAGGCTGATGTTGTCATCTCTAAGATACCCGTCATTGATAATCACAGATTACTGTTGATGTATTGATTTTTTATTTAATCAAATATATAATTGAAAGTATAAATATTTTCTAACGTTATTGTTATCTCGAAATAGAAAGGTTACGGAAAGATATTGTCATCTCTAAGCTGGTATCATAGAAGGCGGACACATCTTCTGGGTTAATATCAAAGGTGTTACATCACTGAATATCATGGACTGCTGTTGAATGATTTATTATTTTAAGCAAACATATCTATATACGACTATAATCGAAATATATAGTAGAAATAGTCATAAGTATAAAGTAGTAATATTTTCTAACTATTTGTTATCTCGAAGGCGAAAGTATATGGACTGCTCTTGTTCATCTTGAAGGTGTCATGTCAATGATAATCAAGGATTGCTGTTGCAATATAGATGGATGTATAATATATAAATAAGATTATAAGTAAACTTATATATTTAATATAAATTAATAAGTAAATCTATAAATAGGTAAAATAAAAACTTTAATTAGAGTTTAGAGTTTTTGATATATATATTTATATGTATAGCTCTGGCTATAATCTATTTATATATATACATATGAATGATATAACTGATGAAAATATGACCACTTCTGTAATTTCTAAATGACACAGTAGCCGTTGATTTCAAAATGCGGGTTTTATTTCTAACAACCTATATTCACATATGTTTATAAACAGAACATAAGTCAAGCTATCAAAAAAAATAAGATAGATAAATTCAAAATGTTAACTACATTATTTTATTATTGAATAAGTAACTTATAGGATAATATAATCACTACCAATATACTGGTTCTAACCATAAACATAGTCATACCCACATATTCCACACTTTGAAATCATAGGCTACATTGCTAGAATAAATATACTATATTTAATATATACAATGTCATAAGAATATGCATTGTGTAATATGAATTTACTGACTGTAAAACACAAATATATAGTTGGTAATATAAATGTAAATACTACGTCATATGAATATATCATAAAAGTAATTATACCTATATAATATAGGAGAATAAAAATAGGATTTTAGCACAAATATGTATGATAAAATATATAAACATATTTAATATTAAATATTGTACTCAAATTATCAATAAATTATAAAATATATATATATATATACCTACCCAAGCAACCAGAAACTAGTTGCCGCAACGTAACATTATAGGTCAAATAATATGTTCCACTAGGTGGTCGAATCATAGGTAGTTTGTGAGCTGTGAAACGGTTTCCTTTTACATACAAAAAATCAATAGTGGAACGTATTATTTTACCCATAAATAAACACCTAGTGGAACGTATATTTTTACCCATAAATAACACTTAGTGGAACGTATATTTTTACCCATGATTAAACACCTAGTGGAACGTATATTTTTACCCTTAATAAACACCTAGTGGAACGTATATTTTTACCCATGATTAAACACCTAGTGGAACGTATATTTTTACCCTTAATAAACACCTAGTGGAACGTATATTTTTACCCATAAATAAACACCTAGTGGAACGTATATTTTTACCCATACACAATACAAAAGAAACGTAAAACAATTCATTCATTTATTACAAGGAACAATACACAAAATACGGATATGATATAACACGTGAATAATATATATAATAATAAACTGGGAATGCAAGGGTATATTTATAATGATAATAATATAAGTATGAATACATATATGATCATATATGATTATAATATACATATATAGTATATAGTATGCGAATATAGAAGTTTCTGTTCATTAAATAGCACAGTGTATAATTCCAGATATATATATATACGAAATTCACGAAGACGATACCGGATCCTAGAGATGATCTTTAACATATTCATGGAGATATTCACCATAGCCAAGCAGGAAGATCATCTTGTTTATTCTGAAATTATAAATTGTATATTAATATAAATCAATTATGATGACACAATCATATGTATATGTGTATACTGTAACTAGTTGTATATAATGAATAATAGACTAGCTGGACCATACAAGTTCAAACAGGTGCAAGGTATCGTGTGGTACATTTATCCCTTAGCCAATCAGGGACACCTGCGTTCCCTAGGCACACACGCAGTGCGTGCGTCAACCTACTTCCTAAAGCAGTACACATGTTACATAATGGGACGTCCGATATCTAGTTCGTTAGCATAATATGGAACGTTCCATTATGCTAAGCTGTACAGACTGGTCCATTACGGATAGCAACATGATATATATATATATATATATATATATATATATATATGTATATATGGCTATACATGACGGGCGGCATACTTTATAAATGAACATCGTGTGTAGGAGGTAATTTACAACTGAATATAGGTGTATGTTGAACCAATGGTGGTTTTAGGTAGAGGTGTGACTATTACAGGAATCAGGGGTGAAGATGAGGGTATCATTGGTAATGGCAAGGTCGTCATTTTATACTATAACTTACATATATGCGAATTTATATACGCTTAGGCATATCATGTACACCCTATTACTAAATATATATACGAATATAATTATATCAACATAACAATATTTAACATGTGTACTATATTCATAGAGCTAGAGAGAAACTTTCTCTCTAGTTCTGTGACTATATTGCATCATATTGTATATTAATCTAGGTCATCAGGGGATTAAAATTAGACAAAGGCCGGTAATAGTTTATATATAAATTTTACATAATTACACACACATACATGCACAACGTATGCATTGCACGTACTATGTATAGTTATATAAGTATATATATATATATATATATATATATATATATATATATATATGTATGGATGTATACATTAAATACTAACTTCTGTATCTTGACTATTCAATTTGTCGGACTAGAAGCTGGCAAACAAGTTTAGATACATGGCATTCACGAAGACGATACTGGAGGCGATCACGGATAGCATACGGAGGACGTCTAGGGCGGTAACGGAGATGATCTTGAACATATTCATGAAGATATTCATCTAGCCAAGCAGGAAGAAAACTACTGATGATCTTAATTATCCTGAAATTATAAATTGTATATTAATAAATCAATTATCATGACACTATAATATTTATATGTGTATACTAACTTCTAACTTATGCATCTCGACTATTCAATTTGTCGGACTAGAAGCTGGCCAACAAGTTTAGATACATGGCATTCACGAAGACGATACCGGAGGCGATCCCGGATAGCATACGGAGGACGTCTAGGGCGATAACGGAGATGATCTTGAACATATTCATGAAGATATTCATCTAGCCAAGCAGGAAGAAAACTACTGATGATCTTAATTATCCTGAAATTATAAATTGTATATTAATAAATCAATTATCATGACACTATAATATTTATATGTGAATACTAACTTCTAACTTCTGCATCTCGACTATTCAATTTGTCGGACTAGAAGCTGGCCAACAAGTTTAGATACATGGCATTCACGAAGACGATACCGGAGGCGATCCCGGATAGCATACGGAGGATGTCTAGGGCGGTAACGGAGATGATCTTGAACATATTCAGTAAGATATTCATCTAGCCAAGCAGAAAGAAAACTACTGATGATCTTAATTATCCTGAAATTATAAATTGTATATTAATAAATCAATTATCATGACACTATAATATTTATATGTGTATACTAACTTCTAACTTATGCATCTCGACTATTCAATTTGTCGGACTAGAAGCTGGCCAACAAGTTTAGATACATGGCATTCACGAAGACGATACCGGAGGCGATCCCGGATAGCATACGGAGGACGTCTAGGGCGATAACGGAGATGATCTTGAACATATTCATGAATATATTCATCTAGCCAAGCAGGAAGAAAACTACTGATGATCTTAATTATCCTGAAATTATAAATTGTATATTAATAAATCAATTATCATGACACTATAATATTTATATGTGTATACTAACTTCTAACTTATGCATCTCGACTATTCAATTTGTCGGACTAGAAGCTGGCCAACAAGTTTAGATACATGGCATTCACGAAGACGATACCGGAGGCGAAACCGGATAGCATACGGAGGACGTCTAGGGCGATAACGGAGATGATCTTGAACATATTTACATGTAAATATTGGCGTTATTTTTGAAGATACTAGGATGCCCTTACAAAATATTGTTAAACATTTTTCAAAGTTTTAAAATATATTTTATTTATAATAATTAAGTGGCTGTATACTGGTATATAGTGATACTAAATAAATCGTGTATATATATATTTTAATGTATATTAATGCTGTAAAATTTAAAATACTATATTAATTAATAATTATTAAAATAATATATAATTAATAATTAATAATATACAATTAATTGTTATTAATTAATAATAAATATTGATAAATAATTATTAATTAGTAAATTATAATTGAATAATTATTAGAATAATATATAAATAATAATTAATAATATACAATTAATTAGTATTACTTAATAATTATAATTGAATAATAGTATACATAGTATAATATTTATAATATAATATTTTGTATATTATATACTTAATATACCATATATGGTTACACGCATATCTGTGTATGTACATCGTACACTGTACACATGTTTTTATATGTGAATATAAATGAATAGTAATCAAGCAAGCATTGTATAATTATAATCCCTTGCTGACCTAGATAACTTTGTGCATAGTAAATTATCTTATGATCATTATTCATGTTTCACTGAGTCATAGTTAAATATAGAATATTCACCTAACTTATAAGTTATAGCGCTATAGAGCGTAATAATCATTAATAGAATAATATAATAGAATAATATATAAATAATAATTACTAATATACAATTAATTAGTGTTACTAAACAATTATTATTGATAAATAATTATTAAGATAATATATAATTAATAATTATTAATATATAATTAAGTGGTATTAATTAATAATAAGTATTGATAAATAATTATTAATTAGTAAATTATAATTGAATAATTATTAGAATAATATATAAATAATAATTAATAATATACAATTAATTAGTATTACTTAATAATTATAATTGAATAATAGTATACATAGTATAATATTTATTTGTATATTATATACTTAATATACCATATATGGTTACACGCATATCTGTGTATGTACATCGTACACTGTACACATGTTTTTATATGTTAATATAAATGAATAGTAATCAAGCAAGCATTGTATAATTATAATCCCTTGCTGACCTAGATAACTTTGTGCATAGTAAATTATCTTATGATCATTATTCATGTTTCACTGAGTCATAGTTAAATATAGAATATTCACCTAACTTATAAAACTTATTAAAATAATATATAATTAATGTTATTAATTAATAATAAGTATTGATAACTAATTATTAATTAGTAAATTGTAATTGAATAATTAATAATTATTAAAATAATATATAATTAATAATTAATAATATACAATTAATTAGTATTACTTAATAATAATTATTGTTAATAAATTAGAATTGAATAATTATTAAAATAATATATAATTAATAATTATTAATATACAATTAATAATTATTAATATATAATTAATTGTTAATTAATAATAAGTATTGATATATAATTATTAAAATAATATATAATTAATAATAAGTATTGATAAATAATTATTAATTAGTAAATTAGAATTGAATAATTAATAATTATTAAAATACTATATAATTAATAATTAATAATTTTACAGCACTAATGTATATATATAAATATATATATATATATATATATTTATGTATATATATATATATATATATACATATATACATTTATATATATATATATATATATATATATATATATATATAATAGTATTAATAGTTGTATGTTATCTATAGATATTATAATTATAACTTATATATATATATATATATATATATATTCCCATATAATGTTTATATTATATATGTATAAATATTATAATATTTATTTGTATATAATATACTTAATTTAATATTTGTATACTATATATATATATAATATATATTATATATTATAATAAATAAGTTATATTAAATGATCAAAATAATAATGTATTTATTGTAAAATTATAGGTTAAAGATTGTTATTAATTTGTATTTGCCTAGTTGTAAAACAGTTGTAATTTTATAATAATGCATAATACATATTTACACATGTTAAACATAATTTGACACTTTGATATTATATATAATATATAGTATAATATGGTATAATATAGTATAATATTAATATGATTATTTTATAAATTTCTAAAAAAATGCCTTATGTTAAAATATTATGTTTTAATATATTTTTATAAATAGTTTTACAAAATTGAGTAAAAAATGCCTTATATTAAAATATTAAGTTTAATTACTAATTATATATACGACTTGAATGCCGATTTATAATATACATGTAGTACTAATGGTATATGTATATTATAACAGGATATATTACTACTTATTAAATTAGTACTGCAGTAAACACATTCATTTTGAATGTATTTAAATTACTACTGGTATATGTATGCAAGGTTATTCATTGTTATACAATTACAACTGAGCAACAACATATTAATAACAATCTTTAAAACCTAAATTTGTACTATAAATACATTATTATTTTGAATATTTAATATCAATTATTGATTATAATATATAAATTATAAAATATAATATATATTATATATATTATATATATATATATATATATATATTTATATATATAGTATCAAACTATAAAATTAAGTTTATTATATACAAATAAATATTATAAAATTACAACTGGATTACAACTGGATTACAACTGCGTTTTAGTATTAATTACCCATAATATTAATATATAATTATGCATAAAGGACATAGAGCTAGAGAGCTTTTCTCTAGCTCTATGATAAAGGATAACACTTAACAATTATATAAGTATATATGTTTATATTTAACAATAAGATTATTATATTACCTTATTAAATCAACTCGTAGTATATATGATATATACTTTACATATTTGTACGTTGTCTTTAAAGGAAGTAGAATAAAAGGAAGTGTAAATATAAGGAAATAAATAAACAATACCGTTAATTTCAATTTTCGCGCCATACACGATGACCTGCGAAGTATATGATGCAATGGGTGATGCAATTGGCGACGCCCTTTGGGCGTGTCTTGTCGTAACGCTTAATTGCATACATTATCACGACATGTATGCTATGATACAATCGTGTTATTCTATGTACATATATTTATATATATGTGGTAGAACAACTATGTAATATCTATGTATATCTATAATATATGTGTGTGTGTGTTTGTGTGTGTATCTGTGCGTGTGAATATACATATATATATATATATATATATATACTATACTATACTATAGTATCAAAGTATAAAATTAAGTATATTATATACAAATAAATTTGATAAAATTACAACTGGATTACAACTCCGTTTTAGTACATCCCATACTATTAATATATAATTATGCATAAAGGATATAGAGCTAGAGAGTTTTTCTAGTAGTACTACTTTTCTCTAGCTCTATGATAAAGTATAACACCTATCAATTATATATGTTATATTTTTATATTTAACAATACTATTTTATATTAACTTATTAAATCAACTTGTAATAAACAATCTAAATATTGATAAATTGTCAATATATGAAGTTTAATACATAGGAAGAATTATCAAATAATTAAGTAATTAATCAATACCGTTAATATCAATTTTCGCAATTTTCACAATAACACACTCATTGATATAAAGAAAGTCACTTTCTTTATATCGATGAACACACTTACCTGCGCACTGGGTGTGGTGGCTGACACAATTAGCGTGACTTTTCGTAATGCTTCATTTCATACAGTATTTACGACATGTATGATATGATACATTCGTGGAATGCTATGAACCTCTATTTATAGATATGTAGTAGAAAAACTAGAAAATATCTAATATTTATTACGTATTAATTAATCATATTATTTATAGTTATTTTACCTAATTATATCTTATATACATATTCCATTATAATAATGTATATTTACAAACTAATGAACTAATTAGTGCATTAGTACTTTAATGTGGGATGTGAAATAAATCACAGAAATATTAAACAGAAATAAGTGTATAAATTAACACTAATAGGTGGTATATATATATATATATATATATATATATGTTTGTGTATGTGTGTGTATGTGTGTGCGTATGTATATATTATACAATTATATTGATATATAATTCTATTAATAATAATTATTATTGATAAGAGATATATTTTATAAAATATAATATTTCACTATATGTATCGCTGTTGTAATATCCAATGTATTTATTTGACTTATACAATTGTATATATTAATATACAATTTTGAATATATATTGAATACATAAATTAATGATATCCAAAGTGTTTATTTGACCTATACAATATACAAAATTGGAACATACATTGAATACATAATATATTCATATCCAAAGTGTTTATTTGACCTATAAAATATACAAAATTGGAACATATATTGCATAAATAAAATAATTATATCCAAAGTGTTTATTTGACCCATAATATATACACTGGTGGAACGTTGTTATATATTTTACGTTGACGCGCAACGCGTTTGGTTGCTTGGGTATAGATAGTCTATTAGATACTTATATATTTACTATAGTAATATAATACTATATTATATAATCACTATATAATTTAATAGTGTATTACATATGGATACCCATGATCTCGTACGAAGTGATCTTGATTTCATCAATATTGGTGATCTTGCGCAATGTTAATTTATATAATTATTTATAAATAGTAGAATATTGGACACAAAATCATCAAACCAAATTAAAACACTCCAAACGTGATCACTGATAACCTTACATATTATATAGTATATAATATAGGTTAATTAATATTAATATTTAAAAATAGAATCGGGTGAGTGCTCTAAATAACACAAGTTACGGTTTTAAATAGATCGCGAAATTTGGTATACATTTTATAATTTTATAATTATTATACTTTCAAAGTAACTTTGATATAAATATATATATATATATATATATATATATATATATATATATATATATATATATATATATATATATATATATATATATATATTTATAAATATAGTATACTATTATTAATTATTATAATTATACCTATAGGTATAATCATTATACTAATCATGGTATATTATAATGAATAAAATATAATACAAATTAATAGAATATATATTTATAGTAGAAATTTCCTACTATTAAATATATTTAATATAATATAATATAATATTATTATAATAATTCAATCATATAATATATGTAAAATAATAATATTTATGAACATATAAAATGTATACGCAATTTAGTGATCTATTTAGAATCATCTCTTTCATTATTTAAAGCTCTTACGCGATTCTAATTTTAAATATATACTTCTACAACTCTGACAACACAAGTTATACATGTATAACGTAATTAAGTTTATTATAAATAATTACATTATGTAATACATATGCATAAATAAATAAAAATATTGACTATAATATAGCTATAGACTATAGTATAGTACTAGTTGACTATTATAATTAAATTTAATTTAATATTATTATAATGATTATCGATATTGTTAAAAGGGATACAGGATAAGCAGGCCACCGATATATTTAAGAGTTCAAGTTGGGCGGTCTTACTAATATATAAGAGCCGCCCATCGATGTCAATATATGTCAGTCGTGTAAATATGTTACGCTTGATTTCACACGCTAAAATATTCCATACGAGTAACATACGTACGGCGTACGCTGCTTATGTGTATTATCATATTAACACAAATACACAAATATATATTATATATATGTATATATATATTATAATATGTATAATAATATATCCATCGATATGTTATCCGTTATAGTAACTGTACAATTAAATATTTGTTAATAAATTTGAATTTTAATTAAATTTTAATTTATAATATTAGAAAGTATTTGAATATAATTTGAATATGTTACGTACACATGAGATCGATATAGTTTTAGAATGTCCGTTTAATTTCAAGTATAACCAATGGATTATATATGTATAATAATATAATCCATCGATATTTTATTCGTTATAGTAACTTTTATAGTATAATTTCTAATAGTATAAATTCAAATTTAATTCAAATTCAAATTTATTAAAAAATATTTAATTGTACAGTTACTATAACGGATAACATATCGATGGATTATATTATTATACATATATAATATATTGATTCTACTTGAAATTAAACGGGCATTCTAAAACTATATCGATATCATGTGTACGTAATATAATCGAATTATAATTGAATAATTTCTAATATAAATTAAAATTTAATTCAAATTCAAATTTATTAACAAATATTTAATTGTATAGTTACTATAACGGATAACATATCGATGGATTATATTATTATACATATAATTATAATATATATATAATATGTATTTTTGTATTTGTGTTAATATGATAATACACATAACCAGCGTATGACGTACGCCGTACGTATGTTATTCGTATGGAATATTTTAGGGTGTGAAAGCAAGCGTATAGTATATTAGTGGGACCGCCCAACTTGAACTCTTAAATATATCGGCGGCCTGCTTCTCCAGTCACCGTTAACAGTTTCAACCTTGGGTTTCAACATTAAACCGAACGTTTTAATAATTATTATTATAATAATTATGATAAAATAAAGTTAATAAATTATTTAGTAAATACAATTAAAATAATTATTATTTTATGAAGGATATTAAATATCGTATTATAATTTATAATACGATTGTTATAATGTAACATTATAAAATTATTAAATGTTATAATTTATAATAAATTATTATTAAATAATACGATATTTAATATCCTTCATAAAATAATAATTATTTTAATTGTATTTACTAAATAATTTAGTTATAAATATAATGTATATATTATATATATATATATATTCTATGAGTTATTTAATTATGATAATACACTTTATTTTATCATAATTATTATTAAAACGTTCGGTTTCATGTTGAAACTTTTAATAATTATAAATAAATTTATTTTTTAAATAACTAAAATACTAAACTAATATATAGTTACAACGGTATATATATACAATATATTAATATAGAATATAATATTATGTCTACTTACTATTTTGTTGAGCCACTTTATTGTATTAGAAATTGAATTCAATGGTATAGGAATACTTTAAATTACAATTTAAATTTTAAATTATATAATAATATAGTGTTAATAATCTTTGTATATTACAGAATACAGTATACAAACAGAATTATTTAAATGCATATATCTGTATTTTACATTGTAAACTATAAATCTATGGTGAAACACATCTTATGCTATCTATGTATATATATCCATATATTTATAGTTTATATTTTAAAAATATATGTATACTAGCCGTACCCGACTGTTTATTATAAAATGTATGTAGTTTATTATGAGGATATTACCATAATGCTGTTATGAGACTATTATGAGTCTATTTTTATATAATTTATGAGGACATTGTCATAATGTTGTTATGAATCTATTATGAGGCTGTTTTTGTTCGTAAGATCCTATTATGAGGCAGATATGAAGCATCGATGTAAATAAAAGTTTATGTATTTACATCGATGGTATGAAACTGTAATTTAATAATATGCTTTTTAAGGCTGTTATGTTGTTATGAGGATGCTATAAGGCTGTTAATGTTTGCTGGGTATATATATTGATGTGATTATCAAGAATAACTCGTGTAACCTGATAACAATATAATTCGTTACAACTAATTATATTTTATAATATTATATATATATATAATATAGACTTATAATATGATCTGTAACCATATATAAATAAGGGTTACGAGTCTAATATGGTTTGTAACTACATGTTACATCGCATATTAGACTTCTAATAGGATATGTAACATATATAAATAAGAGTTACGAGTCTAATAGTGATTGTAACCACAATGTTACACCGCCTATTAGACTTCTAATAGGATCTGTAACAATATATAAATAAGGGTTACGAGTCTAATAGTGATTGTAACAAATGGTTACACCGCCTATTAGACTTCTAATAGGATCTGTAACAAGGGTTACGAGTCTAATAGAACTCGTAACCATTAATGGTTATTTGAATTCCACTTTTGGTTTCTTGGGTACTATCGGCAACACCCTATCATTTTGTTAATTTCCCTAGAACCGGTAGAGGTGGTGGTTTAGGTATTATATATCATTCAACAATCACTATATCTACACTGAAACATATTGTAACAACATCTATGATATTGGTTATCTGTATAATCACAAGAAGATATCATCCAGCCATCAAAGTTTTCATTATTTATCGACCTCCTAACCTAGATTTAAAAAATTGTATAAGTGACTTCATAGAACATGTAACACCAAACACAACTCAAAATACAATCATCCTCGGATACCTCAACATCCACGTCAACAAAATCAAGCGTCAAGTACTGATTTCCTCGATCTATTGGAGAATAACAATTTGAAACAACATATTGATTTTCCCACACATACATGTGGAAATATCCTCGATCAAATCATTACTAGAACAAATAATACTATAGCATCAGACTTTGAACAATCAATTATTTTCTCAGATCATTATGCTATTACGTTTTTAATACATTCATCAAAACCATCACAAGCAAAGAAAAACATCAGCTATAGAAAACTATCTTCTATTGATATGGATAAATTTAAAGTTAGCGTTGCAAACTCACTCTCTAACTCAACTGGCACTCACTCAATTGAGATATTTAACTACAGTCTAAGCGAAAAATTAAATATATTTGCCCCATTGAAATCACTAAACATCACTGAAAAATATAAACATGAATGGTACGATGAAGAATGTTCGAACAATAGAAGACATCTTAGAAGTTTCGAACGAAAATACCGCAAATCTAATACCATCAAGAACCTTGCATCATTCCGACAATTACAATGCCAACATAATCACCTGTTACAGAAAAAAAGATCCAATTACAACCTTCAATCGATCACAGACGCCGGCAGAGATCAGAAAAAGTTATTTAAACTCGCCAATGATCTACTAGGTAGAAATTGTAAAAATAAATTACCAAATAATGAAACTGACTTGAATTTTGCACAGAATTTTAGTTCATTTATTAATAGTGGTAATTTACACATATTAAATTATCACATAGTGAATATAAATATATACTACTATACCAATATGGCTGATACACACTGTGCACAATGTAATGAACCCACTATTATAGAATATACTACATGCCTGTGTAATATAAAAATTCATTATGAATGTTTATACCCATACAAAAGTCTACCAAAACCTTGGGTATCAAGCAACCCAGTTAAAAAGAATGTAACATCCCTAATAGAATCAATTTCATTTCAATTCATATGCAATAACTGTTCTAATCTGAAAAAATCTTCCCCAATACCCAAATCACCCTTACCACCTATAGTTTCTCCATTAAATGACATTAATACAATAACAGAACTGATCATAAATATAAACTGCCGACTTGATAAACAAGATAAAATACTTACCAATATCACTGAACTACTGAAAACAACTCACTATAACTCACAGACCCGAACTCACTTTCCCGCTACTAATACAAATACATATCAAGCACACCCTCACATCTCCCACTCACACCCTACTCAAACTATAGCTTCCTCTTCCAGCTCCCGTCATCGAACACAACCCAATACTAATGCAAAAGCACCTCCCCTGCTGAAAAACGATTTTGTTTTATCAAACTCTATTGTAATTGAACACCTTACTCCCAGTCAAAGTACGAAAGTTTTCCTAAATGAATTTTTATCATATATTCATATATCCCCTGATACTATTCTATCCTATAAGATTGCCAAGTCGATTGCAATCATTATTTTTAAGTCAAATCAATGTTATCAGGCATTCATAGCAAACCTATGCCATACCAGAAACAATCTACGCTACTCTAATCTTTATTTAGCGCACCTATTCCGAAATGACACGTGGTAGAATAATCTATCACGCTTATAAAGAACATCTAATTCCATCAAATGTAAAATGTACATTTAATAACAAAGCGAATATATTTGAATTAAGACCAACTCTAAATAACTCAATAAAGATCGATTGGAACTCAGAAGCAATACACATATCCGAACTAAACTTTAACAAATGGAAACTATCCTACGAACATTATCTTATTATATTTATATATATAGATAGAATTATACTTATACATACACATACTTTGCTCCATACACTTTCTATCGAAACATTGCCCATCGTAGATTCTGTAGTTAATATCCAGAATGTCGACCTAATAAACAATGAAAAGAAAGACGATAAAGAAGAAGATAAATAATGTATAGAATTTATAGAATATATGACAATTATATATAAATTACTAAATATATATTGTAAAAATAACAAACAAAATGTTAAACTTAATTTACTTAAAATAATAACACCTCACCCATGCATCCCCTACCCTTACCTCTTACACATACCTCTAATACCATTACTCCTCTACTCTTATCTTACTACCATTACCTCTCCTACCTTTACCCCCTTACCCTTCCCCCTACACTTACCTCTCCTACCCTTACCCCATACTCTTATCTCCCTACCATTACCCTCCTAACCTTACATCCCCATTCCCTTACCTCCCCTATCATTTCATCCCCTGCACTTAACTCCCCTACCCTCACCTCTCCCACCCGTATCCCCATATGCTTATCTCCCTACCCATATCCTCCTAATCTTACCCCCTACCCCTCCCCACCATCATTAACAATACAGTAACCATTGTATACTGTGACCTCAAGTAGTCAGTATATCCGTACCTCATTAACCATACCTAGACCTCATCCACGACCCCTCGTTGAGCCCTCAGACTATGGCCCGAAGTAAGTGAGGGAGCGTATCCTTACCTCCCTCTCCTCATCATTAACCTACCTCGACCTCTAACCCCTCCTCAGACTATGGCCCGATGTAGTGAGGGAACGTACCCGTGATACATACCAATACTTGCCACCGTCTCAGCTGTAGTTGTGACCAGGTCACCTGCTGCTATGAGGTTCGTCATGGCTGCAACGACTGGTCGCAACCATGGCAACCAATATTCCTGCGGGTCTCTACACTACGAGAATGGTTTGCCTCTCAATGTTTAATATAACTATTTGCAAACATCATTATAACTTATATACGAAATGCTGTATTACTATTATTTAAGTGGCTACATAAACTTATTATTTATTATTTTGTTTGTTATGATTATCGATATACACATCGTATCACTAAGAAGTGGCTCTCATCTCTTTTGACTCTGATGAATGTGCTATAATTGTGACATTAAAATATTTAAAACTTATTATGTCTCGAAAACATAAATTATGGAAAGAAATTAGTGAATTATGAACTAGACAACTTTTAATATATACTAAATTATTAATTACCTTCCTATATGTCATGTTGAAATTTGTTCCTTGAAACTCGCTTATTAATAACCAAATTTCATCATAGTAGATTAATAATATTAATTAGAGAAACAATTAATCCGTCATATTTTTACAAGTTTTTAGGGTTTTTCTATAGTTTTCCCTATAGTTTTTGTGGTGTTTCAAAAAATATTCAATATAGCAATACAATTATAAATTAATCATGTAGTTGAATTAATATATTAAATATTATTATATAGATATATTATATTATATTATAATAATAAAGTATTTAAATAATTAATGAAATATAATCAGTGATTCATTGACACTTCTCGTTTAACTTTCCAAACTCACAATTTCAATATTTTTCCTAAATTTTATTTTTTATTCCGCATAAACTGCCTGTGTGGCTCAGTGGCTAAGGCGTCAGACACACAAGCAGTAGGGCAAGGGTTCGACCCTCGTCCGGACCATTAATTAATTTTACAAAATAGGTCTTAAAATATTATTTAGAAGTGATCTTATATAATTGTGTATAAATAAATGATCGGCTCTCGTTAAAACCATGGATGCCTTAACATGAGAGCGGCTTCGAAGGGACATTAGAGCCATATATGGTTATAAGTGAAAACTTCATCTAAGTTCCTGGATGGGATGAAAGGACTCCACCAAATAAAAATAACAATAACAATATTTTTACTCTTAGAATGAATCAAAATTATTAAATAAGATATAATATATTGAATAATACACAATATATAATAAATATATTGAATAATAAATAATTTATTTAAAATTGTATTTCATTAATTTGTTGATATACAAATTTCATAATCATTACTAGATCTAACATTATTGTATTACTAGATAAGAGAATTATTAACATGTACAGCGGTCCATAGCAGTGTAAGCAGGTGATTCAGGCGGGACCACATTCCTCCTAGCTATCCTCCTTTCACATTACTTATCCAACCTATTGTTCATTGTATGAAGCATGTGAAGAAGCTTTTCAATTGATCACACAGTTAATGCAGGCAAATGTATCCTCAGTAAGAACACTATATATGATATGGTATATATTCTATATATTTTATATAATATATATTCTATAATGTATATAGTAAATTATTCAGTACATGTATATAGTATATATTACACTATAATACATACATATATGTACTACATTTTAATGTAAATAATATAAATATAAATTTTCATTATTTAAATATCGATCATGATTATGAATTGATGAATCTCTTTACGAAACAGTGTTATCATTAGTGAATATTCATTAAGGGATATCGCAATTATAATCAAATAATTGCATTAAAATCGCGCTATTCAATGTATAGAGATAGTATATACATTACTCAGTATAAAGCTCCGCACACAAAAATCGATTCAATTAATTCTATTGATTTTTTTTGTGATATACAGAGGAAATATAAAGCTACAACAATATGCAGCCTTATTTTTACATTTCAATATAATTTATATATAAAAATAAATAAAAGGATATATTTTTGTATAATATTCCATAGAAAATAGTCTTATATAGTTTTGTATAGTATTTAGTATAGTAATATGTTGTAAATTACTATATTTTACTGTATTCAGAAGATAAGTATTATGTATAATGTGTGTATAATGTTATGTATATACATTAGATTTTTCAGTACATTATTTGTTATTCTATT
Organism: Osedax fenrisi; assembly: GCA_964019155.1. NCBI lineage: Eukaryota > Metazoa > Annelida > Polychaeta > Sabellida > Siboglinidae > Osedax > Osedax fenrisi. The sequence goes on along the minus strand of OZ025239.1, from coordinate 120,808,361 downwards.
AATAACTTAAATTCAAATAATATTAAATTAAATCTATATATATATTACCTAATTTTATATTTAGGTATACACATTAAGTACAAATATATTATAATATTTCTTAAATAGTTACCGTTAATAGTATTTCCAGTATTTATTATATGAAATGGACACACGTAAAGGTCTTAGGCAGAAACCAAACTATCAGATCGATATGGGGACAGTAGAAGGCAATGGATATCAACGATCAGATACATTTTAATGTGTTAACCTCTAATATTATGATTTTTTTAATTTTAATTATTTATAAAGCAATTTTACATGTATTTCACACAATAATTGTATATAATTCTATGTTAATATAAATGTATGATATATAGGTTAATGAATACATATGTATAATGTTACGTAATGTATACATGTCGATGTTACGTAAGAGGTTGATGACCACCGCGGTTTCACTCGGGTGACCGGAGACATACAGACACGCAATGATACTTCTGCACAATGGCCCATATATTGAGTGTATGTACAGTGTACACATACTTAATGATGTTCTGTGTTCCCAGATATGTTATTTCTCACTATATATATAATACATGTGTTTATTGTATAGTGCAGAATAGTTAATATGAAAATATGCATTGTTTACATGTATGTCTACTAGTATATATATATATATATATACATCATATAAATCTGATTAATAACATTACATAATATATACACTATTTACCACTGAATACTATGCAGTGGTATCCCTGATCACTAGTTATAATCACATATTAATGTTGAGAACTTTCCGTATTCATTGTGTTGATTATTATTAGTGAAGTTATGTAAGCGTTTACGTTCTATTGTTTACTTTATTTGTACTTTCGACGCTTGATTTCTCTGTCACGAAGAGGTTATAGTTAGCATAACTTACACTGTACATATGTATATCTGCTAGTGGAGTCATCATAATGGCAATTCGTATGGAGCTGTCTTTAAAATAAATACCGAATGTAACATTCATGTGGACATATTTGAATTTAGTATAATGATATGATGTAGATACACTTTTAGTTTTTCGGACTGCAAAAGTGTGCTTATAAAGCAATCGGCCTATCTATTTAGACAATGTTTTATTTATTAAATAAACATAATTATATTTATTTGACTATTTTATTGACATATATATATATATATATATATATATATATATATATTTATATATAATGTATAATACACATACATGAATACTAATATTATTTAAACTAGTAAATAATTATTTACTACGAATATATTGAAATAGACCAACGCATATACATATAAGATTTATTCCTATAACTCAAAGATAAAGGAAGAACAAGTCTCACAACAATCATAATAATAAGTAATATCCGTTTCTACATCACATAAGCTTTGATCTGTTACATCAGCTGCACACTGCGGGTAGAAGTCGACGCAATCTGTAAAAGGGGGAAGGCAGATCATTCGAGCTAAAGGTACGCCTATATGCATATTCACACGGACACATACATAGAACATACATATAGCTTATTCCAAATAAAATCGGCGAATATCTATTTTTTATTATTTTTTTGTATTATCATAAAGTTGTTCTAATCTTTATATGGCTTATATTATTAATATTAATAATTATTATATTATTAATAATTAAATAAGAAAGCTGTATCTGTTTCATTATTGAAAAATAAAATAAACAAAATATGTTTTGACAAATAACTTTTTTTAACAGAAATTTATAATATATATTGATTTATGATAGTAATTTTCGAATAGTCATTTTTTTAACTCTTCGGAGTTTTTAAACAAAATTATTTTTGGAAAATTTTAAATTTGGATTTTTATATTTTAGATTTTTTTCTATATTTCAAAAATATACTATTATATAAAATTATTAATTCTTTATTATTATAGATTTACTTTATTTTTGTTTGTTATGTATTATATTTATGTTTTATATATATTTTGTATATATGTTTCAAATATTTTATATTATTAAAATACAATATTAATAATTTATTAGTATTACAGATTTTGTATTAAATTATTTGTTTGTTTAATTCTAGTATTCGTTTATTTGTTTTTAACATGTTCTGTTTATAATATATTTAAAATTTATCATTTAATTATTAATCTATATAACTAATAATATATTAATAATACAGGGTATAAATAAAAGAATTCTATACAATTAAAGTAGAAATTTAATACATACATTCATTGAAAACCCAACATTTACACGGCGGGCCATTATAATATACCCACCCTGTGAATATAGATGAACTATCAAAACTATGTCTAAAGTTTTCATTGAAAAAATAAAGGACTTCTAATTCCTAATGTCAGAAAGGAAGCTGTCCTTAAGATACCACTCATATGTCCCTATTAGTTTGGGAATCATACAATAAAACTCAGATTAATTATACCCAAAGTAGTTTTTCTTAAGAATTAAATGATTCCAGAGTCCCATACACTTTTATCGAAAAATTGCCCATCGTAGATTCTGTAGTTAATATCCAGAAGGTCGACCAAATAATCAATGAAAATAAAGAAAATACAGAAGAAGAAAATAATATATTCACATAGATTAGTAGATATATAAGTAGATATATCTGTGGACAGGGATATCTATTTTCAGAAGGATGTGTTTCATGCAATGATACAATTACTATAATAGATGATGAAGGCCAGGGACCTAAAAAGGAATTCATAGAAATACCAATACATACAAGGCGGACCACCATAAATAACTTGCCAGGTTTTTCATGCGTGTAATAAATAAACTGTATTATAAATTAATATTAATATATAATACATACATACATTAATGTTATATTCAATGTATATTCTAATATAAAGGAAATTATTAATTTTAAGTTTATCAAATTATCATTATACATTCCGTAATAATCAAATTGTATCGATTAAATATTATTCATATATATTTTATTCTATAGTATACTTTTAAATAAATAATTTATACATTATTTATTTAATTATTAATAAATTAAATACAAATATATTATTAATAATCATAGTGCATAATACCATTTTAATTATAAAATATACAGTATAATTATTAAATTCAAAAAAATGTGATATTAAATCCTCAATGGCGGTTTGTTTATAAATTGCACCACGTGATATAGAAAATAGCATTACACCGATTTACATATGTTTATATAGAAGTTGCAGGGCTTGGGTTTTATCGTCTATTATAGCCCGACCGATACCTAATATAGGCTTAATATGTGGGCGTGACATATATACTTATCGATTATAAAGACTAGTAGCATATCGGCAATAGCCTGAATATCGGTAATGCAATGTTGCAATGTATATTTAATATATAGATAATAATATATTATTTGTATTAAGAATCAAAAATTAGAAATTAAAGAATCACGTAATTTACACACATAATTAATGTATTCGCAGTTGAAAATAGATTTGGAAGGTGATAATAACTTATATATACTATAAAATACTCCATAATTTTTCATATCAAATTGATGACTAATATGTAATTATTATTAAAAATATATACTTAAAAATGTCACTATATATAGATACATTCATGTCATGTAGCATACACTAACTATATATATATACACGAATATATATATATATATATATATATATATATATATATATATATATATATATATATATATATATATATATATATATATATATATATATATATATATATATAAACATGTATATACTGGTGATTACTATTGAGGGGGAGATTGATAGGCTACAGGAGAAGTATGAGAATGTTATGAAAATATATCACGATTTTCACGGCGATTACGACAGCCTACGATAGACATATATATATATGTATATATATATATATATATATATATATATGTATATATATATATATATATCTGTGTGTGTATCTTTCCCATATCTATAGATATCTTATACTATCGTGATATTTTCCAAGTATAAATTATAACGGAAATATTTGGAATAAAAAAATAAATATAAATTATTACCTGTGTTTATAATTAACCTTAAATATATATATATATATATATATATATATATGTTTGTATTAAATAGTTATAGTTTCACTTGGTATGTGGACATATCAAAATATCTAATTAAGATACATATAACATGACATAACTGTTTGTGAATTATAATATAATTAAGGGCCGGGGATTTTTGAAAAAAATATATTATTTATGAAAAATGATATTATATAAAAATCATAAAATGTGATTAATTCCCTTTACAATGATATATAAAATGATGCAAAAAAGCAAATACAAGTGCCTATAATATGCATTTATAAACGATAAGCGATTACAAATAATAATACATTTTTTGTATTAATTTATTTACTAATAGTGTTGGTAGCATTCTCTTATAAGAGACTATAATCTTATATACTTATCAAACAACATTACATTTAGAATATATATAACTCTAAATTTATAGTACAAGATACAAAAAAGTTAGTTATTCTTTTATGTATTTCTAAAGTGATTGTGCTTTTAGTAAAACAATAATTATAATTATAGATAAATCTCCTATGTTACCATGTAAATAAATTCCATGTTGCGCTGGCTCTTAAATTATACACATAATATATATATATATATATAAATATTATATATATTTATAATTATTAATATTATTAAATATTATATATATTTCGCAGGTAATGTTTACTTTTATTTAATTAAATGTATGTATTATACATATATATATATACATATATATATATATATATATATATATATATATATATATATGTATATATATATGTATAATACATACATTTAATTAAATAAAAGTACATTTATTTAATTAAATGTATGTATTATACATATATATATATACATATATATATATATATATATATATATATATATATATATATATATATATATATATGTATATATATATGTATAATACATACATTTAATTAAATAAAAGTAAACATTACCTGCGAAATAACCACGTATTGCACCAATAGATATATATATATATATATATATAGTAATACATAATTTGTGTATAACACAAAAGTAAAATATAATATCTTATATTACGAATAACTAAAACTCCAAGTGATAATATTCAAAGCTAACCCGCGGAAACTAATGAAACTCTCTCGAAAACGAAGAGATGGATCAAGGTTTTATTAAAGCTACAGTAACAACTAAGGCTGTGTAACATATGCATATATATATACTCAGTAATTAATTAAGTAGTGATAGTTGTTAAGTTATATATAAACTATAGTTTGATCATAGTCATGAGTTGGGCTTAACTGTTCATAATATGATTACAGTTATATTACAATCATTGATAAGAAACTATGCTTTGATTACAATGATTGTAATCAATGATTGTTAACAGCTCACTAACATTGATTTACGATCAGTTGGTAATCATTGCATGTCAACTTAACAGAACAAATGTACATCAATGATATTAATATGATTATAATCAATTATAGTTAATTGATCAACAATTTAAATCAATATTTGTAATCGAATGATTATCAATGCTTGTAATTGAATTGAATCATTGACCATTGGTCAATTAATCATTGAATTATGTATAACTTGTCACGTGTAAATATTAATGATATAAAAACATATAATACTCATCGAGTATATTTCATGATGTTGCATTGTATGAAGTGTATGAAGTTTCATTACAATGTATGTTTTAACTACGACTAAATATTAATAAAATATATTAAATAATATATAAAGATTATTAAAAGATACAATGCATATGCACTATTAATGAATATGAATAATTCAATATATTCCATTATTTATGTAAGACACATCCAGAGTGTTCAGCCCAAAACAATATTTATTCTTAATAATAACAGTTATATTTTTTAATATATATATATATACATTTTTTATTATACATTTTTTTTTATACACAAATCATTTATTTTAGATGTAAAATACAAAGTCGAATAACGATATGGTTAATTGTAACACACATTTAATATAGCAGACGTTTACTATAACCGATGAAACGTACATACGTAATATATTTAAAACCAACAAATTATAATGTAATATATATATATATATATATATCTAATTAAAAAACGTACTATATTATCTTCTCTTCATTATCAAAATGCTCCTCTACTTATCTCCCATAACTCTAGTAAAACTTCCCTAAATTCTAGAGCTTTTAAAAATTCCGGTCCAACCCTATGGAATTCCCTCCCTCCTACCATTCGTTCTATTAGATCCCACAACAAAATTATAAATCTTGCTTCTTCTTTTCTCTCTATCCATAATCATTAAATCATCCAAATTATTATTTGTGTCCATGTTATATTAAATGTATATCATTATTAAATTATTATCGTATTACTATTATTTTATTATTATTTTCTTCCCGCACGAGCGAAGGGGTCTACATGACCCTATTTTAGTGCTAATAAACTTAATATCATCATCATCATATATATATATATATATATATATATATATATTATACATACTATATATTGTGAATTTATTCACATATATAATATATTATATATATATATATATATATATATATATATATATATACATATATATATATATCTTATGTACTTATATTAAATACATATATGTATTAATTTATAAATATATTTTTGTTATTTTAATAAATTTCATTCATATAAATATATATATATATACATATTTATATATAGTTTCACAAGTTACTTGCGCGTTTTCGGAGAGGCGAACGTAAACAAAACGCAGGAGAAATTGCGTCTAGAAAAAGAGCGCATTGGAAAATAAGATTCAGTTCACTGTAAGTGGATTGTCCGAAGACAAAAGCGTGCGATCACCCTACCTAGGAGGTGAACCCGTACCGAGACAAAGTCCTATCCGCAGTCTACGAACGCGTCTACGATTCGATGAGAACGCACACCATTATCGCGATACTGGACGGAGCGGATCACGCGCAGAATTCGACGTCAAACCCCTCTCCGGATAATAGCGGCGTCGCTAGACTCTAGGATTCTTGCGTAGACGAGGAGATGTACGCGTGTATACATACACTAACTATGTATACACGCGTATATATATATATATATATATATATATATATATATATATATATAGTAATACATAATTTGTGTATAACACAAAAGTAAAATATAATACTTTAAATTACGAATAATTAAAACTCCAAGTGATAATATTCAAAGCGAACCTACGGAAACTAATGAAACTCTCTCGAAAACGAAGAAATGGATCAAGGTTTTATTAAATCTACAGTAACAACTGAAGATGGGTGACACACACATATATATATATATATATATATATATATATATATATATATATATATATATGTATATATATATATATATATATATGTATATATATATGTATAATACATATATTTAATTAAATAAAAGTACACATTACCTGCGAAATAACCACTTATTGCACCAATAGATATATATATATATATAGAGTAATACATAATTTGTGTATAACACAAAAGTAAAATATAATACCTTAAATTCCAAGTGATAATATTCAAAGCTAACCCACGGAAACTAATGAAACTCTCTCGAAAACGAAGAGATGGATCAAGGTTTTATTAAAGCTACAGTAACAACTAAGGCTGTGTAACATATGCATATATATATACTCAGTAATTAATTAAGTAGTGATAGTTGTTAAGTTATATATAAACTATAGTTTGATCATAGTCATGATTTGTACTTAACTGCTCATAATATGATTACAGTTATATTACAATCATTGATAAGAAACTATACTTTGATTAAAATGATTGTAATCAATGATTGTTAACAGATCACAAACATTGATTTACGATCAGTTGGTAATCATTGCATGTGAACTTAACAGAACAAATCTACATCAATGATATTAATATGATTATAATCAATTATAGTTAATTGATCAACAATTTAAATCAATATTTGTAATCGAATGATTATCAATGCTTGTAATTGAATTGAATCATTGACCATTGGTCAATTAATCATTGAATTATGTATAACTTGTCACGTGTAAATATTAATGATATAAAAATATTTAATAAATTATAAAAACATATAATACTCATCGAGTATATTTCATGATGTTGCATTGTATGAAGTGTATGAAGTTTCATTGCAATGTATGTTTTAACTACGACTAAATATTAATAAAATATATTAAATAATATATAAAGATTATTAAAAGATACAATGCATATGCACTATTAATGAATATGAATAATTCAATATATTCCATTATTTATGTAAGACACATCCAGAGTGTTCAGCCCAAAACAATATTTATTCTTAATAATAACAGTTATATTTTTTAATATATATATATATACATTTTTTATTATACATTTTTTTTTATACACAAATCATTTATTTTAGATGTAAAATACAAAGTCGAATAACGATATGGTTAATTGTAACACACATTTAATATAGCAGACGTTTACTATAACCGATGAAACGTACATACGTAATATATTTAAAACCAACAAATTATAATGTAATATATATATATATATATCTAATTAAAAAACGTACTATATTATCTTCTCTTCATTATCAAAATGCTCCTCTACTTATCTCCCATAACTCTAGTAAAACTTCCCTAAATTCTAGAGCTTTTAAAAATTCCGGTCCAACCCTATGGAATTCCCTCCCTCCTACCATTCGTTCTATTATATCCCACAACAAAATTATAAATCTTGCTTCTTCTTTTCTCTCTATCCATAATCATTAAATCATCCAACTTATTATTTGTGTCCATGTTATATTAAATGTATATCATTATTAAATTATTATCGTATTACTATTATTTTATTATTATTTTCTTCCCGCACGAGCGAAGGGGTCTACATGACCCTATTTTAGTGCTAATAAACTTAATATCATCATCATCATATATATATATATATATATATTATACATACTATATATTGTGAATTTATTCACATATATAATATATTATATATATATATATATATACATATATATATATCTTATGTACTTATATTAAATACATATATGTATTAATTTATAAATATATTTTTGTTATTTTAATAAATTTCATTCATATAAATATATATATATATATACATATTTATATATATATATATACTTTTGTTTACGTTCGCCTCTCCGAAAACGCGCAAGTAACTTGTGAAACTATAGTTTCACAAGTTACTTGCGCGTTTTCGGAGAGGCGAACGTAAACAAAACGCAGGAGAAATTGCGTCTAGAAAAAGAGCGCATTGGAAAATAAGATTCAGTTCACTGTAAGTGGATTGTCCGAAGACAAAAGCGTGCGATCGCCCTACCTAGGAGGTGAACCCGTACCGAGACAAAGTCATATCCGCAGTCTACGAACGCGTCTACGATTCGATGAGAACGCACGCCACTATCGCGCTACTGGACGGAGCGGATCACGCGCAGAATTCGACGTCAAACCCCTCTCCGGATAATAGCGGCGTCGCTAGACTCTAGGATTCTTGCGTAGACGAGGAGATGTACGCGTGTATACATACACTAACTATGTATACACGCATATATATATATATATATATATATATATATATATATATATAGTAATACATAATTTGTGTATAACACAAAAGTAAAATATAATACTTTAAATTACGAATAATTAAAACTCCAAGTGATAATATTCAAAGCGAACCTACGGAAACTAATGAAACTCTCTCGAAAATGAAGAAATGGATCAAGGTTTTATTAAATCTACAGTAACAACTGAAGATGGGTGACACACATATATATATATATATATATATATATATATATATATATATATATGTATATATATATATATATATATATGTATAATACATACATTTAATTTAATAAAAGTACACATTACCTGCGAAATAACCACGTATTGCACCAATAGATATATATAGAGTAATACATAAGTTGTGTATAACACAAAATTAAAATATAATACCTTAAATTACGAATAATTAAAACTCCAAGTGATAATATTCAAAGCTAATCCACGGAAACTAATGAAACTCTCTCGAAAACGAAGAGATGGATCAAGGTTTTATTAAAGCTACAGTAACAACTAAGGCTGTGTAACATATGCATATATATATACTCAGTAATTAATTAAGTAGTGATAGTTGTTAAGTTATATATAAACTATAGTTTGATCATAGTCATGAGTTGGGCTTAACTGTTCATAATATGATTACAGTTATATTACAATCATTGATAAGAAACTATGCTTTGATTACAATGATTGTAATCAATGATTGTTAACAGATCACTAACATTGATTTACGATCAGTTGGTAATCATTGCATGTCAACTTAACAGAACAAATGTACATCAATGATATTAATATGATTATAATCAATTATAGTTAATTGATCAACAATTTAAATCAATATTTGTAATCGAATGAATATCAATGCTTGTAATTGAATTGAATCATTGATCATTGGTCAATTAATCATTGAATTATGTATAACTTGTCACGTGTAAATATTAATGATATAAAAACATATAATACTCATCGAGTATATTTCATGATGTTGCATTGTATGAAGTGTATGAAGTTTCATTGCACTTTATGTTTTAACTACGACTAAATATTAATAAAATATATTAAATAATATATAAAGATTATTAAAAGATACAATGCATATGAACTATTAATGAATATGAATAAATCAATATATTCCATTATTTATGTAAGACACATCCAGAGTGTTCAGCCCAAAACAATATGTATTCTTAATAATAACAGTTATATTTTTTAATATATATATATATACATTTTTCAAATCATTTATTTTAGATGTAAAATACAAAGTCGAATAACGATATGGTTAATTGTAACACACATTTAATATAGCAGACGTTTACTATAACCGATGAAACGTACATACGTAATATATTTAAAACCAACAAATTATAATGTAATATATATATATATATATATCTAATTAAAAAACGTACTATATTATCTTCTCTTCGTTATCAAAATGCTCCTCTACTTATCTCCCATAACTCTAGTAAAACTTCCCTAAATTCTAGAGCTTTTAAAAATTCCGGTCCAACCCTATGGAATTCCCTCCCTCCTACCATTCGTTCTATTAGATCCCACAAAAATTTATAAATCTTGCTTCTTCTTTTCTCTCTACCCATAATCATTAAATCATCCAACTTATTATTTGTGTCCGTGTTATATTAAATGTATATCATAATTAAATTATTATCGTATTACTATTATTTTATTATTATTTTCTTCCCGCACGAGCGAAGGGGTCTACATGACCCTATTTTAGTGCTAATAAACTTAATATCATCATCATCATCATCATCATATATATATATATATATATATATTATACATACTATATATTGTGAATTTATTCACATATATAATATATTATATATATATATATATATATATATATATATATACATATATATATGTGTGTGTACTTATATTAAATACATATATGTATTAATTTATAAATATATTTTTGTTATTTTAATAAATTTCATTCATATAAATATATATATATATATATATATATATATATATATATATATATATATTTATATATACATATTTATATATAGTTTCACAAGTTACTTGCGCGTTTTCGGAGAGGCGAACGTAAACAAAACGCAGGAGAAATTGCGTCTAGAAAAAGAGCGCATTGGAAAATAAGATTCAGTTCACTGTAAGTGGATTGATCGAAGACAAAAGCGTGCGATCACCCTACCTAGGAGGTGAACCCGTACCGAGACAAAGTCCTATCCGCAGTCTACGAACGCGTCTACGATTCGATGAGAACGCACACCATTATCGCGATACTGGACGGAGCGGATCACGCGCAGAATTCGACGTCAAACCCCTCTCCGGATAATAGCGGCGTCGCTAGACTCTAGGATTCTTGCGTAGACGAGGAGATGTACGCGTGTATACATACACTAACTATGTATACACGCATATATATATATATATATATATATATATATATATATATATATATATATATATATATATATATATATATATAGTAATACATAATTTGTGTATAACACAAAAGTAAAATATAATACTTTAAATTACGAATAATTAAAACTCCAAGTGATAATATTCAAAGCGAACCTACGGAAACTAATGAAACTCTCTCGAAAACGAAGAAATGGATCAAGGTTTTATTAAATCTACAGTAACAACTGAAGATGGGTGACACACACATATATATATATATATATATATATATATATATATATATATATATGTATATATATATATATATGTATATATATATGTATAATACATACATTTAATTAAATAAAAGTACACATTACCTGCGAAATAACCACTTATTGCACCAATAGATATATATATATATATATATAGAGTAATACATAATTTGTGTATAACACAAAAGTAAAATATAATACCTTAAATTCCAAGTGATAATATTCAAAGCTAACCCACGGAAACTAATGAAACTCTCTCGAAAACGAAGAGATGGATCAAGGTTTTATTAAAGCTACAGTAACAACTAAGGCTGTGTAACATATGCATATATATATACTCAGTAATTAATTAAGTAGTGATAGTTGTTAAGTTATATATAAACTATAGTTTGATCATAGTCATGATTTGTACTTAACTGCTCATAATATGATTACAGTTATATTACAATCATTGATAAGAAACTATACTTTGATTAAAATGATTGTAATCAATGATTGTTAACAGATCACAAACATTGATTAACGATCAGTTGGTAATCATTGCATGTGAACTTAACAGAACAAATGTACATCAATGATATTAATATGATTATAATCAATTATAGTTAATTGATCAACAATTTAAATCAATATTTGTAATCGAATGATTATCAATGCTTGTAATTGAATTTAATCATTGACCATTGGTCAATTAATCATTGAATTATGTATAACTTGTCACGTGTAAATATTAATGATATAAAAATATTTAATAAATTATAAAAACATATAATACTCATCGAGTATATTTCATGATGTTGCATTGTATGAAGTGTATGAAGTTTCATTGCAATGAATGTTTTAACTACGACTAAATATTAATAAAATATATTAAATAATATATAAAGATTATTAAAAGATACAATGCATATGCACTATTAATGAATATGAATAATTCAATATATTCCATTATTTATGTAAGACACATCCAGAGTTTTCAGCCCAAAACAATATTTATTCTTAATAATAACAGTTATATTTTTTAATATATATATTATACATTTTTTTTTATACACAAATCATTTATTTTAGATGTAAAATACAAAGTCGAATAACGATATGGTTAATTGTAACACACATTTAATATAGCAGACGTTTACTATAACCGATGAAACGTACATACGTAATATATTTAAAACCAACAAATTATAATGTAATATATATATATATATCTAATTAAAAAACGTACTATATTATCTTCTCTTCATTATCAAAATGCTCCTCTACTTATCTCCCATAACTCTAGTAAAACTTCCCTAAATTCTAGAGCTTTTAAAAATTCCGGTCCAACCCTATGGAATTCCCTCCCTCCTACCATTCGTTCTATTATATCCCACAACAAAATTATAAATCTTGCTTCTTCTTTTCTCTCTATCCATAATCATTAAATCATCCAACTTATTATTTGTGTCCATGTTATATTAAATGTATATCATTATTAAATTATTATCGTATTACTATTATTTTATTATTATTTTCTTCCCGCACGAGCGAAGGGGTCTACATGACCCTATTTTAGTGCTAATAAACTTAATATCATCATCATCATATATATATATATATATATATATATTATACATACTATATATTGTGAATTTATTCACATATATAATATATTATATATATATATATATATATACATATATATATATCTTATGTACTTATAAATATATTTTTGTTATTTTAATAAATTTCATTCATATAAATATATATATATATACATATTTATATATATATATATACTTTTGTTTACGTTCGCCTCTCCGAAAACGCGCAAGTAACTTGTGAAACTATAGTTTCACAAGTTACTTGCGCGTTTTCGGAGAGGCGAACGTAAACAAAACGCAGGAGAAATTGCGTCTAGAAAAAGAGCGCATTGGAAAATAAGATTCAGTTCACTGTAAGTGGATTGTCCGAAGACAAAAGCGTGCGATCGCCCTACCTAGGAGGTGAACCCGTACCGAGACAAAGTCCTATCCGCAGTCTACGAACGCGTCTACGATTCGATGAGAACGCACGCCACTATCGCGCTACTGGACGGAGCGGATCACGCGCAGAATTCGACGTCAAACCCCTCTCCGGATAATAGCGGCGTCGCTAGACTCTAGGATTCTTGCGTAGACGAGGAGATGTACGCGTGTATACATACACTAACTATGTATACACGCATATATATATATATATATATATATATATATATACATATATATATATACATATATATATACATATATATATATATATATATATATATATATATATATATATATATATATATATATACTAGATATACCTCAGCGAAATTTACCAATTAAAAATCTATCGTCTATTATAGCCCGACCGAGACCTAATATAGGCTTAATATGTGGGCGTGACATATATACTTATCGATTATAAAGACTAGTATCATATCGGCAATAGCCTGAATATCGGTAATGCAATGTTGCAATGTATATTTAATATATAAATAATAATATATTATTTGTATTAAGAATCAAAAATTAGAAATTAAAGAATCACGTAATTTACACATAATTAATGTATTCACAGTTGAAAATAGATTTGGAAGGTGATAATAACTTATATATACTATAAAATACTCCATCATTTTTCACATCAAATTGATGACTAATATGTAATTATTATTAAAAATATATACTTAAAAATGTCACTATATATAGATACATTCATGTCATGTAGACATACACTCACTATATATATATATACATGAATATATATATATATATATATATATATATATATATATATATATATATATATATATATATATATATATATATATATATATATATATATATATATATATATATATATAGAAACATGTATATACTGGTGATTACTATTGAGGGGGAGATTGATAGGCTACAGGAAAAGTATGAGAATGTTATGAAAATATATCACGATTTTCACGGCGATTACGACAGCCTACGATAGATATATATATATATATATATATATATATATATATATCTGTGTATGTGTGTATCTTTCCCATATCTATAGATATCTTATACTATCGTGATATTTTCCAAGTATAAATTATAACGGAAATATTTGGAATAAAAAAATAAATATAAATTATTACCTGTGTTTATAATTAACCTTAAATATATATATATATATATATTTGTATTTAATAGTTATAGTTTCACTTGGTATGTGTATCAAAATATCTAATTAAGATACATTTAACATGACATAACTGTTTGTGAATTATAATATAATTAAGGGCCGGGGATTTTTGAAAAAAATATATTAATTATGAAAAATGATATTATATAAAAATCATAAAATGTGATCAATTCCCTTTACAATGATATATAAAATGATGCAAAAAAGCAAATATAAGTGCCTATAATATGCATTTATAAACGATAAGCGATTACAAATAATAATACATTTTTTTTTATTAATTTATTTACTAATAGTGTTGGTAGCATTCTCTTATAAGAGACTATAGTCTCTTATAACTCTCTATATATAGTCTTATATACTTATCAAACAACATTACATTTAGAATATATATAACTCTAAATGTATAGTACAAGATACAAAAAAAGTTAGTTATTCTTTTATGTATTTCTAAAGTGATTGTGCTTTTAGTAAAACAATAAGTATAGATAAATCTCCTATGTTACCATGTAAATAAATTCCATGTTGCGCTGGACCTTAAACTATACACATATTATATATATATATATATATATATATATATATATGTATAATACATACATTTAATTAAATAAAAGTAAACATTACCTGCGAAATAACAACGTATTGCACCAATAGATATATATATATATATATATATATATATATATATATATATATATATATATATATATATATATATATATATAGTAATACATAATTTGTGTATAACACAAAAGTAAAATATAATACTTTAAATTACGAATAATTAAAACTCCAAGTGATAATATTCAAAGCGAACCTACGGAAACTAATGAAACTCTCTCGAAAACGAAGAAATGGATCAAGGTTTTATTAAATCTACAGTAACAACTGAAGATGGGTGACACATATATATATATATATATATATATATATATATATATATATATATATGTGTGTATATATATATGTATATATATATATATATATATATGCATAATACATACATTTAATTAAATACAAGTATACATTCCCTGCAAAATAACCACTTATTACACTAATTTATAGTAATACATAATTGGTGTATAACACAAAAGTAAAATATAATACCTTAAATTACGAATAACTAAAACTCCAAGTTATAATATTCAAAGCTAACCCACGGAAACTAATGAAACTCTCTCGAAAACGAAGAGATGGATCAAGGTTTTATTAAAGCTACAGTAACAACTAAGGCTGTGTAACATATGCATATATATATACTCAGTAATTAATTAAGTAGTGATAGTTGTTAAGTTATATATAAACTATAGTTTGATCATAGTCATGAGTTGGGCTTAACTGTTCATAATATGATTACAGTTATATTACAATCATTGATAAAAAACTATGCTTTGATTACAATGATTGTAATCAATGATTGTTAACAGATCACTAACATTGATTTACGATCAGTTGGTAATTATTGCATGTCAACTTAACAGAACAAATGTACATCAATGATATTAATATGATTATAATCAATTATAGTTAATTGATCAACAATTTAAATCAATATTTGTAATCGAATGAATATCAATGCTTGTAATTGAATTGAATCATTGATCATTGGTCAATTAATCATTGAATTATGTATAACTTGTCACGTGTAAATATTAATGATATAAAAACATATAATACTCATCGAGTATATTTCATGATGTTGCATTATATGAAGTGTATGAAGTTTCATTGCACTTTATGTTTTAACTACGACTAAATATTAATAAAATATATTAAATAATATATAAAGATTATTAAAAGATACAATGCATATGAACTATTAATGAATATGAATAAATCAATATATTCCATTATTTATGTAAGACACATCCAGAGTGTTCAGCCCAAAACAATATGTATTCTTAATAATAACAGTTATATTTTTTAATATATATATATACATTTTTCAAATCATTTATTTTAGATGTAAAATACAAAGTCGAATAACGATATGGTTAATTGTAACACACATTTAATATAGCAGACGTTTACTATAACCGATGAAACGTACATACGTAATATATTTAAAACCAACAAATTATAATGTAATATATATATATATATATCTAATTAAAAAACGTACTATATTATCTTCTCTTCGTTATCAAAATGCTCCTCTACTTATCTCCCATAACTCTAGTAAAACTTCCCTAAATTCTAGAGCTTTTAAAAATTCCGGTCCAACCCTATGGAATTCCCTCCCTCCTACCATTCGTTCTATTAGATCCCACAAAAATTTATAAATCTTGCTTCTTCATTTCTCTCTACCCATAATCATTAAATCATCCAACTTATTATTTGTGTCCGTATTATATTAAATGTATATCATAATTAAATTATTATCGTATTACTATTATTTTATTATTATTTTCTTCCCGCACGAGCGAAGGGGTCTACATGACCCTATTTTAGTGCTAATAAACTTAATATCATCATCATATATATATATATATATATATATATATTATACATACTATATATTGTGAATTTATTCACATATATAATATATTATATATATATATATATATATATATATATATATACATATATATATCTTATGTACTTATATTAAATACATATATGTATTAATTTATAAATATATTTTTGTTATTTTAATAAATTTCATTCATATAAATATATATATATATACATATTTATATATAGTTTCACAAGTTACTTGCGCGTTTTCGGAGAGGCGAACGTAAACAAAACGCAGGAGAAATTGCGTCTAGAAAAAGAGCGCATTGGAAAATAAGATTTAGTTCACTGTAAGTGGATTGTCCGAAGACAAAAGCGTGCGATCGCCCTACCTAGGAGGTGAACCCGTACCGAGACAAAGTCCTATCCGCAGTCTACGAACGCGTCTACGATTCGATGAGAACGCACGCCACTATCGCGCTACTGGACGGAGCGGATCACGCGCAGAATTCGACGTCAAACCCCTCTCCGGATAATAGCGGCGTCGCTAGACTCTAGGATTCTTGCGTAGACGAGGAGATGTACGCGTGTATACATACACTAACTATGTATACACGCATATATATATATATATATATATATATATATATATATATATATATATAGTAATACATAATTTGTGTATAACACAAAAGTAAAATATAATACTTTAAATTACGAATAATTAAAACTCCAAGTGATAATATTCAAAGCGAACCTACGGAAACTAATGAAACTCTCTCGAAAACGAAGAAATGGATCAAGGTTTTATTAAATCTACAGTAACAACTGAAGATGGGTGACACATACATATATATATATATATATATATATATATATATATATATATATATATTTATATATATATATATGTATATATATATGTATAATACATACATTTAATTAAATAAAAGTACACATTACCTGCGAAATAACCACTTATTGCACCAATAGATATATATATATAGAGTAATACATAATTTGTGTATAACACAAAAGTAAAATATAATACCTTAAATTCCAAGTGATAATATTCAAAGCTAACCCACGGAAACTAATGAAACTCTCTCGAAAACGAAGAAATGGGTCAAGGTTTTATTAAAGCTATAGTAACAACTAAGGCTGTGTAACATATGCATATATATATACTCAGTAATTAATTAAGTAGTGATAGTTGTTAAGTTATATATAAACTATAGTTTGATCATAGTCATGATTTGTACTTAACTGCTCATAATATGATTACAGTTATATTACAATCATTGATAAGAAACTATGCTTTGATTAAAATGATTGTAATCAATGATTGTTAACAGATCACAAACATTGATTTACGATCAGTTGGTAATCATTGCATGTCAACTTAACAGAACAAATGTACATCAATGATATTAATATGATTATAATCAATTATAGTTAATTGATCAACAATTTAAATCAATATTTGTAATTGAATGAATATCAATGCTTGTAATTGAATTGAATCATTGATCATTGATCAATTAATCATTGAATTATGTATAACTTGTCACGTGTAAATATTAATGATATAAAAACATATAATACTCATCGAGTTTATTTCATGATGTTGCATTGTATGAAGTGTATGAAGTTTCATTGCAATGTATGTTTTAACTACGACTAAATATTAATAAAATATATTAAATAATATATAAAGATTATTAAAAGATACAATGCATATGCAATATTAATGAATATGAATAATTCAATATATTCCATTATTTATGTAAGACACATCCAGAGTGTTCAGCCCAAAACAATATTTATTCTTAATAATAACAGTTATATTTTTTAATATATATATATACATTTTTCAAATCATTTATTTTAGATGTAAAATACAAAGTCGAATAACGATATGGTTAATTGTAACACACATTTAATATAGCAGACGTTTACTATAACCGATGAAACGTACATACGTAATATATTTAAAACCAACAAATTATAATGTAATATATATTTATATATATATATATATATATATATATCTAATTAAAAAACGTACTATATTATCTTCTCTTCGTTATCAAAATGCTCCTCTACTTATCTCCCATAACTCTAGTAAAACTTCCCTAAATTCTAGAGCTTTTAAAAATTCCGGTCCAACCCTATGGAATTCCCTCCCTCCTACCATTCGTTCTATTAGATCCCACAAAAAAATTATAAATCTTGCTTCTTCTTTTCTCTCTACCCATAATCATTAAATCATCCAACTTATTATTTGTGTCCGTGTTATATTAAATGTATATCATTATTAAATTATTATCGTATTACTATTATTTTATTATTATTTTCTTCCCGCACGAGCGAATGGGTCTACATGACCTTATTGTAGTGCTAATAAACTTAATATCATCATCATCATCATCATATATATATATATATATATATATATATATATATATATATACATATATATATATATGTGTGTGTACTTATATTAAATACATATATGTATTAATTTATAAATATATTTTTGTTATTTTAATAAATTTCATTCATATAAATATATATATATATATATATATATACATATTTATATATAGTTTCACAAGTTACTTGCGCGTTTTCGGAGTGGCGAACGTAAACAAAAAGCAGGCGAAATTACGTATAGAAAGAGAGCGCATTGGAAAATGAGATTTATTGCAGCGTAAGTGGATTCTCCGAAGACAAAAGCGTGAGATCACCCTACCTAGGAGGTGAACCCGTACCGAGACAAAGTCCTATCCGCAGTCTACGAACGCGTCTACGATTCGATGAGAACGCACTCCACTATCG
The DNA here is from genome assembly GCA_964019155.1 of Osedax fenrisi. Taxonomy (NCBI): domain Eukaryota; kingdom Metazoa; phylum Annelida; class Polychaeta; order Sabellida; family Siboglinidae; genus Osedax; species Osedax fenrisi. Next base: position 120,787,609 of record OZ025239.1, on the reverse strand, counting down.
CGCTACTGGACGGAGCGGATCACGCGCAGAATTCGACGGCAAACCCCTCTCCGGATAATAGCGGCGTCGCTCGACTCTAGGATTCTTGCGTAGACGAGGAGATGTACGCGTGTATACATACACTAACTATGTATATACGCATATATATATATACATGAATATATATATATATATTTATATATATATATATATATATATATATATATATATACATATATCTACATATATATATATATATATATATATATATAAATATATACGAAATATACCTCAGCGAAATTTACCAATTAAAAATCTATCGTCTATTATAGCCCGACCGATACCTAATATAGGCTTAATATGTGGGCGTGACATATATACGTATCGATTATAAAGACTAGTAGCATATCGGCAATAGCCTGAATATCGGTAATGCAATGTTGCAATATATATTTAATATATAAATAATAATATATTATTTGTATTAAGAATCACTAAAGAAAAATTAGAAATTAAAGAATCACGTAATTTACACACATAATTAATGTATTCACAGTTGAAAATAGATTTGGAAGGTGATAATAACTTATATATACTATAAAATACTCCATCATTTTTCACATCAAATTGATGACTAATATGTAATTATTATAAAAAATATATACTTAAAAATGTCACTATATATAGATACATTCATGTCATGTAGACATACACTCACTATATATATATACATGAATATATATTTATATATATATATAGAAACATGTATATACTGGTGATTACTATTGAGGGGGAGATTGATAGGCTACAGGAAAAGTATGAGAATGTTATGAAAATATATCACGATTTTCACGGCGATTACGACAGCCTACGATAGATATATATATATATATATATATATATATATATATATATATATATATCTGTGTATGTGTGTATCTTTCCCATATCTATAGATATCTTATACTATCGTGATATTTTCCAAGTATAAATTATAACGGAAATATTTGGAATAAAAAAATAAATATAAATTATTACCTGTGTTTATAATTAACCTTAAATATATATATAAATATATATATATATTTGTATTTAATAGTTATAGTTTCACTTGGTATGTGTATCAACATATCTAATTAAGATACATTTAACATGACATAACTGTTTGTGAATTATAATATAATTAAGGGCCGGGGATTTTTGAAAAAAATATATTAATTATGAAAAATGATATTATATAAAAATC
>OZ025239.1:120751384-120781384 GCA_964019155.1 Osedax fenrisi | reverse complement strand
TCATATCGGCAATAGCCTGAATATCGGTAATGCAATGTTGCAATGTATATTTAATATATAAATAATAATATATTATTTGTATTAAGAATCAAAAATTAGAAATTAAAGAATCACGTAATTTACACACATAATTAATGTATTCACAGTTGAAAATAGATTTGGAAGGTGATAATAACTTATATATACTATAAAATACTCCATCATTTTTCACATCAAATTGATGACTAATATGTAATTATTATTAAAAATATATACTTAAAAATGTCACTATATATAGATACATTCATGTCATGTAGACATACACTCACTATATATATATATATATATATACATGAATATATATATATATATATATATATATATATATATATATATATATATATATATATATATATATATATATATATATATATATATATATATATATATATATATATAGAAACATGTATATACTGGTGATTACTATTGAGGGGGAGATTGATAGGCTACAGGAAAAGTATGAGAATGTTATGAAAATATATCACGATTTTCACGGCGATTACGACAGCCTACGATAGATATATATATATATATATATATATATATATATATATATATATATATATATATATATATCTGTGTATGTGTGTATCTTTCCCATATCTATAGATATCTTATACTATCGTGATATTTTCCAAGTATAAATTATAACGGAAATATTTGGAATAAAAAAATAAATATAAATTATTACCTGTGTTTATAATTAACCTTAAATATATATATAAATATATATATATATATATATATTTGTATTTAATAGTTATAGTTTCACTTGGTATGTGTATCAAAATATCTAATTAAGATACATTTAACATGACATAACTGTTTGTGAATTATAATATAATTAAGGGCCGGGGATTTTTGAAAAAAATATATTAATTATGAAAAATGATATTATATAAAAATCATAAAATGTGATCAATTCCCTTTACAATGATATATAAAATGATGCAAAAAAGCAAATATAAGTGCCTATAATATGCATTTATAAACGATAAGCGATTACAAATAATAATACATTTTTTTTTATTAATTTATTTACTAATAGTGTTGGTAGCATTCTCTTATAAGAGACTATAGTCTCTTATAACTCTCTATATATATAGTCTTATATACTTATCAAACAACATTACATTTAGAATATATATAACTCTAAATTTATAGTACAAGATACAAAAAAAGTTAGTTATTCTTTTATGTATTTCTAAAGTGATTGTGCTTTTAGTAAAACAATAAGTATAGATAAATCTCCTATGTTACCATGTATATAAATTCCATGTTGCGCTGGACCTTAAACTATACACATATTATATATATATATATATATATATATATATATATATAAGGAATTCCCTCCTTCCTACCATTCGTTCTATTAGATCCCACAAAAGATTTATAAATCTTACTTCTTCTTTTCTCTCTACCCATAATCATTAAATCATCCAACTTATTATTTGTATCCGTGTTATATTAAATTTATATCATTATTAAATCGTTATTGTATTATTATTATCTTATTATTATATAACACTATACTATATCAATGCAGTCTGTAGTATATACAACTACACCATATCAATGCAGACTGTAGTATATAATAGTCCTTTATATTGTTTATTATTGTTTTTCCGTTGTATATTGAATGTATATTATTATCAAATTATTATCGTATTACTATTATTTTATTATTATTTTCTTCCCGCACGAGCGAAGGGGTCTACATGACCCTATTTTAGTGCTAATAAACTCAATATCATCATCATCATCATCATCATCATATATATATATATATATATATGTATAATACATACATTTAATTAAATAAAAGTAAACATTACCTGCGAAATAACAACGTATTGCACCAATAGATATATATATATATATATATATATATATATATATATATAGTAATACATAATTTGTGTATAACACAAAAGTAAAATATAATACTTTAAATTACGAATAATTAAAACTCCAAGTGATAATATTCAAAGCGAACCTACGGAAACTAATGAAACTCTCTCGAAAACGAAGAAATGGATCAAGGTTTTATTAAATCTACAGTAACAACTGAAGATGGGTGACACATATATATATATATATATATATATATATATATATATATATATATATATATATGTGTGTATATATATGTATATATATATATATATATATATATGCATAATACATACATTTAATTAAATACAAGTATACATTCCCTGCAAAATAACCACTTATTACACTAATTTATAGTAATACATAATTGGTGTATAACACAAAAGTAAAATATAATACCTTAAATTACGAATAACTAAAACTCCAAGTTATAATATTCAAAGCTAACCCACGGAAACTAATGAAACTCTCTCGAAAATGAAGAAATGGATCAAGGTTTTATTAAAGCTACAGTAACAACTAAGGCTGTGTAACATATGCATATATATATACTCAGTAATTAATTAAGTAGTGATAGTTGTTAAGTTATATATAAACTATAGTTTGATCATAGTCATGATTTGTACTTAATAATATGATTATGTTTGTTGATTTGATGATTATGATTGTTCTCATAATATGATTACAGTTATATTACAATCATTGATAAGAAACTATGCTTTGATTACAATGATTGTAATCAATGATTGTTAACAGATCACTAACATTGATTTACGATCAGTTGGTAATCATTGCATGTCAACTTAACAGAACAAATTTACATCAATGATATTAATATGATTATAATCAATTATAGTTAATTGATCAACAATTTAAATCAATATTTGTAATCGAATGCATATCAATGCTTGTAATTGAATTGAATCATTGATCATTGGTCAATTAATCATTGAATTATGTATAACTTGTCACGTGTAAATATTAATGATATAAAAACATATAATACTCATCGAGTATATTTCATGATGTTGCATTGTATGAAGTGTATGAAGTTTCATTGCAATGTATGTTTTAACTACGACTAAATATTAATAAAATATATTAAATAATATATAAAGATTATTAAAAGATACAATGCATATGCAATATTAATGAATATGAATAATTCAATATATTCCATTATTTATGTAAGACACATCCAGAGTGTTCAGCCCAAAACAATATGTATTCTTAATAATAACAGTTATATTTTTTAATATATATATACATTTTTCAAATCATTTACTATAATATTAAATGTAAAATACAAAGTCGAATAACGATATGTTTAATTGTAACACACATTTAATATGGCAGACGTTTACTATAACCGATGAAACGTACATACGTAATATATTTAAAACCAACAAATTATAATGTAATATATATATATATATATATATATATATATATATATTATACATACTATATTACATTTTTTTATTATAATAGGTTTACACGTGATCTTATTTTAAGCGGCTCACTGTGTTTTATTATATATTTTATTTATTTATATTATATGAATGAATGAATGAATGAAACAAATTTATTGGAGTATTACATATATGTTTGATTAACAAATCATAATAATAATAATATAATAGCTATAATAAAAACAAAATATATATATATATATATATATATAATATATAATACATATATATATATGGGGGAAAGTAACCGAATACGGACACTCTCGGTATCTCAGAAACCATAAATCCTAATAAAAAATTATTTATTTATTATAGCTATTCCTGATTCTGAATTACAACAAATATTTCAAAATATTTCAAAATATATTTTTTTTAATGTTCTAAAAATATTTTTTAAAATATAATATTTATACAATTATTATATAATTATAATCTTTTAATTATATCTTAAAATAATAATATTTCAACAATAAGTTAAAAAATATAAAAAATATATTTCAAATAATATTTTAAAAAATACAAAAAATATAAAAATCTTACAAAAAAATGTTTAAAATATTTCAAAAAATTCTTACAAATATTTCAAAATATTTCAAAAAAATGTTTAAAAATATATCAAAAAAATATTTTAAAAATTTGAAAAAAAATTCAAATAATTTAAAAAAAAATTTCAAAAAATGTCAAAAATATTTCGAAAAAATGTAAAAAAAATAATTAAAAAAAGCGACGATGAAGATTTTAGATGACAACAAATCTCGGGTACACGGTAGAAAATTAAAAAAAATGTCCGGACCAAGACCATACATGTTAAAATTTATTAAGATAGGGTATAACAGATTTTCGCGACGTACCCCGGTTCTCGAGTTAGACTAATGAAATAAAATATCTCATTTTTAATATTTAATATTATGATTCAAAAATATTTACGTATTATAACAATACCAATATGGTTATCGATATTTTCATTATGAATTGTTGTTATTCAAATAATTGTATACCAATAGGATCGCGTCATGTATATATATACTAAAATATGTAATATGTATATAATTTGAAAGTAAATGTATTATATTATCTGAATATTTGTATGAAATAATTTATCCAATAACTTGTCTGTAAAATAAAATAACATTACTTTTTATTTCTGTATTGGTTATTTTTTGTATTCCGATCTAGATATTTTTCAGTGGTATATTTAAATATATGTCAATGATTTCAATCTTTGATATTGATTTATTTGTCAAATAAACTGTATCATAATTTTTATTTTATTTTTCTATAATAATAAATTATTAAAAAACATTAATTATTTATAAATCAGGTTTGCACTATTATTTATGTGTACATTTCAAATAATATAGACACATTATATATAAATATATATATATATATACAATATATTATATATAATATTCTGTGTCTATATATAATTAGTATAATCCTATATTGTTATAATAATATATCATATATATATACGCGTATTCGTATTATATCTGAATAATCGCGTATGAATATAAATTATATTGCAAATCATTTAAATACATCCCTAATCACTGAATGTAAAGGGCATATAACGAACTGCTTTCGCCCTTGCATGGATACACTGCAGTGTGAGAATACTAATGATACTAATATACTGTGTGTTAACATTTAATTAAATTACATTATAAATTTAATATAATCATATTTAAATCATTGATTTAAAAAAGAATTGTTGCATTGATTTTTGCATCGAATTCAAATGTGTATACATCTATATAGCATGAAATAAATTAAATCACTGAAACTGAAAATAAAACTTCACAAAATATGCGTTAGCAGACGTCATGTGTTTTGAAATACATTTTAGCTAATTATATTATAGTTTTATAATCATTATTAAAGATAAATATTTGTATATTCTAATTATTATATATAAATAATCAACGAACAGTTCATCGCAATACTCTCTTCCAAGAATGACAGGTTAAATACCTATCAATGCCCTTGTTGTTGTTGTTGTTGTTGTTGGGTTATGTTGATGAGAAACGTCATTAGATGTATTCACAGTATAGGTTATGATGCATCCATCTGTTGTAGTTTTCATACTGGGTTGTCTGCGTGTGTTAGTCGTGTGTCACAGAGTTTACCGGATACTCAAGATTGCATTCTGGGTAGGAACTGTGAAGGAAGTGTCATGTCAATTGTGGTATTTTTAAAAATAGCATTATAGTATACGTTAATATTAAGGTTCACGCGATTAATATATTTATAATAAGGTATGTGTCTATGGATACAAGGCTTATTATTGGTACAATAATGTAAAGTTATATTCAGTATATAGATTTACTACTATAGTACTTAATTATCTCGGTTGGTGCCATACTATATTCATTAGTTGATTATACTTCTACTTATAATGAGTGAAGTTATACAATAGTGGTCGTGTGTAGAGTGTATAATGTACATGTGGTAGATGGGGATACCGTATGATCCTATAAGAGGGTTAGGAGTAGGTTAAGATGAAGAGTATAACTGTAGGTTATTACGGCAACCGCGGGAAAAGGGCGGCATCCTCTGCTCGTATTAATACGCTGCTTGAGAACTGCATAGACGTGGTGTTGTTGTTGTTGTTTACTTGTCTATGTTGTCGGTTATCACATTAGTTAAGTCGTTCTAAAGGTAAGTGTTTAGTTCTTGTTTATAAAGAAGTATTTAGGTATACATCCCTCGAACGTATTGTTTTAATATATCAACATATACACTAAATTATAATATATTTATATATTTATAATAATTAAATACAATATATTATTATATATGTATATTAATTTACAATACAATATACATTATAATAACATAACCAACAGATTTTAAATATATATTAATATTTTTATATATATAATAATTTAAATACAATATATTATAATATATTATAAAATATTATATATTATATATGTATATTAATTTACAATATAATATACATTATAATAACATAACCAGAAAATGTCGTTTCATTTTATCAGGAATTGGTTCGTTTTGATATTATTTTAGATTTTAAGAGCGCATAAATTACCTAATAATATCAGATATAATATTAATTATTTATATTAATAGTTAATAATGTTTTAATATCAATAATATGAATGTTTAAATTAACAAACAATTTAATAAAAACCTGCAATTTTTACGAACGAATTTATTAACTAACGAATTTATTCTGTTTATTGTAACATAAACAAACACTTGTCAAATAATTAAGTATTCTCTAGTTTTCTCTATAATTTAAATAAATTATAAATAATAAAATAAATAGATATATTACTATAATATACGTACACATACGTATGTCGTACATATTTGTAGTTATTATTATATAGTATATATATATATATATATATATATATATATATAAAATGATATGCTAACAATTTAATTATATATTATATATAACACAATATAATTTTTATAAATAATATAAGTATAAATACCTTATGTATATTGTAATGTGTTTAAAAATAGATCCTCTCTTGTTGAGTGTAGAAAGAGAATGCATGTTAATACATAAAATATGGAATTCTAGGTTTATTATATGTTAATTCTGAGAATTATATATAATATACAAATAATTCCTATTAGCTTGTATTGTAGATCAATTTATAATAATAGAATTTTATAGTTCTATTGAAAAGCTCAACTAGTTTTTTTATATTAGGGTAATAAATAATTAATTAAATCAACATGTTAGTATTAAAATGTATAGTATATATTTACCCATAAATATATATATAATAATAATAATAATAATATCAGATTCAGTTGATGACCGAGATCAAAAACCCAGGTATGGTATAGAAGTTCTATTGAACTTATCGAGATACCAACCTGCTCTTGGTAATGAGAGAATTAATACAAAATGAATAAATATAAATAAATATTTTACAATTCTATATTGTTCATTCGTGTTCTGTCTCATAAAAAAGCAATACAATAAAATTAAATATATCTCTCAATACCAAGAAATCATCATGTATATAACAATAAAATAATAATAAAATATAATAAAAATATATAATAAAATATTAAAAAATGTAAAAAGATACTAAAATAATAAATAAGTTAAACTATAAAAATCAAAGAAAACTAAAGACCAAAGGCTAGAGATAAAAATATGTACAATACGAACAATTTAAAAGAGCTTAAAAGAAGAAAAGATGATCATGTAAATAAAATAACAAACAATACAGATAAGGTGTAAGTGATTAAATATAACTATTTAAAAGCATGTTTTTAATATGTATTGTAAAAGTATTCAAATTCGTCAAAGATGATGTGGTTGTATTTAAAGAATTCCATAAATATGCGCCTTTGTAACGAATACTAAATTTATCATGATCAAATCTTATTTTTGGTATTAAGAATGTTCTATTTAACCTAAAAGTATATAAAGAGCAATTATAGGTAAATAACTTACAAATTGAACTATGCAAATAATGATTGTTATATATTCTAAACATATATTTATAAATGGATATATTTATTATATCTTTAAATTTAAGAATGTTATGTCTTAAAAAAATGTAATCAATATTGGTTTTGTTATCAAGTTTATATATTGCTCTCATACATTTATTTTGTAAAATTTGAATACATTTTATATTGCTATGGTAAGTACTTCCCCATATAATAGAACAATAATTAATATGACTATGAAAAAAAGAAAAATATAGCATAACTAAAGTATTAATATTAAATTTATATTTATATCTATGTAGTAAACTAAGTCCATAGTAAAGTTTATTTTTAATATTATTTATTTGCATTTTCCAATTTCGATTTTCGTCAATTAAAATGCCTAAGAATTTAAAATTAGCTGATTGTTTTATGGCTATATTATTTATTTTGATGTTCAATTTATGTTTAACTCTTGTGCGATGGAATAAAATTAATTTTGTTTTATCAATATTAAGAACTAGCTTATTACCACAAAGCCAGTCACATATTAAAACTAAAGTAGAATTTATTTCTTTTTCTAGATCATTTAACTTATGAGACTTAAATGTTAAAGTTGTGTCGTCAGCAAAAAGAGTAAAATTGCATTTATTAGTTATATTAGGTAAATCATTTATGTACATTAAAAATAATACTGGTCCCAAAACTAAACCTTGTGGTACACCACATTTAATCGGAAGTATTTTAGAATTGGTATTATTATAGCTTACGTATTGATACCTGTTTGTCAAATAACTTTTTAATAATGACAAAGTGATACCTCTGAAACCATATATATATATAATTTGTTTAATAAAATTTCATGATTAATAGTATCGAAAGCCTTTTTTAAATCAATCGATATTGTGGATATGAATAATTTGTAATTTATATTTAAGTAATCGATATAATTTATCAAAGCATCACATATTGATATAGATTTTTGAAATCCAAATTGAGAATTGTTTATTAAAGAATTTTTATCTAAAAATGAAAACATTCTTACTTTTAAAATTTTTTCAAAAATTTTTGAGAATTGTGATGTCAATGATATTGGCCTATAATTCGAGCAATCATTTTTATTTCCTTTTTTATATAAAATTATAACTTTAGATGTTTTAAGTACATCAGGGTAAACACCATTTTCAATGCATTTATTAAATAAAATTGATAAAATATTACTAATGGATAAAATAATGTTACGTATTAAAAAAAAGTTAAAATCATGGGAATCCGTACTATATTTTGAATCACAATTATATACAATATTTTCAATTTCTATTGATGAAACAGGCTTTATAAAAATTGAACTCTTATTACTAGTAATATTTTCATATATATTTTGATTAGAGTATGGTATATTTTTATTTAATTCAACACCTATATTTGAAAAATATGAATTGAACATATTAGCATTTTGTAAATCTGTTAATTTATTATCAATAATAGTTCCTGATTTTTTATTATTTCCTATAACTTTATTTAATGTACGCCAAGTATTTTTAATATTATTATTTTTTATTTTATTTTCATAATATTTTTTCTCTGTATGTTTTAATATTTTCATTAAGCAATTTTTATAATTTTTATATACATTTATTAGTGAATGATTATTTAAAGATTTTTTATACATTTTATTCTTTTTACCTATGCATTTAAGGATGGAAGGGGTTAGCCATGGTTTATCAAAAACTCCAGATTTAATTTTAACTTTTTTTAATGGACAATATATATTATATGAATTAGTTAATGTAGAGATAAAATTTTTAAAAGATATATGAATATCAGATAGAGTTAAAATGAAAGACCAATTTATATTAGTAAGATTATTATTAAAATTTAAAATAGTTTGATCTGAATGATCCCTAATATATTTATAGGAGTTTTTCGTTTTTATAGCAACCAAATAACAGACGTGTTATTCACAGATTAGATTTTAAATATCGTTTAATTGTATTATAATTGTAAATATAGGTGCGTATTTATTTATTTGTGTGTTATTTATATTATTAGTATTGTTCAAATATTTATATCTACTAATATTTAAATATATTACATTGGTTTTGAAATTATATTCATTTTTTTATTTAGTATTTGTTTACATATGAAATATTGTATGATTATCAAAATTAAAATCAACAACAAATATATATTAATCACAAAGGTAATGTTCACTTACTGTTTACATATTTAATAACAACAACTACTTTATTTACTCTTTTATTGGTTATTATTATTCATAGATTAGTTATCCTCTATTTATATTTAAATAATATATTGTATTAATATCATATTAATATTATTTACCAACTCTTTATTATTATTATATTGTATAAATACATTTAGGTATATTTACATTTTATGTATTTTATTATTATTTTTAAATTATAATTGAAAATGCAATAAAAAAGCCATAAAAGATATTTATTGAAATTCCTAGTATTGTTAAATATCATAAAATTAAAACATATATATATATTGCATTAATACATTTATATATATATATATAAATTGTATTTATTAAATATACTTATATTGGATATTTTTACTATTGTATTTTTAATATTTAAATACTGCATATTATTTTATTATTATTATTATTATACTATGTTATTTCTATAATATTTAATTTGTTGTAATATAAGATGAAGTAATATAATTTAATTGCTATATATTTGTATATTTGATATAATAAATACAGTATATAATATACCCAATATAAACCCTAGGTACTTCATAATAAATTAGTGTGACATATATTATATAAAAAGCATCTTTTAAATTTAGAGAAACTTTTATTATTTATTCAATAAATTAATTAAGTAAATATATTTTCACAACATATATATTAGTGATATTTAGAATTTAATTGATATAAAGCTTAAAATGGCTCGTCAAAAAAAACAAACGATATCTGTAACAGATGAGCATAATGATGAAAAAATTGATCTCAAATGCTTAATTGAAAAATTAACTATAAATAATGACAGATTAACTATAAATAATGAAAAATTGACTATAGTTATAGAAAATCAAGAACAAATAATAAAAAAACTAAATGAAGCAGCTGATAAATCTGATCTTAAAACATTTGCTGAGATCACTAAAATTAACCTCAATAATACACTTCAAAAAAATCTATCAACGACTATAAATAAAACCCTAAATGAAAAAAAGTTAAATGAAATAAGAAATAAAACTATTATACTCTATAATGTTAAACAAACAATAGATTCTAATTACGAAACAAGAAATTTTGAAGAAAAAAAAAATATAACAGAAATTTTAGACCTAGTCAACACAAATTATAATATAAAAAACTATTTTAGATTAGGAAAATATCAAGAAAATGATAATGTCATCAGGCCATTAAAAATTATTTTAAACTCTGAAATAGAAATTAATAATATAATACAAAATGCAAACAAATTAAAAAACTCCAAATTCAAAAATATAAGCATATCAAAAGAATACAATAAAGTTGAGTTGGAGACTATCAAAAAACTATCTATCGAGGCTAAAAATAAATCAACAATAAATAATAAATATGTAGTACGGCATAGAAATGATACTTTTAAAATAATTTGAACTAAAAAAACGAGATGATTAAATATAATATGATACCAAACCAATACAAAACAACACAACAATTTAATAGTATTACAAAAGAATTAATAATAAATAATAATAATCTGATAATTATACACATAAATATTAGAAGTCTTACTCAAAACCTGGATAAATTAAGAGAATTTATAGATACTTTAATAATCAAACCTCATATTATATGTTTATCTGAAACCTGGTTAAATAGTAATAATGACTTCAATAATAATATAACAAACTACACATATCAAACAAACTATAGACAGAAACAAAATAAATGTAGAGGTGGTGGTGTTTCAATATATGTTATAAAAGATATTCAATATGAACTTATAAAAGACCTTACTTTTAATATAAAAGATTATTTAGAAACACTTACAATAGAAATTAAACTTAAAAAAAATAAAAAAATAATAATTTCATGCCTTTATAATAGCCCTTTCAATAAAACTGCAGATCTTATAAATATGTTATATAGTAAATTTCATAAATATATTTCACACGATTTAATAATTATGGGTGATTTTAATATCATAACAAATTATCCCAAACCATCTCAATTAAACATTTTAATAAATCAATTAGGACTAACGCCTCAAATTCTTCAAAACACTAGACCCCAATTCAATAAAAGTAACACTTCAACTATAGATCAAATTTACACTAATATAAACATAACAAATATTTATAATAGTGGAATACTCTTAGAAGACTTGACAGACCACCTCCCAATATATACAATAATTAAAATAAAAACCAAAAGACGAAATAACTCAAATGAAATTAAAACAAGGAAAATAACAATAAATAATACTAAAAGACTTATTAATGCACTGAAAAATAAGAATTGGGATTCGGTCCTCGAAGACAATGATGCTGAAAACTCATACAACAAATTTCATACCATATATACATCAATAATTAACCAATTTATCCCACTACTTACAAATAAAATATCTTCAAATATTCTTTCAAAAAATTGGATAACAAATAAAATAAAAAGAGACATTAATAAAAAGTATAAACTATATAAACTTTACTTAGATAATAAAAATGAAATCAACTTATATAACTACAAACAATTAAGAAATCAATTAACCTTAAATATTAAAAAAGCAAAGCAATCATATATAGATAATAAAATAAAAAATAGTATATCTACTAAAGAAAATTGGAATTTAATAAATAACCTCATAAATAAACAGCAAATTAAACAATCTCCAAATTATATAATAGATGAATTCGAAAATAAATTCAATAATGATAAACAAATAACAAATACATTTAACTCTTATTTTATAAATACAAGTCAATCCATAAATAATCAATTCACCTCTCCCATAAATAACATCAACCCAATTAACATTACACCAATATCTAAATCAATATATCTTCATCCCACATCAACACATGAGATACATTCTATTATACAAAATAATAAATCAAAGACTTCTCTAGACACTGATTATCTAAACATGAAATTGTTAAAAATTTCAAAAGATTACATTGACCTTCCATTAAGCCATATTTTTAATCTATGTTTATCGTCAGGAACTTTTCCCTTAAAAATGAAACTATCCTCCATTAAACCAATTCATAAAAAAAATAATATCAATATTATATCTAACTATAGACCAATATCAATTTTAAGTCAACTATCGAAAATACTAGAAAAAATAATATATAATAGACTAATGCAATTCATACAAAATAATAACATAATAAATACTACTCAATATGGTTTCCTTAAAAAACATAATACCACTCAAGCTACACTAGATATTTACAACCATATAATGGAAAATAAAAAAGAAAATAAAGCAATAAATACATTATTTTTAGATTTAAGTAAAGCCTTTGATACTATCGATCATTCTGTTATAATTAGCAAATTAGATAAATATGGAATTAGAGGGATTCCTCTTAAACTGATAAAAAACTATTTACATAATAGAACTCAACTAGTTAAAGTAAACATTACAGAATCTGATATTATAACTAATGATATCGGTGTACCCCAAGGCTTCATACTAGGCCCTTTACTATTCATAATTTATGTCAATGATCTACCATTATATTTAGAAGATAATAATGTAAAATTTACAGTATATGCAGATGATACTGCTATAACTTTTACAGCAGATAATAATATAGAACTAACAAATTTAATTAAAAAAACCTTAATAAAAATAGAAAAATGGTATAAATATAATAAGTTAAAACTCAATATTAGTAAAACAGAAATGATAAATTTCAACTCAAATAAATATCCAAACAATATTATTTCATTAAATGATACATTAATAAATAACGTAAATAATTATAAATATCTTGGTATAATTCTTGATAGCAAACTTGATTTTAAAAATCATATTATTAAATTAAATAACAAACTCTCCCAAATTCAATTTTTAATCTCAAAATTGAGCAAATTCATTAAAACAAATTCATTGATAATTATATATAATAGTATTTTCCTACCATACTTAAACTATGGAAATATACTTTGGGGAAATACATTCTCAAATAATACCCTAAATACAACAATTATTCAAAAAAAAACCTTAAGAATAATAAATAAAAGAAAATTTCGGGATCATACAAAAGAAGTATTCACATCAAATAAAATACTTAGATTAGATAAGCTAACATAGTATAATACACTAATATATATGCATAAACAATATTATAATCAATTACCAACAAATGTAACTAAAATACACAACAAAAATAATAATAAATATACTCTACGAACAAATAAAACATATACTATACCAATTTCAAAATCAACAAGAACAATAAATAGTTTACTGATAAAAGGTCCAAAACTTTGGAACTTACTTCCAACAAATATACAAAATATAAAAAATGAAAATTTGTTCAAGAAAAGAGTAAAAAATATGTTAATCAATGATGAATTATATTATAGATAAATTAAAAAATTAATGAATTTAAAATTAATTTAATAAAATTAACATATTAAAAAAAACTAAAAAAAAAAATAAAATAAAAAATCTATATCAAATATATATGTATGTATGGATTATTTTTGTTATTATTATTTTGATTTTGATTTTTGTTAATGTCAAATTTTGTCTATCTACAGTATTTTATTTATTTATTATTATATTTTATGTAAATACGAAATATATAGCTAACTATTATGATTAAACAATCACTGTTCCTGTCCTATGTATGAATAAATCACTGGCAACAACCCGAAAAGATCAAGGTCTTATTTTGAAGCCATTTGGAAACGAAGAAAGAAACGAAAAAGAATAATACATGAAAAAAAAGAACGAAATTAATGAATCCAATAAAATATATCTATCTATCTATCTATCTATATTAATATTTTTTTAAAAAATACAGAATATCGGTAAATGATCACTGATATCAGTCAAGAGAACGCCATTAAAAAGTGGCAAAGATAAAAAATGTGTGTAAATATTATCGATAATAGAATTTGTTTTATTAGTTATATGGGTAGGTTTAGTGATTGTCGCTATTAAATTTAGGGAATAAAGAGTATCAATAAAAAATGTAGTACTTGTATGGGAATTATGATTATTTATATTTATATTGAAATCGCCTGTTAAAATTAATGATTTATTTAGATGACGATTAAATGTATTATATATAATATCAGTAAATTCAATTATATTAAATATAGGTGCTTTATATATACCTGATAGTAAATAATTAATATGTTCGTATATAAATGAGATCGTAATCATATCATAAGCATCATTGACAGATAATGATAAATTATCAATTAATTTATATTTAATATTATTATTAATGAAAATGGAAACTCCACCTCCACGCTTATTATTTCTTACTATATGTTCAGATGAATAATTAGGAATATTAAATAAGTGTTTATTAGATGTAGTTAGCCATGATTCAGTTATTACAATAATCATAAAGTTTATTTTTAAATATAAAAGGTAATCAGTAATAGAATCGAAATTTTTAGGAATAATCCGAGCATTAAAATGAATAATAGATAATTTACGACATATATTTAAATTTGATAAATTATCATAATATTTACACTGTAAAAAAGTTTTATTTATATTATCGATTATATTAGAATCGCATTTTAGTTCGTCAGGAATGTAATTATAAGTTAAGACTTTATTAATTGATGGTGAACTAAATTGCATAACTAATATATAAATAGAGAAGAAAACGATATGTAAAAAAAACAATGGAAGCTAAACAAATAAATTAAATAGAACTAAATTAAAAGATATATAATGATGAAAAAATGCAATACTGAATAAGCCTGAAACTATAAAATATAAAGTATAAAAATAAACCTGAATTGAATAAAATATAATAAAACTATAAAAACTATATACTTTTAAATTATAATACTTGTATGTAAATTCAATAAAATGTAAATGGTATTATATAATATTGGTAAAAATGTAATACTGAATAAACCTGAAATGACTGAAAAATAAATAAAACTATAAAAACTGTATAAACTTTTAATACTTGTGTATGTAATTAATGTTATGTGTTATTATATAATATTGTTAAAAATGTAATACTGAATAAGCCTGAAGTTAGTTAAAGATTATGTTTACAAATATAAATTTTATAAATTAAATATAAAGTATAAATGCAAAATATTAATGAAGAGAAAAAATAATAAAAATAAAAAAAATATATATATATATATATATATATAGACAATATATTTTAATTTTATTTAATTTGATTAATATTTATCCAATTGATTAATATTATTGATTGAGATTATTGATTTTAAATATTCTTTATTTGTATTAATATATACAGTATCTTTATAAATCCAGGTTTTATTTATTTTTCCTGCTTTTCTCAATTGTCTAGTTTTATAAAATATGTTATGTGTATTGAAATTTAATTGCTGGCTTATATATATTTTAGTGTCAAATAGTTTATTTTTATTTTTAAATATTTTTAATTTTGTCTCTAAACTATCTAACTTAATTATATATTTAGTACACTCTATATCATCTAATACATCATCAGTTTCAGATTTTTTATTGTTATTAGTATTTAATTTATGTATATTTAAAATATTAATATATGATAACTTTGTATCCAATTTTTTATTTATAAAATCCGTAAAACTATTAGTATTATTAAAATCAGTTTTTAAATTAAAATCTGTATTTGTATTGGTAAAAATTATATTATTAGCAATATGTTTATTATTCTCTATATCCTTAAGTGTATTAGTTATTGTATCGATATCAATACTATTATTATTTTTTATTTGACTATTACTAATTGTTTCTTTAAATATATTGTTTTCCTTTGTTAAATTTAAAATTATATTTGTCTGATAATCAACTTTATCATTTAATTTATTAATTTTATCTGATAAATCTTGAATTAATTTATATAGTTTATCATTATAAATTGGTGACATAGTAATAGTCAATAATTAATATTATTTAAATATCAATATTTAAAGATAATATGTATACCAATAGTTATATAATTATATAATATAAATTTAAGAAGCTATATAGTATAATATATAAATATAATGAAGAAATAACTATAATACGTAACTATAAAAAAAATGAACCAATATAAAAATGTAAATAAATTAAACTAGAATAAATCAGTGAAGCGTACAATTAGTTTTTAATACTATTTATTTATGTATATTATTAAAAATATATAATATAAATGTAAGTTATAATTATACTAATGAAGATATAATATATTAATAATTACTTTAATAATTAATTTAATATATACATATTGGAAAAATATTCATCATGTATAAACAAAATCAATACATATATACAAACAAATATTTATAATATATAAACAGAATATAATATGGAATGTAATGAATTGAATAAATAATTTTAAAATAAAATAAGCTATTGTTCACTTATCTTGAATTGATTTTATAGAAATTAAATGTAAAATGTAAAATTGAAAACACGACCGTTCAATAAGAGAGACAGAACACGAATGTTTTTTTTTTTTTTTTTTTTTATATATATATATATATATATACTATGCAGTGCATCACATATATTTATCATTTTGGTAACTTAGGTATATCGGACTTCGGTTTGTTAGATTTTATCACTCAAATATAAGCGTATTCTTAAGTTATCAAAGAAGCAGTCTAATGTGGGCAGATATAAGCCACAGGCATGATGCTACACTGATAAATAAATTAAATCTATACATTTTTTGCACAATTTTGATTAACAATTACATAACCCAGTTACACTCGTATACAATTCAGTGATTCGTGTGTGCGCATGACTGACAACTTGTAACTGATGTCATGTATTACATAGCGTGTATTGAGACATATTAGATCGTTCTGGGTAGGTAACTACATCGATGTTTCGTTCATCTGTGCGTGAGAAGCTTATTTGTAACCATAAAGGTACCCGATATTTATATTGAAATAACCTCACAAATATGTGCATATTATGTTTGCATATAGGTACTATATTGAATGATTCTAGATATTCGGGTAATTTGTAAATGTATAGCTCATCGCTTACATTAATTTGACTATAACAGGAGATTACTTTACTTTTATTAATTCCATTTAGTGAGGATATCATGATATTTATAGAGATATTATTGTGATCCGGGAATGAGAACTAACTAGTTAACTATGAGAATATATTAGTTCGTACCGTTAAATAGATTATACAATAGATGAATATATATATATATATATATATATATATATATATATATATACATTTGGATTCCGTTTCTACCAGTAGCAATATAGATCAATACGAGAGCAAATCATTTATTTATATACAATTATGAGTATATAAGTATGAGTATATTATCTATGTAATATCACTTCTAAATAATATTTTAATACCCATTTTATATAATTAATTAATGGTCCGGACGAGGCTCGAACCCTTGTCCTACTGCTTACTATACTGTTATATAATGTAATTATACTGTTACTATACTGTTATTATACTGTAGTTATATTATTCAAAAACTATGAAACTAGTGTATTTCTTACCGATACACAGATTTTAGTAGGTTAAAGTACATGTGATATATTGCTATATATGTTGCGATATGTTGCTATAGCAACTAAAGTTTAAATATTATTGTAATGTAAGTTCATCTTTGGATCTGTCACTTATATTAATTATTAGATTCGTAATTTAGCTATATGAGTTAACTACAAGTACATTTAACTACAAGTAATAAGTAACGTTATATGAGAGATAACATTATTAATAATAATTAATATTATAATATATATTTATATAAAATTAAAATAATAATAAATCTTTATTTATAATACAAAATCATATAAAATAATAGACTACTAAACTTAATAAATAAATACGATTTCACATTATTTCCTATTTTATGAAAATATTATAAAGTATAAATACGCGAATAAATCTTCTGGAACATTCCGCTATGTTTCCGGTAAAGTCACATGACG
This sequence comes from Osedax fenrisi, assembly GCA_964019155.1. Classification (NCBI taxonomy): domain Eukaryota; kingdom Metazoa; phylum Annelida; class Polychaeta; order Sabellida; family Siboglinidae; genus Osedax; species Osedax fenrisi. Next base: position 120,762,430 of record OZ025239.1, on the reverse strand, counting down.
TTTGATATGGCGATGTGTTAATAGATAGGCAGCTACACATCAGTTACATTAGGTATATTAGGCACATTACACATCAGTTACATTAGGTACATTAGTTACAATACACATAATTTACATTAGGTACATTAGAATAATACATATCAGTTACATTAGGTACATTAGTTACAATACACATAATTTATATTAGGTACATTAGAATAATACATATCAGTTACATTAGGTACATTAGTTACAATACACTTAATTTACATTAGGTACATTAGAATAATACATATCAGTTACATTAGGTACATTAGTTACAATACACATAATTTACATTAGGTACATTAGAATAATACATATCAGTTACATTAGGTACATTAGTTACAATACACATAATTTATATTAGGTACATTAGAATAATACATATCAGTTACATTAAGTACATTAGTTACAATACACATCAGTTACATTAGGTACATTAGTCACAATACATATCAGTTACATTAAGTACATTATAACAATACACATCAGTTACATAAGTTACACTTATGGCCGCAGCAGTAGGGTTGAGAGGGTTCGCACTAATATGATTACTAAATAAAGTAATAACGGTGCCATTGAAGAGCTTATACATTATATAAACTATAAACGAATATCACACCCCAGGTAAACCCTACAATTCCTGCGACCTTTCACTAGAACTATAAATAGGTTACGTAAGTTATACTATGACAATACATCAGTTACCTTGGTTACACTAGAACAATACAATAGTTACATTCTGTACACTATAATAATACACATAAGTTACATCGGCTACACTAGAACTATAATGCACATTAGTTACATTGATGTTGAAGTCTCATTCTCTTCTGATCTCGCTGCAGTCGCATCTTCTGAGCTCGTTCCTGGTAGATGTCTATAGGGCGTCTACTCTGTAGAGAGGGGTGGTAAGGTGGCACTCATTAGTACAGGTGTAATGTATTATTATTATTAATAAGTATTAATAAGTAGTATTATTCTTATATTAATTTATTATACTAATTTAATAATAATAATATAAATTTATATATATATATTAAGTAATAATTATATTGTGAATGTATAAGTATATTGTTATTGTTATTGTTATTTTTATTTGGTGGAGTCCTTTCATCCCATCCAGGAACTTAGATGAAGTTTTCACTTATAACCATATACGGCTCTAATCCCTTCGAAGCCGCTCTCATGTTAAGGCATCCATGGTTTTAACGAGAGCCGATCATTTATGTATACACAATTATATAAGATCACTTGTAAATAATATTTTAAGACCCATTTTATAAAATTAATTAATGGTCCGGACGAGACTCGAACCCGTGTCCTACTGCTTGTGTGTCTGATGCCTTAACCACTGAGCCACACAGGCAGTTGAATATATATATATATATATATATATATATATATATATATATATATATAGTAGACTACTATTAGTAGTATATATATAATATATATACTAAATGTACACTTTACTAGTATACTATTTATAAAGATTCATTTAAAACTTATGCTCTATATTAAACAATATTCGATGTGACTAACTAATTTCCTTCTCTTCAAGTAAACAATAGAAGCAGCAGTATCATCTTCTTCTTGATCTGCCAGCATCGAGAGGTCTATCTCTAGACCTCGCCGTGGTTTCTTTAGCTCCACCCCCTTCTTCCTTCTTCTGTCAATCATGTTAGTATTGATGCTGACGTATCTCTTTGAGGCGTCCGAGTTATGACGTTTTAGTCTGCAGTGCTGTTCGTCGTATAATAGCGAAGGGGTATGCGATAGGCCATTACCTAGTGGTAAAGTGTGTGTATATATATGTGTGTGTGTGTGTTTATATAAGTATGTATATAATATATATATATATATATATATATATATATATATATATATATATATATATATATATATATATATATATACAGTAAAACCTCTCTATAAGAAACCTCTTTATAAGAAAAACCTCTGTATAAGAAAATTTGTCACACACTTGGTTGGAATTCAACCTTTTCCATATTAAAAAAACCTCTTTATAAGAAAATATTTTAAGAAAAATATAAGAAAAACCTCTCTATAAGAAACTTATTGTATACAAAATAATTATATATAAATAGAAGTATTATATATTGATAACAATTATAGAAATTAATTATTATATAAGATATTTTTTTTTCTTACAAATATTATATTACATAAATAGCTCGAAATTAATTAATAAATGTTATTTTTATCCTTGAATTTATTCAAATTAATTAATAAATGATATTGTATCATGGCCTCCTTTAGCTTCAGGCCGTGAGGCAGACTTTTTATTTTGTTCAATTTTAATTTAGAAGGGACGCTTTTTAATGACTTTTTCCATAAATTTATGATTGAATAAATTAAAGAAAAATACACTAATTAATATCTGATAAAGATTATTTTATAATATTAACTATTAATTCATTAAATTAACATATTATATCACATCGTTTTACATGTATTTGTTTAATAAAATAAAAATTAAATAGTATAATCTTTGTTAAATATTGTCAAATCCTTGATAATTATATTTAAAATTTAAATATTTTATCTAGTTAAAGTTATTTAATTACACTTTTAGGAAAGTAAATGTATATATATGTATAGTATATACATTTAATAATTAATATTTATCAATGGACTATGGTCTGTATACTTAATTAATCATATTATATATTTAATTCGATGTTTTTAAAAAAAATTTAAATTGTAATATTTTTTAATATAATTTATAATACGTTTATCTAGTTAAAGTTATTTAAATACACTTTTAGATAAGTAAATTTATATATATGTATAGTATATACATTTAATAATTAATAGTTATCAATGGATTATGGTATGCATACTTAATTAATCATATTATATATTTAATTCAATGTTTTTAAAATAATTTTAAATTGTAATTTTTTTAATATAATTTATAATACGTTTATCTAGTTAAAGTTATTTAAATACACTTTTAGATACCACATTTATATATATGTATAGTATATACATTTAATAATTAATAGTTATCAATGGATTATGGTATGCATACTTAATTAATCATATTATATATTTAATTCAATGTTTTTAAAATATAATATATAATATTTTTAATAAATGGTGTTTAAAATTACTTTAATATATTTGGATATTATATTTATTAAATTTATAGATACAATTATTATAGTATGTATATTTAATATATCATATTATATATTTAATTCAGTGTTTTTAAGATAATATTTATAATTATAGAATTCCATTTAAAAAAATATAAAGTCGTTATTATAATATTTATAATTTTAGTATTATCAAATTTGTGGATACTATATTAATAAAATTCATATATCCAAATATTAATTATTATTTAATTATAAATAATGTAATTTAATATAAAGTAATAAATACATTGTATTAACAAAGCCAGGGTTTTGGTATTAATAATAATTTTAAATTTAATAGTAAATATAATATATAATAAAATAATAACAATAATATTATAATTTAGCAAGTTTATATATATTTTTTTTGTTCACATCTGATTTTAATTTTCTATAATTGTTTAATAATATATTGATAAATACTGATAATCCTTTTTTTATCATAGAATAATTATCGCTATGACAATATGTGCAGATTTCATAAATTTCCATTAATTCGTCATCATTTTTACTAATATATTCTATACTATAAGTTCCAGCATAATATTTTGTCACGTTACAATACACCATAATTACAAGTTCCAGCATAACGTGATACCATGTTCCAGTACCAGCATAATGTGTTTTCACGTTCCAGTACATCGTACTTATAAGTTCCAGCATAATGTGTTGTCACGTTACAATACACCATAATTACAAGTTCCAGCATAACTTGATGTCATGTTCCATTACCAGCATAACATATTGTCACGTTCCAGTACACCGTAGTATCATGTTCCAGCATAATATCAAAGATCGTCCGAAGGACTACTTCGTAGTATCTTTGATAATATGTTGTCACGTTACAATACACCATAATTTCAAGTTCCAGCATAACGTAATGTCACATTCCAGTACCAGCATAACATATTGTCACGTTCCAGTACACCGTAGTATCATGTTCCAGTATAATATGTTGTCAGTTTAGTACAGAACAATCCAAGTATGATGAAAACTTTGCTAAGGTCAATTACAATATAATATGGCTGATCGAACCATATACATATAATCTATTGTTTAAAAAATAAAATTTAATTATTTATAGGATTTTGATTATGACGATATCATGTTAAATACTAATGACGATATGGCGGTATACCGTATACTATGCTATATATATGGTTATGTTGCTAAGAATAAATGTGAAGAATGTAAAGCATTTGTAATACGTGAAGATACTATTCAGCTAGAAATTGATAAAGAATTTTTAAAATATATTGACGACCTTAATCGTGGGGGATTATTATATCCATCTAATATTATATTTAAAGTTATACAAATTGTTTATGATATATTTAATTTATGCGTATCTAAATATGAAATTAACTTTACTAAATGTACATATGAAAAGAATGTAATATTAGCAATTAGTATAGAATATATTAGTAAAAATGATGACGAATTAATGGAAATTTATGAAATCTGCACATATTGTCATAGCGATACTTATTCTATGATAAAAAAGGATTATCAGTAAATATCAATATATTATTAAACAATTATAGAAAATTAAAATCAGATGTGAACAAAAAAAATATATATAAACTTGCTAAATTTTAATATTATTGTTATTATTTTATTATATATTATATTTACTATTAAATTTAAAATTATTATTAATACCAAAACCCTGGCTTTGTTAATACTATGTATTAATTACTTTATATTAAATTACATTATTTAAAATTAAATAATAATTAATATTTGGATAGGAATTTTATTAATATAGTATCCACAAATTTGAAAATACTAAAATTATAAATATTATAATAACGACTTTATATTTTTTTAAATGGAATTCTATAATTATAAATATTATCTTAAAAACACTGCATTAAATATATAATATGATATATTAAATATACATACTATAATAATTGCATCTATAAATTTAATAAATATAAGATACAAATATATTAAAGTAATTTTAAAGAGGAATACGGACGATAGGCAAAAATTAAATAACTATAAATAGCAAATTTCGGGCAAGACGTGCATTGCACGTCGTGCAATGCATGTCGTGCATTACCCGAATTCATTATACACTCTAGTGCACACGAAAATAAAATCTAAATGATAAAAATATAATATATATATATATAGAATAATGCCCTTATAAAAATATACGTATACACCATTCGTTTTAATTAATTAATTAATATTTTCGTATTGATTTTGTTGGGTTGTTTGATTTATTTGGTTTAGTTTTATTATTCTGTTTTGTTAGCTGCATTATTATAATGATTATATCCTAAAGTGAGCCTATACACAGTTATTAGTAACTACAAATAATGTATTCGCGCGTGAACTTTGTTATTTATAATTATTTAATTTTTGCCTACCGTCCGTACAATCCATTTTAAATACCATTTATTAAAAATATTATATATTATATTTTAAAAACATTTAATTAAATATATAATATGATTAATTAAGTATGCGTACAATAATCCATTGATAAATATTAATTATTAAATGTATATACTATACATATATATATAATTTTACTTATCTAAAAGTGTATTTAAATAACTTTAACTAGATAAACGTATTATAAATTATATTAAAAAAAATTACAATTTAAAATTATTTTTAAAACGTCGAATTAAATATATAATATGATTAATTAAGAATGCATACCATAATCAATTAATAAATATTAATTATTAAATGTATATACTATACATATATATACATTTACTTTCCTAAAAGTGTAATTAAATAACTTTAACTAGATAAAATATTTAAATTTTAAATATAATTATCAAAGATTTGACAATATTTAACAAAGATTATACTATTTAATTTTTATTTTATTAAACAAATACATGTAAAACGATGTGATATAATATGTTAATTTAATGAATTAATAGTTAATATTATAAAATAATCTTTATCAGATATTAATTAGTGTATTTTTCTTTAATTTATTCAATCATAAATTTATGGAAAAAGTCATTAAAAAGCGTCCCTTCTAAATTATTTCGCGAAAACCTGCCTCACGGCCTGAAGCTAAAGGAGGCCATGATTGTATATACATAAATTTATTAAAATTAATTAATAAATGTTATTATATCCTTAAAATGTATTGATGATACAATTTATTATATTATACAATTAATTGTTAAATAATAGATTATTATAATATTCATTATATTATATTCATCAATGATGATTCATAATTTATAATTTCTAATGTAAATATAATAAAATTTCATTATGTATTAACATGTCAAAGCCAAAACAATACATTATATATTTAAAACAGTATACAAAATAAATATACTATATATATATATATATATAACCTATAGATTGTATAATGCATTTTCAATTATAAATTAATTCTTAAAATCATTGGAAAAGTAAAAACCTCTTTATAAGAAAACCTCTCTATAAGAAAAAAAGTACTGAAAAAAAATAGTTTCTTATAGAGAGGTTTTACTGTATATATATATATATATATATATATATATATATATATATATATATATATATACGTTATTGTTACATTCATCTTGTTCGTGTCATGGTTTAGTCCGTAAATATAAAAATACTTATATAAATATTATGTAGTAAAAATATAATAGTATATGTAGATAATACTATATATATATATATATATATATATATATATTACTATTATAGATAACTAATAGTATTATAATGTGATAACCTATTTCTCCATGTTATTATTTTGTTTACACTTTGTACACTTGACTATGTATCACTAATATTATCAATTGTCATAGTGTAGACGCTATTTTTTGCTTACACGATATAATACATTTATAAATTACAGAGTGTTTAAATAAATCGTCTAGTTTATATTCTACTAATGCTATGAAATCTGCGGTTGTATCAAACCTACACAGGATGCATGTGACAAAGAAGCACATCTGACGTCACTGACGGGAGTGCTGCCACCTGTCGTCTGATCCGTGTATGACTCATCAATGGCGGCGTCATAGCTAGCACTCCTTCGTTTCCAGGCGGCAGCAGGGGCTCCCTCACGCGGAGTGTACACGGGGGTCACCGGAGAGGTCAAAGGTGAATCGGACGGTCCGTAGACGAACTGGACGTCGTTGAACTGTACACTACGAGGTGTGCAGACCGGTGTGGTGGTGGCAGTGGTCAGAGAATCGCCGGTTGTGGTCGTAGAGAATATTCTAGAACCCACTTCGAGGTCGTAGTCGTCCCACAGGAAATCCTCCAAGTTTTCTTCTTTGCTTTGGGATAAAAAGTCTCTATATATTGTTATGCAAGTTTATATGCACATGTATATTTATATTACTAGGCGAGAATAATATGTCAACTATTGAAAACATGAAAGTACGATGTGTAAATCCATTTATAATTTATAAGAACCAGAATATTATATTTCAAATTATTGTATTACAACCAATAACAACAACAACTTATAATACATAATACTAATCATTATTATATAATATAACGTATATAATATATATATAACATGATATATAATTAACTGGCAACAACCTGAAAAGACCAAGGTCTTATTTTGAAGCCATTTTTATAACGAAGAAAGAAATTGAAAAAGAATACTAAATGAACAAAAAATGACATTACATTACTACAATGAACTATATCTTTATGCGTGTGTCATTGTTCTATTGTGTATGGGAGAAGCTTTAATGATAACATCTCCGTAACTTTCGATCCACAGAAATGTCAACAGAAACAACTATAGCATTACTAGAGTACTACAGTATTTGGTACTACTAGTTTACTATATAATACATACTATAGTATACTGGTATACTAAACATATATACATTGCATAATTGTATAAGTACTAAAGAAGCAATTAAAAATACGATTTTAACATTTATTTAAGATTTATAGGAATTATCAGTGAATAAATCCATGCAATATTGCAATAGTTCAATATTCATAATATATTCAATATATGCAATGATGCATTCTTATAAATTATATAATGAATATTATAATATCATATATTTTATTATATATAATATCGTGATGGGCAATAATATAGACTCTATATACACACCTATATTTGAAGATAATATTTCCCTATATATAATAAGATAATGAAAAATTTAAATATATATATTCTAAATATTACATTCTAAATATTATCTTTGAAGTCATATCGATAATAACATAATGGAGTAATGGATGTTAAGATGCTAATTATCAAATATTATAAGTATAATTGTAATAAATAGATGTATATACATTGTATGTATATACACACGCGTACATTAGTTCACTAAACTCTATCGGAGGGAACGCATGGGACAGTTTCGACACGTCCAACACTTGTGTCCCGATGACCCAGTCGTTGACATGCGCGTGCACATGCGCAGTCTGGATGTTTGTTTTGTCATCTCGGCATTTAGCGCACACCGTAATACAATCCGATGTACTGCGACGGGGTGTGTGTGGGTGTTAATGTAGTATGTAGGGGGTAGTGTGGGTGTTAATGTAGTAGGTAGGGGGTAGAGTGGGTGTTAATGTAGTATGTAGTGTGTAGATGTGTTATGTTTGAAAGTGGACTCCACATTACACACTGACGTAGGTGATGTTTCAATTATTATATAAATGTGTAAATAATGTTATACGAATTCAATAATAATATCGACAAATTATTTAAATGACATAAACAATATTGTTAAACTTAATGGTTTAATAATGGAAACACGAATTAGAGGTTGAATGAACATAATTATTATTAATATTTTATTTTATAAGTTAACCTGCAATAATATATATATGTGTATATATATATATATATATATATATATATATATATATATATATATTATAATGTATAGTATTAGATATTATATATATATAACTATAAAAAGTTAATAACACCTACAAATGATGTTGAAATACATGGCATCATTCAATCGTTTAAAAGTTTCCTATAGACGAGCATCGATTCACCTTTTCTCTATCAGTAGATAGCGCTAATATCTATGACGACGCATCATCGATGAGTCACGATGATTCAGTACTAACCCCGTACTTAGATCCGGTCTGAGTACTTTAAGCGGCTTACGAAGACAGTTGTAGTAGACCAGACTAGCCAGCACTGATATCGTGTATGCTACCACCGCTACTAACCCTACCCCGACGTGCCACCTTCGTAGCTCTGTTATGTAATCGATACTTAAGTTACGGGTGTTTCGGGTGTACGTGTAGCAATAATTAGGTACACACACATATATCAGTACTATTACATAATGTAATATAATATCACTATAACAAATACATGGTAGTAATATCAATTATAATATTATCATCATATAATATCCACGATAATATTTAAAGGAGAATATACTTAAAGTATGACCTACATATTATTTAATAGTCGAATTACTATGATGTAATAAATAATGTGTATACATATATGTTACAAATATTTGTGTATAAAAAGTGTATTCATATTGTATAACCTTTATCAGTTACGACCCAGATAATTAATAGAGCAGAACATTCCAATGTCACCACAGCGTGGTAGATTATCAGTGATTTCTTCTATAAATAGATATTACGTAAGCATTACGTCAGGGTATCAATAACATCTACAGTCTATGTGTAATAATTTTTACAATACGATAATAAATGTTAATAATGCAATTAATATGATTATTGCAAAAACTAAAACTATTATTATTATTATTTAATATATATATTTTACAGTATACTGTTATATTATCATTAACTAAATATAATAAATGTCCATTATCATCATTAGAATTAGTAGTCTTGATAATATTTATGAATTTAGCGAGTATATTTATTTAGTAAATAATGTACTTTTAAAACGTAATTTCTAATTACTAATTACTTAAATATACATATATAACATATATAATATATATTATATATATATATATATTCACTATGTTATCATATTTATATAAAACAATGTAAACAATACAATGCAAGCAGTCAGTGCAGTAAACAATGTGTTGACATGACGTCACCAACGCGGCGATAACCTGAAGAACGCTGAAGATGTTCATCTGGCAGTAAACGAACGAGTATGACGTCACTACCATGTTGAAGATCAGCCTGTGACGTAATGCACACAAGTTTGTAGGTTAAAGTACACTATCAGCTATGTAGGCCAACGTACTTACGATACATCATCAACGACTAGTGTCGCATGTGTGTTACACGCATGCGTTAATGCGGATTATGTTAAATTCGCAATAATATATATATATATATATATATATATATATATATATTAGGGTAATTGTCTCGACAAGCAGCAATGCTTTTACAATTACCCAGGTACTTATACCTACATCTGATAATAATAATAATAATAATATACACACATTATACACACATTATACACACAATATACACACATTATACACACATTATACACACATTATACACACATTGTACACATATTTTAATATCACCTATTTACGCGGAAATAAAAACCGTATTTTAACCTACACGTTTTCGGATTAGTGTCCGCTTTAAGATTGTGATCTAGAGGCGTCAATATCACATGGTCAAAGATGATGATTAGCAGCATCGTTACCCATCTCATGGCTGTCACGTGAGTGAGGTGTGAGGTGAGGGGTGAGGGTGAGGTGAGGGCTGTAAAGGTGGGGCCGCACTGCCTTATTCGCGCGAATTTCAGAATAGTCGCGAATAATCTCGAGTTATTATTGATAAAACATACATTAGATATTCGCGAATTCGCGTTATTCGAGCGAATATTCGCAAGAGAAGCGGCGTCACCCTTACACCTTCATTATCGGTCAGCGAATACTAACTTATAAGAAAGAGTATCCAA
>OZ025239.1:120681384-120746384 GCA_964019155.1 Osedax fenrisi | reverse complement strand
CGAAGTCTTGACGTTCAATCACACAATTCCGGTCAACATTAGATTAGAAAATGATGGCATATTGATTAATAATATTACACATATTAATACCTGGGGTCATGGATGGCTAGCTCACAAAATGATTTTGAATTTCGTAAAGTAGTAACATGGTCAGCAATACATATATGTACTTATAAGATAAAATCAATCTGGAACTCAAAAATGAAAAACAGTCTGAAAATAAGTTATTTCAAAGCTACAATCGAACCTATATTATTATATGGTAGCGAATTCTGGACACTCGACTCCACCGTGCGTAATACAATGTATGGTTGTTATACATGGCTACTTAGAATCACCACAACATGGAAATATAAGGTAACTAATATACAAATATACGAGGGAATGTCAAAGATCTCCGAGGTAATAAAACAAAGAAGATTGCGACTAGCAGGTCACTACATAAGGCACACCGACGAAATAGCTCACAACTTAATTGTATGGAGGCCAAATAACGGCATACGAAACCGAGGGAGACGGTATAAAACATTCATAAACATCTTAAAGAACGACTGCGATTATGAAGATGTATAAGAATTAAGATGGAAAGAGAATTCTCTCCTTAAGGATGGAAAGTAATTGCAAGATATTGCCAGGTGATAACTCGACTAAAGAAAAGTAAGTATATATATATATATATATATATATATATATATATATATATATATATATATATATGATATTATATATCATTGTTCATCATTGCATAACAATTTCATAAATTGCATTACAAATACAGGTAAGCGTAATATGATAATTATCATTTAATAATAATTATCATTAATTATAATATTTGTATTTGTATACATGATGATGTATAATTAACTTATCTGAATGACAATCATGACATCAAGGAAATCTCAGGGGGAGTCAAATTCACAAATAACTCTATTTACAATTTTTATTTACAATTTGTAATTACAATTAATTTTACTATAGTAATACATTTAAATATTCTACATAATATATATATTATGTCATATATGACATCCATCATATGTCGTTGGTGTACGATGTACCATGTAAGTACCCCTTGTAACCTGGTAACCGAGGTACCCAGTAAGTACCCCTGGGTTCCCACCTATAGGTGGATCCCTTATTTCGTAACGTTATGAATTGGAAGTATCTCAATAATAACAAGTTTAAGTGAACCTCTTATTCCATAATGTATTAATATGAAACATATTTCATTGTAATAATGTACAGGGATAGTAAGGGATAGATATATAGCATAGTAACTATTACTAATACTAGTAATGGAGCATTATAATAAGGATAGCGTGGGTAGGATAGTGGTGGGTACCAACGATAGTACTAATACCTAATAAGGTATTTGTATTAATACCTTAGGGATTTGTATTAATACCTTAATATCTTATTAGGTTTACATTTCCCATATTTCGGTTTAATTTTCGGTTTAAGGACTGAAAATGTGCTAATGAAGCATTAAGCTGTATATATTTATTATTAGTACTATATAATATACTATATAATATACTATATAATATATTATATAATATACTATATAATATACTATATAATATACTATATAATATAGTATATAATATACTATATAATATACTATATAATATAATATATAATATACTATATAATATAATATATAATATACTAGATAATATATTATATAATATAATATATAATATACTATATAATATACTGTATAATATACTATATAATATACTATATAATATACTATATAATATAATATATAATATACTATATAATATATTATATAATATACTATGTAATATACTATATAATATACTATATAATACAAAATAAGCTCGTTAACAACAACCACTATAACTTCGACTGCAGTTCTATTATGATATGAATTATAATATTGTTATAGTAAATACATAAATACTTAATATATTAAATACACTATAACTAAATAAACCATAGTTACCTAAATAGAGTGATAATAATTGAAGGGATAATCTTATTATGAAGTCCTTGAGACCAAATTAGAATGCAAAATATATTAATTTTATTTATTTCATTATACATAAGAAAGACAATTTGTAAACAAAATAATAATAATTAGTATTATTATTATAACTTACTTCACATAATAGTGAACATATGTAGCTATAGGAGGAATATTTCGTAATACTCTATGTTGTTATATGTAATTGTATTTGATGTACTTTACTTATTATAGGTATATAGGTATATACTATATATATATATATATATATATATATATATATATATATATATCTAAGATATATATTAGATTGACATATATAGATATAGATTAACTTAATTTATATGATAATAATATATTTTATAAATGAATATATAAACTTAATATATTGTATTAATATATTTATATTAGAATAACTTAATTTAAATTAATATAAACGTATTATAAATGTAATTATTAATTGTTTAGTTAAAGATAAGTTATATATATATATATATATATATATTTATATATATATATATATATCACAATGTGTTATGTTATATTATAATAGGTATAACTATATGAACGTTTCTATTAGGCATTCATTATTAATTATTAATATATATATATATATATATATATATATAATATATATATATATATATTATTAACCTGAATTTTAATATATCCAATTCGAATGCAAATATAATGTAAACTACCAAGCTATATTACTCACTAATAACAACTAACTAGCCGAGCTCTCCGCTATATCAGTTATATTTAGCTGACTAACACAGTTATATTCGCGTGCTTATGTGTGTGCGTATGTGTGTGCGTATGTGTGTGCCTATCACTAGATACTATAGCAGTGGCTACGTACTATAGTAGAGATCGTAGTCGCTGAACTATAACGTGTAGCTCTATTGTTTAGTGTTAATTGTTCTCGGGGGGTGTGGGGGTGGGGGTGGGGGGTTCATTAATACCGCACAGGCAGTCTGACGCATGCGCTGTGTTGCATAACCCCTACCCTGCAGGCACTATACACGGGGTTAATAGGGCTGGTAGGGCTAATATATTAGCCCTATAGGGCTGCGATTAACTATTCTTATAGTATAGTGTGTGTATAGTATGCCATATAATCCATGTCGCAGCATATCGCTTGACAATGCAATATAGTATACTAGTATATATACGAGACGTTTAGGTGCACACATTTTCTATGTTAAATTATCGTTAACAAATAATAATAAATAAATTCATACTTATATACATATATATATATATATATATATATATATATATATATATATATATATATTATAATAATAATCATAATAATATATAATCTTGTTTGTAATATGATTAGGCATTCTCTTCCTAAAGTTGTCAATGTGTTCTACTGTTGTCGCCCATTATATGTGTAATATTCATTCTTCTAGGTATTCGCATACTAATATATATATATATATATATATATATATATATATATATATCTGAGTTATATATAGTTATATATATTTGTGTGTATATACATGATACTGGTGACGTAATACCCATATCAAAATTCACACTTATGTTAACATAACCTGTGTGTATAATTAGCGAGCGAGCGAGCAATATTTAATAGAATATAACATGTTGTTCACCCGTATGCAACCGCAACCGCAGCTATACATGCGTATAATAATCAGGAAGTTAATAGAGAATGTGAGTGAGGCAATAGGGATGAAATAGTTAAATATATAAGGAGGGTGTATTGTAGATATATAACAATAAGTGTAGTCTATTGTGCAACTATAGTTGCTGTTATACTATAGTTCCGTATAAGCTAGTGATTATAATCTTGTTATAGTCAATATATTTAGAAACTATTAGATGTAGTGAAGTTTTCGACTAAATATATTTATTTTTGATAATATCAAAGCTCTTAATGCCACCAAAGCAATATGTTATAGTGACTATTAAGAAATAGTGTTGTTAGTATTACAGAAAAGAGGGTGGGCAGATTTTGAGACCCGTGGAATAGAAAATATAGGAACAAAATGTATGGTATTGAATTTAATTGGATAGACTTTAATGAAATGTATATGTACCTTAGTAGTTATTGAAATACATTATTTTATAATAATAACAATATAACTTGTGTTTTTTTATAATTTCTACCAGAAAATTCCGGTGTTCTTTTAATTGCCGCCAGCGTCTTCTTCGCCATCTCTTTTATCTCAGACATCATTGAAATTAAAACGTGTATGCTATATTCTAGATATAGAATTTTGAGCGGCTGGAATATAATTTGAGCTCATTCCACTCTCACCCTGTTTAACAATATTATTATTATTATTATTTATTTGAGTTTATACACTTTTTAAATGATAATTAACAAAAATGTTTATAATAACATGAAAATGTGAGATACAAAATAAAATGGTAATAGATTCTCGTGATATATTTAAAATCAAAAATTATTTTATAAATCATAGACAATTATAAATAAACGAGTTTTAATGATGACTTAAATGATGATGTTTTTTTACAAGATATTAAATCAATATCTATCTTGCTCGACTGGATAGGTTCTGCTATACTAAAATCTCTGCTGTTGTGTGCCGATTCTGTTGTTGTGTTGCTTTCAATTTGATGTAGATTATATTATGAGGTATACACTCGTTTCAAGGAAATCGCATATCATGACAGCCATACGGGTATACATTTACAGCCTATAGGCCACAATAAGCAATTGTATATATATATATATATATATATATATACAATTAATTATTGTGGTAAAATAAATGCTATTTAGTGAAATCGTGAGACCTGAGATATTGCGATGGAGATTTTAAGTGAAAAATAGGTATTTTAAGAATAGAAATATGATATCTATCTTAAAGTAGGCATATATAGGCCTACTTTATATACTAGTATACTTTATATATGTTTGTATACATGGTGGACATATAATGGTGAACATTTATACGATATAGAGTGTATGGTATTTAATAACTCATGTTCGTAAGATATTAGAGATATCCATTATCCATTGAGAAAAATATACTTTAATTCACAATTAAACTGCAGATGTTGCATAATTATGAACTGGTGAAAGTGTAGAAGATATTCAATATAAGAATGGTATGCAAATAGTAATAGATAATACGTGTAGTTATGCTATGAATGTATTCGTAATACATTTTAGTATTGCTTATTAATATATTTATTTGTTAAATTGAAATGTATTATGATGATCGAGGTGAGATAGAATAAGATATTATGCTAACGATATCAAGAATTTCGAAATATTATAAATTAATAAATGTATATATTTGTATTGTTTTTGTATATCTATTATGTATCATATATACGCCTGTATACATGTATTAATACGCATACATATATATATATATATATATATATATATATATATATATATATACACATATATATGTGTTGTATAATATATATTGTTCGGCATGCATAAACCAAGGCGTTTTTTTTATTAATTGTAAACCCGATGTTAATTGTTGTACCATGTCGTTTTGGGTATAAATTCATATCTCTTTTTTCTTCATTATTTTTATTTATTTATATTTTTTTTGTTTACCTAATAAACTATATATTATATATACACACACACATATATACATATATATATATATATATATATATATATATATATATATATATATACACATATATATATATATAAATATATATATATATATATATGTATGTGATATGTGCAGCACATGTATGATACGTAGTATGATACTTGTATTACGTAACGCATTACACGATGTGTTTAGTAGGTTAAATACGCGAACGTAAATCAATATATCGACCAGCGTACCGAGCCGAGCCGAGCCTACCCGAGAGCAGCCGAGTGCAACCGAGTCGAGTACGACCGGTGGAATTACTCTCGTAAGAAAGATAACATTAGAAGCGAGTAATTAGATCTCGCGCGCCGCCGCCGCTAGATGGCTACACGTCACGTGCGCTCATTGTCACGTGATCTAGAACATTCGTAGCCGACGACTAGATCACGTGATTCAGCCTGATGCAGATAGCGATGAGATGACGTCGAGATGGCGTTACGTTACAACGTAGCGGAGAACAACAACAACAACCATGCTATCGCAGCCTCCTCCTCCTCTTACATCGCCCCTTCTACTACTGGTGACGTCACTATTATTAGTCATGGACACACAGGGCATCGGTTACGTGTGCCCCATTACGCAATGTCGATGTACGTTATCACGTGACATAATCTGCTCCAATAAGCGATTGAAGGAGGTGCCCACCATTAAGAAGTCGTTCGAAACCCCCGTAGCTTCGTTCAACATATACGACCTGACCGGTAACGATATAGAACGCATTCCGGCCTATTGTTTCCGCGGTCTGAAGCTGCAAGGCATTCACATCGAGAACAACCCGCTGATCGGCATCTCGCCTAATGCGTTCACCAGCGAATACTGTACCATGTTAGTGACTCATTCATATAATACTCATAATCATAATATTTATTTACTGAATCACATATAATTAGAATTTTGTTGTTGTTTAAGTATGCTCGGATTAATGTTATTATTATCACGTGGTTTATCCCGATGTATTGTTGTTTTGAGTAAAGTATTGTGTGATTTATGGTATCAAATTAATCTGCGAGATAAAATAATATAAGTTTAACGTAATGCTTGTTGTGGATATTGAAAGATATATATGGTATTTAGTCTTAGATAAATTAATTTATTATTCATGATATTTTTGGTAATATAGTTTTCAATTATTTTAGATTATAAAGATACATTTGATGACCTATTAGCCTTTAGTTTTCAATAATTTATTTATTTAGTGATGAATTTTTCAGTATTGGAGTAATTAGTCTATTTAATACTTTCATATTTATGAACATTAAAATAATATGAAGCATATGATATTGGTCAGATCATAGTATGAGAGACAGGAACAATTACGGTTTACTTTGGTTGGTATAGTATGATAGGGGAAAGTCTCCGATTACCGACCCCTAAATGATTATTTGTAATAACATATTCAATATTAAATATATTTATTTGAAATTTTGTAAATAGGGTAATATTATGGCAATTAATAATGTGGCTATTTTAAATTTTTTATATAATTATATTTACAAGAATAAACAGGGGGTCGGTAATCGGATACATATTCCTAATACCGACCCCTTCTCATATTACCGACCCCCTAAAATAATCGTGGTATAAATAATTTTAGTATTAGAATATACTATCAATATAGTAGATATTCATAAATATAATTAATTATAACATGCACGCAATTATTTTTTTATTGCATTTATGTGTTAATAGTAATATTAAATTTAAATTTAAACTGTATAGTAATTATATTAAAATAGTGTATATTATTATTTAATATTTAGTTATTAATCAGTATGTATATAATCGAATGGAAACATGAATCCTTAATCTATATCAATGATACACAAACAACTTATGACATATTTTAAAGTAAAATACTGATCTATTTTGATTGTATATTATAAATAACATGGGGTCGGTATTAGGGTAATTTAGGGGGTCGGTAATAGTAAAATCATATGGGTTACTATAATTAAGCTATTTTGGTTTATAGTTTTTCAAATTGAATTATTTTTATAATAGTTATAAATATTTTATTGATCTACAATATTATTCGTAGTATTAAGTTTTCTTTTAATTAACAAAGTATTTACAATGATTTAAAAAAGTTATTATTCAAATATTTAAACAGAATATTACATGTTATCAAATAACAATTGTAAGAATGAATATTTTGTAAAACAATATACTTAATCATATTTATCATTACATTACTAACAGTTCATGTATATATAATTTTTTGATATCTCTTATAGTTACTAAGCTACGAGAGGGGTCGGTATTAGGAGGGGTCGGTAATCGGATACTTCCCCCTAGTATTAATGAATATGTATGTTTTAAAATGTATGTATCTTAGAAGCTTTGCAATATATAGAGTAATATCAAGTATGGGATTTGATATAATTTATAGTGCTCTCATTTCTGTAGTTTGATCTGAGAAGTTTATTTTTATTACATTCTCTTTACGTGAATGATTTTTATTTTATTAATGAAATAAATTAAAATTATTAGGAGCAATGTCATTATTAGATTTATTTTCCTTTTTAGTCAAATATCAATGAGTTTATCAAATATCGTGTGCTGATTCATGTATGTTTATGTACCAGACAATATGACTATATCTGTGCGCGTATGTATATGTTTGATTCACTAGCATCTCCTCAATGTCCTCTAGGCTAAAGAGCTTATCGATAATAGACACGCCCATAAGAGTGATTCACTGGTCTATGTTCCGTCGCCTCGTTAATCTCGAACGTTTAGACCTTAGCTCCAATCTGATGAGGTTTATACCCAATGGGGTATTCGCTAATCTCGTAAGTTTACAGGTTAATCAACAATTTCAATCTCAATAATATATATATATATATATATATATATATATATATATATATGTGTGTGTGTGTGTGTGTATATCTAGAGATAACCTATATAGTATTATAATAATGATATTAAGGGAAAGTATCCGATCCCTACATGATTATTTGTAATAAAGTATTCAATATTAAATATATTTATTTGAAATTTTGTAATTATGGTAATATTATGGCACTGAATAATGTGGCTATTTTAAATTGTTGATATAATTATATTTACAAGAATAAACATGGGGTCGGTAATCGGATACATGTGCCTAATACAGACTCAAATACATACTCTAATACATCTCCTATTACCGACCCCCTAAAATAATCGTGGTATAAATAATTGTAGTATTATAATATCCAATAAAATAGTAGATATACTTAAATATAATTAATTATAACATGCACGCAATTTATATATTATTGAATTTATTTTTAAAAGTAATATTAAATTTAAATTTAAACTGTATACAGTACTATATATAGTAATTATATTAAAATAGTGTATATTATTATTTAATATGTATTAATCAGTATGTATATAATCAACTGGAATCATGAATACAATGAATATCAATGATACACAAACAACTTACGACATAATTTAAAGTAAAATACGAATCTATTTTGATCGGATATTATAAATCACATGGGGTCGGTATTAGGGTAATTTAGGGGGTCGGTAATAGTAAAATCATATGGGTTGCTATAATTAAGATATATTGGTTAATAGTTATTCAAATTAAATTATTTTATAATTGTTATAAACATTGATCTTCAATATTATGCGCAGTATTAAGTTTTCTTTTAATTAATAAAGTATTTACAATGATTTAAAAAAAGTTATTATTCAAATATTTAGAAAGTAAAAACAGAATATTACATTTATTCAAATAAAAATTGTTGGATTGAATATTTTTTTTAAACAAAATACTTATTCATATTTATCATTAAATTGCTAACAGTTCATTTATATATAATGTTGTTATATCTCTTATAGTTACTGAGATACGAGAGGGGGTCGGTAATCGTAGACTTACCCCTATATAATGTTACACTATCAGAACAACAAAAATAACAAAAAAAATAATAACAATTACAATAATGTCAACAACAACAACATCAACA
Organism: Osedax fenrisi; assembly: GCA_964019155.1. Lineage (NCBI taxonomy): Eukaryota > Metazoa > Annelida > Polychaeta > Sabellida > Siboglinidae > Osedax > Osedax fenrisi. The sequence continues at coordinate 120,736,791 of OZ025239.1, read as the reverse complement.
TTAACAACAACAACCCCGCTAGATTCTGACGCTGTCGTCGAACAGCATACAACAATGGAAGTCCAAAGTGATCCGAACTCTTCCTAAACTAAAGAGACTAGACCTCAGTAACAATAAGATCTTCAGCATCCAGAAGAACTCGTTCATAGGTCCCATCTCTCTCGTGTGGCTCAACCTGGCTAATAATCGCATATCGGTTCTAAATAAAACTACATTCTCGGGTTAGTGTAGAAGTACATGTATTCTTCTTAAATAGAGATGTCTTAAGTATATTAAGTATTTAAGTAGTTTATATATATATATATTAGTTATTATTATCAATAAAGTACTTATTATGTAATTATATATAAAAGTTGGTAAGAATACAGTTAAGATTACATATACATCTTAATTAGTATAGTATCTTAAGATGTACAATTAACAATTGTTACCATATATGGTTATATATATATATATATAATGCATAATATATTATTCATAAACATATATTGGTATATAGGCATACATAGCCTATATAGTATAGAATATAATTGAATAGAATAGTTATGTGTTGAGTGAAATAAAATACAATGTAATGTACCTTCGATATATATATAACCAATTATAATTTAATTGTAATAAAATACAAGAATACATATTATCATGATATTTATATAAATATATATTTTTATCATAATTATTAATACCATTATTATTATATAATCCTAAATATTGATATAATTTAAATATTAACGTATAATAGGTTTACATCGACTAGAGGTATTATTGCTGGCAAACAACCAATTGAAGTCACTTGACAGGATTGTTCTAGATAACTTACCCGTCCTTCGTCACCTTGAGCTATCCAACAACAACATCTCGCAATTAACGTTCGTATCCGCTTCTAAATATAGATTCCTATCTATATCAGTAATTGATTGTCACACGTTAATAATCTGCAAAGGACGTGTCCTTTTAATTACTATTCTACACAAAGCATGCAATAATGAATATATTTATGCGTGTATAGTATATACCATTTACTATCTTTACATTTCTGGTATATATATATATATATATATATATATATATATATATATATACTGGGACATAAGGTATACCTTTATATTATGTATACAAATATAGTTATAAATATTATATATATTTTCTCTTTTAAGACTATGCACAGAAATGTAGGTAGGTAACCTACATTGTATATGTTTGTTATACGATGTAAATATATTACAATTACAATATGTTAACTTTCTATTGTAGATATAACCAGATATTGAATATGTATGTTATAATTTAAATAATATGATATATATATTAAAATATATTTAAAAAAAGTTATATCAGGATTATTATAAGAGTGAATAAGTCATAAATGTATTTAATATTATAATAATTTATTTTATTTTAGTATGATATTTACAAATTTCATAACAAGTATATTAATTATTATTTATATTTTAATTTATATGTAATTGATTAGTTTAATAATGTATAATATACGTGTAATATGATACTATTTAATAATACGGTAAACAATAACTTGTCGTGAGGTATGTCTATAATATTTAAACTTTGTTGAATTATAATTCTATATAGTGTATATTATATGGAGTGTATTTTTATGTTATTACCGACCCCCTCCTAATACCGACCCCCCTCTCGTATCTCAGTAAATATAGGAGTTATCAAAAAATTATATATACATGAACTGTTAGTAATTTAATGATAAATATGAATAAATATTTTGTTTAAAAAAATATTTAATTCTACAATTGTTATTTGATAAAATATAATATTCTGTTTTTACTTTTTAAATATTTGAATAATAACTTTTTTTAAATCATTGTAAATACTTTATTAATTAAAAAAAAACATGATTTTGTGCATAATATTGTTGATCAATACAATGTTTATAACTATTATAAAAATAATTGAATTTGAATAACTATTAAACAATATATCTTAATTATAGCAAACATATTATTGTCCTATTACCGACCCCCTAAATTACCCTAATACCGACTCCATGTGATTTATAATATCCAATCAAAATAGATTCGTATTTTACTTTAAAATATGTCGTAAGTTGTTTATGTATCATTGATATAGATTTAGGATTCATAATTCCAGTTGATTATATACATACTGAATAATAAATAAATATTAAATAATATTCACTATTTTAATATAATTACTATAAAGTTTAAATTTAAATTTAATATTACTATTAAAACATAAATTCAATACAAAATAAATTACGTCATGTTATAATTAATTATAGTTATGTATATCTACTATTTTTTATTGGATATTATTATACTACAATTATTTATACCACGATTATTTTAGGGGGTCGGTAATAGGGGAAGGGGGTCGGTATTAGGCACATGTATCCGATTACCGACCCCCCTGTTTATTCTTGTAAATATAATGATATCAAAAATTTATAATAGCCACATTATTCATTGCAATAATATTACTCAAATCACAAAATTTCAAATAAATATATTTAATATTGAATAAGTTATTACAACTAATCATTTAGGGGTCGGTAATCGGAGACTTTCCCCTACTTGGAAAATACTAATAATGAATTAAAAGTATTTTTTAAAACGCTAAAATCTCAATTTAGAGGTGTTTTACCAATATTTAGGAATGCTTATAATATGTATATCATGTTTATTTAATAAATTTAAAATATGATTTACAATGTATTAACTTTGCTAGTAATTATATTAATGTCATAACATAATAACATGTATATGCTGATAGGAAGCGAATCTTCATGAGCATAAACAAAGTGGAATCGATAAGTCTAAGAAATAATAACATTTACATGATAGCTAACGATGCTTTCTTAAATCTGAAATATTTCACTTTGCTTAGACTGGATGATAATTATATCACACAATTCGGTTAGTACTCCTATATATAGACATGTATACTTTACTATTACTTTAATTTATATACTATATCTATACATTGTTAATCTTTAATAACTATCTCCTTGCTCAGGATATCTAAATTCAATCAACATTCGTTTTCGCTACTTTGTCTATTATAGTAATCACTACGATTGTCTATCTACTCTATTATTCTTTGCACAATATACAGAGTGTATAATTAAATAGTGATTACATATTATTATCTTAGATATCCTATCTAGTTTTGTAATATTAGCAATGCTTACTTATTCTATATAAAAGTTCCCCGTACCCTAAGGTGAACAACTGGACGACAACTCAATAGACACGTGTCCCCCGAATGGATTGATCTCATTGGTGCAGCTCTCCCTATCGGGTAACCCGTTAAACTGTACGTGCCCCATGTTCTGGGTGAAGCGTATGGCTCAGACCCGACTAAACGGTAACGCTGCCACGGGCATAAGTGCACATGCACCTAGAACCCCTACCACCGTGACGGGTACGTGTTCTACCCCTTTCTCGCTGGCGGGTCACGATGTGGCAGTGGCTCCGTTCGTAGGCTGCTTCTCTACCAAGTGTAAGGCTACCTGAACCCGTCACGAGTACGTGTGTACGTATGTGCGTGTGGTACAATGAATTCATACGTAGGTGCGCACTTATATGGACACCGTACTACTAGGGGCGCTGCAACACGGGGGACGGGGGGATATGCCCCCCCCCCACTTTTAATCTAGGGGAACCTCCTATGTATTGCCCCCCCCCCTACATACAAAATCATTCCAGCGCCCCTACTTACTACACGTACGACTTATGTACGATATAATACATGATTATATGTACGATACAAAGAGTGTAGCACACTACGCCCGTGTGAACACGATGCTATGACTCACATAACATCGCACATTGAACGCGTACACATGGATACCACGCTACACGCGTACATACGACACTGCATACGTGCTCATGTGTGTGTGCGCGATACTACATGCGCGTGAACGTGGATACCATATATCATAAATGTATTATGTATCCTTATTACCATATTGTTATTATTATTCATTATTATGTAATAAAACATATATTCTGCGGAGGCGTAATTAATAGTGTTGCTAATTTGATTATCATATGTTATCTTATATATATGTAAGATGTATATGTGTATTACTTGGTTTATTAATACATGCAAAAGTATGTTGAGATGTATATAAGAGTCTACATGCATATATATATAGTAACAAACATACATAGGTACCTATTTATATACCTATTTAATTTTAACTTAGAATGAATGGTGGACAAGATACGTAAAATAAATAATATGAATATATATCATTAGACTAATATTATTTGTAATATTACTCATGAAACCTATTATGCAAGATCAATTGTTCTCATATTTTAAATATTTATTATGTGATCCATGTTATTTTAATATTGGTCGTGAGATATATTTTATTTAAAACATTAATCAAACTTTACTTCTTACTTTTGACCAGAATTTAGCCATAATATCACTTAATTGGCCAACGTATTATTATAAGTAGATGGATTAATTATAATTCAGTTATTCATTAATAGTTTATAATATTTATTATATTTAAGTACACAATTATGTTAAAATAAAATATAAGAACAAAAAGTATACTGCAGTATATCATGATATATCACTAATTATTGATTGTCCTGTAATTTCTCTAGATTTAGTAAGATCTCCCGATGAATAGGCTCCATCTGTAATACAGCGGTCAGTAACGGCATAGTATAACATACTCTAGTATAGAAAGCCCGACCTTTATGTTGTAATGGTCTAGTACGGTTTGCGATAAGCAATGCAATAACTTAATGGAGAGTTGGCTCCACTTGGCAGCCTGTACTATTTCATTAATGCTGTGTGTGTGTGTAGCAATGAGACATGTATAATATAAGGTTACCAGGTGTGTTAGGGTGTGTTTTTGGTCAACCACAGGTGTAACAACCACAGGTGTAACAACCACAGATGTACGAGAAATTCGTATTCACTGCATGTAAAAATCCAACTGTTACAAAACACGTTTGGTTTGTAACAGTTGGATTTTTACATGCAGTGAATACGAGTTTCTCGTACACCTGTGGTTGTTCCACCTGTGGTTGTTCCACCTGTGGTTGACCAAAAACACACCCTTAATGTACACAACCAATTGAAGTGCATGGCGATATTCCACGACTTCACCACCAGCCACTGTATTTCATCTTGCGGATACTGGGTGGGGTGTTCGCAGCTCTGAATGATCACGTGAGTGTCCAGGAAATACTCGTACACCTGAGTGTATTGTATGTCCTCGGGCAGTCGGCGTATGTTGTCCAACGCGATGCTTATCAAACTATGTAGACTTTTACTGCGAACGTAGATTAAATAGGAAAATGTAGGAAAATAATATAATATAATTTAATAATATATATATATAATATCTATTTATATTAGTAATATAAATATATATATTTATATATTTATATAAATTATATAAATTTGAACATTCATTGAACATATATATATATTTATATAAATTATATAAATTTGAACATTCATTTACCTGCATTCGTTGTAATTCACTATATCATTTGACATTGTTTTTCTTAGGGCTATCTTTAAAGCTTCGCTTACTAAGTCATGGTTGTATTCGTGTTGCATCAATACAGCTGTAATAAGGCAATTATATTATCAGGGCATACTGAAGGTCATTAAATAAGTATATAATATTGTTTGAAGTTTAATTTATATTAGTTTATTATAATTGATTATCTAGTTCTAAAAATACTTATATGTGGTTAATATATATATAATTAAATTAATTAATTAAATAATTAATTAATTAATTGATTGATAAAATGTATGTATTTAACTATATCTAACTGATGATATTGTATACAACACCACATAATATATGTATAGATTATATACGACATAATATACATATCCCCAATATTGATAATACCTCCTATAATATCATTAAATAATCTATAGTTATATATTATTAATCGTGAATAATCTAACATAAATATACAAATATCATTTATTGAATGTTATATAATAAAAGGGTAATATTGTACTACAATTTTATATATGGCAACTATTATTTAAATATATTTTTTATAATAAATTAATATAAATCTATATAAATCTTTAAATAAATCATAATTAATTCCAATAAACATTAATTAAAAGTACGTATTACATATATAAAACAATATTATACTATGCCTAATAGCAAGAACTGAATCACAAGTGAATGAAACCTGCGATATATTCGAATGTATTGGCGTCGATACAATCATCCGAGGAGGTGGTGTCTAAATCTGAATTCGTTATTTTAATCTTTTTCATCACCCTTAGTTTATATTCATGTTTAATCACTATATTAGCATTTATAATGTCTTCGTTCGTAAATGTATAATCTGTGAACAATAGTATATTTTATATATTATTGTATAATATATATATTTATAATTAAATATAAATTAATTTAATAATTAATTAAATAATGTATAGTATCCATGTATCTAACTATAACTAACTGATAATATTACAAACAAATAATACACATAATCGAATCATGATTCTAAATTCAAAATTATATTTTATTTTAATTTTAATTATATATTTATATTTTAATTATATATGTCTATATATTTGTATTACAATTAATGAATAATTACATTATTAAATAATTTCATATTGTTATAATTTATAATAACCTGTTTCAGATAATTTTGATTTGCATTTATTATATCCAACAATAAATTTCATAATATTTTGTACATCGTCCTGTAATGTAGATGATAATAGATATTACTTTGCATAGGACGAACATATATATATATATATATATATATATATATAATATTTGTAATTTATCCAATATGTATTAACTATATATATATATATATATATATATATATATGTATATATATATATATAGCTACACGATATATCGACACTATAGTGTGTATTTAATAAATACTACATTAAGTATATATATATATAATGCCGAGCAAGCTCGACCTGGTAAGGTAAGGTAATATATATATATGACAGAAAATTAATAATAAATAATGATTTATATGTTAATTAATTATAACCTTATCATCAATCTTGATTAATTTGAATGAATAATCGATTGCATGAATATACATTTTTTTCATTTCAATTATATAATCAATTTTCGTGGGGAATTCATTTAAAATCTATATAATAAACACTGTATTAAATACGCGTTCGGTAGCACTCGTATTAAACTTGTAAGCAGATCGTCAACAGTTCCAGCTTACTGTCGGAGAACTGGTCAGTCATGTAACAGTTGTACGAGAACTTATAGAACCACTCCATCTCCTCGCTGATGTCGTCTTTGTAGGCTACCATGGCATATACGACTGCAATTGTAATGTGCAAGTAGCGTATACATTATTATGTGTATGTTATTAGACTAAGGTAAGCATAACGTCAATATATTCTATAATCTCTATAGAGGTATTATATTACCTAAATATTAGCTAAATAATTATATTAATATATTATTCAAATATTATCTTCTCTTAAAGGGGTATTCCACTACTAGTATTTTCGGAAATAATGTATGTAAATGTTTGCTAGAAAGGGATTTTCTAGCAAGTATTAATAGGATACCCCATTTAAAATTACTATATTTCCGGCAAATTGCCGGAAAGTAATGGGACAAATTGTAGTTAACTTACTAGAAAATCACTTTCTAGCAAATATTTACGGACATTATTTCCTAACATACTGGTAGTGGAATGTGACCCCCTCCAGTGGGATGTACGACACTCGTTTACTTTAAATGTACGATATTCGATAAAATACTATTTAATAAAGCTGATAATGTTTTCAATATTATTATTTTTCTTTTAAATTACTAATTCATATACACATTTTAATATTATCTGCATTATTTTTTTAATTGTTACTAATTAATATGAAATGTGCATATGTTCTCAGATATTACACACATATTTGAAGAAAAAAACGTGTTTTTCCTACTTATTTGCAAATATATAATTTTCATATACAATATTTTACGGATAACTTTAATCATACAAGTACTTTTCAATTATATTAAAAATATTCATTATTAAAAAGTTATCATAGAACATATATTAAATTTATATCAGCACAACTATTAAAAATTAATTATTCAGAGTAAATGCTGACAAAGACTTATATACAAAGATTATCATTATTTTTTCTTTTAAATTTCGTAAATCTCATACGTCATAATGTTTTTCAATGAGAGTCCTATCGACATATAAACAGCGCACCTATTCGTTACATTTTAATACTAATATGAACAAGCTTACAAATAATCTTTCAATTTTTAAAATCGATATAATAATTAATTAATAGTTTGAATTATATTCGGATTAAATATTTTGTTTTCTAGTTTAGTCTAATTTTAAAGTGTATATGTATAGCAGTTATATTTCACTTTAAAATTAAATTTAAACTATAATTATTATAATAATATTTAAAATATTATAATTTTACATTGAAAAAAAATGTCTGAAAAAAAATAAGTGTCGTCCCCTTAAAAATCAAATATTATGTTACATCTTTCATTTAAAAATAAATAAATCATGTATTAATAATTCATTACAAATAATAAAATACAACTATATGAACATAAAAACCTTTGTGTAGTTTATCTTTTATACTTGTAAAGATTGTCCTGAAATTTAAATATTGTTAAATATTTTAAAAATACATATACATTAAAAGTGCATACATTCCTATCATTTATATAGATATGTATAATATCTTAATATATAACTTAATTATAACATCTTATGAATATATCGTTATTCGTACATTAATTCATTAAGAATATGTGTATTATAATCATAGAGCTAGAGAGAAATTTTCTCTCTAGCTCTATGATAATAATACTCATTTCACACTATAACCCACAATCTAAATAGATATATAGTTTAATAAATTAATCAAAATGTTAATACTAATTGTATATAAAATATAATATAATATAATTAAATCAGTCAATATTAATTTCAGATTATCATTTTTAATCAAATAAGATGTGTACAACTGTAAATAATTTAGATACATTTATTAAATTTTCAACATTTTATAACAATGTTAATATGTTATTCAAAATAACAGTATAATCACCATTCACGTAAATATATTATTATAATTAAATATAGGAGAAAGTAACAGAATACAGACACTCTCGGTAGGAATCTCAGAAACATATCTCAGAAACCATAAATCCTACAAAAAAAATATTAATGAAAAGTCTAAATAAGTATTTTTTTTTTAATTATTCAAAATAGTGCTGATATATCCAATAAACTGATTTTTTTATTACGTATTTAAATTTAAATTTAAATTTATGAAAAAAATGTCAACTTAAAACTCATATCAAGAATATACAAATGTATAGATATAAAACATAACAGTATATTATTTAAAACTGGAGCAATCTAAATATTATAAACATAATTGCCCTGTTTGTTATCAAATATTAAATAAGTTATAAGCATATATCTAGAAGTCATATAAATCCCTTATACGGACACCCTATGACTAATCATAAGAGTGTGAACTATTCTGATTTTCATAAAAATCGCGTGCGTTATAATATTAATACCACCAATGAAGCTAAATCTAAGTGTATTATTATTTAGATACTTAAATTGTATTATTAATTAAAAAATAATAAAAATTAATTAATTAATTACTAATTAAATTACATTAAATTATTCATAAAATTAATTATAAATAATGTAATTATAATTTATCCTATTGATTCATCAATAATATATAGTTTATCTAGTGGGGTGTCCGTATTATAACAAAGGGTGTCCGTATTCGGACATGTATACCAAATACGGACACCCTCGTTATCTATTGAATAAATAGATTAAATAAAATGTTAAAATCACAATAATATCTATAATCATATAATATTAAAATATTGTAATTGTTGAATACAAATAGTGAGTTATAAAATGTTAAGACCATTTATTGTTAAAGTATCCGTATTAGGTTACTTTCCCCTGAGTTGATGAGTTGATATATTGTTATATTAATTAGGAATAATAATAATTGTGTACAGTATTTAATGTTAATTTTAATGTACAGAATATAAGATATTATAAATAGGGACATATGAGGTAAATATCATTATTAGATCGGATAGTAGTTAGGGACTCCCAGCAAACAGTAAGAGCAGCATAATAGCAGCATAACAGCATATGCTAGAGCCTCAAATGTTTACATTGTGCTATTATGCTGCTATTAAATGTATATTATGCTGCTATTATGCTGCTATTAATTTTTCACGCTATTATGCTGCTGTTATGCTGCCCTTCTAATAATAGCAGCATAATATACTTTAAAATTAATAGCAGCATAATAGCAGCATAAGGGCAGCATAATAGCAGCATAACAGCAGCATAATAGCGTGACAAATTAATAGCAGCATAATAGCAGCATAATATACATTTAAGAGCAGCATAATAGCACAATGTAAACTTTTGAGGCTCTAGTATATGCTGTTATGCTGCTATTATGCTGCTATTACTGTTTGCTGGGCTGTCGTAAGAGTAGGATAGTCGATATATAACAGTGAAAGGAGTCCATATATGAAACGTTGTGAAAGAGAATTCGTTTAACGGATTTAACGGATTTCATAGAAATATGATCAAGGTGATCAATTGAGATAGGCGTATTGCTCATCGCACGTTTTGTATATTACAAAGGGGTAGAGATGTAGTAGGTAGATGTAGTAGGGAGATGTAGGGAGATGTAGGGAGATGTAGGGAGATGTAACAGGGAGATGTAGTAGGGAGATGTAGTAGGGAGGTGTAGTAGGGAGATGTAGTAGGTAGATGTAGTAGGGGGATGTAGTAGGGAGGTGTAGTAGGGAGGTGTAGTAGGGAGATGTAGTAGGGAGATGTAGTAGGGAGATGTAGTAGGGAGGTGTAGTAGGGAGATGTAGTAGGGAGATGTAGTAGGGAGGTGTAGTAGGGAGATGTAGTAGGGAGATGTAGTAGGGAGGTGTAGTAGGGAGATGTAGTAGGGGGATGTAGTAGGGAGGTGTAGTAGGGAGATGTAGTAGGGAGGTATAGGAGGTAGATGTAGTAGGGAGATGATATAGATGAGAAGAATAGTGGTAAATATGCGAAATGATGAAAGATCCATCATGGATATAGTTTATTCTAAAATATACAAATTAGACTTAGAATTAGAAGTAGCGTGATCTAGAGACTTTGTACATATGCTGTTATGCTGCTATTATGCTGCTCTTACTGTTAGCTGGTACATATGGTACATATGGTACATAAGTATGGATAGTATGCATGTGTAAAGTATGCTTTATAATAATGCTTTACACTGAAACATATTAACTTGATAGTATTGAATACACGTAGTTATATCTATAGGTGTACGTCGTTCACTGTACATATATCCTCGTGATTACATGTATTCAACATTGATATATACATATACGTTTGATAATATTTTAATATAGATTTTGCTTATGAAATAAATGCACATAACCTTTGGTTTTCTTTATTTAAGTTTGTCATTTCAATTTTAATGCATACGCGGTTTATTTTACAAATCTTTGAATTAGTGTTTTAATTAAAATAATGTTATACAATATTGCATACAAAATCTAAGGTTTTTAATTAAATAATATAAATATGATAGAACATATAAATTAATAATTATTTAATATAATAATAGTAATATAGTAATTTCCTATATACTTTATATACTTAAATGTTCATATATAATAGGATAACTAACAGACTGTAGATTATCTTTAATAGTAAATTTTTCTATAATTTCAGACATAATATTTAGTTCTCCCATCTATTATATAAAGAAAAGATATAATGTAGGTTTACCTATGTTTAATTATTCACCTGTATTTATTATTAATAGTACCTATAATTATTATCATTAAATAAGTTATATAATAATTTCATCGATAATTATCGATGAACTTATTTTATGAATTAATCAATTATTATAATTGATTAATTCAAATTCGACATAAATAAGTATCATAAAATAACATACTAAACGAACATCTATAATGTAAGATAGTATACTGGTAGGTACCTACTTTAATAATATAATGTATACACATACAATATCGTGATTTTTATCTTATAACTCATGATTTATATATCTCTCTATAAATAATGCATTCCAAGTTAGTAGAACTTAGATAGAAAAGCAGTATCGCCTTAGAATGATGTATACATCCTATATGGTAGTGAACTCTTAAAATCGTATAATAGAGTGCACTGGTTGGAGGTCATGAGGTACAGGGCCTGCATACAACACATTGTGAAGCTATACTGTAATCATTGTGTATTAATGATTTTAGTAAATATAGTGGCATATGTAGGCTGTGGATAGTGTTATGTGAAAGTCGCGTAAACCTGATAACTGGTAGTATTCATGTATAACAGTTTATAACTACATACGTTACTAGTTATATTAAATATATATATATATATATATATATATTTAATATACCTATAGGTTATAGTATACAATTAGTATAAATTAATATAGTTATGGTATATATATATTATAGTAAGGTGTACCTTACTAGAAAAGGAAGCAGCATTTTCGAATATTTTATCTTTTTCATCGGTATCGCATTCACATTCATTTATTTTCAACAAAAATATTCTAGCTATTTTTATTAATATTATATTAACCTACTGTAGTATTTTAGATTATAATAATCTATAATATTATCATTATTTTATTATAAGTCATAATTAGTTGTTATAATACTACCTATGTATGTATCTACCAACTATCTAACTAACATAATTCCTTATCTTTAGTATGAATAGCAATTTTAAATCTAGATAGAAGATTAAATATGAGTACTCCAGATATTTTATCAGCTTTATCAAGTTCAGATAATGCCTGTATAGGAATATATGGGAAAATAGTATTAGTTCACAAATTCAGTTATTCACTATACATTATACATATACATAAATTTAGAAATATATATATTTTTTAAATTAATTAATCGATATTACTATAAATTTCTTTACAAAAATATAATATGTTGAAAGATAATATATATTGGAAATGTGGGTTTTATACCTTTTTTAACATTTTCTCTGTTAAAAATTAGTGTATGCAAAAATATGGGAATTATAATATACATATTCATTATTTGTATTGATTAGTATTATTATTATTAGTATTATATTGGCTACAAATTAATATTAATTTCTAAATATTGTCAAATAAATAAATTCTATTTAAATATTTAATATAATAGTATTCCGATAATAATTGCATATTATTATTTATATTATAAATATAACTAAAAGCTAGCACCATATATATATATATATATATATATGTATTATTGTTAAAATAAATAAATTCTATTTAAATATTTAATATAATAGTATTCCGATAATAATTGCATATTATTATTTATATTATAAATATAACTAAAAGCTAGCACCATATATATATATATATATATATGTATATATGTATTATTGTTAAATAATTATATACAATGCTGTATACATTGTATACAACGATTGTTTAACTAAATGATAACTACTAATTATACGTACATTTTCGTATTCGTTCATGTATATGAATATCTCGGCTCTCAATCCGTACACTACAGCCTCGTTCCTACTCTGTGCTCCGGGCTGTACACTCAAGTAACGGTGCAGCCACTCTAGTAACTGTATGCGCTGGTTCTTCTACGTGTGTGTAAAGGTATAGTGTATGTAAGTAAGGATATAACATTATAGCTAATGATCGTACAGTGGTGTGTATATAAAGTATCTGAATGTAATTATAAATTATAAGTATTTCGATTATTTAGTAATTTTAATCAAATATAATTCTTATTGTTATTTTATTTTATTTGGTGGAGTCCTTTCATCTCATCTACGAACTTAGATTAAGTTTTCACTTATTAGTTACCGGTTATATATATAATAATATGACTCTACTGTACATAAGGGACTTCGAAGCAATTAAGGGGATCCCGCACATAACACGCAATTTGCCAATTTCGTGTATAAATAGATAGGAAAAATATAGGTCCACTAAAAAAAATAGAACTGATATTCTATTCATTTGACCTGATTTTTTTTGTAATGTATTCATAACATATACATGCATGGGAATATACATAAATAGAAAGTTATTTTTAATATTATTATTTATTATATTATATATATCTAAATTAAAAATTAGTGATACTAAAATGATGGTATTTCTATAGAAATTATCATTTTATACAATGAATTCTATACATTTTATTAATGATCTCTCTATTTTACTATTCACATAATTAAATTCTCTATAAAGCAATTCAGATTCAGAAAATTATTCTGAGAAAACAGCGTTTGAAGTTTTACAGCATAAAAATGTAATATTAAATAGTATATAATATAGCATTATCTTATTGTCATAAAACACATTTTTATGCTATTTCTAGACTGAATTCATGTATAATTTTTTTACAGATACTAAAAAACACTAAAATAAGTATTATTATGTAATAAAAATAATATTAAAAAAAATAAATTCTCATCATTTTAAATGTGCGGGATCCCCTTAAGGCATAAATAATGTTAATGTTATATAACATTATAATATTATAATATTATAACATTATAAGTATTAAAACATATAATTATTATAACATTATAATGTTAACGAGAGCCGATCATCTATTTATACACATTTATATAAGATAACTTCTAAATATTAATTTAATATTATTATTAATTGTTCGAACAAATCCACGACGTGGGTTCAACGGCCTACTATAGTACACACATATATATATACGTGTGTATCTGAGCCTTGGTCTATCAGTATAATGATCCATACAGGCATGTTATAATATACACATTAATTATGAACTTTAAAGTTATATTGAATAATTTAAACAATAATTGAAATTCATTTAAATTTAAATATATATAAATATATAAAAACCTATATATATATATATATATATATATATATAAATGCATATCGATGTATACACCTATAATATATTATAACTGTAGTTATTAAAGAAACATAACTCATACGTGAAAATAGTATAAACTAAATAATATATAATCAGTTAAATTACAATTATATAAACATATATAAATAGTATTGTTATTTTGGCGGTCATTTTTCATTCCATGAACTTAGATAAAGTTTATATAATATCCACAGACATTAGAGTGAGGTATCTCTCCCCTCACTCAATATCTATGATAATATCCCATCAACGCGGCTTTCAGGTTAAATCATCTATGTTTTAATAAGAGCCTATCATTTTGTATACACAATTATAAAATATCACTTCTAAATATTATTATTTTCTAATATATTATATGCGCCCGGATAATAATTCGCCTACTACTGCATGCGTTTCTGACGCCTTAATGAGCTACACGGTTATATATATATGCATATATAAATATATATTATTATATTATGATGTTAAGTTAACCTCAGTAAGTTTACTTGTAATTCCATTAATATAATTCCTGACTATATCTATAACTTCATAATCAGAATTTGTAAATATTGATTTGTCTATACATTCATCTATAAATAGTTCTAATGTGTAACCAACATCTGTAATATAAAGAAGTATGCTTAACGAATAACATATATATTACTCAAATAATAAATAAATAGGCATAATAAGTATAAAGCAAAATAACATTTTATAAATATGCATAAATATGTAGGTATGTATATATATATATATATATATATAATAATATAATATATTATGGAAACATATTTAACAAACCGCTATTATACTTTATAAGTTCGGAAAAAATATACTTAGCTATACAATCAATATCTTCGTTCATTATTTTAAATTTGTTTTGTAGTTTTGTAAATAAGTTCGGCATTTCGTTTAATCTAAATTTAATTATTTATCAATAATAATTAATATCGTAAGTTAATAATGATAATAATAACAATAATAAGTACGTATGTATGTAGGTACCTATGCCTATATATATATATATATATGTGTATGTGTGTAAATGCAATTGTAATAATACAATATATTAATACATGATAAAATATGTATTTATAATAAATATTTAAATATTCACTATTTTAAATATGATTATTTACTTTTGATAATCTTATTAGTGCTATGGATTGTGTGGACGTTTATTTTAAGTCATTCATTTAAATACAATAATGAAATTTAATTAAATAAATCAAGTTCTAATTATAGTTCAAGTTCTTTATATAATGATATTTTGATTTAAAAATATTCTTATCTTGATTATCGATTTGTTATCATATTTATTATATCTATATATATATTTATTTATTTATTTATTTATTTATTTATATATATATATATATATATATATATATATATATATATATATATATATATATATATATATATATATATATATATATATATATATATATATATATATATATATATATATATATATATATATATATATGTTTATATATGTAAGTATATTATATATAAGTAACCTACTTATATTAATACTATATCGATATATTATAACTTAATAAGTTTAGACTGATGCATGAGACTGATTAATGTTGATAATTAACGAGTGAAATAACTCTTACCTGAGACTAAAAATAAGCGAGTCGATGGTTTTAGTGGATAATTTTAGACACATTATAAGGTGTCTAAAATTAATATATATATATATATTTATTTGTGAACCAGATAATCTATGAGAGTATTCCATCGATTACCGTTGTCTCTAATTTATTCTAAAATATATATATGTTAGTACAACTGTTAATAACCTGTTATTTGTGAAGTATAGATTTACTATTGAATAGTATACTTGGATATCTCCGTTGTGATTACAAAGTAATTCATGTAGGGCTAAATTAAATATTTAATTTAAATATACAAATAATAAAATGTATTTATATTATAATATAAAACATGTTATATGTAAATGTCAATCGATAATATAACTAAATAGTAAAAATAGTGGAAATAACTAAACTTAATAGTTTCATTATTTTTAATTGCATAAATATTTATAAAAGTAGTTCCTACTCTGTATTCCTAAATATGTATAAAATATTCACAAATTTAAATATTGTTTATAAATATAATACATCCAGTACATACATGTATGATATTAGGAAAACAATGAACTATATAGGTATATAGTATATAAGATAATATACATATTTGTAATATAGGTTAATTAGTCAGTTATATAATTTGGGTATTTTTTAATATATTCCAGTTATTTTATAATTTATTTGTATTTGAAAATCATGATAGGTATTGTTTATAGTTAATATACATGTTAGTATAATTATAATATATATTTTCATATTTTACTGATTGATTTAAACCAAC
Organism: Osedax fenrisi; assembly: GCA_964019155.1. Lineage (NCBI taxonomy): Eukaryota > Metazoa > Annelida > Polychaeta > Sabellida > Siboglinidae > Osedax > Osedax fenrisi. The sequence continues at coordinate 120,719,432 of OZ025239.1, read as the reverse complement.
ATTATACTGACAAATAATATTAGTAACAAATACAATATATGTATATAGGTACGTGCATTACATGTGTTGTATGTGTATATTGTAATTACTAATATATAGCCTACATAGATAACCACTAATACAAGCAAATACATACACACATATAAGCCCTATATTATAATAAATCATAACCTTCATTGATAAGTATGTCACTTCTTTCAGTTAGAATATATACTTTCAATTTTAGATAAACTTGATTTATATTTTGTGTTCCTCCCTTTCATAATTATAATCAGTTATTAAATCAGATATAACTTATTATAAACAGATTATATTATTACATATATAAGAAGACTATTTTGGAATATATTACAATACTAATAGTATTTATTTAGCCATAGATAAGGTTATCCATATAATATATTAATTATTAAACTAAAATATTTTTAAAGAAATATCATAACATATCTGATTTAACATTTCTTTGTAGAAAAATGTATAATATATTCACATAATTTATATTTAAAACTATTTAAGAATATTTAAGAATATATTTAAATATAATATTCATTACAATATTGTTTGTAAATATATTGATGTTATATAATATTAAAACTAATTAATCATAATAGTAAACTTTGTAGAAAAATGTATAACATATTCACATAATTTATATTTAAAACTATTTAAGAATATTTAAGAATATATTTAAATATAATATGCATTACAATATTGTTTGTAAATATATTGATGTTATATAATATTAAAACTAATTAATCATAATAGTAAACTAAATAGCCTACCTCCTTTTCGTTTATTTTATTGATGGTATCCAATGCATCAACTTTCCTATCCACTCGCAAGTAGCATTGTGCGAGAGAACACAGCGTATTGTTCTTCATAGCGTAGTAATAGGGCGTATTAAAATAGATTAATTCAATGTAAAATTAATTATAAATATTCATTAGTTTTATAATAGGTGTATAGTAATAATAGTTGATTAGTAATAATAGGTACATATTAATAATAGGTGTATATATACTATAGTAACCTATGCAGGTTACTAGTAACAAAAGTATCGACTGGTAACTTTTCTATATGAATTAACTAACCGTTATTAAAATGTAGGGAGACTTTTCCATGATAAGATTATACAGTAACTCTAGCCATTGAATCGCTTTTTCTATTCGATTTTGAGAACATAAAAACGTTGCGATTGTGTTGCATTGGTCGATCATCATTCTTATCTATGTGAATAATAATAGTAGTAGCGTTATAATATATAATTACGTTTAATAGAATATAAAAACTTGAAATGTTATATTAATATTGGTAAGTGAATTACAGATTAATTATTAATAATATCTTACCATGCAATCATCGGGATTTTTCTTTAAAATATCTCTTACCTTTTTAATTTTATTATATGATAGTTCATAATTATGTTCATCATGTTCCTAGTATGTAAATATTATATATATATATAAAATACATTTATTTAAATACAATATGTCCTAACAATTATATATTCTATCATATATAATATTATAGAATAATATCTAGTGATCAATATATAGGAATATAGGTTTTGTTATATAATGTTGGTTATACTAATCATATATATTACTATTTATGTTGATGTTATATATTAATATTTATACATTATTATAATATTATTTATATCATATACGGCTATGCATCTATATAAATATATATATTAATAACATTACCAATATCGCATGTAATAAATACATTTTACATTCATCGATTTCGATAGATGAATCAATCTCTGAATCAGAAGCTCCGTTGTAATGTCGCATTCGTTTATAGTTATCGAAGGCAGTCGAACATATGCCCAGTATTAGATATGTATTCTTCACATCGGAGGTATCCACGCCAGTCACTAAGTACGTAATACACATCTACAATGTGGTATATTTTAATATCATATATATAGGAATATATAGAGTAATATATATATATATATTAATATAACCTACATATATATGAATTTGTATTAAATAAATTAAATATATTAATTAAAACTCGAAGTAATTTAATATTGATATCTCTTTTACCATTAATATTTATCTATTAATATTTAGCAATTATTAATACTAACAAGAATTAGTTGTTTAATCTCAGGAATTGTATTTTTATAAATATGACTGCATAAAAAACAAGAAATAAATCTACCTATAATGAGATATTAGTTTACAACATGTCAATAAAATAGACACACACACACATACATTTATATATATAAGATAATATACAAATTATAATTTTATAAATTTTAAATAATTATTTAACATTTTGAATCAATGCAAGCAGTTCTCTTATTTTCAGATAAATTCTTCATAACACATAAATTCCATAATTCTAATGATGATTCTAAAATCTGTATATATATATATATATATATAATCCTATATATAATCCTTATAGGTATATAATGAATTTCATTATTATGACATTATTCGCATTTATTTTATGTTAAGTTATAATTTGTAACCTTATCATTAAAACCACAAGCTGAGAAATCATATATTTGGTATTCTTTAATAAATAATTCAGCACGTATAACGTTTTCTATTGTTTGTTTTTCGATTATAGCATTTATCAATTCTGTGTATGATCATATATTTAAATATTAACATATTGTTTTATAGAATTAAAGAATTTATGCTATAGCATAAATTCTTAACTATAGTTAAATTAAATATCCTAATTTGTTATTAAAATTACATTTCTACTTATAAGTATCTATAGAATAAGACTGACATCGGCCCCCAACAATTCACGGGACTAACTTAAAGTTCAAGTAAATATATTTACTTATTATAATACGCGTTAGCCCTATGCCGTATGGCTTATATGATATCATATTAATATATAAGCATGCGGTATTATGATATGTATGTATATATATAGGACACAACTTCACTACTAGGTGAATAATGTACTGAGAAATATAACGCCTGCCTTGAAATGTGTACTTGAACTATCGGTTTGACACGTGACTTATTGTGGGCCGATATCAGTATGCAGCTCAACTGCCTATCCTACATATAAGTGTTATCTATTAATAATAGAATAATGTGTATTTCAAAGTATACCAATCAAGCTTAACTTAATTAATAAATTAAATATAAAATACATTATTGTAATTAATAATTATGTTAATTTATATATAGAATATATTTATATATATGAGCAATCTATATTAAAATAAAGTAATTTGTAGGTCCTATTTGTTGTTTCCTACTATTATAGTTTATTATTAAAGCCGCGTGTACACCGAACGTTTTCACGATTTTTTCGTCTCAGTAAAATCACATGATATATCAGTTAGATTAATTATTTGCATACAATATAATCATCCATTGCCATATAAAAATTATGTATTGTAAATATATCTATTTCTGATTTAATCTCAAAATATGACAATATATGAATAATATCATCCTTGTTTTTAGTTTACTATCCTAATTATGTATGTATAGGGGAAAGTAACCGAATACGGAAAGTGCCCGAATACGGACACTTTCGGTATCTCAGAAACCATAAATCCTACAAAAAAAATGTTAATGAATAAAATATTCATAATTATATAAATAGTCTAAAAATATATTTTTTATTTTTTAATTATTCAAAATATTTCTGATATATCCAATAAACTTATTTTTTTATTACGTTTTTAAATTTATGAAAAAAAAATTCAACTTAAAACCTTCTCAAGAATATACAAATGTATCGATATAAAATATAACACTATATTATTAAAAAGTAAAGCATTCTAAAAATATATATATTTAATTTCTATATTTGTTATTAAATATTCATATATTATAAGAATATATCTAGAGGTCATATACGTCCATAATACGGACACTCTAGATTTCTTAATACGGACACCCTATAACCAATCAGCTCGCAGAGTATGAACTATTCTGATTTTCATAAAAATCGCGTGTGTTATAATATTAATACCACCACAAAAGCTAAATCTAAAATTTGTATTATTTAAATACTTAAATTGTATTATTAATTAAAAATTAATAAAAATAAATAAATTATTAACTAATTAAAATAAATAAATTGTTCATAAAATTAATTATAAATTATGTAATTGTAATTTGTCTGATTGATTCATCAATAATGTATAGTTTATCTAGTGGTATATATGGTTTCCGTATTATAACACAGGGTTTCCGTATTCAAACATGGGTACCGAATACGGACACCCCCGTTATCTATCGAATTAAAAGATTACATAAATTTTTAAAATCACAATAATATCTATAATCATATAATATTAATATATTGTAAATTTTGAATAAAAATAATGAGTCATAAAATGTTAAGACCATTTATTGTTTAAGTTTCCGTATTATGTTACTTTCCCCTACATTGTATAATATACATACACATAGGTATACTATAGGTATACCTATAGATATACTTATTTATAGTATAATTTATACTTTATACTTATATAAATCCTCGAGTGTTAGTTTACCTATTATATTTTTAATTCTCATAAACTAGTTTTATAAATATATATATATATATATATATATATATATATATATATATATATATATATATATATATATATATATATATATATATATATATATATATATACACACACACACATTAAGTATTTATTTATGTTTCCTGAGTAATAAACCCTCCCAATTCTTAATTGAATTCATTATACTTAATTGTTCCTATAAATAATGTAGTTGATTTAATATCAACATTGTATCACAACTAAATATATAAACCCTGGATCCTGGATATAAACTAGAGAAATGTACGGAAATCAGTATTTTTTTAAAGTTGATTTGAAGACAATTTTGGTTTTATATATTAACAACATTAAAACTTATAATATTATACTAAGTATATGACCAATATATAACGTTTATAACTTACAAATGTATAAAACCAAAATGAGAATTTCTAAAATCATATATTTATATACCATAAAATGTGTAATTGCCTGTGCCTTGCAAGTACTTGATATAAGTATAGAAGTATATACATCATTATTAATAGCAAACCATTGAGATTATCAATATATTCATTCGGTTTAAAATTAGCATCAATATTTTTATTAGATTGCATAATTAATATCTTATATTAATAATATTAATAATTGGTTATTTAAAATGTAATAAATACATGTTTTAAACCAAACGATATAATAACTATGTTTTTAAAATAATACCTAACGCAGCCTTTAGTTAGTGTAACCATTGACATTAAGAACTTTTTCCGAGATCTATGCATTTAAATAAATTTAAATTAATTAATTTGAACCTGAGATTTGAATTTGACTTTTTACATTTATTTATTAAATATTTATTTATAATATTAATATCGTACTAGGTTAAATGAATTATATATATATATATATATGCATTTATTATAAACCTTTTTATAAATATATAATATATAGTTTTTAACTTAACTTAAATTGAAAATAAAATTTATTATAAATAAACACAATTTTAAATTGTATAAGACTTATATTATAAGTTATAATAAGTTGAATTTATAATTATTATAAATATAAATGTATAATCCCGAGTATAACAAGACCGAGTATAACCTGAGGTTATAGGAGGTATTGAGTATAATGATCATTATGAGCATGATTATCATAATAATTAAATAGCATAATTATTATTATGATAATAATTATTATTAATAATGGTATATTTAATTGAAAATTAACTACTGATGACTATAACATTTATAATAAATAAATTATAGTCTAATTATTATAATAATATTGTAATTTAAACACAATATAATTATTGAATATATACATCAGCTACTAAATTAGAAGGCTTCGAATCATTATTATAATAATATTGTAATTTAAACACAATATAATTATTGAATATATATACATATATATACATCAGCTACTAAATTAGAAGGCTTCTAATCATTATTATGGTACATTGTCAAGAGCTTCGCGATTGATGCGCAATTTGAACGCCAGCAAAATTGTTTATTCGAATTAGTGAATTTACAATAGCGTATGTTTGTTAGTACAAACATTAATATTTTTAGTTTTAGTTATTTTCACTTTTTTGGTTTGGTTTGGGTGGGTTTAATTTTTATATTGTCAGGTTTTGTTAACTGTATTACATTACGAGTGAGCCTATAAAATATATATATATATATATATATATATATTTAGTGATAAGCCGTTTCATATATGATATTCTATACATAGACATACGCTAATTATAATGGCCAATCATACGTTATTGTAAAATCACTAATTCGAATAAACAAGTTTACGGGCGTCAAAGCGCCCATCAATCGCGAAGCTTTTAACCATAATCCATTATTATAATAGTATAATAATTATACTAATGGAACTTCTATTTATAATAAAATTATAAAATTATAATTAAGTATCCAATATCATATTAAATATTCGGATCATTCAATGAATTAATATAATGGATTTAATCAAGATCGGATGTATATTTTACAAAAATACGTAGGTCTGTATGTATATAGCGGTACCTGGTTAAAAGCCTCGCCAGTTGAACGCCCTCAAAATTGATTATTCGAATTAGTTATTTTATAATAGCGTAAATATATATATATATTTCAATTACAAGAATATAGGTTAAAAAAGTAAATTAAAATAATGTGTATTCAGTGATGGGCACCGATCCCTTTTCCCTGGATCGGCGATCTCGATCCTCTATTTATTCCCTAATGCGATTCTTTTCCCGATCACGATCCTCCATTCGTTATCGATCCTTTGCCGATCCCGATAATAAATTTCTTACCTGATCTCGATCCCGATATTATTTTAATACGATTTCATTTCATAATTTGAAACAATACATATGTAGGTATAATACCAATTTATTATAAATTGTTAATAATTGTAAATAATATGTATTATATTTCAATAATAAGTCCATTGAATTAAATGCATGAATTGAATGTATCATATAAACTACATGATATAGTGAATTAATATATAATTTATTTATATAAATTCATTGAATTGAATACAAATATCTACTTATTGTACAACTTACAATGTACTCAACTGTTGAGTCAAAGTCGGTGGTTTACTTATATGATCTCAATTAATTGATTAAATTCTATTATGGTCAAAATAACAATTGTTATTTAAATACAACGTGGTCTTACACTACCTTGGAAAACATTACCAAATAATAATAAATACAATATCATATCAATGTAATAATAAAATACTAAATGTTGTTAATATTCTTATAAATAAATATAATAAAATTATAGTATCGTATATGCAATGATGGGCAACGATCTTTTTTTTCTGGATCGGCGATCCCGATCCTCCATTCGTTACCCGATCCTTTGCCGATCCTCTCTTTCTTACCCGATCCGGATCAACGATCACGATCCTGCCCATTACTGTGTGTACTATTATATTAAATATTATATTAAATATCGATAAAATATACTAATTATATTAATATTAAATATTATTATGGATATACAAGTATGGTACACGATTGTGTGTATAATATTATATTATAAGTTATAAATATTATATTATTATATTATATAATAACATGAATACTTCATATATGTTTAATATTTATACTATTTAATATTTATACTATTTATATATAAATATTATATATACAATCACTAATTCGAATAAAGAATTATGCGGGCGTTTAGTATGTAGCTTATTTATAAATCGCGAATCTTCTGACCATAATCCATGCATAGCAAGAGGCATTCGAAATATAATTTCAAATTAAATAGGTAAAATATTGTATATTGTATATGAAATATTTTTTATTGATCATATTATTCAATTGTATACAAATTCGCTGAATTATCACTACTTATTAATTATACATTCTCAGTTACTTAATAAGTATCATATTTAGTATAATTCTGTAATACTAAATATTGTATATAGACAATTACAATGTATTTTGAAACGATCGCATGTACATGCAATCTTAGACATCCGCGCCCTCAACCAAATATAATATTCTCATTATTCGGTGATTATTTCTCACTTTGGGATGTGATTAAGTTTAAAATAAACAGAAAAGTAATATTAGTACAAAATAAATAAAATAATAAAAAATGGATTTATAAAATAGTCGTTATATATATGTTTATATATTATAAGTTTGATAATTAACATAGTCTAATATATATTAACATATATATGTAATTTTATTATATACTATACAAAATTATATATACGGTATATATAACTATAGTTATTATGCGTTAACTATGTGTTTATGTGAACTTTGCTATTTATAGTTATTTAATGTTTGCCTACCGTCCGTACCATCCATTAATTTCACAATCACATAGATATTATTAATTATTTCTATTTTTAATTAATTTATCACTATATAATATATGAAATAGTGAATAAACTATAATACTATGATAATTATACAAATTGTCATAAATTTAATAAATTTTATAAGAATAATATTGTGTATATGTGACACTCTTATATTACAAACTATATAAATTACAATTGTTATCTTCCTTCCTGAATCAATATATTATATATGTGATGATGTGTGTTTTTGTAAAATATATTAAGTATATATTTAGTACTATATACTATTATTATCGATTTATTAATATTATTGAAAAAGGGTCACAGGTCGCCCCTTTTATTCCCAATATTGCTTGCTTTACCATTCGGCCCTCGATGAAGCAACATCGTAATTGATACTGAGAGGTAAAATCTAATCTGTTATTATTATTATTATTATTATTTGTATTTAACGACTTTATATACTCTAGGGTTCTGTAATGAATAAAGCAATACGAGGCATCTGACTTTATAACATATATATATTGTATAGCCATCATTTGTATTATTATAATTTAGATTAATATTATTACACGAGTTCTAGGGGATGTAAGGGCCTTACAGTAAGGCTTACATTATTTATATGGGTTAATTTTGATATCCTATGAATGTCTTAAATAACTACAAATATATATATATATATATACACGTACATTATTAAATACTTAAATTATACTACAAAATATACAAATATTCGATACAACTAGAATTTACTGTATATATATATTAACCAATTGTATAACAAAATATATTACAATAAGTAAAATGGGTGACTTCATTTGTAACAACAATATCCGACACATCTTCGCATCCTAACATACTAACGATAGCGTACACACAGATTCTCCACTGTAGACGACCTTGAGATGCTCCGTAGCCTAACGAGAGATCTAACCGCTGTAGAGCTGGTCAGCAGCTGTGTGGTCAGGGCTAAGGCGTTACGGCCACTGAATGCGCTGATCACAGAACGCTTCAACGAGGCAGAGAAACAAGCTGTCGTCTCAGAATGTCGCTCCCTCAGGGGTTAAGCAGGGTGTGGGGTTAAGGGGGACGTGTGGTTATGCGGGGCATGGGGTTACGCAGGGTGTGGGGTAGAACGCAAGGCAAGAGGTAGTTCGCGGGGAATGGGGTTAAGCAGGGTGTGGGGTTACGTAGGGTGTGGGGTGATGTGAAGTACGAGGTATTACTTACGAGATATTTATATCATTATTTAAATTGTTTACATATTAAAAATATGGTCGCCTTGAAATTCCATAACGAATTTAGTTTATAATTTTTTACAATTATATAAAAAATCTGTATTGATTTTTGTGATTTCATTTAAACTATAAAAAATATAAATTATCAACAATCTAATTTTATTTATAAATTAATATATTAATTGTTCATAATATATACATTATAGTATAGTATATAATTATAACAATATATAGTATATTATAGCAGTACAACACCTACTATAGCAGTATAACACCTACTATACAGGTGATCGGGCCCGTAGACTGGAAGGAATGCCTATCGTGGTGAAGGATAACTTCTGCACTAAAGGCATCAAGACTTCGTGCGCCTCCAACATGCTCAATAAGTTTGTGAAGCTATAACAATACACGCACGTAACTACTGCTAGATTGTAATGCTATTCATGTATTATATGTAGATTTTAGTATATTCTTCATGTTTATACGATATTCACTATGCGATTGATATAATCTTTTTAATATTACACTCATAAAACACCATATCGATATATATATATATATATATCAACTGCCTGTGTGGCTCAGTGGCTAAGGCGTCAGACACACAAGCAGTAGGGCACGGGTTCGACCCTCGTCCGGACCATTAATTAATTTTATAAAATGGGTCTTAAAATATTATTTAGAAGTGATCTTATATAATTGTGTATAAATAAATGATCGGCTCTTGTTAAAACCATGGATGCCTTAACATGAGAGTGGCTTCGAAGGGACATTAGAGCCATATATGGTTATAAGTGAAAACTTCATCTAAGTTCCTGGATGGGATGAAAGGACTCCACCAAATAAAATAATAATAATAATAATAATATATATACCGATATCGATATATATATTGATATTTAAATTAAATAATGATGTTTCAAGCAATAGGTCAAACAGCCTAATCCACCACTAATTCGCTCACTATTAAGCCTCACACCTCACTCCCCCCCCCACACAGTTTTGTATCACCGACAGTGGCAGTTATTCACTGTACACCATCACCTCACACCTCACACACCACCTGACACATCACCTCACACATCACCTCACACACCACACACCTCCTCACTCACTACCTCACACACTACCTCACACACTACCTCACACACCACATACCTCACACACTACCTCATACACCACCTCACACACTTCCTGTTTACATATTTATTAACAACAACTAATTTTATTTATCATTTTAATCTATGATTATTTAGACAAAGATAAGTCATCATTTATTTTTAGATAATAATTTGTATTAATATTACATAAATCTTATTTACTAATTGGTTAATATTATTATACTATATAACTACATTTACATATAGTTTATGCATTTGTATTTTGTATTTTTGTATTATTATTGAAATAAGCCATAAAAAAGCCATAAAAAGCCATAAAATATTTATTGATATTTCCAAGAATTTGTAAAATTAACACATAGTAAATATAAATATATACATACACATCAATATGTCTAATACATGCATTCAATGTAACTCTATAATTACATGTACAAACTTTGTCACTTGTTCATGTAACTCAGCTATACATTTGAAATGCCTCAATGCACATAATAGCTTCCCTTACAATTGGATAACAAGCAGTGCCATACTTAAACATATTGTGAGTGTATTAAAATCTCCTTCATTTAAATTTTCGTGCCAAATTTGTAATAAATTTTAAATTACCCATTAATATGCATTATCAACCAGCCTCTAATCCACTTATTCATAGACCGAATATTAATCAAACTACCCATATACATTATACTCAACCTATACCTCCACCCCTCCCTCCTAGTTACAATTCTATTGTTATAGAACACCTAAATAGTAAACAAATGACAACATTGTTCTTAACTGATTTACTTTCACATCTGCACCTCCCATCCAATGCAATATCCACCTATAAATTTATCAATAATATAGTTATAATATTCTTTAATTCCGACAACTCCTACTACACATTTACATAAAAAATACAGAATATTAAGAAACATGCCCACTTTACAAACTTATATTTTCGTAAACAACGTAGTCTACTTGAAAGAGAACGAGGTAAATTATTATACCACGCTACTAAGGCAAATCTGGCTCCACCCAATACTAAATGTACTTACAATAACTCAAATGAAACATATGAATTAAGAAATATAGTCAACTCGAAGGTCGACTGGGAATCTAGTCCCATAAACATAACTCCCCAGACCTATAAAACTTTGGAAAATTCCTATGAATCATACATTAAATCTAAGTCGTATAAACCTCATGACACTAGCTCATCTACACCGCCAACATGACTTCACCCTCTCCGAATCCATCCCAACACCAGTGTCTCTCCTACCATCCAAACATCAGTGTCCCCATCTTCCTCAGAACGCCATAACTGACTAATTAAATCTACATTATTAAACACCTGCTCCATCCGTAACAAGATCCCACTTATCCTAGAACTAGATCACAATAACATATCAACACATTCCCTTCCAATACACTCATCCAACTCTACCACATATTCCACCTATAAACTCTTAAAGACTTCATCCCATAAATCCTATTAAAAGCTGCTACATTAAACGTACAATCTATAAGAAATAAAGTAGAAACTACTATTGATCTCTTCCATGACCTCCAATTAGACATATTATGTCTCACTGAAACCTGGCTGACTGACAATGACATACCCATAATATCCAGTCTAAATACTAAATCTCTCAGTCTAATTCATCTTCCTCGACCTGGTCCCCACTATGGGGGAGGCACCGGTGTTCTATACAAAAAAACTCTTAAGCTAGTTAACAGTACAGATCTATCACTTGAATACTCTGAGGCATTTAAATGCACCTTCCAGCCCGTGAATTCACTACCCTTCACACTTATAACCATATATAGACCTCCAAAAAACCAATTCCTTGCTTTCTAGAAGAAATTGATCTATTATCCTCTCTATCTAGTCGCACTATACTTCTAGGTGACTTTAATATACCAATTTCTCTCACCTCCACCTATGCAAAACTTTTAAACCAAACACCACCTCACACACTACCTCAAACACCACCTCACACACCACCTCACACACCACCTCACACCTCACCTCTTACACCACCTTACACCCCCACACCCCCCCCCACACAGTTTCGTATCACCCTACACCGCTACCGTAGTACAACGCTGCCTCCTAGAGGGCGCTATCATCGTGGGCAAGTCTAACATGGACGAGTTCGCACTCGGCTCTGGCAGTCAGGACGGTAGCTCTGCACCAGTACTGAACCCTTGGCCCCTTGATAACCTATCAGGTAGTACACAGCAGGATTGGCGGTTTGTTCGTTAAAACCATTAAACCCGAGTTTTTCGGTTTTTTGAGTTTTTATCCGGTTTTTTCGGTATTTTCGGTTATTTCAAAAATATAATATTTCAATGAAATATTATATTTTTTTCATTAATATATTATTGCATAAAAAGATATAGGAATTTTTTTTTAATTATTTTTAGTATGATGTACACATATGTTTAGTTTGATTGTATATATAAAAATATACATTTAATTAAAACTTTAAAATATATTCTATAGATATATCTATGGTGAATTTAATAATATTGAGAAAAAACTTTGTTATAATAGATTTGATTGAGATATGATTTTATATCTGTAAACTTATACTTTAAGGTACAGAATAAATGTCACTATTTACTATTGAATTGAATACTATTTGAATATATTAATAAAATAATGAATGAAAGTAATTTTTATTTTAAATAAAATATAATAATAATTATTATATTATAATATATATAATAATATATATATATATAATTTTTTAAATTATATATATAAAGCCCCAATCACACCGAAACAATCGGCCGATTTTTCACCGATATGCGCGGTAACGAAATCGTCGAGAAGTCGTTAAATATTAGAGACATCTCCAAATGATGAATAGCGATATTTTCACGATATCGATGATATATCGGTAGGGGTGTCGCACAAAGAGAGAGAGAAAATCTGTGAAATATCGGTACGATATCGGTGAAAAAGCGGCCGACTTTTTCGGTGTGATAGGGGCTTAATAAATATCAAAGATTATTTTTTTTAAATTACAATCATCAAAGAGAAACTATTATAATAATAAATTATTAATAAGATCTTTAAGCTTATTGATAATATTATCATATAATTAATAATAACAAATGATGTTGTTCTATTATCTTTTATCTTCAAACAGAACTCTGTTTGAATTCTAGTTATATGATATAAAAGAAAATATATATAAATAATATTTATTAAATATATATTTATAAAAACTCTTATTAAATGATTATTAATTGTATTCAATATTTTATATATACTATTGTATATATTAATATAATTATAAGATTTTTTTATTTTAACAAGGATTTTGAAATACTTCCTGATTAAGTTTGAAAATTATTTAGGTAAATAAAATTATATAAGTAACATTATAATATCAAAATATTAATTATTGTTATGAAAATATATTTATTTATAATTATACAGAAAAAACCGAAAAAACCCAAAACACCTAAAAAACCCAAAAAACAACGAAAAAACCCAGTTGAAAAACCTAGTTGAAAAAACCCAATCAACCCTGGTACACAGTTGTACTGAGCCTATGACCCGAGATAAGCATAGTATTCTAAATTTTAAATTACGTAATCCTATAGTGCAATATGTAATCAGATCTAATTGAATACTTATTTTGCTATTCATTTACATCTCTGGTATATGATAATATACAAGATATCATACTAGATAATATACTAGTTATTATACTAGATAATATACTAGATAATATACTAGATAATATACTAGATGATATATGATCCCTAAACAACCTCTCAACTACCACATTAGTACTAGGTTACTACCTCGTAACCCCTACCTAACCCCTAATTAACCCTTACTTAGAGATGACCTCTACCAATGATAGTAAGGAGATAGACTGGAGGATAGCGGGAGGTTCATCAGGAGGTAGTGCAGTAGCTGTAGCGACATCCATGTGTGCTGCGTTAGTATGTATGTATGCGCGTGTGTGTGTATGCGTGTGTGTGTGTGTGTGTGTGTGTGTGGTAGTGTGTATGTATGTGGTAGAGTGTATATGTGTGGCGGGTTTATATGTGTATGTAGTATTTATGATAGTTTAGCGCTTGTGTTGGTGAGTGTATTTGACAGGGTGTGTGTGTATCAACGTGTATGCATGTTGGTAAAGCATGATGTTTTAGTATACATGTGACAGTATATGAGAGAAACGGTGTATGTGTATCTGTGTGTATATGTTATATAAGGCAGTATGTATAATACATACACATGTATTTAGTCTCAATACGTTTCCTACACTCGATGTTGAATAGCCTGATTAAACATTACTGCACCCCCGCCCATTGATAACCCCCACCCTCCACCCTCCAGTTCGATAGGTTCCGACACGGGTGGTTCAATCCGTAACCCCGCCTCGTACTGCGGGGTGGTGGGTCTAAAGCCTACATATGGACGCCTCTCTCGTCACGGTCTGGTGCCTCTCATGAACGGGGTGGACTGTCCGGGTGTATTCGCAGCAGATGTACGCACTGTGGCAGCTGTATACGGTAGGGCGTGTAGCGATGGGGGGGGGGCTAGTAGTGGGGGGTAGGGCTGTATAGTAAGGGGGTAGGGTGTATTCGCAGCAGATGTACGCACTGTGGCAGCTGTCTATGGTAGGGCGTGTAGCGATGGGGGGGGGCTAGTAGTGGGGGGGTAGGGCTGTATAGTAAGGGGGTAGGGCTGTTTAGTAGTGGGGGGTAGGGCTTTTTAGTAATGTGGGGGGTAGGGCTGTTTAGTAGTGGGGGGGTAGGGCTGTTTATATACCAGGATTATGTTATAATATACCTTGCACATACCGTTTACTTCCATAAGCTATTTATAAAACAGAGTTATTTTAATCAATTTTATTAAATCGATAATGTATTTAATATTCCTAAATTGTAAGTTTAACTAATAACACTGCTTTCAAGTCACTGTGTTAATAGTCTATTAATACATGTAGTCCTAATACCACTATCTCCTCTGTTCCCTTACGAATAGCTATATCACTAACACACATACATCCCACCACTAGAGGTGATGTCGGGAGGAGATGTTAAAGATTCAACCTGCGCTGACAAACCTACTGAGAACATCACACTAACAGACGACTCCAGCTTGAAGGGACTAACTGTAGGTGTTCCTAAGGTTTCGTGATGATCGTGGTTATATTAGTTAGTAAGTGTGTATTTAATATTCATATATATATAACTGTCTGTGTGTGTGTGTGTACATGGCTTTAGTTTTACATTTGAGTTTTTAATTTTATTATATTGCATTATGGTTCAGGAATTCAAATTAGAATTTGATATACAAGTCAATGCATAAACTTATTTTTAAAT
This sequence comes from Osedax fenrisi, assembly GCA_964019155.1. Taxonomy (NCBI): domain Eukaryota; kingdom Metazoa; phylum Annelida; class Polychaeta; order Sabellida; family Siboglinidae; genus Osedax; species Osedax fenrisi. The sequence goes on along the minus strand of OZ025239.1, from coordinate 120,703,395 downwards.
TAATGATTTCTATATGATTATATTAAAATGTAATATAATTTAATACACATTATATTATTATCGACATAAATAATATAGAAAAACATCTTTCAATTCAAACCGAATTTATAGTAAATTATTTATATAGAAATACAAATTTTACAAAATGAATGCATTTTTATTTTACGATTAATATATATATTTGAATCCTTGAAATATAATTAAATATATCACTAAAAGTATCTATTTAAGAGTACAAAAGTTACCATTATAGAAATACCGTGCAGACTTCCTGTCTTGATAAAAGTAAAAAATAAAAAAATGTAATAAGTCATAAAAACTGTTTATTTATTATAATATCATAATCATTTTATAAATATGACCTTGACCAGTATAGTATTTGTTAGCATCCTTTATGTATTATTGTTGATATTACTCAATTAAAATCTATGCTTTTTGATAGTAAATGATATATAGTTATTATATTATAATACCATATAAATGAAAACCATGATAAAGGCTTGTATTACTATAATACATGTTTATTTGCATGCTTTTATATTAAAAATATAGCGTATTTCTTTGAATTTTAAAACCGCATATTATTCATGTACCCGATATATATATATAGTTAATGTACAATACTCAGTCCTTAAATGCATTGCCTATAAATGCATGGTATTAATTACAGTCAAAGCTACATATAGCAAGCTTCACATTTAGTAACAACTCTATTTAGTAGTCATCTAGAATAATCTTTGGGCATATTCATATTAACATATATATTAAATTAGCGCATATAGTAAACTTAAATTAACAAGATTATTGATTTTTTATTAAATATAGTAAATGCAAATAAAATTTAGTTACTCAATTAGACATATAGTTTGCCTATTAACCCATGGGCATACATTCTATGGGTATACACTAGTGATGTAAATGATGCTCAAATATAAATCATGATGCAGTCTCAATCTCAATTACCTAAAGTCTCAACTCGGCTCGGGCTCGTTTTGTTATAGTTTCGGCTTAGCTCGGGTTCGTTTGGCTAGAGTCTTGGCTCGGCTTGGGCTCATTTTTTTTCCGAAAATGAAAGTCTCGGCTCGGCATCAATAACCAAAAGTCTCGGCTCGGCATCAAAAAGCTCGGTATTATTTACACCACTAGATAAAATGTGCATTATTATTCACTGAATCGCGAAGTTGGCGCATATTATTTTTTTTAAATTGATGTAAATTTGAAATATGTAAAAATTAGTATTAAATGTAATTTCAAAAAAGCATCATTTCGACTCGCTAAAGTTTTGTTAGAGTCTCGGTTCGGCCTGGGATCGTTTTTTTTCCGAAAATGAAAGTCTTGGCTCGGCATCAAAAACCAATAGTCTCGGCTCGGCATCATTACATCCCTAGTATACACCTATATTCATGTATCAAATATAAGGAGTGTTATTTGATGTATTGTGTATAATTGTTATATTAATGGGTAGCACCCATTTCTGTTTAATAATCCTACTCCCCATATTTAGTGAATACACCTTGATGTAGGGAATAGTCCATAGCGGTTACTATACCAAACTTTTATTATATATACTACTACATATATGTTTAATTTAGAATATTGATTATGGAGTTCTTTTAATATATTTTTCAAAGTAAAATTGTAAATACATATTCAATTAACTCCGTAACATAATAGTGAATACGTTGCTCCAGGTCCAGTCCAGCATATCTATTGACTACACTATTGAACCTAATACAACAGCTATCATTACAAACAGTGAGATAATCGCACAACACGATAAGCTAGCATTAGTATCACTGAATTGTGATCACCTTATCATACCACCATACGATGCATTAGCAACTTCACTTCCCAAACACCCCAATATCACAGGAGTTCTTCACAGAAAACCTAACGGAACCCGTAGCCGTTGAATGGGACAGATGTATAGAGCTGATGTCTAAGCTGGGCGCTAAGGTCAGTCAAGGGTCAGCTAAGGTCAGCCGATGTTACTGTGAGGTCACTATGAGGCTCGTTACACTGCAACACCCACACTTTCAATATGTTTGATGTAACTGTGAATAATCGCCTGAAGTATGGCTCACCTTTACCTGACATTCATCTAGACATTAGTGATATGTGTCAATTTACTTTAATGCCGTTATACTCAGTGCAATATCATACTTATATCTTGAATAAGCACAGTTCACATAAATTCTGTTTTTCTTACGTTACGTGAAATCCGTACAGAAAATTTTCACAGAAGATTTTTTTTTTGTAATCAGTCATATTCCTATTTTTCTGTAATCATTTTCTGTACAGAAAGTGAAATAGGAATAATCCTATTTTTCTTTAGAGAAAAATAATTCACGTAGCTGAATGAACCTTTTTATTAATAATAGGTGGCGTTATATGATTTCATAGTTGTAAATATAATATTTATTTCTAATAGTATTGAAACTTTGATTATATATATATATACATATATACACTATTATATTAACATATTATATATATATATATATATATTTAATATTACTATATTATATTAATATATTATATATATATATATATATATTGAAACTTTGATTATATATATATATATACATATATACACTATTATATTAACATATTATATATATATATATATATATATATATATATATATATATATATATATATATATGTATGTGTGTATGTTTGTGTGTGTGTATGTATAATATTAAATAATACATTTAATTTAATTAGAATTTTATAAATATATAAAAAAAATTACATATTTATAATAAATTTCATTGGATTAACGAGATATTTATTGATATAATTATATATTTTTTACTAATTTTAATAATTATATAATATATAGATAATAAAATAATATAAATATTATCGAATAATTTATTAGTGTAACTATTATTAACTAATATATATAATTTTATAACAAAATTATAAATTTATAAAATATGTAATTTTATTAACTTATTATTTAATAGTATTATATAGATTATTTTACTTATTTATTATTAATATAATATCTATATAATAAAATAATATTAATATTATCGAATAAGTCATTAGATTAATCGGTAATAACTATTATATTTATATTAATTAATTATATTTTATTTGTATATGTATATATGTATATTTTCGAATTTAGTTTTTTCATTTTCTGTACGTATTTCACGTAACGTAAGGAAAACGGAATTGGTGTGAACGCCCTATAAGAGATGCAATATAGCTAGAGGGTAGTATAGATACACACATTTGTTTAGCTAGCACTGACTATCCTATCATGGTACTGTGTATCAAGTTGGTCACAGCTGTGTATTGCTCACATAGAATAGTAATCATATGTGTAGCATATCTATTAGTTTAATCTATATAATTAGTTATAATTATAACTTTATAACCTTATTATTGTACCATATTAATATCTGTTTATATATTTCTTGTAATACAAATTTTATATAATATTAATTTTGTTTGTTTATAATTGATAAATTATGCTTTGTATCCTGACTTTATTTATTATATGTGTCTAATGTCCCTTCGAAGCCTCTCTCATGTTAAGTCATCCATATTTCAACGAGAGCCGATCATTTTGTATACATAAATATATAAGATCACTTCTAAATATCATTGTAACACCTTATCTATTAGTCCGGATGGGTTAACACCTTAGCCAACTAAGCTACACAGACATTTAATCAACGACTACTTTACACAGATAGTAGAAGTGTCTCTACCTCACAATAACTACGCCACATTGGTATACTCAGTGCTAGCATCATCGGATGTGGCTTCCAATATGTCCAGATACGACGGTATTCAATATGGTTTGTGAAATGCGTAGCCGTATCTGTTGCTATCAATATGCGTCAGGGAGTGAGTCAAGTACATTAATCTAATACAAATACACATATTTATGTAATGTTTTATTCGAATACAAATACAAATAAGAACAAATAGGAATATAGACAATAAGGAATGAATAGTTAAATATCATGGGCAGACTTTAAGCTATAATGATAGTTAATAATACATGTATGTATAATAATACAAGTATTAATAAATGTACATAGGTAGATATACTATTTATCAATATATTGACAATAAATATTTGTAATTAATTAAATCAGTAAATATGAAAATAATACATGTATACTTTATATTATAAGAAAAGTAAACTTGGATGACTAAATAATACTTTTATTTATTTTGATAAAATCAATATTTTAAAAATTGTAATTATTTAAATATTACTTCTTTATCAATATTAATCTATATGGAATCTATATAAGTAATTTCAATAAATGACATGATACTCAATTTTAACTTACCTACGTAATATAATATATTATTCAAAATAAAATTAACAGAAATTGATTGATGGAAAACTTATGAAATGATATTTAGCAATACTCATGCAATTAATATTCACTATATAACAACATATTAATGTTAAATATAGCATATTATAATATTCTATACAATATTATCTATATAATTCTATACACTCCTAAAACATTTAAGTATAAGGTATGATTATAGTATGTATTAATAAATCTCATCTATGACATTATGTGTTATGAAAACATATTATAAATGTATTACTTCAAATATATCAACTATTACACGTTCATTAATAATATTATTACTATAAATAATGATATTTAACTATTATATAAAGTCATTCAATATTACTGCACAAGTCGTTACAGATTATTTCGTAATAATATTATATTTATAAAATAAAATACATATAATATTCATATTTACCGATCTAATCAATTAATAGTAGTTAATATTATTATATTGAGAGGTACTAAGAGTATATTTACCTTCATATTTATTAATAATTTTATTACATCAAATAATGTTATTTCAAATGACCTACAAGTCATCACAGTTACTTCGCTATGTACCCAGAATGACCTCATGCAATATTACTTCTACCCCAAATACTTTATTATATTTTTATTATCTTTCGATATATTTTTTATATCATAAATTAATATTTTCTTATAAAACATAAAATATTTATTATATCAAATTTAAATGTTAATAAACCAATTTTTTACATTCATAAATGTACTAACCTGTCTTCTAAAATTCTTTATAAATGAGGTGTTTTATTTAATAATGATATCTATTTAATTAAATATAGCAATAAAATACAAATACACCAAATCATTGTTTTTAACAATTTTTCAAACACAAATGTATTAGACCAGAGTGTTATCAGTATTATAGAGCCCACCCTGATATGCATCTATATCTATATAAATAGTGTATGTAAATTGTGATACAAATATATGTATATTAATATATATAAATATATATATTTATATCAATACATATATATATATATGTATATATATAATACAGGTATTTCATTTACATATGGTGATTTGTTAGCCGCTGCTGTTGCCATGATTACATCAATCATAATAAAGCTACACGGATGTGTGTGGCATGCAACATTTACATGCGTCAGGTGTGCATCTAATTAAATTGGTAACTATTAGTGCTGTAACATTTATTTAGACTAATCTAATATTTATTGTAATTATAAAAAGTGCCCGATTAATAAATCAATAATTATTGATTGTAATAGAAGGTATATAGATGTATACATATCATATATATATATATATATACATGCATCACATTACCTATAACAGAGTGTAGCGTCACTATTCATTGATCACTACTAAGTACTAGGTTTGTAGCACTCAGTTGTTCTATGCAATGTTCTAATTTAGAACATAGTTATCATTATATTATATGTGTTATTTTATTGCATATGTCAGCATTATTATGGATAAACATCTGGACAGCCTTACCGACTATGATTGTTTGTAGTTGATAGTACAGTTGTTTTGTTACGATTACAGCAATAAGTGCCCCCGCCCCCCCAATGTATTGACCCCTCACCCCCCCTCAAGGTTACAGATCAGAGGACGAGTCAAGCACAGAGATGTTGTACGCTACCAGCAGAGCGAAGGCATTCAGTACAGTTGTCAGGGAGAGAATCCTAGCTGGTAACTTCTATCTACTTCAGAGGTTTGATGTTCTATTCCTCCTCCTCCTCCTCCTCCTCCTCCACCTCCTCCTCCCCCTCCTCCCCCTCCTTCTCCCCCTCCTCCTCCTCCAATCCTTAATCTATGCTTTATTGTATATCGCATATGGGTTTAGTGTTTTTTATTTAACCTATAATATAATATCTAATAATATTTAATATATATTAATTAAATTTAATATAGAATATATTATAATCGTAAATATAAAATATTGAATTAAAGTAAATTATTAAAATATTTTGTATACGTTAATATGTTAATTTTTATATAATATATGACATATTTCATATTTATATCTAAAATATATGAAAATAAAATAATATTACTATTGGTGTTTTTTCTTACTATAAGTATACCTCTATATTAATATTATTAATTTGTATCTATTTTAAAATAAATAAATTACAAAAATTAAAAAATAGTATGTTTATAAATTTGTAAACTTATTAAGTATATATTAATATTTATTTATTATATATTAAAATGACTATATCATAATATTCAAAATATATGTTACACAAAATACTTTTTATTTTCTAATATAATATTCATATCATAATCATATTCTCTATTTGTACAACTTTTCCAGTAATTATGAAGAATATTACGAACGAGCACAAAAAGTACAAAGACTTATCTTCAACGACTACAAACAGGTTTCATTAATGGCTACCTCAGTGTATACTACATGGACAACTCCACAATCTTTATTTTTAAAGAGGACCACGATCTCATTTATTCACCATTTCATAAACTTTCTAATTTCATTTATTTATATTTAATATTTTATTATCGTTACCCAAGTTTTATTTATTATTATTATTATATTACGTTTTGTTCAGACCTCTATAGCACTAAAGTTGAAGCCACAATGCTCGACAAATCCGCGCGTATTTATACATGTATAATATATTTGTTCTCTAAAAACCACGATTACTCGTGTGTGTCTAAAGCGATGTTCAAATGAGCAATCTATTCCAGCAATGTAGCAGTAGAATACTTAACAATTGCAATTGCAAAATCTCCTAGCGGTATACATTTTAGGGTATTCACATGACAATCTATTCTTGCACTTTTCGCAGTAGAATACTTAAAAAATACATACATTTTATGAACTTATGAAATTAAGTTCATTATATAATCATAAAGTAGTAATATACATATATTCATAATTTAATGATTATATAAGGAATTATATATTATAATTATAATTATTAATTTATTTTTATTAATTATTAATTAAACGATCATAAACGCTTATATAACTTAATCTTAATCACTTCGTAAACGATTATAAATAGATTAACCCATAGAAAGGTAAATGCGTATGCATTAATACTCGTCAGTATACTCGTGCGTGCGTTTATTACCAATTGCATAAATTGTCACAAAAACTAGAATAAATACGTATTAGAACATTTAGCAATAATCGCAGAAAAAACATAACTTACAATTTGGCAATTCTTAAGAATTCTACTGCGAAATTGCTAGAATAGATTTCTCATGTGAACAGTGCTTTTTAGGTTTAATCTATTAAATATGTTATATAGTATAGTTATATAGTATTATAGTTATTTTTAATAATAAACTAAACCCCATCTCCCCATCACCAGATATTCAGCACGGTGGACATCCTAATAACCCCGACGATGCACTCCACCGCGCCGCGCACCCTCGACTACAACCTCGAGGACAATCAGACCCGTATACACGAGTTTGACACCTTCACGCAGGCTGTCAATCTAGCCGGAGTGCCCGCAATCAACGTACCCGTCAATCATTATCGCGGCCAGCCAATAGGAATCCAGCTCATCGGCGACTCGTTCCACGAACATTTACTGCTGCACGTGGCAAAGTGTCTCGAGTCCGTCTGTCACTTTACGTTGCCGGATCTGTCGTTCGTGGATCAGGCAGCGACTAGGACTTATAATAAATCATAAAACACACGACGAATATCTTCGTTACGATCAATATTTATTTATAAATAATATATATATATATATATATATATATATATATATGTGTGTGTGTGTAGATGTATATAGATATAAAAAATAGAAAAATATAAATATTCGTTAAAATATTTCGTAATAATACGCTTACTCGACCATAACTGTTTCGGGTAAACACTTTAGTTTATTATCTTTGAACTCTTCCATATCCTGTAAGATACGTGAGTTTATTAATCGTTGTATCGTTATTTAGTTCGCGCGTTTAAAACCATTTTCGATGTATTCGCCGTATCTATTTCGTGGAAACATTTGTAAATATCGCAATATTTAGGCAGTCTGTTTAATATCTTCTCAGCCAGGAAGGACACGACTATCAACACAATGCAGGACAGTAACATAGATATCGTTCTGAAGGGTAGCTGTGATAGGGAGAGATCGTTACGTTAATCTTTATAGAAAAGCGTACATTTCATTCTAAAATATAACTATAAATCTATAGATATGTATATGTGTGTATATGTATACAATAGTAAATTGAATGTCTTTCAATGTATGTATATTATCAATAAACTCCAAATGCCATCTATCAGTGCCTGACGATGACCTAAATAACTCCAATAGTGACTGTAGTAGTAGTGACTATAGTAGTCTAGGTACACACACACCTGAGTGTAGGCGTTGTAGCCGCCTATGTACAAAGTCACCGGAATGCCTAGTTTGGGTTCCCCGCACAACAGGCGTATCATCGTACCTGTCAATCAATCAATAAGTAGGCCATTAATCAGAGGGGAGCGGGGTAATTAAGCTGCATCATAATAGTGGCCATGATTTATAGAGCGAGATATCGGTTGTTGCTATTTATTTCTTTCACTTTATTATAATAGTTTCAATTGCTGGATATTCAGTAAATTTTCTAAATAAATATAAATTTAAAACAGCCGATATCTGACTATAGTACTTGTGCCTATTTGCATGTTATGAAAGTGTCGTGTTATAGGTGTAAACTGTACACAAACCTACACTAATAGCTAGCATAGTACACACAAACCTACACTAACCTAGCTAGCATAGTACACACAAACCTACACTAACCTAGCTAGCATAGTACACACAAACCTACACTAACCTAGCTAGCATAGTACACACAAACCTACACTAATAGCTAGCATAGTACACACAAACCTACACTAATAGCTAGCATAGTACACACAAACCTACACTAACCTAGCTAGCATAGTACACACAAACCTACACTAATAGCTAGCATAGTACACACAAACCTACACTAACCTAGCTAGCATAGTACACACAAACCTACACTAACCTAGCTAGCATAGTACACACAAACCTAAAGTAATGGCAGCGATGGATCCGTAGCTATTGGTGCGTGGGGCATACATAGACATGAAGAGTTGAGGCAGAAGTAGGACGTAGTTCAGATCACCGCACAATATGATCAGATCGTAGATACTGTTCACCTGTAGTGATGTGTAGACCACTAGGCATGCAGCTAGGGGTATACACACGCGCAGCACTATCAGCTTCTCTGCCTCGGATGCCTGAGGGGTGAAGGGGGGTAGGGTAATGGTAGTGATCGAGGGGGTGGAGTGGTTCTAGCTTAATGTAGGTGTATAGTTAGAAGTGTGGGCTGTGATCGGTAATGATTATATTAGTATTCATAAGTTATATGTATGTATGCATGTGTGCAAGTGTGTGTGAGTGCACATATGTGTGTATTAATTAGATTTCTTCGAAGCGAATACAAACAATAAAACATTTTCCTAATTAACTTTTTACATGCTCTTTATGCTCTTCACAATCTCTTTATAAAAAGCATGGTTGAGTGAACATTTCGCATCGATTATAGTAACATAGAATACACATTAGGTGTATCAGGAATATCACAGGCATCACTGACTAACTTTAGTGTACGTCTTCCCCTTCACGGTGTACATGAATAGATTACGAACGGGGGTGTAGATATGCGTAGAAGTGATCACGCCGAGACCTAGAGAACGGGGTCAGGTCAAAGTCAACTGGTGTGCGTTGGCTAGAGGTCGTGTGCTTACCTAAGAACGTGCTGTCAGCCGAGGACATAACGGCCGCGGATACAGCTGCCAACCCCACCGAGGAGATCCACTTGGGGGTGAGGTACTTCAGTACTAGAGGCAGCGTGATGTGGTAGTCGTGCTCTTGTATGACCTTGTAACCGTACGGCGTGTTCGACCAATCTATAGGTCAAGGGGTCAGCGTGAGTTGGGATGTCACTCGCGCGAGTTAGGGAAATATACGTGATGATGTTGTTCATCATTTTATTATATTAGAAGATGAATTTAATATATTCGTAGTAAACAATGATTAATATAGCATTCTTGTGAGTCATCAAATTGACATAGTGGAAATATTACCCGAAAACCGTAGTTATATTGTTGTATAGTTCATAATGTTTAACATAATACACTCATTCAGTTACTGACTGTTATAGTAAACAGTAGGTTGAGGTAAGTACGTGTGTGAACCTGTATTCTTGGCGATGACCCCGACAGTTATGGGGAGAATAGACATCGCTAGACATCCGAACCCTCCTACGTGAGACAGTAATAACGCCCTTTTAGAGCTGGTGGCTGATAGCACTCTTTGGAAGTAAGACTGTAGGGGTACGGGAGGGGTAATGGGTGGTAGGGCAGGGGTAATGGGGGCGTAGGGCAGGGGGTAATGGGGGGTAGGGCAGGAAGTAAGACTGTAGGGGGGAAGGGCAGGGGGAAAGGGGTAATGGGGGGGGTAGGGCAGGAAATAAAACTGTAGAAGGGTAGGGCAGGGGAAAGGGGTAATGGGGGGGGTAGGGCAGGAAATAAAACTGTAGAAGGGTAGGGCAGGGGAAAGGGGAAAGGGGTGTAGGCGGTAACAACGGGAATGTGTTATATTATAATTTTTATTATTTATTGAAGGATTTTTTATAGTTTATAAAATATATTTTTTAATTTCATCTAAAATGCTTCAAAATAAGATGGAATACGTTTTATGGTTGTTACCCATTATATTAAAACTTATCCACGATAATAAGAGGTTAAATGTATAGATAAGCATTAATGATTCTATATTGTGTTTGGTAATGCTTACATCTGATGATAATAATGATAAAATATAGATATTCATATATATATATATATATATATATATATTAATATATAGTTAATCTATTCTCAACAATATTTAGAGGTATAAATATCTCATATGGATATTGTCTCAATATACTAATGTAATTAATGCATTTATTAATACTTCTAAAATTAGCCCGCCAATACCTAATACTAATAATAATAATGGCTACTCTGGGTACCCTATTCTCAAGGACATGTCCTTCCTGTGTCCTACCTGTACTGCGAAACCCCCCATAGAGATCATCAGAATCACATCTACATAAGTGGCTATTTCATCGCGAGCTGGCCACTCCCCTATCCAATCTCCGGTAGTGTTCGTAACGATGTTGACAGCTTGCTCGTTCAGCGCTAAGAAAGTGCTAGAGGTCGTCGTGTTAATTAACGCCGTAGAGTTCATGCCGAGGTCGAGGTCGTTAGTGTTCTTCATGCCGTCGTAAGCAAACGGAATGCAGAGCAACTGTGTAGGCGAGATGGTGTTTGCAGTCGATGTAAGCGTGGTTACATAATCTAAATTACTATAAATATTATTATAATTAAATTTCCGTTTACAAAAGTTTATTCTAATAATTATTAATTACATTTATAAAACTTCAATATTATTATGAAATATTTATGATTCCCAATACATAATTATTGGTATTTTTGTCTTCATTATTATACTTATTTGATTTAGGTATCATGTCATATAAAATAAAGATATTATAATGGTAATATTATAACAAGTTGGGATTTCTAAGATAGAAATATATTATATACCACTAAAATCCTTTTGGACTAATATACCAAGAAATGTAGCCGATAAAGGCCATTCGGGCATGCCATGTGTGCATATTGTGAGTGGATATTTACAGAACATGAGATTGGAGCTATTTAATTCACTATGTAATTTAATTTATTATATATTATTGTAGTTATGTTATTATCATATTTCTTTTGTGTTTGTTCTTTTATTCTTAAATATTTGTATGTGCAATTCTTTCTCGAAAGCATATTGCTATTAAAGGGTTACTTTTTTATTTATTATATAACTATAATGTATATATATTCCATGTGTATTAATTATTTATTTATAGTATATAAGTAAAATAAATATTATTCATACATTCTTTCATTTAATTATAAAATTGTAAAATTATATAATACATTATGTTAAATATTAATAAATATATATTTATGCTAAAATATGTATATTGATAATATCAATTAGATATTAGATTATATATATTATATATTCCTTAATTATAATTACAATAATTTCTATTTTGTTTATTATACATGAATGTAAATATTTCTGAAATAAAATAATGTTATAATCAATCTTATAAATAATTGAATAGATATCTCGTTAAATCAATAAATCCAGGTACTATAAGAGAGACTATCTATTAGAGCTTTTACAATTGTTATTAACAGCAAAGCCCTATGCTAAGTTAGTTAATAATGTGTGCCAATATTTACCTCTACTGTCAGGCATAATAAATCACATCAACAAACACACCCTTAGTTAGTAAACGCATGTTGTCAATTATGGTATAAGTAGGCCATAGTTCACATAATGTAATTGATTAATCATTAATCATTAATGACTATATATTATTGACCGATATAATATTGAAATATAAAAAAAAAAATTTAAAAGTGGGTTGTAGGCTTTGGCCTGGATAAAGATTAATTACACCATTACACTGAAATAACTAGGCCTAAAGTAATGAATAACAACTCTACTATAGTGTACTTTGTCCTCTATAAAGACACTATAGCTGAACTAACTAGGCCGAAAGTGAGAAACAACAACTGCACGACATCGGTGACTGCTACAGAGTTCATACCTCCTAGTGTAGTGTAGACTACCACCGCCAGGGCCGATCCACAGATACTGTAGAAACGGTCCATTCCGATCACGATCGAGATAGTCGAACCTAGAGTGGGTGTAGGAGTGGTCGTTATGGGGGGCGTTATGGGGGGCATAATGGGGGGCGTATAGGGGGGTAAGGGTGGAGTGAAGTTGTCAATGGTGTAAGAGCTCTGAAAATTAATGGAAATGTTAATAATAATATCAATGTAACTATAACCCAATATATACTATATAATAATAATAATAGTACTAACAAATTTTAACTATCAAAATCAACTACCAATACTATTTACTTACATAATACATATATCAATGTAACTAGTAGTTACTAACCACCCAATATATGAAAATATATATAATAAAATATTACATCAAAAGATATAAGCCAGGGATATAAGTAGATATTTATATTGGGTGTACTTTTTTACATTCAGGAATAACATTAGGTTATACATTTTTTAAATATATTAAAATTAATTTAAAATATATGATATATCGAAATTAATATGTTTAATTATAAATTAATGATAAATAGATAGAATTAATTTATATATTCAACAAATTATAAATATAATTATTTATAATGGATTATTTTATTCTCATGAATAATGTCAATATATTATTGAACACTCACTAATGAACCAAACTGTAATTACCCGTTATTAAATTATATTACATATGTATTTTAAAATACATATTTTATAAGCAACAAATTAAATGTATACCTACCACACATCCCCAGATATCTACCATTTTGTATATATATAAATATATTTCATTATTTACCAAGTGGATTAAATAAATGTTTATAAGTTGTTTGTTTCATTTCTGTTTAATATTGATAGAATTTAATTTTTTTTAAACCAATAAAAAGTAATAATAACACCTCAAATAAATATCTCTTTCTCTTAATCTCATTGTTTATATTTACATGGGATCAAAACTTGTATCAATATTTATTAGAGAAATGTAATATATACATATAGAATTACAACATTAAATATTCATTAGAAAATTTACATATTGATTAACATGTAGATAATGTTAATACATTGTTGCTAATTAAATGTTGATTATACTTGAAACAAATAATCTATATATTATATATATATATATATATATATATATATATATATATATATATATATATATATATATATACGTTTATATATATATATGCATTAAATATACCACTTAAAAATGTAAACTTATGTACAGGAAAAGAGATTATTATTATTGTTTACGCATTTAAATTAAAATATATTTCATTAATTAAATATTGCTCGATATAAAATTTAATAGATTATTAAATTATAGAGTCTGGAAGAATAGTAATCGTAATGAAGTCTAATTTAGAGTGATTTGATTGGATCATCGTGATTACATAATACCTAACGCCAGCATGATAGCCGAAGAGTAGAGAACATCGCAGATACAGGAGAGACAAGATAACAAAATTGCCGACGTCTCTCCGTATCTTTCTTCTATTGGTCCGAGCATCGTCAGGTAACCCTTGCTCCTCATCTTCTTAGCGAATAGCATTCCTCCTATGTAGGTCATCGGGTGCTTGTTAAGTAGTGAATCAGTCATAAGATGGATGTTACATATGTTAAATTATAATACAGACTTAGTATAGTATATTATATACATATATGACCTTATAATTAATAAGCATATAATATAATCTACAAATTTAGATTCTAAATATTAATAATATTTTCGAATGTATTCTAAAACTAAATCTGAGTAATTAAAGTGACCACATGACCAACTGACTGACCAATAGAAAGGCAGATAGAGCCCGCGAAGGTGACTTGACAGGTAAGCAGCCCCTTTCTGTAGATTTGTTCTGCTGTTCCGTTGATGAAGCCTCCCCCGACCCATGTCGCTGTGTGCAAGTGTGTGTATGTGTGTGTGTATGTGTGATGAAGAGGGGGAAGGGGCAGAAGAGAGGAGGGATAGGGAGATGAAAACTTCCATGGTTGATGTTGAAGTTGATGTGTAAGTGTGTATGTAATGAGGAGGGAGAGGGAGGATATGGTAAGGGAGCGCAGGGAGAGGGAGGAAGAGGGAGAAGATGATATATACGTAAGGAGATGGAGATGGAGAAGGATAAAGAGGAAGGATATATAGGGAGAGGAACACGCAGAGGAATTAATAGGGAGAGGAAGTATAGATAGGGAGGGTATGAATACATAATTAAAGAGTGAAAGGGTGCTAGATGAGGGAGGAAAGGGAGAGGGAGAGATTACCCCGTATTACCTGTCATCGTGAATGCCCCGAATATAGCTCCTATCTTGCGATTGGCTAGAATAACTTGCTTAGCGCTAGTGGAATACATTGTCGACTTAGAGGCGTACAACCCTATCAGGAACACCACCAGACAGAACGCGATCAACACTATCAGCGATTCGTAGTCCACTGATGACCTGGGGTAGAGGTGGAGGTCAGTATTATAGGGTGTATGCGGGTGTATATGTGGGTGTGTATGTAAGTATGTGGTTCAGGTATATACGGTGCTGGAATGATGGTGTGTATGTAGGGGGACCAACCAATCTAAATAAATGTTGTGGTAAAAGTGGGGGGACCAATATATAGGAGATCCCCTAGATTTTAAAATCGGGAGACATATCCCCCCCCGTCCCCCACCATGTTGCAGCACCCCTAGTATACGGGTGTGTAAAATATAAACATCGCTCTTATAAATGTTACAGTAAGTTTACAAAATAATTCATATCTGTATATATCTATATATATATATATATATATTTGGTATTATATATATATAATAAAATATAATATAATAAAATATATTTTAGTATACTTATAGGATTATATAATTATGTAATTTTATTCGTTTAACATATCATTAATACTATTTTAATTTTGTATTATTTATATATAGTTAATGATTTATTTTGTTTATTCATTATTTTGACATTGTTTTCTTTCTCTTATATATAGGCAGGTTGATACCTGACCTTGACCTGACCATTCGAATAACACTTACACATCAACCTGGGATCACACAACAATTCGTGTATTATCGTTATATTAATATTTACATATATTTGTGTACGTCGTATTCGAAACAATCTAAATCGCTCTCTCACCGTTTACTTCATAGTTATTAGTCGTTTAGTCTACTGTTCTTATCATTTCTCTATCGCCTCCCTACTTCATCCTCTAAATAGAATAATACATTATTGTATTTGTGTAGTGTTTAATATGCGTATTGGTGACCATTCCTCTACTGCCTATCTACAAACGCTATCTAACCCCCCCCCCTTTCATAAACTCTCTCTATTCAGGTTCTTCTTCGGTGTGACTCTGACTTCACCATTGTCTGCATACCTTCATCTTACAGAAACACACATTCTCATACATTGTACTACTGTTATTCAATTCACTTCCATTATACACCCGTTCTATCGCCTCTTATCATTCCTTTACTACCTACCTTACATCATACATTACACCGTCTACCTTACATTGTCTACCTTACATCGTCTACCTTACGTCGTCTACCTTATATCGTCTACCTTATATTGTCTACCTTACATTGTCTACCTTACATCGTCTACCTTATATTGTCTACCTTACATTGTCTACCTTACATCGTCTACCTTACATCGTCTACCTTACATCGTCTACCTTACATTGTCTACCTTACATCGTCTACCTTGCATCGTCTACCTACAATCATGTTAGTTATCTCTTTCTTCTGTTAATTTATTATTAATATTTATATTTTTATTTATATTATAATAGCACTCGGTTATATGTTATTGTTATTTATTGTTGTTATCATTTGCTGCACTACGACAAGTGTTTATCACTTTAGCGTCTACATCGTCTATATCATCACCATCATCAGTAATGAATCACTGATGATTCATTAGAGATGATTCATCATTATCATCATATATAAATAATATAAAAAAGTAGAGTATTTATTATCTCTATCACAGGTGTTTAATTATGTGTGAGGATAACTTTCAAGAGTGGAGTAGTAATATATCGCGAATAACATAAAAAGTTATCCATCGCTGAGATATTAAAACTTGCAATATCGGCCTACTTATTATATTTTAATCTCAAATAACATGCGTATATGTATGTATATATCTGCATGTCTATCTAGATGTGTATATGCGTGCGTATGTGTATGTGTATGTGTGTGTGTGTGTGTGTGTGTGTGTGTGTGTGTGTGTGTGTGTGTGTGTGTGTGTGTGTGTGTGTGTATTATTGCAATCACCTGTTCCCTTTTTTAGAAGTCATAATTTATATGCGGAACTATGTATAACCTTGATGTAACCTTGATGTAACCTTGATGCTGATTAGCTATATAGGTATAGATTTACTAAAACAATAGGGTGCAGACAAAATAACAATAATGTCTGATAAATAGTCAGGTTACAAACACCAACGCATACATTACATGATGAGGTAGCTGAATTCATGTTATTTATTAATAGATTTATTAATATTAATAATAACAACTAAAAAAATGCATAAACAATTTCATAATACGAAACTTTAATATCCAAGGTGATATTTATTAGATACGATTGATAAGATTAGATACCATTATATGAGATATATAGATACCATTATATATGTGATGTAGTAGATGTTCTTTTTTATTTCTATATACTCAAAGTTTATTTATTAACAAAGGGTGATAATAAAAATAACTTGAAGGTAATATATTAAAACAATATAGCAAGGTGATGATATAATGTTAAATACAAGGGTAATAGTTTTAAATAGAACACATGTATGAGTACTACATAACCATAGTTACATCATATAACTATATACCATCACTAGGGACATGACCTCTAGAGTACTTAATACCTACATAATATCTACATAATACCCACATAATAGTATTATGATAATACCCACATAAAACCCACATAAAACCCACATAAAACCCACATAAAACCCACATAAAACCCACACAAAACCCACACAAAACCCACATAAAACCCACACAAAACTCACATAAAACCCACATAAAACCCACATAAAACCCACACAAAACCCACACAAAACCCACACAAAACCCACACAAAACCCACACAAAACTCACATAAAACCCACATAAAACCCACATAAAACCCACACAAAACTCACACAAAACTCACATAAAACCCACATAAAACCCACATAAAACCCACACAAAACCCACACAAAACCCACATAAAACCCACACAAAACTCACATAAAACCCACATAAAACCCACATAAAACCCACACAAAACCCACACAAAACCCACATAAAACCCACACAAAACTCACATAAAACCCACATAAAACCCACATAAAACCCACATAAAACCCACATAAAACCCACATAAAACCCACATAAAACCCACACAAAACCCACACAAAACCCACATAAAACCCACACAAAACCCACACAAAACCCACATAAAACCCACACAAAACCCACATAAAACCCACACAAAACCCACACAAAACCCACACAAAACCCACATAAAACCCACACAAAACCCACACAAAACCCACACAAAACCCACATAAAACCCACATAAAACCCACATAAAACCCACATAAAACCCACATAAAACCCACATAAAACCCACATAAAACCCACATAAAACCCACATAAAACCCACACAAAACCCACACAAAACCCACACAAAACCCACACAAAACCCACATAAAACCCACATAAAACCCACATAAAACCCACATAAAACCCACATAAAACCCACATAAAACCCACATAAAACCCACATAAAACCCACACAAAACCCACACAAAGCCCACACAAAACCCACACAAAACCCACACAAAACCCACATAAAACCCACATAAAACCCACATAAAACCCACACAAAACCCACATAAAACCCACATAAAACCCACACAAAACCCACACAAAACCCACACAAAACCCACATAAAACCCACATAAAACCCACACAAAACCCACACAAAACCCACACAAAACCCACACAAAACCCACATAAAACCCACATAAAACCCACATAAAACCCACATAAAACCCACATAAAACCAACATAAAACCCACATAAAACCCACATAAAACCCACATAATACCAGGGAGATAATACTAATACAACAATAACATAGTAATTAAAATAAAATGATTTATAATAAAATGTAGAATTATGAATATATATGACATAAAGAAGTGGCAATTGCTGTACATTAAAAGTAGTTACTTTAACAATAGATGAATACCAATCACCTATCAAAGGTATAAGATATTCACTATATACTTAGATTAGATTAGTGTTAACATGTTGACCTCTAGTGACCTCTATTGACCTCTGTTTGAGGTTTCTAAAGTCGTTGATGTACTAGTATACTTCACATACCCTATTCTATCTACTTTATATAATAGTTGTATGTGATACCTATACAGACAATATAATCTATGTGAGAAATAAGCCATAGGGGGGTGGGTCTATTGTTTAGTGGGGTGAATGTACAGACACACTGTATATATAGGTTGACAGTTAAAGTTGTATAATGGACTAGTCTTTAATATAGTCATTTGAACAATGGTACAACAATAGGTGTTGAACTTATATATATATATATATATATATATATATATACATGGACATATATATATATATATAAGATTGGAACTATATTAAAAAGTTACAATACATACATAACAGGAGTGGTTGATTAGATTCGGCTGAACCCATACTGAATAAGAAAGTGCTGTTAACACTGTATAATATCAGAAGGTGACTAAAGTCAATATTACTACTATGGCAACTACCACTGAATACATTCATACACACATGTATATATCATCGATATAAAGACATTTCTTTATATCGATGGTATATATGTGTGAAGGAGTTCTAGGTAGTAGGTTAACATGGCCAGTAATTACTGCTACTAATAACAATGGGCTGATAATCAAATAGTTAACTGTATGACATATGTCAGTAATAATAGGTTATTCTTGTCATATATCTAGTATGTAAAGTTTATAACAATTCTGTTACATCATAGAAATGATCATCACACAAACTAAGCAATGTTTACTATTGCCTATATTATGGAAGTGATTTTGTTTTGCTATTTATTTGTATCAGAATCAATTAAATAATATATAATCTGATTGTTAATGCTTCATAATAGTTATGTTAATAGGTTCAATTGAATACAACATTAATCATTATTAACATCAATCATTAATAACATAAATCAATAATAACATCAATCATTAATTACACTGGTATAGAAATTCCTTTAGTATTAAATAATTACACATTCCTAAACAGGAATTTTTTAAATTTCCAAAATAATTATTAAACTAATGAATAGATTACTTTGATGAACACATTCATTAATGTAATAAATCAATATTGATCAATAAATGATTCATTCAGAAATACAATTATTCACTAGAAATTATACTAGAACTTTTTACCATAAAAATAAAATATTTGTGTTCATATATTATCTATATTCATCTTCTTCTGCTTATATATATATATATATATATATATATATATATATATATATATATATATATATAAGGGTAATAAGTCCATATAAGGATATAAGTCCATATAAGGGTATACGTCCATATAAGGGCATTATTATCTATGTAAAAGTAGCCTGTGTAAATCTAGTCTCTCACTATTATAAAAACATGTTTGCAATTTGAAACTTTTAATAGTGTAGTTTAATTCCAGAGAATTATTCAAAAGTGAAATAACCATTAAAATTAAGAGTAATTAAATTAAGGGTAATTAGGGATAATTAGGTACTAATGGATACTATTGTTTGTGAATGTTACATAAGAGATAATAAATTAGTGAATATTGACTAATTGAATCATGTAATGTATGAGGAATTTGTATATTCAATTTTGTTGGTTAATATATATTAATTTAATATTAAAACATATTATATTAATTTAATATTAAAACATGTTATATTCCATTTCATGAATATGACATCCCATTCTATATTACTTATATTCATCTATATATCTCGTATTAACATTACCATTAACATTAATATAATACTTACTACAAATAATATATACACATGTATATTATATCACATAGCAAGCTAGCATGGCTAGGTTTGAAATGTCTTCTTTTATTATTAATTACTAAATAAATTACTTTTATGAAAATCCCCCAAAAAAAATGATAAATACAAATTCTTCATGTGTATATAAAAGGTCGACTTCAATAAAAGACAAAATAAAAGAATAGATTTATAATACATTTTTAAATATATAATTAATGACATACATAAATTATATATGTATCTACCTGAAATCACACATTGACATGCGCACACACTCACACATACCCACACACACACATACACACACTCACACTCTTACACACATACACACACACACACACATACACACACACACTCACACTATCACACTCGCACACACACACACTCTCACACACATACACACACACACACACACACACACACTATCACACTCTCACACACATACTCTCACACACATACACATACACATGACTAGTGCGAAGACCTACTTAAAACTCACTAGTGTAACATAAGTTTGACCTTGACCTATATAAAGAATACATAAATATCTGTGTGACATTATGTATTAGGTAGACATTATGTATTAGGTAGACATTATTCACACAGCAATACACCAACGTTACATACTCGGTTAGCATGCATATGTATACTACATACTACATACTATGTATCGCATGTCTGACATTTGCGATACAACATTCGCTGAACATACAGATACTCTTACATGTTAGATTATAATATACCCATTGTAACCCATTCTAACTCCTAGTTATATCCAGCATATATCAGGGTCTGATCAAGGGGGGTTAATAATATAAACTTTATATAATATATATATATATTATATATATATATATATATATATGAATCATTATCTTCTTAAGCATACACCATTTTTTAAATTTCCGAAAT
>OZ025239.1:120621384-120676384 GCA_964019155.1 Osedax fenrisi | reverse complement strand
GGTGATGCTGGTGGTGGTGGCGATGATGGTGATGATGATGATGCTGAAGATGCTGATGATTATTATGATGGTAGTGATGATAATTCTGGTGGTGATGATTATGGAGAATATGATGATGATGATGATGATATTGATGTTGATGATGATGATGATGATGATGATGATGGTGATGTAAACCTGTAAACATGATGACCTTGCCTACAAGTCTACAACAGTGGTAGGACATGTTTTAAACGTGTAGGCATATATGACTATATATAGTCAGTGTTTAGTTTGTTTTCGATTAGTTAAGAATGCAGATATATATCTGATGATAACACTACGGTGATAAGCGGTATGTCCTTTAGTAATGCAGGATTGTACTGTGTGGTACGTGATAGTATATGGGAAGCCAATGAATGTATGCTGATATGGCTATATTGTATATGTATAGCCACATCAGCATATGTATACATTCATTTGCTTCCCATATAAGATCACGTATCAATATATATATATATATGAGTATTCTATTGAGTATTTTAACATATTAAATACATTATTTGTAATACATAATAAGACTAGTGTTCTCTTGCATGTACGCACGTGTTATAGCACGAACATTATATATCATGTTACATTATTCATGCTTAGCATGATTCATAGTAGGGCGACACCATAAAGTATTGTAATTATGCTTCATCGATAATGTAATAAGTTAGTTTATGAGTAAGGATATGGTATAGTTGAAGGGGAGAGCATCAATGGAAGAGAAACCCTATAGATACAGTAATCGTCTTTAGAAGAAAGAAAGCCGATGTCTATGGAATAAAGAAACGTGATAACTGAGGGTAGGAAGTGAGATGATTGGATTTCATGAAACGTGTTATGGAAACAATATTGATATTTTTAATGGAAACATGCATCAAGTTTTATAACGAGTAAGGTTGATGGTTGGTGAGGCTATGATTTAAATAGCGTGCGTTTAAGGGGAATATATGAAAGATAATATAATTATTTATTAAATAAAAATTGATTTATATAATATTTATTAACAAATGAACGTGAACGCTCAACCCTCAACCCCCTTAGAGACGCGTGTATCGCATTGTAATTTGTAAAGGTAACATTATGGTCACGCTTATTATATATGATATCCCATCTCGGGTATATCTAAATATAGTTGACATGCCCGCCTAATATGGTACTAATTATATAATGTAATGATCGTTAAGAAAAGAAAACAACACTAAATAGTCTAGGTATCTTAGAATAATCTATATATAGCTATATTGTTACATATTTGTTACATATACGAGGCGCGGGGACAAGTGGGCATTGGGCATGCATACCGCCTCAATGTGCTGTGTATAATATATTATATCCTAATAAGCATATGTATTATGTATTTATGTATTTAGATTTATTTTGCAGGATACTCCTCGGCAAGGTATATCTATAGGAGGTTATCTATAGGAGGCCTATCTAGCAGAGGTTTAGCCGAATATTGTAATATAATAGCCTAATATCCTATATAACGTAATAGCGAGTTATGAATATACAGTACCTACACATTTGATCAGACTTTAATAAGTACGAATACGAAATTAAGAATATTTATGTTAATAAAATCATAAGAATTCAATAACACAAACAAGTAAGATGAGTAAGACATAATTAAATAAAATGTGTAAAGGGGGTATCCCAATATCCCTACAAGTATTTCCGGCAACTTGCCGGAAATATTTTAACTTTAAAACGATTTTCTATCAAGTTACCTACACTTGTAGTGGGAACCCCCTTACTTTCCAGCAACTTGCCTGAAATATAGTAACTTTTGATAGAAAATTGTTTTAAAGTTACAATATTTCCGGCAAGTTTCCGGAAAATCTTGCAGTAGGATATCCGTTAACAACAAGAGTCGTAACTTATACTTGAATGTGTGATGAATCATTATGATATGCATTGATTGATGATTAAGAATCACTGATGATTCATAATTCAGCTAAATGTCATGCGCATAGAGTTACATAAGCATAGCTACAGCCCTACTGAATGATCGCTTAATAATGCTCATCAGATATATGTTCTGGGGCTTCAAACATATATAATATTAGAGTTTTACTACTAGTATACTATATAGGAGTTCCTAATATTATTAGGAAACTATTATAGGAAATAGTTGAATGCCGATATCGTTAATAATACTTGCGACATTCATTGAACGACATATGAAGTCAAGCAGACTGCATCATACACCCGATCTGAATCGTCAAGACTGCTGTACTCTTCAACATCGTAGATCGAGCCCTGAGAAACCATACAAATGTGAGTTGAGCCACTCTTGCATATTACTCTTGTACTATTCTAACATTATACATCGATTTGTTGTTTCCTATTAAACTTAATTAACTTAATTGAAACCTGCCTTATTGATTTATAATAGTGATTAGAACAAACCACATAAACTCTCGCTTTAAGAGCTCTGTTCAGTCATACAAATAAACTATACATTCTGTGACAGCGAGATCAAATTCTTCTCACGAATTATTCTTGATTCTTGTTCCACTTGAATAGATACTTTTGTTGATCGTTATATTCGCAATATAACGCAGAATCTTACATTTATTCACTGGTATTTTCATACTAGTGAATAAAGAGTTATCCATTAATTGACTGGGACATAAGATGAACACCAACAGCGGTATCGATGAGTCATTGTTCACGTATCACATACGAAATTATTCATACATACGCTATATAACCATATATACTATATAACCTGTATATAGTATTATAGTATATATATATATATATATATATATATATATATATATATATATATATATACTATAGAATATAGTCTATTTATATATGATGTAACAACTTATATAGGATAATAATAATAATAATAATATTGATTAGAAGAATTGTTGTTTGTTCTGATGTTGTGTTCTAGTATATAATAGAAATATGGTTGTTTTCCTAAAATGCTTCAACATAATATATCATATTTGATGCTGGTGTCGTTCGTCACCTGCATATGTAGGATGTAATGATGTAAACAGATGGTACTAGAGAGTTGGCAATACTGTCATACTAAGGCAATACGGCTAAGTAGGCATACTAATCACTAAGATAAGGTCTATAGATCATGTTTAGCTTATAAGATATCCTGACCAATAGGGGCGCTGAAAGTATATTTCATAGGGGGGGGGTACAATAATTTATAATATATTATTAATATATGTATATATATGCATGTATATATGTATATATATATATATATATATATATATATATATATATATATATATATATATATTTGTGTGTATAACTAATCACCTGAAATAGCATATGTGCCGTCACACATTTTCTTATAGCAGCCTGTATTTGTTTAATAATATCTTTTAAGAGTACATGTGCAATTAATTCAAGAATCTAATTTAGAATTTTCCATGATAATAGATATAGTATTTTCTTTGTATTTTCAGTTATCATATTTAACCATGTACGCGTTTAATTGAGAATTTGATTGTTTCCTTATTTAATAGAGTGAGGAATTGGCCCTCAAAATCTTATTTCCCACCGAAAGCTACGTTTTTTTGACCTAGTTATCTTATAGAAGTAAATATAGCTATCATGATATCTGCAGAACAATTTTATTATTTTTGTATATCATTTGTATTATGTATACTCATATGAGTAATATTACTTACGTACTTAGTTACTTAGTCCCGTGACGTTGGCATCGTAGGGGAGAACATTACAGTGTTTTAACAACTTTCTCCATTTATAACGATCTTTTGCAATAATTAAAAGTTGTCGAAGAGGGAGATTATACTATTCAAAAATATCATTTAACCAATTTTTCTTTGGTCTTCCTATTTTTATATTACCTTCGACATAGCATTTAAGAATTGTTTTGGACATGGAATCGTGTCGAGTCATATGTCCGAATGTGGTCATTTTTCTTCGCAAAATTATATCAAGAAGAGGTACATACGAGCCGACTTTCTCATTTATTAAAGTATTGACCAATATATTCGTCTTTCTTTCTTTATAGCTTATATTCAAAAGACGCCTGTGAGCTTTTGACTCAAAACCTCGGATCTTCTTTGATTATTCTAACAGAGTCCATATTTCACAGCCATAAATCAATGTTGAAAGAACTAATGAGTTATATAATCTAAATTTAAGTTTGAATTCGATTTATCCGATACGCCAGATCTTTTCCAGTTTTGCTATTGCTGAAACTGCCGTAGCTAATCTTATACGAATTTCATTTTTTGAGTTGCCGGAATTCGTAAGCATTGCTCCGAGGTATCTAAAATGTTCCACATTTTCAATCTGTTTATCGTACATATAAATCATTGGTGTTGGACCTTCCCCATTGACAATAATTTTGCATTTATCATGATTAATTTCCAAGCTGTATGCTGTCGATGTTTTTTCTAGTACATCAGTTATAGTTTGTAGTTCACTTTCGGAACCTGCAATAAGATAAATATTGTCTGCAAATCTCATCTTATTGAATTTTCTGACCATATACTATAGTATACTAGGCTATAGGAATAATGCCGAGTCGGTACTACCGACTTAGGTGTATCCAGTAAACAAAATATTCGACGCTTTTGCACGCACTGCGACTAAAAGTTCCGGAATTAATTCGTCTCTTTGATGACAATTTGCGTCCAAAAGAGTCGAATTGTTCTATTGTACTTTGGGCGCAACAGCGTCGAATTTGCGAAGAATTCAATATGATTCGGAACTGAACCGCCCAAAAGCGTCGAAAAAGCGACGAATTCAATATGATTGAGAACTGAAGCGCCTAAAAGCGTCGAATATATCGATTCGGAATCAAAGCGTCCAAAAGCGTCTAAAAAGCGTCCATAAATTCTCAAAAGCGCCCAAAAGCGTCGATAAATTGTTTGCTGGGTAGTGTAAATTAAGCTATTATTAATCTAAATTAAGCCTACTTCATATTGAAATTGGGAGAGGTTTTGTATTCCCAATATCTTGTTATTCCTATATTTGTTAAATTTGTTAATGTATATTAATGTAAATTGTTAATGTAAATAGGATAGGATTACGATCAAAAAGGACGAGTTGAGGCGAAATGGTTAAATCTTAAATCCGAAATAAATTTGTATAGGCTCATTTTGGGATGTAGGTAAATGCAGCTAAAAAAAACCAAACAGGACAAAACTAAACCAATTAAACCAAATAACCCACAAATATCTATACAAAATATATGTATATACTATTAATTCGTATTTCAAATGTAACCTTTAACCCTCAACTCGTCCTTTTTGATCGTCTCCCAATAGGATATCCTATTGGATATATTATATATCATATATATGTATATATATATATATATATATATATATATGTATATATATATATATATATATATATTTAGGCCATAGGGTAGGATATTTACATTATCTCTGATTAATATATTAATTTGTTATTCAACGATATTTGTTTAGAATTATTATATTTCTTCCTCTTGGTTATTAGTTTCCTGCATAAATGTCAATGCATAGCTCGAATACCAGTAAACTCGGACCAGGTAAACTCGGACCACTTTTGAGGTAAACTCGGACCACTTTTAAAGTAAACTCGGACCAATTTTTAAAAACATAAAGTAAACTCGGACCACTTATTAAAATGACTATATATTGTATATTTCTATAATATAATATGCTTTAACTTTCTTCCACCTTATATAATTATATTATATCTGTTAAATAAATTATAAAAAGTGTCATTTAATATGATATTTTAGTGGAATTATATACTTAAATAGGTAAACATTTAATTTGAACTCGCACCACTTTTGAAGTAAACTCGGACCACTTGTGAAGTAAACTCGGACCACTTGTGAAGTAAACTCGGACCATATATATATATATATATATATATATATAATGTCTTTAATAATTAAATAAAAATGTAAATATAATTATATACAGTGAAATTAGCCTTTTAACTTATAAGTTAAAGCATATTATATGTTAGAAATATACAATATATAGTTTATACGGTTGGTCCGAATCTTATTTATGTTTTTAATAAGTGGTCCGAGTTTACTTCACAAGTGGTCCGAGTTTACTTCAAAAGTGGTCCGAGTTTACTTCAAAAGTGGTGCGAGTTCAAATTAAATGTTTACCTATTTAAATATATAATTCCACAAAAATATCATATTAAATGACTCTTTTTATAATTTATTTAACAGATAATATATAATTATATAAGGTAAGGAAGTAAGTTAAAGCATATTATATTATAGAAATATACAAAATATAGTTATTTTAATAAGTGGTCCGAGTTTACTTTATTTTTTTTAAAAGTGGTCCGAGTTTACTTTAAAAGTGGTCCGAGTTTACCTGGTCCGAGTTTACATGGTCCGAGTTTACTGGTACTCCATAGATCCAGTGAATCATTCCAGTATTATTCTCATGTTCCTAGTTTCCAAGCTACTTTATTAATAGTTTTATATTATGGTTTACATGATATATAAGTTAACTAAATAATTATTTATATTAACTATAGTTAATTTTAAGTGTATTATATTAATATAATAATATTAATACAGATAATTATCTGTATAATATGTATATCCTTGGGTTTATATACTATAGGGTCACACAGTGACACAGTGTTACACAAATATACACATATAAATACATATAAATATAAATATATATATATATATATTTATATATTTATATATATATATATAAATATAAATATATATATATATATATTTATATATTTATATATATATATATATATATATATATATATATATATATATATATATATATATATATATATATATATATATATATATATATATATATATATATATATATATATATATATATATATATATATATATATGTGTGTGTGTGTGTGCACATACATGTATGTTACTACTACATTTACTTCTACAATTACCCACGACTTATTGTTAAGTCTGATAATATATATATATATATATATAGGATAGGATAGGATAGGATAGGATTGTTTATTTATACACCAAATATGGTAAAGAGAGATTACCCTCACTGGTGTTGTGAACGAACAAACAAAACGAAACAATAACATTAAATAAGGTAGCAATATAATATATAAAAATAGAGATGGAACCAGATCAACATCAAGGAGAGGGTTACTTTAAGTTTAAATTTAAATAGTCTTTGAGACTATTAGCAAACACGTGAGGCGACTTCAATCTTCGTAGGCGGTAAGGCAACATATTCCATGTAGTAGGAGCCATGCTTGTAAAGGAGCGAGAACGCATCACGTTACGAGTAACAGGTAAGTCAAGTAGTGTGGCATCAGACGAGCGAAGATGTGGGAGGATGTTGCGACGAGTGAGCAATCCACGTAAGTATGCAGGTCTGCCTAGGAATAGTGTTTTATGTATTAAGCAGAGAAGCCTAAATTGACACCGTTTTCTAAACGATAGCCATTTCATATTGCATTGATGGGTGTCAGTTAAAGTATGATCGCGTCGCTTAAGCCTATGAATTAATCTTACGGATGAGCGAATAATTCGGTCAACTTTAATAACTTCAGAGTTCTTAATTCCGTAGAATAGAGAACAGCAATAGTCTATTCGCGATAATACTAGGGCGTTGAGAAGGCGCTTAGTGATGTTGGGCGAACAATAGTTTTTAATGTGACGAATTTTTCTCAAATAGAGATTAGCGGATTTAGAGATTGCATTGATATGAGCACCGTACGATTGAGTACTATCAATTAAAACACCAAGATTGCGCACAGATTCAGAAGGTTTAATTATTATACCGTCAATTGACAGAGTAGGGAAAGTGACAGGTACCTTCGAGATGTTAAGAAGTTCAGTTTTGGAAGTATTGACTAAGAGGTCATTAGTTAGTAACCAGTAAGTGATCTCAGAGGTACAATCTGATAGCTCAGAATTAGAGTTCATAGAATCAATGGGCAGTTTAAGTAGTAGTTGAATGTCATCAGCATATATGTGGTAATAAATATTAGGGTATTTGCGAATAATATTAGAGATAGGACGTAAGTATATAGAGAAGAGAAGTGGCCCAAGAACTGATCCCTGAGGGACCCCTTTAAGAATGTTGGTGGGAGGTGATATGAAGTCATTGATTTTAACAGACGAAGTTCGATCAGTGATGAACGACATCAGCCACTTAAGGGGGGAACCTTCAATACCAAGTTCGATGATACGGTTAATTAGGATCGAATGGTTGAGAATGTCAAAGGCACTAGAAAGGTCAATCAGGAGTAGTTGTACGCAATGAGACGAGTCAAGCGAATTATGAATCAGGTCAGTGACATGTGTGAGGGCAGTCTCAGTAGAGAAAGATTTTCTATACGCACTTAGAAAGTAATCAAGCAGATTGTTATTTTCAAGGTAATTGATGAGCTGACGACTGACCACACGTTCCATGATTTTACTTAATATTGGAAGTTGTGAGATCGGTCGGTAATTGGTCAATACATCTGGATCAAGATACGATTTTTTTAGGATGGGCTTAATGATGGAATATTTCAGGGAACTGACCATGATTCCATCGTCAAGTGATTGAGAGATCAAGTAAAGTATTGCATTTTCAGTTATAGGGACGATGTTCTTGAAAACAACGAGTGGTAATGGGTCAATTGGGGAAGTGGAATTAGCAGTGAGAATCAAGTTACGGATTTCAGTAATAGAAGGAGGAGTGAAACAAGAGAGTTTGCAAGATATAGGGTTAGTCGTTATAGGAGCATAAAGTGTCATCGGTAATTGCGCCAATTTAGAGCTGATGTTGTCGAAGATACGGGAGAGCTTAGTAGACAAGGAGGAAACAAAAGAGGAACACAGAACAGCATCAGGTAGTGCAGTAGACTTAGATTTGATGTTGGTACCAAGGATACTATTAGCCATTTTAAAAATTTGTCGAGTGTCATTTCCACAAGCATTAAATTTCGATTCATAATAGGACGTTTTATGGAGATTTGACTCAAGTTTATAGGCTTTCCTAGCTATCAGAAATTTAGATTTGTGAGAGGGGGACATGTGAATCTTACGCTCAAGTTTCCTGAGAGAGCGTTTAACCGTGGCTAGGTGGGAGGTGAACCAAGGTGAAGAAATATGGAGGGTAAAATAACGAGATTTTATGGGGGACAATGCATTAAGGGAGAATGAAAGGCATAAATTGAGGTTGTCAAAAGATAAAATATATATATATATATTTATATTTATATGTATTTATATGTGTATATTTGTGTAACACTGTGTCACTGTGTGACTCTATAGTATATAAACCCAAGGATATACATATTATACAGATAATATAATACACTTAAAATTAACTATAGTTAATATAAATAACTTATAATTCATGGAAACCATAGTTAAAACCCTGAGTTACAATATTATCATTATAATCCATTACAATTCATACGATGTCATCCACTTCTATATAGCTAGAGATCCTCAATCGCTATTTCCAGTGGACATTTCCCACTACCTATCGTCATAATCAATAACCGTATCAATGGG
This sequence comes from Osedax fenrisi, assembly GCA_964019155.1. NCBI lineage: Eukaryota > Metazoa > Annelida > Polychaeta > Sabellida > Siboglinidae > Osedax > Osedax fenrisi. The sequence continues at coordinate 120,666,849 of OZ025239.1, read as the reverse complement.
CGTGGTTAACATCAAACTCGACTAATACATAGGTGTCGCTGATAAAACTAGGTCACACAATTTAAAAGTTTACTTTTGATATAATTATTATTATTAATATTATAATAATATTTAATATTATATTATTGTAATATAACATATCTTTCCAGATCGGTTTCGGAAAATCTTTCATTCTGAGAATTATCACTAGTATTTTATACAGATTTACACTCCCATGAGTATAAATATGTGCTATTATAATAGCTTTTCACCAAATGATTCAGAAAATACATTGTCTTATTCTCATCATAATATCCAATAAGTCACTAGAAATATCGATATACAAAGATTTTGCGACGCGGCTCCAAATATAATATATCGTTATGATTCGAATACAGTTATAATTTACGTACATTTAATTGGTTACATAGATTTACAAATACGTGTTAAATTATAATTGTTTACAATTTGTATTGATAATTATTTTTTCTATTTTATCGTAATTCTCAAACAAAATATATATACCATACTATTGGGATAGGTTTGATATCTACAGTTAGCTGACATTTATTATGAACTTAAATCTATGTTAAATTTATTCATTAAATTATATTTTAATTTATTTACAATATTTAAAAGTTTCTAATACAATATTTATTTGTAAAATATTAAATTCCAACGGATTAAATTAATATATTATTTTTAATTTTAATATAATATAATATAATTGGCTATTTCTAATAATCGGCAAATTTATTTATAGTACTCTTGTCAATATCACCAGTTACTTTAAACGCTGTTCACATGAGAAATTTATTTGCGCAATTTTCACGAAAAATACAAAGATACACATTTTTTAAACAAATAATGGAATAGGTTGCGACGAACTTACGAATATTTTATTTCAACATGAATATTTATTCAATGACTATATTCCGATATTAACTAATGCTGATTGTTTATAAATAAATATATATATATATATATATATATCATACGGGGGTCGGTCTGAAACGGCGCCAATATTTAAAATAATACGAATTTGATTGACGTGTGGGAGGCGTCGCGCGCGCGAAACGAATTGAATATAGGTCATGACTAATTAGTGATAGCCGCTATGTGGCAAATATTCCTTTGATGTAAATAATTTACTAAATGTATTATATACACAACTTGTTTACATTTATATACACTGTAGTTTATACAAGTTGCTTATATACTCTGCTATATTATATAGTATATATAGTAGGCCTATATATTTTATATTTTATATATTTTATAGTATATATATATATATATATAATATATATAATGTGACAACATACTTATTTTAAACTTATTTTATAACTAGTTTATATATATTATATATATATATATATAATAAGACAACATACTTATTATTTTAAACTTATTTTATAACTAGTTTATATATTATATATATATATATATATATATATATATATATAGCATAGAGTATATAAGCAACTTGTATAAACTACAGTGTATATAAATGTAAACAAGTTGTGTATATAATACATTTAGTAAATGATTTACATCAAAGGAATATTTGCCACATAGCGGCTATCACTAATTAGTCATGACCTATATTAAATTTGTTTCGCGCGCGCGACGCCCCCCCCACACGTCAATCAAATTCGTATTATTTTAAATATTGGCGCCTTTTCAGACTGTACTCCATATCATACATATACATTTCATGATTTTATACTATTATTAAGATAATTATATTGTTAACCATATTTAATATTATATGATATTATTTTAATTATTAAATTAATAATCCACTAAATTATAATTTATATATAAATATAATTGTTTAATGAATACTATCATATTAAATATGCCCCATATTTTATTTATTTCAATGGTTAATAATAAAATATTAAATTATTTAATAATTAAATATGTGTTAATATATATATATATATATATATATATATATATATTTATATAAATAAATACAAGAATATAATACATTATTGATAATCGATAATTTAAGTTAACTTACACTATAATAGTAGTAACTATATAATAAACATTTTCAGAATTAAAGTGAAATTTTAGATTTGAATAAAATTATTTAAAGTCAACTATAATTATGGGTGTACGTTTCGCGGTGAGTAACTACTATGTGCAAATAGCACAGAACAAATACATACATTATATAAACTTATGATTATTTTATATACCTTATTCATTTAAATTAATTTACTACATTAACTACATTATACTTTATACGAGTTTCCGATGTACACTCATAAACGCGTACACTCATTATAACTTGTACATTATATGTATACTATAACGTGTACATTATATGTATACTATAACTTATGATGCGTACAGTGTACACGCACATACATTATTTATATAAACTTATAATATTACAAATTAATACTTATATGAATCTATGATTTTATAATATTTAACATTATGATATATATATATATATATAACAATTATAATATATAATATAAACTCATGATATATATAAGCTTTATGCGAAATTTAGAATTCATTCATGAACAAATGCTTAGTTAATTCTATTTTTTTAATTTAAATTTTTATAAAACATATTTCAAAAGTAAGCGTGTTAAATAAAATGATATTTAATCGATACGAATTAGAAGCGTATATTAATACGTATTAAAAAGTACTCGCGTGTCTTTCCGCGACAATTGTGTAAATAATTTCAAAAAATAGAACAAATTCTAAGTAGAACATTATTCAATTGTCGCGGGAAAAATACATACTTTTACGATGGAGTGCCTTATTTCACACGATTGTGAACATCACTTAATAGTTGTGTAGGAATACCACTAGTGATCTCGTGGGGAGTGATCTCGTGCGCAATATTAATACATTCATTAATGTAAATGATTATATATAAATAGTGGAATTTACGCTACGTACGAAATCACCGCACCGCACGAGATCACCGGTCACCACGTTTAGTGTACAGAATACCAAGTGTTTTGCACTTAAATATCAATTTCGAAGGTGGAATGAACTAATTGATTAATTGTGAATATCGTACATGCATACTGGTGTACGATAGTTTATATGATATAATTATCTATTAGTGTAATAGATAATTATACTATATTAACGATATACAATGTATACTATACTATAGTATACAACATATGTTATAATAATAAATTATATATTAACGATATATTAATAATATATAAATGATTTATGATAAATCTGATTTAGTCGGGTTTTGATTGAATATTGCCCCCGTTTGTTTTGATTACAACTTATGAGATTAAACGTAAACACTTGTTGACGTAGATGACACCTTCTAGTTGACACTACAAACTAATCTGTAGGAGTCTCATATATGTCATATATATTATATGCATATACTAGTTGTAACTACGATTATAAAGTATATAGCAATAAATGTACAATATTTTAAATTCTATCTCAGCAATTTTAATCAAAACAAACTTGTTCCATATTCAATATTTTATATGGATAACATTCGTTATAATATAGCATGATTGTTTTCTCAAAATGTAATCTAACTAAAATATATATTTATATATACATATACAATTCTTATATTGTATATGATAAATGTTATATAATATAAATATATATATATTATATAAAATATAGAAAATCTATTTGAATTAATATAAGCGAGAACTTTGGCTAACTTCCATATGAGTCAAGTTATAACCTAATATTCTCCGACTCCAAACCTCACGTAACTAATGACAACAACGACGACCACCTCCTAGAAGTATTAACGCACGCGGTCAACATCGGAAACACACTGGCATACGCAGTGACACACGAACAGCTGCATATATCTAACCGTAACATTGATTAGCATTTCTAGCATCGATATATCGTTGACGGTATTTATATTATTGTTGTGCTTTATTTAGGGTGCACTTACTGTAAGCCGCTTTGGTAGACTAACATCACTAATAGCATGTCCTCTTGCTTAATCATTACTTTCTGTACCCCAAACTAGATACCTGCATGTTTTTTTAAATTATTTATGTCCACATAATGTGTATTAATGTTATTTTTAATTTAATATATAATCGTATTGAAATTATCGATTTAAAAACGAGTTTTTACATTAATTTTTGTATCAAATTAATATTTGTTCCCCTAAGCGGAAAATATGTTTTACAAAATATGCATTAGCAGCTGTCCTTAGTATTAAATAATGATATGTGTTTGTCTTATTAGATATCATTTAAATCTATTGTAATCACTAATTTTTTTAATTCACTTATTATAAGGCATACATTATTGACTCAGTATTTAGAATAGTTCTTTTTACAGTCTCGTTTTCATTATGCATACTCGAGTGACTTATATTGAGGTACATTTGAATTAAATATAAAACATCATTTTAAAGAAAATAATTATATTTGTATATTTTAATAAAATATTTTTTTTGATAAAAAGTTAAAACTAATGTAGCACCGGTCTTAATGTATTGATGAAAGTGATGCTGATGATGATGATGATGATGAAAGTGATGCTGATGATGATGATGATGATATCAATGTATTAGGCATAAATACAGAGTATACCCACCCCTCATAGCGCACACAAGTGAACAATAAGTAACAATAATATGAAACAATAAGATGAATAATAACGGAACAATATAATATAAATAAAAAGAAAAAAATAGCAGAGATATAATGGAACAACGCAACAACAGATATAAACTTAGGTGTATAATATTCACTTATATATGTATATATATATATATAGCCTGTGGTCTATGGTTCAGTGTAACAGTCGAAAGCTAGTAAGTGAGAGGTCCCGAGTTCGACTCCAGGCAGTTCTTGTTTCTCTCTTGTGTTTATCAAGAACTTAATAAATATGTATCAACACACAAGAACAACTAATATTACTATTTATTTTGTATTGTCCTGGACCCCTCACAGTTATTTATAACATGTGGAAGTCCACGACTTTTTGAGGGGTCCATTTAAATATCTCTTCACATTCACTTAAGCACAAATTAATATATAGTTTGAAAATACATACAAATAAATATTATTATCATTATATTATTATTATATATATATTAAAATGTTATATATTTTCAAACTAGATATATTAATGTGTGCATGAATAGCTACAGTATTGACCTGTTACATTTGTTGTAATCATCACACAGTGTGTATTGTTCAACAGGACAATGCCTTTGTTATGTGATCTACACATATACCATGTTGATCACAGAGCATTACATGTATTGTATAGGCCTCCTATTGTATTATCATCATAAGATTGCAATTTATCATATATATTTCATGTTGAATATATTTAGTATATATACATTTATATATATATACATATATATATATATATATATATAAACACACATATATATACACACATATATGATCATCATACTTGTGTAGCTGCATATTTATCATGTGTAACAGAGCACATCGAATATGGACCCCCCCTCGTTTGTTTTGATTACGAGTGCAGTAGTAATAACTCCGCCCACTATAATCGTATAGCGTGACTAAGCCACGCCCACATGTTTAATACATGTTTACCAGCACTTACTCACTTAACTCACACGCATAGCGCAACCATCTATATCTATACGTGTAATACTTAATACGTTACTTTAAACTATCGCAGTGAATCACTCGGTGAGTCATGATATGTATATTATATGTTATATATACAGTATATAGTAGACGGATTCATACCTATAGTATATATGTACATAATACCGCACTCAGGTCAAATTTAAATTATTGTATAGGTATATCTGTATAGATTAAAATTATAATAACAACTTATTTAGATGTATATATATATTAGTATATATTATAAACTATAGTTTCCTTCTTTATATTAGTGCACTAATACGTCAAATACCGAAACAGTATTTTAAAGTTGAGCCTATAAATCGTAAACAAAACAAGCGGGGGGGGGGGTCATATTCGATACAGACCACTGTGACAGTGTTTATCAGCTCCCAATCTGTGCAGTGTTTATCTCGTATATTATATACGACATATATAGTATATTATATACATATATAGTATATTATATACATATATCTTGTATATTATATATAATCTGATGTAGAAATGCATGCTTATGTCAGATTAGTCAGATTATAGAGCCATTTAGTTTTTATATTTATTTATATGTATTTATAATATACTTTATTATATAATCATTTGCATTTTATTAGTCTAATACAATTAGATATATATATATATATATATATATATATTTATTAGATAATATCATTCTATCTAATATCACATTATTATATTAACTAACATTTAATTCTGTAGGGTAACATGTTTGAGAATATAATTCTTGTGCATCCACGTATACCAAAGGATAGTAGGTGAGTTGAATTTAGTTAATAGTAGTAGTAGTAGTAGTAGTAGTAGTAGTAGTAGTAGTAGTAGTAGTAGTAGTAGTAGTAGTAGTAGTAGTAGTAGTAGTAGTAGTAGTAGTAGTAGTAGTAGTAGTAGTAGTAGTAGTAGTAGTAGTAGTAGTAGTAGTAGTAGTAGTAGTAGTAGTAGTAGTAGTAGTAGTAGTAGTAGTAGTAGTAGTAGTAGTAGTAGTAGTAGTAGTAGTAGTAGTAGTAGTAGTAGTAGTAGTATTAGTAGTAGTAGTAGTAGTAGTAGTAGTAGTAGTAGTAGTAGTAGTAGTAGTAGTAGTAGTAGTAGTAGTAGTAGTAATAGTAGTAGTAGTAGTAGTAGTAGTAGTAGTAGTAGTAGTAGTAGTAGTAGTAGTAGTAGTAGTAGTAGTAGTAGTAGCAGTAGTAGTAGTAGTAGTAGTAGTCGTAGTAGTAGTAGTAGTAGTAGTAGTAGTAGTAGTAGTAGTAGTAGTAGTAGTAGTAGTAGTAGTAGTAGTAGTAGTAGTAGTGGTGGTAGTAGTAGTAGTAGTAGTAGCAGTAGTAGTAGTGGTGGTAGTAGTGGTGGCAGTAGTGGTGGCAGTAGTAGTAGTAGTAGTAGTAGTAGTAGTAGTAGTAGTAGAGGTTGCTACACTACTACTATAGTTAGAAAAAACCTCACAAAATTCATAATATTTTGTTGTGTTTATTGAGGTTTTTGGGGTTTTCTTATTTTTATTAAAAAATATAAAACTATGGATAATACATATTTTTTAATATAAATATTTATTAAGTATTTTAAATTTTATTATTAAATCTGTCAAATGATCATGTTACACGCTATATTCTTGAATATACTTGGATTATATTAAAAAATGTAAACTATTTTATTTATTATGATTTCCAATAAATATAGATAATGTTAATCAGATGACAAATTTCTGAATAACACTTATTATATTGTTGATAATTAAATAAATGTATAATTTAATATAAAATATCGAAAAACCCCTAAACATATACACAATTTGAAACCCAAAAACCACTCTCAGCCAATAGTATTAACCCAATACTGATTATACATTTCTTAAGTAGAAGTTAGGTTTCAGTGTGCATCATAATAATTATATTTATTTGAAGGGTGGTTGTTTGTTTTCTAATGATATCGCTTATTTGTCTATCTATGTTACCGCTCATGTTCCTATTTTCCATGTTGCTATCATTGCTGCCTATGTTTCTAATGCTTATCTTGCTATCATTACCGCCTATGTTTCTATTGCCTATATTCCTATCGCTTATGTTTCTAATGCCTATCTTCCTATCGCTTATATTCCTATTGCCTATATTCCTATCGCTTATATTCCTATCGCCTATATTCCTATCGCCTATATTCCTATCGCTTATATTCCTATCGCTTATATTCCTAATGCCTATGTTTCTATTGCATATATTCCTATTGCCTATCTTCCTATCGCTTATATTCCTATCGCCTATATTCCTACCGCCTATCTTCCTATCGCCTATATCGCTATCATTGCGTTCACCTGATGCGCACATCTGTAGACGCCCCAGATATGAGGCGTTGATAGAAAAGTTTGAGTCTACCTTCCAAGCTGAGCCGTACTGCATTGTAAGAACTCCAGGCAGGGTTAACCTGATAGGTTAGTTGTTGAGGTTACGCTACCCCGTAATGGATGCCCCTTAACATGAGACCGGCTTCGAAGGCACATTAGAGCCATATAAGGTTATAAGTGAACATTTCATCTAAGTTCCTGAGTGGGATGAAAGGACTCCACCAAAATAATAGTAACATTAACAAAATAATATTCAATACAGGCAACTAATCAATACTTATATTAACTATATATGTGATATTATGATAAGTAATGGTTTATTAACATTAAAAGTGATACTGTCACTGCTATATCATCATCAGAATACAATAATAAAAAGAACAATATATTAACTGAACAACATTTCGGAGACAAAGATACATTATGTAAAATATAATATTTGATAATAAAAACAACAATACAGGTGCTCTATAGCAACTGTTTACATTAGTGTACGACCCGATACATCATTTCAGATAAAATATTGCTATTGTATATCATACAGTAGTTTACGATACATTAGTTTATACATGTTGTTGAGACAATATTTATGAGGTTTTTTATGTTCATTATATGTTACCTATTAAATTTATAATGGCAATTACTTATTTATTAGTATATATTATATACTATATAGTATATATATCATATAGTTATACAAATATTGATGTGTATATCTACATACATGTATATGTATATTAATCTGAATACATATACATATATGTGTATATGTCAGGTAGTACTATAGTGTAATGTATATAGAATATAACAAAGTAACAAGTATTATTTATTTAGTAGAAATAAGTAAACATAGTCATGTACAAATTAATGTATCTAGACTTTAAATATCTGTATTCATATGAAGTTTTCCACACTATTTATGTATCTTATATGCCCTATATTATGCATACTGTAATATTTAAAATTTAAAACAGTGAATTTTGAAACTTTAAATATAGTTTTGATGTTTATTTCGATATAACTTTTATTTACCAAATGATTATGATCCTATATCAATGTGTACATATATGTTTATGAATTGTACAGAATGTATTTCAATGTTTATATGAAAGTGTAAATGTAAGAGCTCTATCCCCTTAATATAGCAAATGTAAATTCAGAATTGAATTAAAGATTAATTAACGCATGAGTTGTTTGGCATCTCCCGAACGTACACTGATTATGTCAAATATGATTATTTTAATTCATTCCGAATTATTTATTATATTGATTATATTTTAAAAGAAAACAATCTAATAATGTAATGTTTATCATTTAGTTTCTAAAGTTCTCCTCAGTTCCAATTCATATACAATTTAATTTAAAAGTGAATATTTGTCATCTGTGAAAAGATTGATTTATTCTAAATATGTTAGCCAGCATCTTTATAATATTAATGAAGAGTATAGTTTAATTCTTTTTGAAAATTCAAATTATAATATAATATTAATTATCTATATGATATTAATTTCTTAATATCAAGTAAATAGAAAATAGTTAATGTCCTTTTAACTCTTATTAATATTTGAAACGAAATTAAATAATTTTATAAATTAGCATTTCTATAATTAAAATAGATTATGCATGTTCAGTAATTGGTGGTTAAAGTATGTTATTAAATATCATACAATCATGCTTATCTAATAAATATGTATATTGTTGTAAGGAAACCTTTAGCTACTACTCCACAATTTAATATAGATATATTATAAGTATATTATATGTTTAAAATATTGGAATATATATCGTAAACATGTGTATAAAGAATCTTTATCTATATCTTTATTAAAGATTATGTATCGGTGAACAGTTATGCAACAATGCTTCTCGATGTTGTACAATGCTTGTGATGTCGATGTAAAACAGCACATAACAATACATCTTGGGAGACGTATTAATCTCTGTATTCTGTAGCTGTTCATTTAATAATGATGTTGTCCTTTCATCCCGACCAGGAACTTTTATTAAGTTTATCGTATAACCATATGGCTCTAATTTCCCTCGAAGCCGCTCTAACGTTAAGGCATCCATGGTTTTAATGACAGCCGATAATATTGTATTCACAATAATATACGATCACTTCTAAATTTATTGTAAAACCTATTTCATTGGTCCGGGCGAGGCTCGAACTCGCGCCCTACTGCCCGCGCGTCTAACGCCTTAGCCAACTGAGCCACGCAGGCGGTTCAACCACCACGTTACCCGCCTCGCCAGGTGAACACATCGACTACAGCGGATACAGTGTGATGCCCATGGCTATAGAGCTGGACGTTATCGCCGCGGTGAGATACACCTCTCACGAAACCACTCGTCACGTCATGCTTCGTATCGCTAACGTTGATCCTACTTATAGGTTATCTACGCGCTATCTACGCGTTATCTACGTATTATCTACGCGTTATGTACGGAGTAAGTGCGCATATTGCACGCATTATCTACGCATTATGCGCGCGCTATCCACGCTTTTATTATTGTTATCGACAATAAGGGAGCTTTGTAAACATGTTGATTCAAATTATTAACCTAGCAAACTTTAGTACTTAACAAACGAACATCGTAAGAATCTATACCGCGAGATTGTGTTTAATTTACATTATTCACCATTATCGAATCACCATTATCTATTTACTCGATAGTAAACGACTATTATTAAATTCATAAAATTCATAAATTCACCGAATACTATAAATCATCTTACATTGTTCCGCAATTCAATGTTCTAACAGAACTATAAGTACACGACTACAATGATAATAGAGAGGCGTCGTAACATCCGTACTATAGCCTCCTTATAATCGTTGTTCATAGGACGTTCGTTTGTCGCTTGGACCAGATGGACATAGCTCCACCCCTCGCCTGGTATCAGTACATACTGTGCGGGATTAAAGGGGTTCTGGATAACGCTAAGAAGTTCGGTGGGCCCAAGCATTGTCCGGGTATCGACATCCTAGTGGACGGAAGGGTTCCGCTGGCTGCGGGACTATCGTCTAGTAGTGCCCTCGTGTGCTGCGCAGCTGTCACTACTGCGTATGGAATGCAGATGCTGCTCGATAAGGTTAGGGAGGGAGAGGGAGGGAGTGAGTGAGAGAGGGAGGGAGTGAGTGAGAGAGAGAGAGAGAGAGAGAGAGAGAGAGAAAGAGAGACAGAGGGAGAGGTAGGGTGTGAGTGAGAGAGAGAGAGATAGAGAGAGAGAGAGAGAGAGAGATAGGGAGAGCGAGATAGGGAGAGAGAGAGGGGGAGAGGGAGAGGGAGGGAGAGGGAGTATAATAATATGATATGTATCACATTTTATTACGATTTTAATATAGTTATATTGAAATTTTTAATTTAATAACGAGTATTTGTATTGATTTTTGTATACAATTAAAATTTGTACGATAACCAACACTTCGTATAAAAGTGTAAATAAAAATGTCAAGTAGATAATTAACTACAAATATACTTTTTATTAATCAACATTTAGTATATATTTACATATTAACTTTTTAATATATATATTATTATTATTATTATAATTATTATTATTATTATCTGTGTGTATCTTTGTATCTGTGTGTATGTATGTGTGAATATGTACCATGTGTTCAACATTAACTGTGTAAGTAACAGTGTGAGTCTGTACCATGTGTTCAACATTAACAGCGTAATGTCTTAACCCAAACAGATCAGATTATCCGACGTCAGTGCAGAATGCGAGAAGTACATAGGAGTACAAGGTGGAGGTATGGATCAAGCTATTTCTATAATGGCTGTAGAGGGCAAGGTAAGGTCACACACACCCTACACAAGGTCACACACACCCTACACACCACCACATACACCCTACACAAGGTCACACACACCCTACACCACCACACTCGCCCATATACCCTACACACCATACATATACTACATGTTACCAGTCACTTTTTATGGGGTTTTTAGTGGACTATTATGTTTTGCTCCCCCCCCCCCCAACTTTTGAATTTTTCCCACACACAAAATCAGATATTTTCAAAATCAATGATACCATAGAGCCATATAGTATCAATCAGTAGGGAATGTGTTCTTTATTAGATAGTTTTACATATATAAACTGTTTACATCTCAATTTTTGGAATTTTCCACCCACTTTAAAATCATTAGGATATAAGAACTGCCACCTACTGGCAATATAAGCTACCAAATTTATATAAGTCTATTTCATAAATAATTCTATCAATAAGTTTGATAATAAAAATGTTGATTTTATTTGTTTTAATGAAAATTCTGAATGTGTATTCACCTGTTTGTTATTCCTATTGTATCTATCTGTACACTAGGGGTGATGATACTTTTATTCAGTTGCTTCATGGTGTATTTAATATATATGGTGATTAAATTAAGTATCTAATTTATTTGGGTATGTATATCATAATATATTTTGAATTTTGAATTTTTAGGTTTATTACATACCAATCTGGTGTCAAAAATGTACATGTGAAAAGATAGTAATTAGCATTAAATTACATAAATGTGTATTTTCCATAGAAATAATTAAGATACATATATTATATTTTTAGAACGACTGTAATATATTTAGTTTATATGAATTGTATCATTAGATTATTTTAAAAAAATATTCAAGGATTTTTTTTTAATAATTATTTATATAATTATTGAAAATATTTTTTTTATTTAAAATGAACTCATCAAGTTATAAAAATAAGTAATCTATTTATGGAAAAAAAATGTATAAACCTACTAAATTAAATTTTGATTATATAAAAAAAAAAATTTGGTACAATATGATCTCGACAAACTTGTTCGTATTTTATATGAATTGTTTTTAAAATCTATGATATTTCATAGAATTTTTTTTTTTTAAATATATCTATATAAAATTATAATTAAACATGTTTTTATCATATTTATTTAATTTTTAGAAAATAATAATATTGAAAAAAAAATTAGGTTAACTTAATAATTTTTGTTTGAAAAATTCACAGAAATAAAAAAAATCCTAGAATAATTAAAAAAAAATAATCTAATAATATATTTCATATAAACTACATATATTATATATATACATCTTCAAAATATAATACCTGCACCTTTATTATTTCTATGGAAAATACACATTTATATAATTTAATGCTAATTTCCCTATCTTTTCTCATGCAATTTTTGACCCCATTCCGATTTTTAAATAAACATCCAAATTAAAAAAAATAAAGTATTATGATATACATACCCATAGGTACCCGCTTATGATGCGGCTACAATATCCATCATGAACACCTATTCTATCATCACTCTTACTATACACCTTCTTATTAATTAAACACACCTTATTAAATGAATACTGCAACACATAATAAGTATCAGCTTTCACCCATGGTCATTCTCACGCGAAAATGCATAATTCATAATGCAACTAAATAATATATATATAAAGAAAATGATTGCAACACAAAGTGTGAAACCAGCCTGACCAATCACTGTCAGCCTAAGTTACATCACTGTTAAAGCAGAGATTACATCATTAGATATTACATCTGTTTTAGTAACGCTTTTACACTTATGTTTTCTGTATTCATAAACCCATCCCGATTGTTACTATTGCAACATTCACCTCATGGTTGTATCATTGTGCATTAGCTAACATACTAGTTATACTATGATTCTCTTTACTATAGGCAATATGTAACTGTTAGTAGGAGATGCTATCATGTGACTATGAGAATATAGATGTATACACATAAATGCCTTTGTATAATGATGATAATGTTGACAATTAGAAGTTTTGATGATGTCGTTTGTAATAAAATTCATACGAAAACAACAGTATTTTTATTGCTACTAAAAAAATCAAAATAAGACTTTAAACTTTTCTATTTTTGTCCCACAGTATATGAAACATATATATAATATAAGCGCTTTATAACGTCTACTATGATTCGAACACCTACTGCCGTAACAAAACGATGCATATTTAAACTAGTAGAATAGGATAGAATACCTCAGTTGGCTTAGATGTCGACAATAGCGATGCGGCGTCTTATTATCATTGTAATAACCACGCGTTCGATTACAGGCGAAGCTAATAGACTTCAACCCTCTGACCGGCACTGACGTTCAGCTGCCCAACAACGCCGTGTTTGTGATCTCCAACACTTGCGTGATGTCCTGCAAAGCTTCCACTAGCTACTACAATACCAGAGTCGTCGAGTGTATCCTAGCCGCTAAGGTCATTCACACAGTTACCCCTAGTCTAGTCTATACCCTACCTTAACCTCAATCTCTACTAGCCCTACTTTAACCTTTGCTTACACTATACCCTACATCCACCTCTACTTCAACCTTAACTTCAACCTCTACTTTAACCTTTACCCCACCTTACACCAACCTACACTACCTAAGCTAGTCTATAGAGCTCAGTTGATGTGTATTCACTTTACTTAACCACTCGTTCAGTAGGAGTTTGTTACTTTACATACCCGTATGCAATATGTGTATTCCCATATTCTGATGTACTATGACTCTGATGCTCTTGTGACACTGTTAATGTAGCCATGATTGCTATCGTTAGTGATAATATTAGATCCAGTGATCTCATTACTACGGTGATTAAGTTATCACTATATAGTATATAGTATATACCAACCAATCATATGCCTCGAATAGAGTTCAATTGAACACTAGTATCTCTGCATTGCGTAACACGTTAGGTAATACCTGCATTGCGTAACACATTAGCTAATAGCCATACGCTGTAAAGTCGACCTCAACAAGGTGAAGATCCTGCGCGACGTCGAGAAGCAGATACCGGACGAGACACCTCTGCAACTAATCGAGCGTATCATTCACTCTGGAACCTACGCCCGCTCCGAGCTCATCGATATATTCGAGATCAGCAATCGTACGTTCAACGCTACTTACATGAATGCTCAGACCGTACATCGTTAGTGAGGCGTTCACCCCCCCCTCCTGTCACTCTAGTTCTATGATTAATGCGATTTGGTGGACTTGTTTCAATGATTGTCTACGTAGATATTAGTCTAAGTTATTATTAAAATTACTAGTTAATATTTCATATTTATTTTAAATGCCTCAATTATAGAGGTTTAATTATATCTCTAATAATAGAACTTATTTGTAATGTAGTATTCTATTATTTTCTAGTAAACCCTATTTAGTGATAAGCAGGGTTGGGGTCTTATACATTTTATTAAATACAAATACAAATATTTATTACATTTTGTATACATTTTATCAAATACAAATACAAATATTAACACATTAAATATTAAATCATAAAATAATAATCCCTATATTTATACCAGATTTCATAATAATTAATTAAAATATATTTAATTCCTAAAGAAAATCAATAAAATAAAAAAACTATAAACAATAGACTGCTTGCTTGGGATATTATAAGTTATAATTTATAACATATTTTCTATATAGAATATAAATTTAAATTCATAAATATACATATATAGATATTTGTATGTTCAATTTACATATTCATAAAATTTTTTGAAAATTTGATTGTTCTGTTATAATTTTTATTATTTAATATAATATAAATTGTAATTTATTTTACATTCATAAATCAATTGTTTAAATTCTATTATTAATTTAACATATTTTTAAAAGTGTATCAGAACCTGTATTTGATCAAAAACACCAAATACGACTATCAAATCAAATACAAATACAAATACATTACTGAATAATCATTCAAATACAAATACACCAAATCAAAGTATACAAATACAAAAACGTATTTTACCCCATCCCTGGTGATAATACAATTATTATATATTTTCTATTTAATTCTTTTTTATATTAAATTTATACTCGATTATCAAAATATTAACTAAGTTTAATATTAAAGCCCCTTATTCACTGTTTTGTTAATGTTAGTTATTAATAGTTTTATATGAGAATATATTAGAATAGGCTTATCTTAGCATTAAGTTATTTAATTATATTTTAACTGATTTATTTGACCATTTTGTCCTTATTATAAAAGCTTAATTATTTTTATAAAATTATAGTGGCGATATTTATATAAAAAATCAAAAGTATGCTGTTTTTGTGGACATACTTTTTACCGTGTAAATATGACCTTATATACGAAATAAAATATTTATTATATAAATCTCTAAGGCAGATATACAATTACAATTAATAAACGGCATAGATCATTGATATTTTAATAATATAAGTAATTATATATAATATAATATTAAATATACTATTATAAACAAAACAGTTGTCGATAATAATTAGAAATAACATTTTTTAAAATGGTCATATAATTTCACATACGAAATAAAAATATTACGTGATATAACATTTCATATTATATTTCGCCATCTAGTATTAATATTTAAATGAAATTACATTTCGAGGTATTAGAGATAGATAGGGAGTGCAATATATTTGATACTATTGCTACTGCTTCATACGTATTTCAGTAAATAATATATAATTATATCTAAAGTAAACTATTTGTAATGTTATAGACACTTTTTAGATTTTTATAGATTTATTATACATAATTAGTATACTAATAATATATATATACAATTACATATTTATATTTAACAATATTTATTTATTACATTGTACAATTTATAAAAATATGAAAAAAACTATTCAATTTATATTAAATTCGAAAATACTTTTCACAAAAAAATATATTTTTGTTGTCTTAAAATAATGGTATATATTATAGATATGCATATGTTAACTTTTAATAAATAATATGTATATACAATAATCTAAAATAAATATTTGTATTGTACATACCTAGATATATATTTCCCAGAATGTATAATTATTTACTGCCATAATAAACTTTTTTATTATATAATAACTATATAGATCCTCTATTACATAATGAATAGTTGCTCTTATAAATATTTTAAAAACTATATTCAATGTAATATCTACACCATTATAATATTTCCTATCAATGTTGTTAAATTAAACTTAATCTCTCGTCTAATAAATGTTTAATCAAAAATAAAATAAATAAGTTTAAACATATATATATATATAGTATTCTCACTAAACACTAGTCTAGATCATCGATATAAAGAAAGTGGATAAGCAATTGAATGTAGTGTATGGCACTATCCGCTACGGGCGCTGCAGTCGAAACCCACTATCTGGCCCACTACTTTTTATTTATAATATTTATTTATACATATATATATTGATAATCACTACCAATTTTAATGTACTATCTATACTAAAAATAAAATTATATATTTAAAATACATAATATCAACATTCCTTGTAATTTTGTGTATTTAAATTGAAGATATAATACTATTTTATTGATATTTATAATTTAAATCCATTGATATAGATAGAAGTCACTTTAATCTATTTCGACGAAAAGCCTACTGTTTTAATATTTGACATATATAATATGACTAATATCCAATCAATATCACTGATACCATTTTGTTAATTTATCGATAAAAGTGTCATTCACGTGTCTATCTTTTACATGCATTGCGTGCGTCAATTGCTTATCCACTTTCTTTATATCGATGGTCTAGATACGATATTATACATAGTTCCATCCGATACAGTGAATGAATTCAATCTGTACTCGAGGGCCTTGCACGTGTTCCAAGAAGCCAAACGCGTCATGGAATTCAAGGAGATCTGCGACAGTAAACAACCCGACCCTGAGAAGATCACCAACTTGGGAATACTGATGAACGCCAGTCACGACAGTTGCCGCGACTTGTACGACTGTAGCTGCCCGGAACTCGATGAAATGGTCGACATAGCCAGGTAGGCAATACAGCAGCTATACACCCTGAACTAGGCGCTAATGATACACGCTTTATTACAGGAATATTGGAGCTGTAGGAAGTAGGCTGACAGGAGCTGGTAAGTTTATACTTAACTTGTTGATGTAGAATAGTGTATAAATCTTTATACACATGTACAAGTACTGGTAACTTATGTATATTACACAATTCCTTATATCCGATTTACATGCAATTAATTTATATATATATATATATATATATATATATATATATATATATATTAATTTACATTTTTCATATATATTAATTAAACATAATTTATGAGTAACATATAAACATTGTCTACATACTCTCCGTCAACAGGATGGGGAGGATGCGTCGTGTCTCTGGTACGTACACATCACGTTAAGCGCTTCATAAACTCGCTTCGAGAGCTCTACTACGAAAAGGACCCCTACAGAGACTCGTTAAAGGAGAAAAGCGTATTTGTTTCCTCTCCCGGATGCGGCGCCGTTATACATAAGATAGAATACGACCCATAATGAAGCGTAGACCATATTGATATACTTATGTGTGTATTGATATATATGTGATCTTGCTCAATGGGATGGTTGTAATTAAATATTTATTTCTAAAAAGAATAATCGATATAAAACTATTAATTTTGATTCAATAATAAACTTAATAACATATAAATATATTGATTTCATTTGTGCGCGGGCATCTAGATGAGTGAGGACCTCTCAAGGATATAATCGTATGTACAAATCATGGTAATATCTGCAGCTTCTAGCTCATCTCCACGTCTGCCTTCATCCTTCTAAATAACAGGATATGGGGTTCTGTAAATGCACGAGTGACGCTATTAGTTTATATCAGATTGTAGTTGTAATTAATGTACATATTATTTTATTTCAGTGGAGTTATTTCATCCTATTCATGAACTTAGATGTATAGACAAATAGCTCATAATGTATCTTGGAATGCGGTCTCATATTAAGTTACGGTTAAGTTATCACTACTTTATAATTGAATGTAGTGTTTGGTTTAAGAATATACATTATTTAAAAATAAAAACTATTTTACTTAAATATACAGCCGTATTCTAGAAACATGATCATTAAAGAGGCCAATGTTCAATATAATTTAGTTTTGTAAAGATACCGATGATTAGATTTTAAAGTTATTTAAAACAATAGTAACTATACTACCAATAGTAGTACCACCTCAATATCAAAGTAAGCCGCACTACAATATATTTCACACATAAGATATATATATTTCACATAAGATAGATACAAGAGAGTGTATGAGTATGTGTGTTGATGATACATCACAAGAGCGGGATGGGCACTTCAACACATGAGAGGGCACACTTGAGGCACAGACCTGGTTCGTGGAACATATAGTGTATCCATCCCTGCGACTGCTGCACTCCTATACTTCTCCATTCAGACTCGGACATCAGATGAGCTTTAGGTACCAGCTTCGATATCTCCTTCGGTAACACTACATGTCTGGGGAGAGATGTGTTTGTAGCGATGTCAGTGTTGATTACTAATTAGTAGAGTTCTATTCATTTAAATTAATTATTATTTGATAATTTAATCTAATTAATAATTATATACTAATAATAATCAATATAGTATTTTCCCTTATCGGGAAAATCCACATTATACCATTATAACGGTCCACAGGAATATTATATCATGCTTGGCATATAATATAAATCTTAGTAGGCCATATTTTTTTAATATATTTTACTACACATTTAAATTACATAATTGATATTTGGAATTTACTAATTTTTAAAATGTTTTGTACTAAATACTTATTAAGAAATATGATTAAAATATTCAGTTTATTATCATAATTGTAAATATACCCCCATATGGTTTTATGGAGTAATTTGTTATACAAAATATATATTTGGCTTATAAGATATGTTGATTACAAGATGTATAAGTTTATCTTTTATGTGGTATCACAGTCAGGGTTTGGGAATAAATACAATTTATCAAATACAAATATTAACACATTAATTATTTAATTAAATATTAAATCATATGATTTTCATATTTAATATAAAATAATAATCCTTATCCCTATACCTGATTGCATAATAATTAATTGTAATCTATTTAAAATATATTTAATTGCTAAAGGAAATCAATAAAATAAAAAACTGTAAACAATAGACTGGTTGCTTGAGATATTGTAATTTAGAACACATACATTTTCTATATAGAATATAAATTCATAAATATATTTATATAGTATTCAATAAAATTCTTTGAAAATTATTGTTCTATTATATAATTTTTATTATTTATAGATATAGAAATTATAAAAAAAATCATAATTAAAATGTATTAGAAACACTGATTTATGTATATATATATATATATATATGTATATTTGTTTACTTAAAATTACCTTAAAGAATAGGAATGAATTATACTCAATTATATATCTACATGAATGCATTAAGTCTAAACTTATATTATATAAGTTATATACTATACTTATATACTTTATATAGGCTAATTAGTAATTACACTTAATAGTAGCTGTATACATTGATAGATGAAGGTAAGCTCATGAGATGTATCTATACACACCAGGGTTGGCGGTTTTTTTGGTTTTTTTTAAAAAACCAAAAAAACCGGTTTATTTGTGGTTTATTTGGTTTTTTATAATTAAATGTTCGGATTATTAATTAGAAAATATTATATATACCTAGATCGATTATTAAATGTCTGTGCAAAACATACATATATAGAGTAAGTATAAAATATACAACACTAATGAATATTATTTATATATATTAATTATATATATATATATTATTAAATTTTCAATAATATATTATTAATATTAAATGTTAATAAAATTATTTTATTAAAATATATTTATTATAAAAATAAAGTAAAATATAATAAAAAAAATAGTTACAAATTGTAACAAAATAATAATTTAAAAAAATAACAATACAGTAATTAGAAATATAATCAATATAATTCTCACAATAAAATAACAAGTTACAAATTGTAACAATATAATAATTTAAAAAATAATAATAATAATAATTAGATGATTTCTAATAGAAATATATTCAATTTAATTCTCGAAATAAAAAAACAAGTGTTGCAGCCTTATCATTGCCTAATCGATTCCTTATTTTTGATTGAACGCTTTTATAATGTTAAAAAAACCAAAAAAACCAAAAAAAACCAATGGTTTTTTTGATCAAAAAAACCGAACCAAAAAAACCGACCAACCCTGATACACACACATACACACTTGACCTCAAACAGTAGAAACATATTGAATACCACTAATCATTCACAAAACATATAGAAATTACAGGGATTAATTTAATTTTAATAATTTCAATAGAAAAATATTAATTATAATTTAAAACAATTATTTCAATAGAGAAATAATAATTATAATTTAAAAACAATAACAAATTTGATTGGTTGATGCTGGTAGGTGTAATGATAATAATATTCCGAGAAATACTACATAGTGCCAGATACTAGTGTAGTTAGAATAGTATACTGCTATTACAACAACTTTTGGAGCCAGATATAATTTCCTGAAAGTTGTGATGGGATACCATATCATATATGTTCACCTACGCATATATACATAATTTATATCTTATTACTCGAGAATTATTTGTTATAGGATACATACATTATTTATTGGATACTAATTTGGATAATGATATTAATAATATTAACTTAATATATATATATATATATATATATATATATATAGATATAGATATTAGATCTAATATAATGAAATTTATACTAATCATTGTATATACATAACTTGTATATTACATAGGAAAGGACATTTGCTAACATATACACTTTTATTTTACGCTTACAAAGCTTTATGCTTTTATTTGTTAAGGTCAGAGGTATTTACAAATTATATATTAAAATAAATATAAAACACTTGTTTATAAATGAATGATTTCAATATCATTATTTATCAATTGAGGATTAATACAAAGTATAGCTGCTATACTGTATAGCCTATAAATCAGAAGGTGTCACACATCTGAAGTATTCTAATTTCAAAAGGTGAATGTACAATGTACATTGAAATTTATGAATGGGCATTTGTATAGGTGTATATAGATGTAGATATATATATATATATATATATATATATATATATATATAGTGATATACAGGGTTGGGGTCAAATACACTTGATCAAATACAAATACAAATATTTATTGCATTTTTATACAAATACAAATCAGGGTTGGTCGGTTTTTTTGAATCGGTTTTTTTGGTTCGGTTTTTTTGTTTTTTTTGGTTTATTTGGTTTTTTTGGTTTTTTTAACATTATAAAAGCGTTCAATATAAAATAAGGAATCGATTAGGCAATGATAAGGCTGCAAAACTTGTTTTTTTATTACGAGAATTAAATTGATTATATTTCTATTAGAAATCATCTAATTATTATTATTATTATTTTTTAAATTATTATATTGTTACAATTTGTAACTTGTTATTTTATTGTGAGAATTATATTGATTATATTTCTATTAGAAATCATCTAATTATTATTATTTTTTAAATTATTATATTGTTACAATTTGTAACTTGTAATTTTATTGTGAGAATTATATTTCTAATTACTGTATTGTTATTTTTTTCAATTATTATTTTGTAACTATTTTTTTTATTATATTTTACTTTATTTTTATAATAAATATATTTTAATAAAATAATTTTATTAACATTTAATATTAATAATATATTATTGAAAATTTAATAATATATATATATATATATAATTAATATATATAAATAATATTCATTAGTGTTGTATATTTTATACTTACTCTATATATGTATGTTTTGCACAGACATTTAATAATCGATCTAGGTATATATAATATTTTCTAATTAATAATCCGAACATTTAATTATAAAATAACCAAAAAAACCAAAAAAACCAAATAAACCAAAAAAAACCTAAAAAAACCAAAAAAACCGCCAACCCTGATACAAATACATTTTATCAAATACAAATACAAATATAAATTACACAAATATTAACACATCAAATCATATGATCATATTTTATATAAAATAATAGAATACAGTGGAAAACCGGAGCGCTAACCTTATGAACTAGCCGCGCGAGGCAAAGTAGATACATTTTAAAAATTATTTTATTAAATAAAATAAAATGGTGTTCTAAGCACACTATTTTATAGGCTCACTTCGGGATATAATCATTATTATAATGATTATAATAATAATGCAGCTAAAAAACCAGAAAATTAAACTAAATTAATCAAACAACCCACAAATATCATATGAAATAAATTATGTAGCGCGCCGGTTTTCCACCGCTACGAAATAATACTCCTTATCCATATACCAGATTGCATACAAATTAATTGAAATCTATTTCAAATATATTTATTACCTAAAGTAAATCAATAAAATAAAAAACTGTAAACAATAGAATGGTGCTTGGGATATTATAAGTTATAATTTAGAACACATACATTTTCAATATAGAATATAAATTCTTTGAAAATTATTTATATAGTATTCATAAAATTCTTTGAAAATTATTGTTCTATTATATAATTTTTATTATTTAATAAATTTATTATTATAATGTATATTATATGTATTAATATAAATAATAAATATTTTTCATTCATAAAGTAATTGTTTAAATTCTACATTCTATTAAATTATTAAATTAAAATAGTTTTAAAAGTGTATTTGATAAATACACCTAATACGGCTATACATGTCGGGCGTCACACGGTAGCTAGTAAACTATGCTTAATTTTGATTGGCCGCTCTTATCGCGTATACACCCGCCTCATGGTTGTTTACTAGTTACCGTATACCGCCCGCCATGATTCCCCCCTAATACGACACTCAAATACAAATACATCATTGAATAATTATTCAAATACAAATACACAAAATCAGCGTATTTAAATACAAATACAATTACGTATTTGACCCCGTGATATACTTACTAATTGATTATATAATCATTTATTTTTTATTAGAAATTTTGTAAAGAAAAACTAAATTAAACCAATAAATATATTCATATTTTTTTAACAATTATAAAATCATTTTTATAATATAGTTTATATATATAAAATTGCTTTTATAGGCTCACTTGGGATGTAATGCAGCTAAATAAACTAAACCAAACTAAAACAAACCAGTGTAACCAACTCAAACCCAATTATTAATTACCAGATATATATATATATATATATAGTAAATTCAAATTATACATATAAAATTGAATTTAAGATATGTATACTATACATATCTTAAATTCAATTTTATATGTATAATTTGAATTTACTATACATTGTATAGGTAATGTATATATAGAATATATGTATAAGTAAATATATATTTAAAAATATAAATATAGTTATGTAATCAATTAGTGAGTTTAATTATATTCGATTTAAAATTTAAAATTTTAAAATTTATAATTAAATTTTAAATATAAAAATATTACTATTATTATATAATCAATTAGTGATTATACATCGAGAACAGTCAATCACGCGTCAATAATTATCTTACTATATATATAAACACACCTACTACAACGTACGCAAACGTGTGTCGCACGATATGAATCTCCAAAGTATATTATTTAGAATGTTGAATAGACAATATAGAAAATAATATTTTAATTTAAACCTAATTTATAAATAAATTGGTATTTTATAGAATATTTATGAAGAAATACAAATTAAAAAAAATGCATTAGATAATATCTAATTACAAATAAATACATATTTCTATATAAATTCTACATAATTATATAAAAATACATATTTTTTGAGTACACAAATGACTATGGCTAGGGCTAGAGAGTAGAAATTATATCCTTGATGTTAACTTTTTGCCGTTAATTATTTATAATTATAAATTTAAATTAACTAATATATAATAATAAAAAAAAACTAATATATAAAAAAGTAGTAATCATTCATATTATACTTATATTATATATATATATATATATATATATATATATATATATTTCCATGTAAAATTACCATTGTATTAAATAAATTATTCTTATTAAATATTAATAAATACATGTGAAAGTATATTTACTATCACTAAATTAATTCACTAATTCATAAAAAATGATTTCCACCAATAATTGTTATTATAATTATACATTTTCTAACAATTTATATAATTAAATAGTACTTTATATATAAGATATTATTATAATAACTAGATTTATTAAAATATACTAATATATAATAATACTATAAACAAAATTGATTATTTAATGGATAGAAAAATAATTATATAATATAAATAAAATAACTTTAAAAATAGTTATTTACAATATTTTAAAATATTGTACATTGACTATAAATAAGCTTTTAAATAATAAATATATAATATTATAGTTTATAAATTAGTTAACCTATATTCATATACATCGTCGAAATATTTATCGGAATAAAATATATTTTTTGTACCCATTTTAATGATAAATATTACTGTTATATTATATAAACAAGATGTTTAAAAACGTTTGAAAATGGAGCGAAATACTGGTCATATCACGTGTTTAAATAGTAAACAATTATATCCCCTAGGGTATAACCTAGTGATTAAAATATAGCGTAATCCTATTATAAATTGAAAACTTAAATGAAAATAATATTTTTTGAATAATTTAAATTTAAATTATATATTATAATAAAAAGTTTGCTATACGATCAATTTTAGTTTTATATTACATGACAAATAATTATTGTTAATAATCTTCATAATAATTATTTTGTATAGTTATTAAATCAATCAAAACAAATCGTATAATAACATAATTTTAATAATTATATTAAATTCAATTTAAAATTGTAATTATTACAGTAATAATTTAATTTGAAATTTTGTTATTTATTATAATAATTATAAAATATTATTATATTAAATTGTATACTAATAATATAATTTACTATTTCACTAAATCAGTAAGTATTAAATGTACTATTATAGTAACCATATTAAGATTATATTGTTAAATATGTTATTAACTTAAAGTAGTTATTATAATAATAATTATTATATAATAATTATAAATTTAAAATTAAATTAATTATTATTATATTTGAGAATATCGAATATGGCCCCGTTTATTTTTATTACGATTTCCGAGTACGAACTTAGAATATTTTATATATATATTATATATATCGCTATATTATATAGCATATACTATATGATATAGTATATAATTTAAATTATAATAAAACCTAATTTGATTTGCATACTACAATATTTGTGGAATACGGACGGTAGGCAAAAATTAAATAAATATAAATAGCAAAGTTCATGCGTTAATGCAAGGCGTGAGTTACGCACATTTATTATACGCTATAGTAACTAAATAATTTATTTAAAATAAATCAAACAACCCAAAATATCAATCTGAAAATATTAATTAATCAATTAAAATGAATGGTGTATAAGTATATTTTTATAAAGTCATTATTCCTTATATGCATGTTTTCATTTAATTTTATGTTTGTGTCACTAGCCTATAGTGAAATTAGCTTTTACTCGCCACATAGATATGTATAGCATTTTAACCAAACATATCCTATTGCTTTGTTATATATTACTAATAATTATTAATATAATATTAGTAATGAACACTTAGTTTTCATAATAAAAATAATAATTTAAAACATATTATTTTTCATTTTGAAAGTGCATAGTTTGATACAAATTTACATTATAAACAACACATAATTCCGAAAATTGATCATATATAGGTGGCGCTGTTGGTTTTTGTATGCAAAATAGAATTACACGATTGGCGTGAGTGTTGTATATTTCCTTAGAAAAATCTTTGTATATATCATATAATATATATTATATTTTCAATCTTAATATTAGTTTATCATCAATGATTGATCATCATCAATTGATAAATTTATCACTAACATCAGTGTGTTAAATACCGAAACGCGTATATAAATTTGAACCCGAAATAAAAAACGAGGTCTATATTCGATACAGACCATTACTTAAATAATAATTAAATAATTATAAAATATAATTATATAATTATTATGATAATAATTATATACTTAATATATAATAATATTATTATTATTATCATAATAATTATACAATTATATTTATTATCATATATAATGTATGGATGCAATAAAACAATTATTTTATATTAAAACTACGATAATCCTGACATCGATTACAAAACCTCTTTTTCCACGA
This sequence comes from Osedax fenrisi, assembly GCA_964019155.1. NCBI lineage: Eukaryota > Metazoa > Annelida > Polychaeta > Sabellida > Siboglinidae > Osedax > Osedax fenrisi. The sequence goes on along the minus strand of OZ025239.1, from coordinate 120,639,800 downwards.
TAATTCAAGTAAATAACGTAGGCGTTCTTCACCATGATACATAATTCACTAAGTATTAATAGTATTATAGCCTATATTGTATAGGGTAATATTCAAATAAATGTAATAATAATTATCTATGTATATATATATATAAGATATCATAATAATTAAGTAGTTTAAATGTTATCACGTATTAGTACTAAACAATATTTCAGTTCCGGACACAAACCTGCACTCCGTTTGCCCGTAATATGGACTAACCACAAGAGCTCTCCGTCTTCGCATGTACTGCTCATCAATGCCGATTAAATGTAGGTCATCTACATCTGATATTTGAAGGTAACTCACATCTATTGTTGACTATTGTTGACTATCGTTGACTATCGTTGACTATCGTTGACTATCATTGACTATCGTTGGTGTAAATCTGTAAATGTAGGTCATCTACATCTGATATTTGAAGGTAACTATCTATTATTGACTATTGTTGACTATCGTTGGTGTAAATCCGTACAACTATCGTAAGCGCTGTAAACGCTGACGAGTGAATAGCTACCGTTGAACATTGCATCGATACATCGCGTTCACTGTAGGAGTCCTTTTCGTAGTAGAGCTCTCGAAGCGAGTGTATGAAGCGCTGAACGTGATGTACCAGAGACACGACGCACACACACTTATAATATATCCGCACGAGCGAAGGGGTCATGACCCTATTTTAGTGCAAATAAACCGAATATCATCATCATCATCATCATATTATATACACTTATAAATAAATTATCGGCTCTCGTTAAAACCATGGATGCCTTAACATGAGAGCGGCTTCGAAGGGACATTAGAGCCGTATATGGTTATAAGTGAAAACTTCATCTAAATTCCTGGATGGGATGAAAGGACTCCACCAAATAACAAATATAGAGAAACTCTGCGTTCAGTACAATAATAAAATATTTGTTAAAGTTTATTTTCCATTATCGAATACATGTCGTACGATCTTTTAATCTACGTATATAGTTGGATATGAATGTTATCTATATATATAAAAACAAATAATTGTAATTTTTAAATTTATCGCTTTATTGGAATTGTTTTAATAGACTCATTTTCTCCGTATATTTTATACGCGACTACATGTAAATGCTAATAAGGGTTACCCCAACCTTAAGTAAATGTGTAGTACGATGTTAATAGTAAACCTCATTGTTAGTGTGTTCAGACAACTAACATTTATATCTTATATATGTTATATGTATAAATAATTGTTTAAATATAAGTCCTATTCAATAGTACAGTAACATTACGGATATAATAGTTTACAATTAAAAGAGCGTATCCTTGACAAGTACATTAATGTCATTATAATGCTTATTATAATGCTAATTATAGTCGCATCTAACAAATAATAGTTGTTTGTATAAAATATCTCATAATATATTTGTAAATAGAATAAAGTCTGGTATGTGTATAATATACACATATGTGTATATGTGCTTATATGTGCACATATGTGTATATACACTGTACATGCTACTCCATACTTTTTTATAATGATAGTATATAAACAATATAATAATAGTAATTTATTTAATTACTGATAAATATATGATAATGTAGGGTAGAACAGCTTTAATCAGCATTCTGCCTGCTCTGCATATGTCAGATGTTAATTTACTGTGGAGGATAGGTTTAGATTGTGAATATACATTAATACATGTAGTTTATATTAATACAAATATGTAAAATCATAGAAATGAAAGAATGATTCAAAGTTTGAACTTCAAACACATAACAATAGATAACAATATTTACTATATGCGTAATTAATAATTATTATAATAAATGATATGTTTATTTATATAATGATAAGAATGTAACTACCTCCCACACACATTATGTTCAAGGTTATTGTTCAACTTTTGATATACCACCGAGCAGTATCAACACTAATAGATGATATATACCTGACTAAGTTCTCTATGTACCTTCACGCTTAGGATGAATATAAAGTAGATACTATATGTATCAACAAGACTAGTATCTTTAATCTCACTCATTAGGGGAATGTTATCACTGATATCTTATCAGAAATATATATGGTATATTTGTTATTATTTTATATAATTTTTTATAATTACATTATAAAAATTATATAATATTAAATATTAAATATTATATAATTATTATTCTAACTATTATTATATAACCTAGCTACTATTATATAACCTAGCTACTATAACTTGGCTATTGTTATAGACCTAGTAAGTTATACATATGCATCGCTCTTGCGTACCAGTAGCTGTATTAGACGCAGATAATAAGTACATCATCGCAAGCACTCATCTAGTGATTAAACGTGATGCACTAGTGCTAGTTCTATACAGCTCACACACACACGCAGTATCTGAATATCTGATCGGACTTCTATATTTAGAACATCAGCTCAGACCTTACCATTCCAATAACTTTCACATATACATTTACCTAAATGAAAATGTCATCGAAACATCCGATCAGACTATCCGATGTGTATATCACTATCTAATCGCGAGTTACTATCAGTTATTGTGTGGTGTGAACTCAGTCCGTCTGTCATTAATTAGTATGATGTGTCGGTCTGTCATTAATTTATATTAGTTTTCATTATCGACGCTTGATTTCTCTGGTAAGACGAGTATTCTAACAATAAATAAAATCATACCCCTAACTATATATACATATCTGTATGTGTTTGGTACGTTACGATGATCACAACCACCACCAGATGGCAGGCGTATTCAATCATCGCAAGAAGTCGAGGTCAACCGATGAGTCGTTCATGAATAAGCCTTGTTCCGGTTGGCTGCACGCCGCTGACATGCTCTCCAGCGATCGCGGCGTACAGTACACCATCAGGGTACGTATGTAGACACCATCAGGGTACGTATGTAGACGTTACCACTATTGTGTGGACACTATCTGTATCGGGGTACGTACACCATCAGGGTACGTATGTAGACGTTACCACTATTGTGTGGACATTATCTGTATCGGGGTACTACACCATCAGGGTACGTATGTAGACGTCACCACTATGGTGTGGACACTATCTGTATCGGGGTACGTACACCATCAGGGTACGTATGTAGACGTTACCACTATTGTGTGGACACTATCTGTATCGGGGTACGTACACCATCAGGGTACGTATGTAGACGTTACCACTATTGTGTGGACATTATCTGTATCGGGGTACTACACCATCAGGGTACGTATGTAGACGTCACCACTATGGTGTGGACACTATCTGTATCGGGGTACGTACACCATCAGGGTACGTATGTAGACGTTACCACTATTGTGTGGACACTATCTGTATCGGGGTACGTACACCATCAGGGTACGTATGTAGACGTTACCACTATTGTGTGGACATTATCTGTATCGGGGTACGTAAACCGTCCAGTATACGTAGACACTAATACTACCACCTTTATCGGGGCAGGTAGCATCCTGCCCCATAGTGTATGTAGACTCCACCACCACTATAAGATATATTGGGGTACGTAGCGAGCCTAATGTATGGAGACCCCACTACTACCTTTATTGGGGTACATAGCGCCCCGTTCCTAATGTGTGTAGACACCATCACAACTACTGATAGGTTTACTTGTGTTATTGTAATCGTAAGACTAGTAGAAGAAGAAGACATTTTATTTAGACATCGTTTAAACAATTAAGTTAACGATAATGTATAATGAAATAATAAGAAAGTTATAGTGTAAATAAATATGTTTTTAAATTCTTTTTGAACTTTTCTGAGTTTCTTTCAGCACGGAGTGTCGCGGGTAGTGAGTTTCAGGCTATCGGTGCTTGTGACGAGAAGGCGCGTGAACGGGCAGCAGTAGAATGTATTGTCGATCTAGGTGACAACTAGTGAACATATACTATTTGTATTTGTATATATATACATGTATCCATATACATGTATCCATATATATATATATATACGTATATTTGATATATATACGAACGTGACTTTGTATATATACAATATAAATATAGCCTAGATGTGTCCTAAAGTATTATTTATACATTAATGGGATAACTTAAATATTTATTTAATAGATTAATAGGTTAATTTCAGTATATGTATTTGTTAGATATACAATAAACAATCCATTATTCGTTATTATATTTATATATATATATATTCATAATTATTCATGCATATTTATATAGTAATATTTATGTTTATTATGACAGTTATATATGTGTATACGAAATTATTATTAAATAAACATAACTGCATTGATGAATACATAAATAAACAAACAGATATGGGCTATATCTCATTAGTTTAGCACAAGTTATTTTAAGTTTATATAGTTTACATATATCATTTTTTTAATTACTTATAAAATCCACTTATTTTAATCTTAAATATGTATAGTATTTAATATTGTATAGAATTTCACAATCTTCTAAATACACGAGCATTGCTAAACTAACATCTCTAATTGTTATTTTTCCCATTTAATTCTTATTATTGTATAATACATGTGCTATATACTGGTAATATATAGTTTACATATACTCATACACACACATACACATGAAGTATACAACCTAATAACCATAGTCTATCATGCTCCGCTTGTAGATAGTATCGTTCACATGCATACACTACACCAAAGATACACACACGCCCCTATACTATAGCCCCCCCCTCCACCTACATCACCCTTACCTCACTACCCCACTTTAACCCTCGCAGTATATGGGTTCTATTCCAGTCGTGCAATCCATGAAGTTGTTGGACTTTCAGACACGAACCGCCCTCACCAAGTTTGTTCATGTAGTACGTGTTAAACGCGTGCCACCGACCTGAGATTTACACCATCGTTGTTGTTGTTGTCGTCGTTGTCTAGTTAGAACAGTGCTGCCATCTGTGTATTACATCATCTATTACATCATACTAATATTGGCAGCTTGCATTCATTATGCATGATTCATAGCATATTGTAACTTATTAATATTAAACATCATCATCATCATCATAATCATCATCATAATCATTATCATCATCATCATCATCATCATCATCATCACTATCAAAATCGTCATCATCATCATCATTACCACCACCACTACCATTAATACTCAAACCATTAAACCCCTTAACCACACCACTACCATTACACCTACTCCTACCCCACACCATTAAACCCCGTAACCACAACACTGCCGTTACCCACACACACCCACACACACCCCTACACACCCACACACACCCCGCCCGCTTACAGAGAATGTATTAGCATGGTACTGCAGTCTACGGGAGTAACCAGTAATTATAAACTACCGGCTAAGGTTGGTGCCCCCCTACTTATGTCACCCTATCTCTATGTCATCCTCCCTCCCATCTCCCCTTCCCGCCCCCATATCCCTCACTCTCCCTTCCTATCCTATTACCTCACTCTCCTCACTCCCCACCCTTCCCTCACTCCCCTTCCTACCCTCACTAGCCTAACGTATTCATTGTCCGAGCATCTTCAGCCCTACCACTACTAACGCCCCGCCGCTGCCCCCCCGTGTGTGCCACTAACCCCCCCCCCCCACGCCCCACCACACCCCCTTAACCCCCACCCCACCACGCCCCCCTTAACCCCCAACCCCTATAGCCCTACTGTACCCACAGTTTGCTAAGATCCGCAGCATGATAGGCACTGAGGTTGACCGTTCCTTCCAGAACAATGCGGTCAATCTCCTCATTAACACTGACCGTCTGCTTGTTAACGATCTTATCACCAATCAGGCTAGTCTCAATCTCTAGTATCTCTATAGTATATCTCTAGTGCCTCTCTAGTATCCCTAGTATCTGTTAGTGCCTTGTGGCATGCAAGTCGTATGCGAGTCAGCAAACACTGTTATAATCTCGATATTTTCTGTTTGGATTAATCATTAAATAATAAAATATAATTTCGTAAGATATTTAAAATAAGTATGTATTTTACGAGGATTATTTATTGACCCTAGATAATTTTGATCAATCATTATAAATATATATTAGTTTAACAGAACTGATATTATTTAACACTTCATTTAAAAAAATTTTATAACCTAAATCTCCTGCTCTGGTTAAGGGGATGTGATAGCTCATTTCATAGTTTACCATGTAAATAGATAGGCCGAATATGGTCTATTAATAGTCTGGCACACAAATTTCTATTCATTGAATCAATATATATATTTTTTTTATTATATTTATGATATATGTATACCTGTATAGACATACATTTACAATATTTATTATATATAGCCTATTGTGTATATATATATAAATTACTCTTTTAAATTGTTATTTATTTTGATTTATTCTATATAAATTGTATTTTTACTATTATTAGAAAATAATATTTATGAAAGATATTTCTATGGAAATATATAAACATGTTATTTGTATAATACAAAAAAAATAATAATATAGCTATAATAGTTTTTATAATAATAGCCTTTATACATGAAATGTTAGTGTGAATTCATTATTTAGAGAAAACAGTATTTGAATATATATGAATACATTATATATTATATATAATGTATATATATAAACCACTTTTAATCTCATTTCTAAACTATTTTCATAAATAATTTGTTTACAGATATTAAAAAACATATCATAGAGTAGTATTATGAAATACAAAAAATGTTAAATATAAAACTATTTGAACCAAAACAAGGTGTGTGACATGCCCTTAACATTGTTCCTGTGTAACCCTAGTCTTACTTAACCCTTACTTAACCCTAGTATTACGTAACCCAGGTGTTAGGTAACCCTAGTCTTACTTAACCCTAGTTTTACTTAACCCAGGTGTTAGGTAATGCTAGTATTATGTAATCTTGTCACACGAGAACCACATTTAATTATATTTATAAATTAAAAATATGTTGGCATTTAAAAGTGGATTATAATAAATCTCCACAATGAAATAGGAATTGTTTATTTGAATAGCTCAAAGAGTAAATACACTTCTATTTATAGAAATATATTTATCTATTTCGTAATTAATTATTATCATTATATATATATACATATGAACATTGATATAAGTATTACAATACATGTGGGAAATGTGAACTAACACACACACACACACACACCCACACACACACACACACCCACACACACACCCACACACATACACACACACACACTCGATACAGTACACCTAGTATTGCTGTTTATTTAATCACATCCCTATTTCACAATACTACCTATATTTAGGTGCGTGTGTGTGTGTGTGTGTGTGTGTGTGTGTGTGTGTGTGTGTGTGTTGTTGTATATTGTTATAATGTAAATAAATATACACTGAGAGTGTGAGATGACTGTTTGTTATGTGGTGTGGTTATGTGGTGTGGTTCTGTGGTGTGGTTCTGTTGTGTGGTTATGTGGTGTGGTTCCGTGGTGTGGTTCTGTGGTGTGGTCTTCACATACACATACACACACACACCTACAGTATTTGTTATGTATATGTATCCCAGCTTAGAAGCACAGTATAGTATGTGTGTATATGTTATCATGCCATGACCTAGATTACAGGTTATAGGCATAGCTTATCAGGTTACTAATCATTATGTTGATAAGAGATTAGAGGTACATTATATAAGACAACATATATAGCTTATAAAGATGAGAGGTACATTATATAATAAGCTTATAGAGATTTGCATCAATCACATGTCGGTTTATCTTAAGTACAATCGAATAGTATGCAATGTTTATGTGTAATATAATGATTGTATCTCTTATACACCTATGACAATAGGATAGCTGAGTATTTATCATTAAAGATAGGTTATTCTTCTTGTGGGGAGGTAACATGAATGTCTTCTCATGTGTTTACATGGGTAGGCAATACATGTAGATGCATGCAGAAGATTGAACATTATAGTATTCATTGAATTTAGCAGATGTGTTTTGTTTTATATACTAGATATATATATATATATATATATATATATATTGCTATTAAATCATGGAGAGATAAGTATAATTTATGATATAATTCATATATAATAATAGATAGGTACTTTTTATTTATTTTTTTCTGTCATTTCTAAAGAACTATGATTTTATCTATTGTTACCGATTATGTTGATGACAATATCTAGACTACAAGATTACATTGATAATTACGTTTGTTGTGTGAGTATCAATAAAGGACTAGTACAGCTTTACTATTAACTGAGAATACGTCTGCATTGAATGCTGCGAGAGATAGCATAACATAATGATTCAGAGTAAATGCATCTAACGTTTTACCAATACAATTTAAATTGTTTGATAAAATAGATTATAAGTAATAATTGTACATATTATGTAATACATATTATTTGTGTTTGATTACTATACAATACAGTACACAATAGATTATTGTTCAATCAATATGGAGTCATTCTGTTGATGCTATTTTAGGATTGATTCAATGTATGATGGTTTCACAGATTCTATAGCTTTATAAACTAAAAGCATAATGAACTAACTACATAGTGTTTCTTAATAAGAATTTATGTTTTTTGTTTGCTTGTTTTTATTCTGATTTTAACACGCCCTTAATGAAAATATATGTGAATTTACTATCGTTCTATAAAAACTGCTGAATTTATTTATAATTTATTAAACCAGTATTCATCTTTGATTACGTAATTGTATGGTTCTATTGATACAAACAGCTTACTTTCAATGGCTAGTTATGTAATAATTTATAATTTCCTCAGCCACATGCACCACACAGTGAATAGCAATAGCTGGCCATACATAGTTAATGACTACAGAGGGTATCGTCTGTTACATGATCTTACTGCTCTTTATAATTAGAATTTAAATCTATTTATATAGTTAATATTCTATATATATATTTATATAGTTAATATTCTATATAATGATACATTATGCAATTAACATATATTACAAACAAGCGTATTAATTGATGGTAATGCAATGAATAGTATTATAGATTGTTACTTCACATCATACATACAGTATTGATGTATAGTTATAATTAACTGCTTTAACTGTATTATTACTGCCATAAATCATCTAGATTACTCTGTGAATCAATCATATATTGTTCACACACACACTCACATGCACACACATACACACACACACACTCTCTCTCTCTCTCTCAAAATAATATAATGTTTGAATTATATTTGAATATTTGGTCTGAAAAAGATGGCTGATTTATATTTATATTTATACGCTCTCCACATTAGCTTACGTGCCAGGCATTCAGTATTACCACTCTATTCTCTCTATGCTATGTACACACGAATATTGTCGATATTAACGCACGATTCATTCACTAGGTGATCGCTGTTCACGATATTCCCGGAGTTAGTTTTGCTTCCGGGGGAGATACGGTAAGTATAGAATGGTGTGTGTACTTGCGTGTATGTGTGTATTTGTGCGTATGTATGTGCGCGCGCTTGTATGTATGGACTTAGGTGCGCTTGCGAAGCTGCATATGCACGCATGTCTGTGTGTGTGTGTAACATATCTCCTATGAATTATGTATCTAATTAGCCGTTGTGGTGTTCAGATAGGGTAGGGGGGGTGGCTGGTATTACAGCACCCATGTTTATCTCCGAGATAGGACCCTAGTTTACCCTTTGTTGAATACATTACGACATACTGCTGACGTTGATGTTACTCCATCAGCCCAGAAAGAGAGATATCAATAACTACAATAATTGTTTCTACGATATTTAGACATTCATTTTATAAAACTGTATTAGAAAATCAGATAACAAATAATAAATGTTGATATATACATTGTCAACATTAGTTCAATAGTTCTAACACTAACATTTTATATATACCCGAGATATATATATATATATATATATATATATATATATGTGAAATACTAAATGACAGACATTGAATATAGTGTAAACATATCCACTCACATTCTTCTTACACACACACACACTCCACACACACCACACACACACACACATCACACACACCACACACACTCCACACTCCATACACTCCACTGCAGGATACGCAGAACTTTGTTGCATATGTCGTAAAGCCAATGGGTGGCAGCAGCAGCAACAGCACCCCCAGTACCCCCAGCACGCCTACTTCAGCGTCTTCCCCTAGCGAAGTCGGTAGAGCGTGTCACGTCTATGAGTGCGGTTACGGTCTAGCGCACGACGTCATCACGACCTTGGGCCAAGCGTTTCACCTTCGTTACAACAACTACATCGATAAGACGAAGACCCTGGTAGCAGTCAATTCTCAAGCTAGGTTAGTGGGGTCATGCGTGGGTTAATGGGGTCATACGTGGGTCAGTGGGGTCATACGTTGGTTATTAGGGTCAAATGCGGTTTAATAGGGTCATATGTGGTTTAGTAGGGTCAAATGCGGGTTCGTTTATTATACGTGGGTTCAATTGATTTTATTAATTTTCACAAATTGTTGTTATATCAGAAGTTATTCACAGAATATTTATATTTCATTATTATTATTAAATAATGAATAATTATAATATTCACTGATCACCATGAAGTTGGATATTAAATTGACAACAACAACATGCACTTGCTTTTTTAAAATATAAAATATATTAAAAATCATATATGAATCATGTTTTATGTCAACTAACTCTCAAATAAGTATTGATTGATTGATTGATAATTTATTTAAGCAAATACATAACCGAAAATATAATCGAAAGTATAAAGTATAAATATTTGCTAACGATAACATACGTTATAGAAATAAACAAAGAATAATACGAAATTAAAAAATTAGAGAAATTAAAACGTTTTACAGTTACCGTAAAAATAAATGAAAAACAATCGAAATTAGAAATAAATCATATAGTAAAACGAAAAATGATCAAAATAGAAATAAAAGATAGCGTAAAAATAATCGAAAATAGAAATAAAAATACATTATTTTGTAAGTGGCATCGAAATATTCAATTTCTACTTTAACTTTGTAGAAATCTTCTTATCTTTGTACCCTGTTTTAGTAATAAATTATTAGTTATATAGTTTAATATTTAAATGTTAAATTTTAAATATATTATAAACAGAACATGTTAAAAATCAATTAAACCAATACTAGAATGAAACAAACAAATAATGTAATACTTTCTGAAAATCTGTAATAATAGTAATAGGTAGTACTTTATTAATTTTATATTTTAATTGTATAATAAATTTGAAACATATATATATATATATATATACAAACAGAACACGTTACAAATAAAATAAACCAATATACCTATACAACAACAGTTAATAACAAAACATACCAATAATATTACGAAACAAACAATATAATACTTATCACTATGATCTGAAATAATAGAAAATTATTAATATTGTAGTTTAGTAATATAATACATTTGAAACATATTTACAAAATATATATAAAACAAACATATAATACCGAACAAACAAAAATAAAATAATACTTCCCATTTTATCCGTAATAATAATGAATTATTCATTTTATATTATAGTATATTTGAAATATAGATATAAAAAAACCCGAATTTTCTATAACAAAAATAAATTTATAACAAAATATAATACAGAACAAACAAAAATAAAATAATACTTCCCATTTTATCTGTAATAATAATGAATTATTAATTTTATATTATAATATATTTGAAATATAGATATAAAAACCCACATTTTCTATAACAAACCACATTACAAAAAAACCAGAAGAGATAATGCAATAATTAAGATATAAAATGAAACATAAATCAATATAAAATTATAAATTTCTGTTAAAAAAAAGTTGTTTGTCAATTTTGTTTATTTTATTTTTAAAAGATGAAACAGATACAGATTTTATTATATCATTATTTAATGAATTCCATAAATTAACTGATCTATTATTAATTATATTTTTAATTGTATTATCATAATTATGTATTACATTTAATTTTTTACAATTACCTCTAGTTCTACAATTATTCGAAATGTTAAGAATATCAGATATATTTATATCTGTATAATTATTTGAAATTTTAAAAATTGTAGTTAGATCTATTTTTAATCTTCTAAGTTCAAGTGATTCTAATTTAAAATATACCAATCTCTCTATATATGATTTATAATTAATATTTGATGAATTTGTATATCCTACGCATCTTGTAATTAATCTTCTAGTAAATAATCTTTGCACTCTTTCAATTTGGTCTATGAGACTACGAAATTTACTAACCTTTGAAAAAGGTGACCAAATTATGGATGCATATTCTAAAATTGGTCTGCAATAAATTGTATATGCATTTAATAATGCTCTAGGGGATTTTGTAGTAATGCATCTAAAAATTGAATTCAAAGAAAAAGTAAGCTTTTTTACAAATATAATCAATATGTTTATTAAATAAAAGGTTATTTTCAAATATTATTCCTAAATCTTTATAAAAAGTAACGTTTTCTAATTGAATATTATTTATAAAATATGTTGGTGGAGTAACCTTCCCTAAAGTCATAACTGCACATTTTGATAATGAAATATCCATTTATTAACCCATTGTGAAAATAAATTTAAATTATTTTGTAAAAGAAATCTTTCACTCTCAGATGCGTAAGAAAAATATATTTTTGTATCATCGGCAAATAAATCAATATGAATTTTTAAAGAGAATATACTAGGAAGATCATTAATATATAATACAAATAAAATTTGACTTAAAACCGATCCTTGTGGTATCCCAGATTTTACAATAGAACTATTTGAAAAATTTTCAAACTCGTGTAATTTGAGATCTATTCGATACAAAATTATGAAACCATTTTATTATTTTATTAGATATACCGTATAATTTTAATTTAAATAATAGTTTTTCATGAGAAACAACATCAAAAGCTTTTGCAAAATCAATATATATTATATCTACACATTTTTTATTATTCAATTCATTATACCAACATTTTAAACATTTTGTTAATTGTAATTCTGTGGATTTTCCACTTATAAAACCATATTGATATTTTGTTAATAAATTATTATATTTAAATAAAAAATTAATTGTTTAGAAATAATACGTTCTAATACTCTACACATTACACATGTTATTGAAATAGGCCTATAGTTATTTGAATTTGATGGTTCACCCTTTTTAAAAATTGGTGTGATTATAGATTTTTTCCAAATTTTCGGTATATTACCCGATAATAAAGATGAATTAAAAATAATATATAAAGGCCTACATAATTCATTAGATAATAATTTTAACATTGAAGATGGTATCCCATCAGTTCCAAAAGTATGTGTAATTTTTAATCTATTTAAAAATATTTTAATTATTTCAAGATTTAAATCAATATTATCAAACTTTTGTTTAGTTAAATTATAAAATTCGGGTAAATTTCCATTATCATTTTGTTGAATTGAACTAAAATATGAATTTAACGTATTTGCTTTGTCGAGATCTGAAAATAAAATATTATTATTTGATATATCAATTAGAGGAGATACTCCAGATTTTAAATTTTGTCTTTTTTTCATAAATTTATAAAACTTTAATTTATTTTTTGAATTAATTGCATTAATCTCTTAAAATTTAAAGATTCTAATTCTTTGGATAATTTTTTTTTTGCTTATTTCCAATTATATTTATATTGTAAATTAGTTTTAGATTTTCGAAATACATTTTTTACTTGCTTCTTCAATTTCAATATATTCTTCGGAAGTACCTGTTTTATTGTATTATTTATATTAGGAATATGTGATATAAATAATTTATTTAGAACATTATTAAAATATTCTACTTTTTGATCGATATTATAATCATTTGAATTTAGATATTCCCAATTAAATTTAGAAAGATGATATTTAATCAATTTTATATTAGCATTATTGAAATAAAAATTGTTTGATTTTGAAATCTGTTTACATGGGTATTTTTCAATATTTACATTAAATGAAACAGAATAGTGGTCACTTATATTTTTGTGTAATCCGAAATAGTCTCCAATATTTATATTAGATAGTAATTGTTTTTCATTAGTAAAAAGTAAATCAATTATATTATTATTACGAGTTGGCTTATTTATTAATTGTGAAAATGAATTTTTAATAATCGAATCGTAAAGTAATGCATAACTTTTTGGGTAACTAGGAAATGTATATTCTTTCCAATTAAAATTTGGTAAATTAAAATCTCCTATAATCATAGAAGAATTATAATTTTGTTGGGTTATATCAAATAATTTACATATCTGTTCATGAGATACTTCATTACAATTTGGAGGTCTATAAACACATATAATATTAAATGGAATTTTTGAATTAATTTTTAAATGTATATATTGAACATCTATGTGTGAAATACAATTTCTTACAGGACATAAATTAGATTTACAAAATATCGTAACATCTCCTCTATGAATTAATTTATCGTATCTAAATAGTATATAATTTTTTCCACCGATTAAATATAGAGAATCTCTATCATCTACTATTAAGAATGTTTCAACTAAACATATAATGTCATATTTATTAGATGAAAGTAAAAATTTTATTTCTAATACTATAGGCATTTGCATAATATATATTTAAATTGTTATTTTTAATATTTTCATCTTTATTGCCGGTTAGTCATCTAGAACCTGTAGTTTTATTTTTATTTTGATTAATAATGGAATTTTTATAAGTAATATATGGTAATTTCCTTACACTAAAATTATCTTCACCAATTGACATATTCCAGTCAATTTTATTATTTATAATATATCTTAGTTCATAGGAACTACTTCTAAAATTATAAATACATTTGATAATTTTTTTACTTTTAATTAATTTATTTTTAACTACATGGTATAATATCTGATGACGTTCTAGTGATATTTCATCTAGAGATGTTCTAATGAATGAATTTTGAAGATCTCGTAATCTACATAATCGGTTAACATTTGATAAAATAATTAATATCTGATGACGTTCTAGTGATATTTCATCTAGAGATGTTCTAATGAATGAATTTTGAAGATCTCGTAATCTACATAATCGGTTAACATTTGATAAAATAATTTTTTTTGAGACCATTATCTAAAATTAATTTTAATTTATTAAATGATAATTGAACTATTGATAATACACACGATTTATTAATATTTACTGTTTTACAAATAATATTTACTAAGTATTTAAAGAAATTAGTTTTATCATTATTAGGAATATTTATATTGTGAATAATTATTTCATTATTGCTATCTATATTATTTTTAATAATATTTACTGATTTTACCAAATTGTCAGTAAAGGTATCAGAAGTAGTTATAGTAGAGGTTACATTAGCGGTTACATTAGCGTATGATTTTTTAACAACAATCAATTCACTTATTTCAGTGATTTTTGAGAATAACATATTTAATTTTGTTTCTGTGCTATTTATTAAATTATTAATATTACTATTATCAATAATAGTAGACGATGGTAATGCGTTATTTAAACTAGGTAGATTTATTGGTGTATTATCATTATTATTAATTATACATGTATTACATTTAAATGTAAAATTTGGTGATCTAAATAACTGAAAAGCATATTTTGGCGGTGATTTATTAGACCAATTTGTTTTCATAATTTTTGCTTTATATAAGCACTTATAATGTTACGTGAACATATTATATAATTTTCGTTATTAATTTCTAAATTTCATGTACTACAATCCATTTTTAATGTAATAAATATATTACAATCATATAGTTTTAGAAATGATATATATATTTTTAACAAACTGTTTCCCTATGATTTTAAATTGAACAATTGCCAAATTCGATTTTTCTTGTTTACTAAATAAATTAGCGTTTTGTTGTTTCAATTTTCTTATTTTCGAAATCGATTTTAAAACCTTATCCTTTACTGAAATATGACTACGTAAATATTGAAAGTAAATCCGTATAATATAGAGAACTATTTATCCGAATGTATATCGAAATTAATTAGATTTAAAGAAATTTAATTTTTTTTTCATTTTTAGAATAACGTGTTAAATTTATGTGACTTTAAATTTGGTTGCGACCTAGTATTATTTTTAATATTTATATGTTATAGTATTTTATTATAATTTAATTTAATAATCATAATAATTTAATTAATATAATATATTTTTTAGAAATTTATTAATATAAATAAATCATACAAATATAAGATTTTATCCTTAAAATGATATGTAAAATATTATTTTACATAAATTATAACTCACAAATAAGCAATTTTTAAAACTATTTAAATATATCAATAATAATAATATTTGATACTTATTAAAAATGTTAAAATATGTATTAAATGATTTTTTATTTGAAGTTAATTTTTATTTAAATTGTAAGCAAATATATAGCAAAAATTATAAGATTGAAATATTGACCTACGATAACATTTGTTATTGAAATAAACTAAGAATAATATGAAATACATTTTAATTGAATATTCATAATACTGCAATTAATGATCGTTTTTAGAAATGTAAAACTAATATACTCAAAATAAAACATATTTAATGATCTACTTATATTACCAGTAATAAATAAGTGAAGTTTTATTTACATTAATAACATAAAGTTACACTTTTTTATTCAACTTTTTTATTATGTTTATCAGTGAATAAAATAAAGAATTAAAAAGATAGAATATCTTATTATATATTATCTTTTAATATTCAATATCTTTATCTATTGATTGATTGATAATTTATTTAAGCAAATACATAGTCGAAAATATAATCGAAAATATAAAGTATAAATATTTGCTAACGATAACATATGTTATAGAAATAAACTAAGAATAATACGAAATTAAAAAATTAAAGAAATTAAAACGTTTTACAGTTATCGTAAAAAATAAACGAAAAATGATCGAAAATAGAAATAAAAGATAGCATAAAAATAATCAAAAATAGAAATGAAATACATTATTTTGTAAGTGGCATTGAAATATTCAATTTCTACTTTAAATTTATAGAATTCTTCTTATCTTTGTACCCTGTATTAGTATTACATTATTAGTTATATAGTTTAATATTTAAATGATAAGTTTTATATATATCATAAACAGAACATGTTAAAAACCAATACTAGAATTAAACAAACAAATAATGTAATACTTATCAAAATCCGTAATAATAGTATATTATTAATTTTTTATTTTTATTGTATAATAAATTTTAAAATAAATATACAAACAACACGTTAAAAATAAAATAAACCAATATACCTATACACAAACAGAACACGTTAATAACAAATTACGATAACATTAATATTAGGAAACAAACAATATAATACTTATCACTATAATCTGAAATAATAGTAAATTAATAATATTGTTTTTTAATAATATAAATCATTTGAAACATATATACGAAATATATATAAAATAAAAATATAATACAGAACAAACAAAAATAAAATAATACTCCCCACTTTAAAATCTGTAATAATAATGAATTATTAATTTTATATTATAGTATATTTGAAATATAGATACAAAAACCCAAATTTTCTACAACAAAAACAAATTTTTTAAAAAACCCCGAAGAGATAATGCAATAATTAAGATACCAAATGAAACATAAATCAATATAAAATTTTAAATTTCTGTTAAAAAAAATTTGTTTGTCAAAACAGATTTTGTTTATTTTATTTTTAAAAGATGAAACAGATACAGATTTTATTATATCATTATTTATTGAATTCTATATATTAACTGATCTATTATTAATTATATTTTTAATTGTATTATCATTATTATGTATTAAATTAAATATTTTACAATTATCTTTAGTTTTTAAATTATTCGAAATGTTAAGGATATCAGATATAAATATATTTGTATAGTTATTTGAAATTTAAAAAATTGTTGTTAGATCTATTACATAGTTTATAATTGATAGACATGTCAATGTCATGTTTTTCTCAATTATACTAGTGATTGTTTTTAAATGCATAACATTATTTCGCAAAAGAGAACAATTATAATTAGAAAAAATTGAAATTTTCGTGGAAAAATACATCATTTATAATTGCTTGATATCCATGATCATTAGATAAAATTGCACAAAATAATCGCACATGTGAACAGTGCTTTATATATATATATTTTATATATTTATAATATATAATTACATAATTTCTAGGATTTAACTTAATTAAAATGTACGCGTTCTTCTCACATACTCTTAATCACAAAGATAATGATGTTAAGCTGGGAAATACACTATAGACCACTTTAGATTTCTATAGTATCTCTCGCAATAATAAATATTATGTAGAATTAATAAATACTATATCAGTTATCACTTCTGCTACCAATGTGTGTAATAAATACATGCCTATTTATTCTTAACCACCTACCCTTCAATGGCATAGTACTGTTTTATAAATAAAGTTATTAGAACAAATGT